>CAKXYN010000072.1:10000000-11200000 GCA_935064755.1 Tragelaphus eurycerus | reverse complement strand
AGATTATTGTATCCAGCAAGGATCTCATTCAAATATGAAGGAGAAATTAAAAGCTTCACAGATAAGCAAAAGTTGAGAGAATTTAGCACCACTAAACCATTTCTCCAACAAAAACTAAAGGACATTCTCTAGATACACTAAAAGGGTGTATAAATTCGAACCCAAAACAATAAAGGAAATCCTATTTATCAATAATTGCTTTAAACGTTAATGGGCTGAATGCCCTAATCAACAGACAAAGACTAGCCGAATCGATACAAAAACAAGACCCCTACATACCTTGTCTACAAGAGACAACCAAAAGACTAAAATGGGTCAAATGGATACAAAAACTAGACCCCTATATATGTTGTCTACAAGAGAACCACCTTAAAATAGGGGATATATACTGACTGAAAATGAAGGGCTGGAAAAAGATTTTCTATGCAAATATGGACCAAAAGAAAACAGGAGTAGCAATACTCATATCAGATAAAATTGACTTTAAAGATCCTGAAAAGGAGACAATCAAGGTTATACATAACGACTTAAAGGAACAATCCAAAAAGAAGTTATAACAATTATAAATATATATGCACCCAACATTGGAGCATTGATATATCTAAGACAAACATTAATTAGTATGATAGAAGAAATATGCAACAATACAATAATAGTGGGAGACTTTAATACCCCACTCATACAATCTGGCTGTAATAGACAAAGTAAAGAGGAAAACATATTCACTTATGAGCCTCAAAAAATTCAGTTTGCTCAGGAGAGTTAAAAAAAAAAATAGACTTATTTGTTCACTCTGTAAATGTTTATTGACTATTTTATGGGTCTGGTACCACTTTGGGTAGTAGGGAGGAAGAAGTGACAAATGTGATCCTGTCCTAAATAATATATTGTGGTAAAGATAGACCTACCAATACAAAATACCAAGATGTGCCTAAGATGAGGACACCCAAACTGGACTTTTAGTTTCCTGAACTTTTCATTTCCAGATCAAACCTCCTAATATAGGATGAATTCAACATGATTTTTTTTAAGTGTTCTTTGTGCTTAAAAACAGAAAGCCATTTGTTAAGAAATTACATATACTCCTCCCCACCATGACTCCCCTTCTTTCTTCCCATTTCCCTCCCACCCTCATTGATCCTTTCCTTTGTCCATTTTCCCCTGCAAAAAATAAAAAAAATAAAAACCAAACGTGCACTATTGTCGCCTGGAGGCATTAGAAGATTGTTTAAATTAATCTTGTTTCTTAGTACTTGGAGGGAAAAATAGCACAAAAAAATAAATAAATAAATTGCACCTTTGTCTTACCTAGATTAGCAGATGTCCTCAGTAAAAAAGAAATTCAGATCAGATCAGATCAGATCAGTCGCTCGTCGTGTCCGACTCTGCACCCCTCCGCAGCACGCGGCCTCCCTTCCATCACAGCTCCCGGAGGTCCTCAACTCGCATCCATCGGTCAGTGTGCCTCCAGCCATCTCTCCTCTGTCTCCCCTTCTCCTCCTGCCCTCATCCCTCCCAGCTCATCTTCTCCATATCAACTCTCGTGGGGCAAACTGGGTGCTTTAGTCTCCTTCATTCCTGTTCTTTACTGTTTTCTTGTTCTTCTATTAACATCAATTCTTCGCGCCCTTCTTCCTCCTCTCACTCTACTACACAAATGCCTTCAGGCGAACCTTTTGGTGGCTCTGCTTTTGTATGCTATCTAGGTTGGTTTTTCTTCGGGCAGGTCTTTTATTCTGGCTGCGTCACCTCTCAGTGTTTTGGGCGAAACAAAGCTGACACTGTTTCCACTGTTTCCCCATCTATTTCCCATGCAGTGTGGGACAGTGCCATGATCTTCGTTTTCTGAATGTTGAGCTTTAAGCCAACCTTTTAGTGGCTGTTTATTTTGATAAGTTTACTTTCTAGTTTTTCTTGGTACCTCATCCTCATTATCTTTTGAGTTCTTTGATATTCTTAAGAAAATTATTTTAACAATCAAAGTTGGTATGAAATACCTAGCCTGTCATTTCTAGAACAGGAAGTTTTAGAAAATCTTTTAAAATTTATCTGAGTCTTTCTTTTCCTTGAAATATAAAAATATCACCAAGATATTTTGAGGTGATAAATTTTTAAAATAAAAACTTCTGGTACACAGCAAGTATTTTTAATCTATTGATTTCAGGATTTTTTCCCCCCAGCGTAATACATCATTTTTCCATGCTGAATAAAATTTTCGTTTTATTATTTCTTTATTTTTCACTTCTGTTCCCTTTTTTCCAATCACTTCTTCAGAAACTGAGCTCTTTATATTTATCATTTTCTTCTTTTGGATTCTTTACTTTATATTTCAGGAGGGTTCTAAGGCTTGTCTATCTCATAAGTGATTTTTTTTCCCCTGTAGCATTGTTGCTATTTTAATTGCTACTTCTAGGAGTGTAAAGATATTTATGTGACATTATTTACTGCATTATAGCTTTTCTTTATATTTCTACTTCTCTTTTGCCTCACTAGTTAGTTGTTTTCAAGTAACGTTTCTTTATGTACTTAGAGAATCTATGATTTTTGTGATTTTATTGGATATTACTTCCTGGTATAAATCCTTTATGAAAATGATTTCTTATCTGTTATTAATCACTATACTTATATATTTTCTTGTTTTCAGAATCTCTGTATTGGTCCATTGTGATTTTATTTATTTATTTTCCAAAATTTTGATAGTCATTTAAAAAACTAAGATAACAATAAACATTTAAATGGTGAATTCCATTGAAAAGAACTAGCTAAGGAAATGAAATGTACACATCTGCTACACAATAAAAGGTAAAGCAGTTGAAATGAAGCATTCAAACATGCAAATTTTTTTTAACCTAAACATCAGGAAGAAGGTACTTAAGCCTTAGCTTTTTACTTGTGTACAACATTTTTAACAGTATATATAAATGTGCGAAGTTATTTGGATCCAAAAAGAAATCAGAAGTGAAAATTCCTATGGCAAGCCTTAGGAATGTGGATGTTTAGATGCTTTCTGCTTGTCTAATTAATTCTTATTCATTAAAAGAAGTGGGGAAATGGGGATAAGTGAGCAAGATTAAAGCAAGATAGAGACAACAAGTGGGTGTACCTGTTGATACCACTTTAAGAAGAATAAATTCCTTTTTAAAGTACTTGTGAATGTCCAGTCCATATAAGAATACATTCAGAAAACATTTATTGAACTTACAATGTGGCAGACACTGTATTAGAACTTGGGGTACAAAGATTTTATTCTTGAGAAGCTCAGAGTCTCACTGGGGGCTAATAAACACAAACATTAGTAAATACTTATACCATTTATCTGTATATATCTTATATCTTGGGATATACAGAGGAAAATGAATCATGTGTATCTACACAAGGAAGCTAGTCACAAAGACAACAGTTGTGTGAAATATTTTGCCCTGTTAGTTTCTGGTAGAACCTAGAAACCACCAGGATTCCTGAAATTTTAAAGCAGAACTCAGATATTCCAATAATTTCACATCAAGTACATACTAGTAGCTACACATTTGCTACACAATAGTATACAAAAATCTAGAAGGTAATAAAAATGGTGCAAATGGGTTCACCATTTCTTTTCCAAGAAAAACCTCCTAATGGGCTGATGATGAGCTAATCAGGTCAAGTGTTCTCTGAGTTGCCCTTTTTATACAGAGTCAGCAAGCATAACATTTTGTTAACCTATTGACACAGAGGAAATTTGTTTTCCATCTGACCTTTTACAGTAACTACTCAAAATTACTTTCTCTTTAGCTAACAAAGTTAACGAATAAATTATCCAAGTTTAGCATTCATAGACATATCATTTTTTATTGTTACATTCTGTTTTCTTTTTCAGCCATTACATTTTCCTTAGGAAAAATGTAATTTTTATTGAAAATCTGCAGTTTTGTTTTATAGAGTCATATACTCTTGAACCATTTGGAACCAGTGACAGTAACTATTTATTTTGCAGATATTATATTCTTATATGTTGAAATGGCTACTTGGTAATTTTGTAATGTATAGAAATTATTTTCATTAAAAATTTATAGCCCTTTGTATAAGATAGAATGCAAATTTAATTTTGGGCTACCTGTGAACAAAGGGTTTCCTAAGGAAATATTTATTAAAAGCACAGAGGGCATTTTAAACCTAGGAATAAACTCTTTTCCTATGGAAAAGTGAATTATGGGTCCTGGTTACATTTTCTTTTAAATTAAATCTTGATTCTAAGAATCTCTACTCACCAAAATTTTGTTAAATATATTCTTTCAAATTACTAAATAATTCTTCAAAATACTAACACCTTATTTCAAATTACCCTAAAGTCCAGCCTTTTATCTGTTTCAAATGGATCTTTTCCTAAATAGACCCAAATTGTAAGTTAGCTTCAATAAATAAGTTTTTAATCATTTGCTATGTTCATTCCAGCTTCAAAGGTGGTCATTCAATTCAGTCTCTAAGGTAAGCCTTCTTTTACTCTCAAGTGGTTGGACCAGTTAAATACTTCTTGCTGCTGCTAAGTTGCTTCAGTCGTGTCCAACTCTGTGCGACCCCAGAGATGGCAGCCCACCAGGCTCCCCTGTCCCTGGGATTCTCCAGGCAAGAACACTGGAGTGGGTTGCTATTTCCTTCTCCAAAGAGAATGGGATCAAATACATATTTCTGTGCAGACTATCCTAACATTTGCTATTTTAAGAATATTATTTAAGTCTCATTAAATCCATTCACCTCTCCAGTTTTCAGAGAGGAAATCAAGCTTGCTCACATTGCATTTATCATGGATATGCTATAGGCTATGAGTTTATCGTTTTCCACCAATGTAAGCAGGTAGTATTATTATTTTACACTTCTTAGAAAAATTCAAAGAACCAAGAGCATTTTGGATTATCATCAGCAAGTGGCCATTGTTCCTTTTAGAAGATGTTTTTGGTCACTGAAAAGCCTGTTGTTTTAACCGCAGCTCATTACATTGAATTCAGAGACCCACAGATTATACCACCAGCAACATTTCTTGCAGTTGAATATGCTAAGTGTGTTTTTATTCTCTATATGTTTGATTCAACTACCTTGTACAGTGTTATAATGAAATGAGTTAAAATTATTAAATTTTTTTAATAGAGAAGTAACTCATTTGAGGTTTAAATAATAACTTTTGTTATTAGACACACTTATAAAATATTTATACTAAGATATAACTTAATTTGGGGGCATGTTGAGTGAAGTCTCCTTTATTTTAATTATTTATAGACTGAAGTACCAGACAGTCATAATATCTCTTTGTTTCTTTTAAAGCAGAAAAACATAGGCCTTGCATGGAAACTCTTAAGAAATGTCAAAGAGCTAGTCCTGTTGGAAAGGTTAGTAGTTATAGAAAAATATTTCAAAAACATAAATGCAGCAGTTTCAAACATGGTTTAGTGCCCAGAATAACTTCTTGGTTTTGTTTTTCATTTTTAACATAAATATCAACTGCCACTGGGTAACTGAGTCACAAACACATTTGAATTCAGGAATTTTTATACTGAAATACTTCTCTGTGGACAAATCCCATCTTACTAAACAGAAAGATTTTGTTACTGTTTGTGTGTTTTAAAAACGAAAAAGCCTCGTATTACATAATACTCTGTCGGGTGTTTTATGTATCTCTGTACTTTCTTATTCCACTCCCCTTGTCATTTTTGTGTTCCTCAAAATATCTGGGACAGCATTTTTGCGTGCTTGCATATTCATAAGAATATAGTGTAGTGGTTAAAAAACTTGGATTCTGTAGCCAGACTGCCTAGGTTCAAATCTTGTTCTGTAACCTTTAGCTCTATAACCTTTGCAATTCATTCAAACCTGTTGTGCTTCGTTTTCTCATCTATAAACTGGGAGTTGCATTAAATGTTTGTGGATTGAAAGAATTAGCACATGTAAATCACTTAAAATAGTAGTGGCTGGCACATAGCAAATTCTTAGTAAATGTTAGCTGTTATTTTTAACAAGTATGTATCAAGCACTTATTACACTGATGCTGTACTAGAAATTCTGGGGATGCCACAGTGAGTAAGATAGTCATAGTTACTCTTCTTATAGAATTTACAGTTTAGTGCAAGATTCAGACAAATACTGATGGCTCAGATGGTAAAGCGTCTGTCTACAATGTGAGAGACGTGGGTTCGATCCCTGGGTTGGGAAGATTCCCTAGAGAAGGAAATGGCAACCCACTCCAATACTCTTGCCTTGAAAATCCCATGGATGGAAGAGCTTGGTGCAGGCTACTATCCATGGGGTCGCAAAGAGTTGGGCACGACTGAGCGACTTCACTTCACTTCAGACAAATACATAGGGTGTTATAATACAATAAAAACTACTTTGATGGGGTAGTGTAGGGTGCCACCATTACCTAATGAGGGACACTTTATCCAGGCTAAGGAGATCAGGAAGATTTGTCTCGATTAAGTGTATCTAAGCCAGGATCTGAAGGATGTGTTTGCTTTTGCCATGTGCTCATGGACAGGGTGGAGAAATAGAGTTTCAAGCAGACAGAGTAGCCAGAGGACCTATTACGAGAAGTTTCCATAGAGGAGAGAGAGCATGGCACATTTAAGGACTTCAGGAGGCTTGGTCAAATGTACCATACTGTCCAGGGCAGAGGGATGGGGGGTACATAAGGCCACTTTATTTTGAGAAGAATGAGGAGTCACTGAAGACACAGCACGGGAGTGTGTCATGTTCAGATTTTTGTTTTTTAAAGATTCCTCTAATTCCAAAGATCATGTATTAAAGTGAGTTAAAAGTGGGTACGGGGAGGTCAGTTAAAATGCCAGTATAGCATCCAGGAGAGAGATGTTAGAGGCTTGGAACTAGAGTGTAACAGTGAAAATAAAGAGAATTTGAGAGATGGAGAGACGTTTACAGGGAGAGAATCAAAAGGATGTAGTGATAGTGTGGTGCTGGATGTGGCGTGAGCAGGAGAAAGACCTAAAGGTGGATTCCCAGGTTTCGTGCTTGAGCATGTGAATGGCATGTTAGCCGAGACAGGCAGCAGTGCGGTGGATGCACAATGGTGGCTGTTGCCACTCAGCATATGTTCTCGGTAATTACGTCCCAATTTTCAGCCAGATGTAGCTCCGTCCTCCATCTCAATCCATTTGTTCCTAAATGGAATGGACTCTACCTCCATTTCCAGGAGTGAAGCACACGATCCAGGCAGAGCCAATCAGTGCATTCCATTCTTTCTAGACACATATCAGGATAGGTTAGAGCATCTCAACTGGTACAGTCAGCATGAGTCTCTGAGCTTTTGTTGGACCTATTAAACAAGTCATGGACATGGAAATTGGCAGAGCTACTGTAGTTATCTTGAACCCATTACAGGAATGTCTGTCTGAGAACAGAGCCAGTCCAATGAAGGCAAAGCTCAGAGACAGAAGCAAAATCCTGACGGTGTCCTTAAAGTACTGAAACTAGTTATTTCTGAAGCCATCCTTTATTTTGGACTTTTTGATTTATGATAGTAGTGTGTTGTCTTTTGGTTTAAGCCAGAGGGGTTAGGTTTTGTAGAAATATGTATTAAAAAACTGATAAATATAAGAAACCATGTATGAAATAATTTGTTGAGAGGAAAGATAATGAGTTTAGCCTTGGCTGTGTTGAATCCAAGGCGTTTGTGAGGCATCTTAGTAGAGTGGAGAGGTGCAGTAGAAAATATGCATAGGAAATTAGTGACGTTTGATAGTCTTTGGTAAAAAATTTTAGAAGGGCATTTGGCAATGCACACAAAAACCACCCTGGGAGCTCAGCAGTAAAGAATCTTCCTGCAGTGCAGCAGATGCAGGACACACAGGTTCGATCCCTGGGTCAGGAAGATCTCACAGACGAGGGCATGGCAACCCACTCCAGTATTCTTGCCTGGAGAATCCCATGGAGAGAGGAGCCTGGTGGGCTACAGTCCATAGGATCACACAGAGTAGGACATGACTGAAGCAACTTAGCATGCATATAATCACAAAAAGAATTCTCTCAAACATGGTCACATTACTTAACTTTCTAGTAAGCTCAAAGTGTTTGAAGAATATAGTTCTTTAATTTCAGTTTCTCCAATGATTAGTGGTGTATTCAGAGTTTCTACTTCTGTGATATTCTGATGTAACAAGAACCAACATGATGTTGTAAAGCAATTATTCTTCAATTAAAAATAAATAAATTTTTTAAAAAACAACAAAAAGAAGAAATATGTATCTAGCATTCACCCTTGGTCCCTTACATAGAGCTCCTAAAATCTTTGTAATTTCTTAAGTGATAGAGGTGCTAGTAGCGTATTTTGTTCAAATATTTGGTCTTTAACTCAATTCCTAACACAGAACTCCTAAATCTCATGGAATTTCCTGGACAATAGGATCATCTTTTACTCTAACAAGGTAACTCTTAGAGGCTTCTGGAATGGGGCTGATCACTAGAAAGACCAGGCCATGGTTAGCAGTGTGGAGCTTTCAGTTTCACCCCTTATCCTCTGGGGAGGGGAATGAGGCTGGAGACTGAATTAATAACTGATCATGCCTATGGCCTCTGTGAAAATCTCCAAAGTAGGGGGTTTGGAGAACTTCTGATTTGGTGAATAAGAACATATAGAGATTCTGGGTGAACGATGTGCCTAAAGAAGGCACAGAAACCCCATAACCCTCCTCATGTGCCTTGCTCTATGTACCTCTTCATCTGGTTATTCATCTGTATCCTTTATCATATCCTTTATAACAGATTGGTAAATATAAATAAGTATTTACCTTAGCTATGTGAGCTGTCATAGTAAGTTGCAGAAGGAGGGGATCATGGGTACTTCTCATTCGTAGTCAAGTCAGCCAGAATTATGGGTAACCTGGATACCTACTACACAAGACTGGTATATAAAGTGGGGAGCAGTCTTGTAAATTATGGGATCTGAAATTAGCTTCAGGTAGACAATGTCAGAATTGAGTTGAATTGCAGAATACCCAGTTAGTGTCCAGTAGAGGACTGGAGAAGGCAATGGCACCCCACCCCACTACTTTTGCCTAGAAAATCCCATGGATGGAGGATCCTGGTAGGCTCCAGTCCATGGAGTCGCTAAGAGTCAGACACGACTGAGCGACTTCACTTTCACTTTTCACTTTCATGCATTGGAGAAGGAAATGGCAACCCACTCCAGTGTTCTTGCCTGGAGAATCCCAGGGACGGGGGAGCCTGGTGAGCTTCCATCTATGGGGTCGCACAGAGTCGGACACGACTGAAGCGACTTAGCAGCAGCAGCAGCAGAGGACCGGAACAAATTGTTCTGGGAGAAAACCAAAAAAGCAACAGAGATGTTGAAAGTTGTGTGTATAGTAGAGAAAACTGCTTTCCCTTTTCAACTTCTATATCCAACATTTATAATGTCTTCTTGTTTCCAACTTACCAATTGTGGTAAACTGAGTAATGGCTTCCTCAAAGATGTCCATGTTCAAATTGCTGGAACTTGTGAATACTGACTCATATGGCAAAAGGCATTTTGAAGATGCAATGAAATTAAGGATCTTGAAATGGGGAGATTATCCTGGATTATCCAGGTGGGTACAGGAGGGAGCAAAACATCCTGGGCTACCTTAGACATCAACTCTTGATTAATCAATGCCTGCCAAGTCAAACTCTAAAGGTAAAAACCTGGACTAGATAGATGGATTTGTTCTAATATTTTTATCCATGTTGTTGTTGTTTAGTTGCTAAGTCATGTCCTACTCTTTTGTGACCCCACGGACTGAAGCCCCCAGGCTCCCCTGTCCAAGGGATTTCCCAAGTACGAATACTGGAGTGGGTTGCCATTTCCTTCTCCAGGAAATCTTCCCTACTCAGGGATTGAACCTGCATGTCCTGCATTGGCAGGCAGATTCCTTCTCAAATTGTGTGTTGTTGTGATCTGCCATTTGTCTGCTAGAGTTTTTTAAAAAAAGAATTTAGATCATAGATTAACACTCTTTATTTCCAGGACTATGGAAACTTTGCAGTTACTTGCATGCATGCTACGAAGGCAATGTCACCCCACTCCAGTACTCTTGCCTGGAAAATCCCATGGATGGAGGAGCCTGGTAGGCTGCAGTCCATGGGGTCGCTAGGAGTCAGACACAACTGAGCGACTTGACCTTTGCCTTTCACTTTCTTTTTTTTTTTTTGCAGGGGAAAATGGACAAAGGAAAGGATCAATGAGGGTGAGAGGGAAATGGGAAGAAAGAAGGGGAGTGATGGTGGTGAGGAGTATATGTAATTTCTTAACAAATGGCTTTCTGTTTTTAATCACAAAGAACAATTTAAAAAAATCATGTTAAATTCATCCTATATTAGGAGGTTTGATCTGGAAATGAAAAGTTCAGGAAACTAAAAGTCCAGTTTGGGTGTCCTCATCTTAGGCACATCTTGGTATTTTGTATTGGTAGGTCTATCTTTACCACAATATATTATTTAGGACAGGATCACATTTGTCACTTCTTCCTCCCTACTACCCAAAGTGGTACCAGACCCATAAAATAGTCAATAAACATTTACAGAGTGAACAAATAAGTCTATTTTTTTTTAACTCTCCTGAGTGAACTGAATTTTTGAGGCTCATAAGTGAATATGTTTTCCTCTTTGTCTATTACAGCCAGATTGTATAAGTATGAGTGGGGTATTAAAGTCTCCCACTATTATTGTATTATTGCATATTTCTTCTATCATACTAATTAATGTTTGTCTTAGATATATCAATGCTCCAATGTTGGGTGCATATATATTTATAATTGTTATAACTTCTTTTTGGATTGTTCCTTTAAGTCGTTATGTATAACCTTGATTGTCTCCTTTTCAGGATCTTTAAAGTCAGTTTTATCTGATATGAGTATTGCTACTCCTGTTTTCTTTTGGTCCATATTTGCATAGAAAATCTTTTTCCAGCCCTTCATTTTCAGTCAGTATATATCCCCTATTTTAAGGTGGTTCTCTTGTAGACAACATATATCAGATCAGATCAGTCGCTCAGTCGTGTCCGACTCTTTGCGACCCCACGAACCGCAGCACGCCAGGCCTCCCTGTCCATCACCAGCTCCCGGAGGTCACTCAGACTCGCATCCATCGAGTCAGTGATGCCATCCAGCCATCTCATCCTCTGTCGTCCCCTTCTCCTCCTGCCCTCAATCCCTCCCAGCATCAGAGTCTTCTCCAATGAGTCAACTCTTCGCATGAGGTGGCCAAAATACTGGAGTTTCAGCTTTAGCATCATTCCTTCCAAAGAAATTCCAGGATTGATCTCCTTCAGAATGGACTGGTTGGATCTTCTTGCAGTCCAAGGGACTCTCAAGAGTCTTCTCCAACACCACAGTTCAAAAGCATCAATTCTTCGGCGCTCAGCCTTCTTCACAGTCCAGCTCTCACATCCATACATGACCACAGGAAAGACCATAGCCTTGACTAGGCGAACCTTTGTTGGTAAAGTAATGTCTCTGCTTTTGAATATGCTATCTAGGTTGGTCATAACTTTCCTTCCAAGGAGCAAGCGTCTTTTAATTTCATGGCTGCAGTCACCATCTGCAGTGATTTTGGAGCCCAGAAAAACAAAGTCTGACACTGTTTCCACTGTTTCCCCGTCTATTTCCCATGCAGTGATGGGACCAGATGCCATGATCTTCGTTTTCTGAATGTTGAGCTTTAAGCCAACCTTTTCACTCTCCACTTTCACTTTCATCAAGAGGCTTTTTAGCCCCTCTTCACTTTCTGCCATAAGAGTGGTGTCATCTGCATATCTGAGGTTATTGATATTTCTCCCGGCAATCTTGATTCCAACTTCTGTTTCTTCCAGTCCAGCATTTCTCCAAGCCAGGCTTCAGCAATATGTGAACCGTGAACTTCCTGATGTTCAAGCTGGATTTAGAAAAGGCAGAGGAACCAGAGATCAAATTCCCAACATCCGCTGGATCATGGAAAAAGCAAGAGAGTTCCAGAAAAACATCTATTTCTGCTTTATTGACTATGCCAAAGCCTTTGACTGTGTGGATCACAATAAACTATGGAAAATTCTGAAAGAGATGGGAATACCAGACCACCTGATCTGCCTCTTGAGAAATCTGTATGCAGGTCAGGAAGCAACAGTTAGAACTGGTCATGGAACAACAGACTGGTTCCAAATAGGAAAATGAGTACGTCAAGGCTGCATATTGTCACCATGTTTATTTAACTTATATGCAGAGTACATCATGAGACAACATATATAGGGGTCTAGTTTTTGTATCCATTTGACCCATTTTAGTCTTTTGGTTGTCTCTTGTAGACAAGGTATGTAGGGGTCTTGTTTTTGTATCGATTCGGCTAGTCTTTGTCTGTTGATTAGGGCATTCAGCCCATTAACGTTTAAAGCAATTATTGATAAATAGGATTTCCTTTATTGTTTTGGGTTTGAATTTATTTACCCTTTTAGTGATTCCTATCTAGAGAATGTCCTTTAGTTTTTGTTGGAGAAATGGTTTAGTGGTGCTAAATTCTCTCAACTTTTGCTTATCTGTGAAGCTTTTGATTTCTCCTTCATATTTGAATGAGATCCTTGCTGGATACAATAATCTAGGCTGTAAGTTATTTTCTTTCATCACTTTAATTATGTCTTGCCATCCCCTCCTGGCTTGGAGAGTTTCTATTGAAAGATCAGCTGTTATCCTTATGGGAATTCCCTTGTGAGTTATTTGATGTTTTTCCCTTGCTGCTTTTAATATTTGTTTTTATATTTAATCTTTGTTAATTTGATTAATATGCATCTTGGGGTGTTTCGCCTTGGGTTTATCCTGTTAGGGACTCTCTGGATTTCTTGAACTTGAGTGGTCATTTCCTTCTCCATTTTAGGGAAGTTTTCAACTATTATCTCCTCAAGTACTTCCTCGTGGTCTTTCTTTTTATCTTCTTCTTCTGGAACTCCTATGATTCGAATGTTGTAGTGTTTAATGTTATCCTGGAGGTCTCTGAGATTGTCCTCATTTCTTTTGATTCGTTTTTCTTTTTTCTCCTCTGATTCATTTATTTCTAGGATTCTATCTTCTAATTCACTAATCCTATCTTCTACCTCTGTTATTCTACTATTTGTTGCCTCCAGGGTGTTTTGGATCTCATTTATTGCATTATTCATTATGTGTTGACTCTTTTTTATTTCTTCTAGGTCCTTGTTAAACCTTTCTTGCATCTTCCCAATCCTTGTCTCCAGACTCTTGAACTGTGATTCCATTTTGATATCAAGATTTTGGATCAATTTCACTATCATTATTCGGAATTCTTTATCAGGTAAATTCCTCTTCCTCTTTGGTTTGGTTTGGTGGGCATCTATCCTGTTCCTTTAGCTGCTGGGTATTCTTTTGTCTCTTCATTTTGTTAAAATTGCCAAGTTTAGAGTGTCCTTACTATATTCTGGTAGTTTGTTGAATTCTCTTTATTGAGGCAGTTTACTGGTCTTTTCAATATCTGATCTCTGCCCTGTTGCAGAGGGGGCGGAGATAAACACCCAAATCTAAGCCAGCCAGGTTCAGGCACTCGGATAATCCTCAGAAGCACAGACTCGGTTGAGTCTGCGTTTTATGCCTTTCCCAGATCCGAGTAGCGCAGGTGATGAAGTGTTTAGTGAGCGCAGCTGCTGCGACTTATCGCCTCCCCGCTGCTCAGTTTTCTGGGTATACAACCGGCGCACTTTCTCAGGCAGATGTTGACCATCCAGAGCCCCAAGAAGCGTGAGTCAGCACAGAAACCTACTTACAGTTCTGTAGACAGTGTCTCTCTTGGGCTGTGATTGCCCACCTCCGGCCCTGGCTGCCTGTCACTGGAGTGGGACGGCCTGCAGCCGGCCATCTCTGTGCAGTCCTTTGTTCCGTACATAGTCCTGGTGGTGTCTTAGGTTAGGGCTGGCTTTTGATGTAGTAGATAACCGACAGTCTGGTTATTTCGCTCAGATAGCACTGGAGATAGCCAGGCCAAATCCTTTCTCAGAGCGATGCAGGCTGGCCATCCTCCTAGCCCAGCCCCCGCTTGCTAATAGCAAATGCTGGTGTCCGTGCCACTCTCCACAAAAGGAGTTACCGCAGGGCTCGTAATCTCCTTTTTAAGACAATGAATTGTCTTTCTAAGTGCCTGATGTCCTCTGCCAGCATTCAGAAGTTGTTTTGTAGAATTTATTCAGCATTCAAATGTTCTTTTAATGGATTTGTGGAGGAGAAAGTATTCTCCCCGTCCTACTCGTCCGCCATCTTAGCTCCTCCCCCTGCCTTTCACTTTCATGCATTGGAGATGGAAATGACAACCCACTCCAGTATTCTTGCCTGGAGAATCCCAGGGATGGGGGAGCCTGGTGGGCTGCCATTTGTGGGGTCACACAGAGTCAGATACAACTGAAGTGACTTAGCAGCAGCAGCAGCATGTGTGCTAAATTGCTTTAGTCATGCCTGACTCTTTGTGATCCACAGGACTGCCGCCCACCAGGCTCCCCCATCCCTGGGATTCTCCAGGCAAGAATACTGGAGTGGGTTGCCATGCTCTGTTCCAGGCTTCCTGACCCAGGGATTGAACCTGCACCTCTTATGTTTCCTGCATTGGCAGGCAGGTTCTTTACCACTAGTGCCAGCTAGGAATCCCTTGCAGTTACTAACTGGGTTTTAATTGGTGTTTTGTGGTAGGAGAAGAAGATGAAAAGGAGAATGCTAGCTTTCTACCACACTATTAGATTTAGATTTGAATGCTCTTGTGTAGCAGCAATTGTAATATTCCCCCAAATTTCCCAAGAGTCTAACAGTTGGATTGAATCATATAACCAATTATGGAACTAGACTATGGGTAGAAAGGGCAAGGGCTTGTGTTTTAGATGAAGTTTAAAAGAACCCACAGCTTTCTTTTTCTATGCCCTGTTGACCTAGAAGGCCAGTAGAATCTCTGTTAAACTGGATCCCTGGAATAGGCACTCTCTTGACCCAAGTGATTAGAGCTCCTTGATAAGTAGTGTGAGCCATAGTGAACTTTTTTTGGTACAAGCTAATGAGATTTGGGGTTGGTTTGTTTCTACAGTTGCTTATCTAGATTAATGTATTGCTATCTTCATTCTATATATCTAAACTCAGATTCTATCAAAAAGTTGATGGCAAAATGAAAATCTCTCCAGATGGCTTGGTGGCTTCACAAAATTGAACATATCATATATCTTCAAGTGTTGAAGGAATAAATAGACATGGCAGAGAAGTGCAGTGAAGTCGCTCAGTCGTGTCCGACTCTTTGCGACCCCGTGGACTGTAGCCTGCCAGGCTCCTCTGTCTGTGGGATTCTCCAGGCAAGAATACTGGAGTGGGTTACCATTTCCTTCTCCAGGGGATCTTCCCGACCCAGGGATCGAACCCGGGTCTCCCGCATTGGAGGCAGACGCTTTAACCTCTGAGCCACCAGGGAAGCTCAACATGATAGAGAGGTTGTTTGTAATTGAACAGTATAGTGGTTTTTGAAACATCCTGTGCTATATACTAGCCTTGCTTTTTAACAGATGCAATAGTGAGGTAAATATCTTTATCAGTTTTTATTCTCCAGTTTAGGAGGGGCATTTAATTTAAAGTGATAGGTCTTTCCTACTTGAAATGTTTCAGGGAGTGATTCCCTTTACTTTTTTGTCCACTGGTCATTACTTATTATATATGTTTTACACCTGTGACAAGTAAGTTGTAAAATTATTGTTTGCCTTTAAACTTAATCAAAATAATCTTTAAATTTATTAAGCATGTGATTATTATTTTTTTAAAATAAAAGATCATTCTTTTCAGTATGTGATTTAAATCATGGAAGCATAATTGTTTAAGCAATTCTTTAAAACTTTGAGCTTCTGTATTTAAAGGGATCCTAGGGGACCAATCCAAGGGTTTTAGTATGAACAATACATCTGTATTAATTTAAGGTTTTTCTTATATGGGCTTCCCAAGTGGCAGTAGTGGTAAAGAACCTGCCTGCCAACAGGAGATCTAAGAGACACAGGTTTGATTACTGGGTCAGGAAGATTCCCTGGAAGAGGGCATGGAAATCCATTCCAGTATTCTTGCCTGGGAAATCCCATGAACAGAGGAGCCTGGCCAGTTATGGCCCACAGGTCACAAAGAATTAGACACAACTGAAGTGACTTTGCATGCACAGCACACACTTATTTAATAAGAGGTGTTTTCTGAGATGGAAGACATTGGGTAGGTTCTATGTAATAGAGATGAACATGAAATTATTTTTTTTTAACCTGAAAAAACTCTATAGGATCAACTATATTCCAATAAAAGTTTGAAGCAATAGCAAAAACAAGAAATTTATGGGAAGTTTGGGAAGACTCAATGATATTTGTAAAATGGACTTAAATGGATGAATCCAAATGATATAATGTTGAATGAAGTAATAATATGCACATTATGGCTCCATTTGTATAATACATTTTAAAAAATTAAATGATATATTGTACATGGTTAGTAAAAGGATAATGAAAAAAGTGTGAAAATGATGAACACAATATAGACTAGAGGTTGCTTTGGGGTAAAGGAAAGAGGGCTACAATTAGAGACATGTATATGGAGGCTTCTAAACCACTTTTAATACCATAGTTCCAAAGTTGAGTGGTGGATACACAGATGTTCATTTTTATTCCAGTTTTTAAAACTGTACATATGTTTTCTACACTCTTTTGGAATCAAGCCATATTTTACTATCAAAAATAATGGTAAGTTCAATATGAATTGATGATATGATATGGCTTACTCAAAAAAGTTAATTACTCTTGTATATGGTATTATAAGAAATCTGGAATTGAGGAAGTTGAGGATATTTCTCTATCTAGTCCTGATTACACCATACTTTAGTATTTTGTTCAATTCTATGTATCCCACTTTAAGAGTGCACAGATAAACTAGCATGTCTTCATGCGACAGTGACAAGGCCAGTGATAATTTTTGAAACTCTGCCACACATGGGAACAACTGAATAAGGAATTGAGAAGAGCAAAATTGAAGAAGAGAAGAAAATGACCCACTAGTACATAAATTTTCCTATATTTGAAAGACAGGCATGAGAAGGAGGGCTTAGATTACTACTACATATGGTAAAGCACAGAATCAAAATCAATAGGCGGATCCTGCAAGGAAATAGATTTTGTCTTAACAGAACCAAAAATTTTCTAATCATTGCATCTGTTCAATGAGTTGCCTTGAGAAGTAGTGGGTTTCCATTGGTGGCAGTATTATAGAATACATTGGATGTCTGCTGGTGAGATATTATTGGGAGGTGATTCTAAAAGCCCCTCTGGGCCCTAAGATTCTTAGAAGGCTTCCAGAGATTTCCAGTCAACCTGAAGTTTATATTCAGTATTTCCTACTTGAGTAGCATCATAGCTTAGTGACTAAGGGCCCAGACTCTGGAATCAGATTCCCTGGGTTGAATCCTGGCTTTGCCAATTACCATCCATGTAACTTTGAGCAAATTACCCAACCTCTCTGTGCCTACTTTCTGCAATCTGTAAAATGGGTTTGGTATCTCCCTCACAAAGTTGTGAGGCTTAAAAGTGTGGCACGTAATAATCCCAGATAAGTATTTGTTTCTTTAAATTAGTACTTTCTTCTAAAGATCAGTTGCTCAGTTTACTTTGAATTAGTTACATTTGTGCTTTTGCTTTGAATGAAAAACTCCCTTTTCTTCTATTTTTATGAGTACATATTTTTTATTATCTCCCAATTTACAAAGGAACTGGAGAATCTGTTGGGCTCCAAACACCAGCAATTCCAATGAGTGTAGAATTTTTAACCAAAAAAGCTCTTAACTTGACTTAAATGGCTTTAGAATAGCTTTATGACATAATCACAGGGCCACAGAGCCCCAAAAGAACCTTGAGAGGGTAATCCAGCCTCTTTTCTTACCCTTGAAATTAGGTGCCTTGTCTGCCAAGGCACTTTGTCCTCAAGGGATTGCTGTAAATCCTGTCCCATTGTTGAACCTTTACAGGGCTCATCCAATCATCACTAGCAGGAGGTGGATTGTCTGTTAAAAGTTAATGATGATGGGCTGGAAGTCTGTTATTCTCAGTTTATGCATGCAGAGGAAGGGGTAAATCTATCTCAGTCAAACTAACTATTAACTTTGGAAGCTTACATTCTTTACACACTATGTCCTGCTTTTGAAATGACAATTTGTAGGATAAGGAATACTGAAGTGATGTTCTGGGGTCCACAACAAGTATATTTTCTGGTCATAAGTAGAAAGCAATGATTAAATCCAGATTTCCTTTCTAGGAGATGCAGAAAAAGCAAGAATTATTAAATTTAGATTTTTAATAAGAAGAAACAAAAAGGGAAGAAAATGAAGACAGATGAAAGGAGGTAGTTGGTCCTTCCTAGACCTGATTCAGTCAGTTCAGTCATTCAGTCGTGTCCGACTCTTTGCGACCCTATGGACTGCAGCATGCCAGGCTTCCTTGTAAATCACCAACTCCTGGAGCTTGCTCAAACCTGATTTACATGGGTACATTTCCTGCTAATGATTCGTCTTGGTTGGTAGGGGGCAGGAAACATAGAGATCCAAGTCCACGAGGATGAGTGTATACGTGGGCAGAGGTGTGACTTGGACCTTAATTGTTACCTAAGATTCATATAAGCTTTGAGAAATATACTCTTGATTTGTTCCAAACATGGAATCATACTTATTCTATATTCTTAGGAATGATTTGAGCATTGTGCCACTTCTGTAGGTAAAGAAAGGCAGTAAAGAAAGGCAGTTCTGAATGACTCTGGGTGACTCTGGAGATCAGCCTGCTTATTAGGACTTTCTGGGTTTGATATAACTCAGTATATCAGTCAGAGTAGAATGGGTAATGCTGCTATAACAAAGTACTCATAAATATTGATGACTCATAATCTAGAGGTTTATTTTTCCTTATACTACATGCTTCCCCTGCCTTATCCTTTCTTCACAAATCATTAGGGTCTGGGCGTAAACCTGTCTTGTTGGCACTTTCTCTATGTCATAATATTCTCCTTGCTGTAGAGTGTTTCTCTTGGGTTATAATAGTTAAATGACGGTTGGAACAATAGTAATGGGAAAAAGCAAAAAAAGAGAACAATGGTTTAATATTTACAAAATATTAACACCACTAAATTTGTAATTAAGCTGAAAATTTATAAATCTATATATGAGACCTATTAGAAACGTGGTAATTGAGTATAGAGAGAAATAAAGATTGACTGCTAGGTTTGTGGCTGAGCGCCAAAGAATTGATGCTTTTGAACTGTGGTGTTGGAGAAGACTCTTGAGAGTCCCTTGGACTGCAAGGAGATCCAACCGGTCCATTCTGAAGGAGATCAGCCCTGGGATTTCTTTGGAAGGAATGATGCTAAAGCTGAAACTCCAGTATTTTGGCCACCTCATGCGAAGTGTTGACTCATTGGAGAAGACTCTGATGCTGGGAGGGATTGAGGGCAGGAGGAGAAGGGGACGACAGAGGATGAGATGGCTGGATGGCATCACTGACTCGATGGATGTGAGTCTGAGTGACCTCCGAGGGCTGGTGATGGACAGGGAGGCCTGCTGGCATGCTGCAGTTCATGGGGTTGCAAAGAGTCGGACACTGAGCGACTGATCTGATCTGAACCTAATTGGTGGGTGACAATGCCATTCAATGAGATGAGAATGTTGGGAGATGGAAAAGGTTTTGAGGCAGAAAGTCAAGAATTCTGTTAATATTTGCTAGCTTAATAAGGTATAATTATGGGTGATTTTCTTTTTCTGCCTGTTTTTTTTTTTTTTTTTTTTTTCCCCTGATCCTAAGTTTTTCTTAAAGATGCTTCAATAGTAAAAATAATGTAATGACCAGAATAAACATGTAGGTTGCATTCTGAGTTCTGTGTCTGGGACATCGGCTGGTTCTCAGGCTCCATCCTGGCCTGTGTTGGATCCAATCTGAGAATAAGGAATGTTGCTGGAGGAGCTTGGGATGAGCTTGCTGTGGTTTCTTAGATGCTTCTTTCTGGGTAGACAGGGCAGGGCGTATGGCTCAGGTTGCCAGGATGGTGTTAAATGCCTCCATTTGGTGCAGAGTGGCTTGATGGATGCTTTTGAACTCTTTTTAAATGCGTCTCAGCTTGAAAATGTTTCCAATTTCCATCTTTTTCATGGGAATTTATGGAACATAACTAAGTCAAATGTTTTTCTCATTAACTAGAGAACTTAATCATGTAGCATGACAAAGGAAAGAAAGGCAGAAAGGATTCACAATTCCCAAGAATGGGCAATTCGCTTGAAGGGATGGATCATTCAGGGAAGCTGTTTGTTTGGCCTGGATTTTCTCTGAGTTGATTGTTTTCCTCATTTTGGCCCAATTGAGACTTTGAGTATTTCTGACTACCTTCCCTGACCCAATCACTCTTTCTAGGGGCTTGTGGTCTGAATACAAGGCCCCTAGTTAATGCCGTGTGTCCCACAACTCCTTTCCAGAAAGGTAAATTTTCTTGTGAGGAAAAAGGAAGCCTGTGTACATTGCAGGCTAATCCTATTAACTTGGGTCACAGCAGTTTGTGCCTTTTGTTGGTCTCAACTGTTGCTATTGAAAAAAATCTTAGAGAAGGATTTAATTATTTTCCTACTTTGCTACTTTGGTATTTTGGTACTTTGGTATTTTCCTACTTTATTTTCCTATGGCAAATGAGAATTATGATTGTGTTGTGGTATAAATATGGAAAGGGTAGGCAATAAATGAGTAGAGATAGGAGACACAAGATATGTTTTCAAGTATTTCTTCTATAAACTATTTATTCATTCTTTGATTCCTAAATGCTTTTTTATATATTGATATTCAACTGAGTACTCAGAATTATTTTTAAGAATGGTGAGGAATATTAAGATCACGTCCCTGATCTTAGGCTGCTGACAAACTAGTTGGAAAGAAAAACATACACTTGGGAAAGTAGCTACCAGTACTTGGCAAAATATGACCAGAGCCATATGAGCAAAGTGCAGAGAAACTAAGTTATAGGAGTCCAACAAGGGTGTGCTCCCTGTGGACAGCATGGTCTGACAAGTCTTCCTGGGAGAAATGGAATGGGACTTGAAACCTGAAGTCTGGACTAGTAGAGAGGAAAGTGGAAGGGAATTTTCAGGGAGTAAAGAGGCAAAGGCAGTGAGAAGAAAAAGTACAGTACGTGTTTGGGTAGGCCAAGGGCAATAACATGAGTACATAATTTGGAGCAAAAACCTTCCCACTCCCACTGCTAATTCTATTAGATAAGTTCAGTTCAGTTCAGTTCAGTTCAGTTCAGCCACTCAGTCATGTCCGACTCTTTGCGACCCCATGGACTGCAGCATGCCAGGCCTCCCTGTCCATCACCAAATCCTGGAGTTTACTCAAACTCATGTCCATTGAGTCAGTGATGCCATCCAACCATCTCATCCTCTGTCATCCCCTTTTCCTCCCACCCTCAATCTTTCCCAGCATCAGGGTCTTTTCCAATGAGACAGTTCTTCACATCAGGTGGCCAAAGTATTGGAGTTTCAGCTTCAGCATCAGTCCTTCCAATGAATATTCAGGACTTACTTCCTTAAGGATGGACTGGTTGGATCTCCTTACAGTCCAGGGGACTCTCAAGAGTCTTCTTCAGCACCACAGTTGGAAAGCATCAATTCATTGGTGCTCAGCTTTCTTTATAGTCCAACTCTCACAATCCATACTCTATTAGCTAAAGAGTTCATTGATTTGAAGTAGAATAAGGCCCTAGTTCCTTACCTACCCTCTGAGCTTCAGTTTCCTTATTTGCAAAATGGAGTTACTTGTATCTAACAGCCATGGATGCTACAAGGGTTAAATAAGATACGATACTAAAAGGAAAGTGCTGGGTAGGGCTTCTTGTACCTTTTCATCCTTGTTCACTCAGTTCCGAGAGTTCAGCTTAATGTTAGTCCCATTATACTATAAAAAAATTTCTCACTCCTCCTTTAGATAATTTAAATTTTACTTTTTCTCTCTCTAGACTAGTTTCCAGTCATCTCTGGTTTAGGAGAATTTTCTTGACATAAGCCAACTCAATGTGAAGGGAGACCAGTGTCACATTCAATAACTCATCACTAACTGTTGCAGGGGGGCTGGAGCCTAACAAGCTGAAAAGGAGTAGTTGGAGATAAGAAAGCATACTTTTCTTTTTCCAATTATATCAACATCTTCCTTGACATAAACTTCACAGTAAACAATAGGCAAAATAAACGCCATTACTCTGAAGAATCCAATTAAAAACTGACTGTGACTGCATTTGATCTCTGGAGGAAGGTGACTCAGGTCTGGGAAGAAGGAGCGCTGTACTGAATCTAATCCCCATGCCATGTTAGAGTGTTTACACCAGCCTGAGTGGTTGTGATGGGGTCGTCTGCATCATTTGGTTCTTGTCCTCTGACTCACTGTTTCTGCTGTGGGGTTAACTCCCTGCAGTGGAAAAGGGGGAGTTACTTGCCAGACCATATGGAGCAGAGAATAGCAGATTGACTTAGGTTTCGGTGGAAGCTGAAAGCCTATAAACTTAAGCCTCCCAGAGGATAACCTTGGAAAATTCTTTTAAATAGCATCCTTGTAGAGGTGTCTAATTTTCAAAATCTATCTTGAAGCTTTAAGTAAGTTTCCAAAGTTACTTTATGGAAAAAGGTTGAATGAGGACAAATGGTAGAAGGTATGCAATTTCACTGCCTTTGCTTACGTTTTCAGTTTAGAGAAGCTGGAAAAAAAGAATGCCTCCCTGTGATTTGCTGTAATTCTGCCTGGGCTAGGAGGTATGACCATGTCCATGTGTGTATAGGAGATTCAGGGATTTCAACTCTGTTAAACCTGGGTTCCTGTAGGCATAACTAGACCAGCCAATGTTAAAGAATTTGAATGAGCCAATGAAACTGGAAAGTTGGAAATGCATGTGTTTCCAAGTTGGATTAGACAAGACTCTTCCTGGCACATAACCCTGACAATCCATGGATTTCTTAATCATGGCCTTAAATTCACAGTGTACCTTGATTATATGTAGAACTATTATCAGTTCAGTACAGTTCAGTCGCTCAGTTGTGTCCGATTCTTTGCGACACCAGGAATCACAGCATGCCAGGCCTCCCTGTCCATCACCAACTCCCGGAGTTCGCTCAAACTCACGTCCATCGAGTTGGTGATGCCATCCAGCCATCTCATCCTCTATAGTCCCCTTCTCCTCCTGCCCCCAATCCCTCCCAGCATCAGAGTCTTTTCCAATGAGTCAATTCTTCGCATGAGGTGGCCAAAGTACTGGAGTTTCAGCTTTAGCATCATTCCTTCCAAAGAACATCCAGGACTGATATCCTTTAGAATGGACTGGTTATATCTCCTTGCAGTCCAAGGGACTCTCAAGAGTCTTCTCCAACACCACAGTTCAAAAGCATCAATTCTTCGGTGCTCAGCTTTCTTCACAGTCTAACTCTCACATCCATACATGACCACTGGAAAAACCATAGCCTCAAGTAGACAGATCTTTGTTGGCAAAGTAATGTGTCTGCTTTTGAATATGCTATCTAGGTTGGTCATAACTTTCCTTTCAAGGAGTAAGCGTCTTTTAATTTCATGGCTGCAATCACCATCTGCAGTGATTTTGGAGCCCCCAAAATTAAGTCTGACACTGTTTCCACAGTTTCCCCATCTATTTGCCATGAAGTGATGGGACCAGATGCCATGATCTTCGTTTTCTGAATGTTGAGCTTTAAGCCAACTTTTTCGCTCTCCTCTTTCACTTTCATCAAGAGCTTCTTTAGTTCCTCTTCACTTTCTGCCATAAGGGTGGTGTCATCTGCATATCAAATTATTGATATTTCTCCTGGCAGTCTTGATTCCAGCTTCTGTTTCTTCCAGTCCAGCGTTTCTCATGATATACTCTGCATATAAGTTAAATAAGCAGGGTGACCATATACAGCCTTGATGTACTCCTTTTCCTATTTGGAACCAGTCTGTTGTTCCATGTCCAGTTCTAACTGTTGTTTCCTGACCTGCATACAGTTTCCTCAAGAAGCAGGTCAGGTGGTTTGGTATGCCCATCTCTTTCAGAATTTTCCACAGTTTATTGTAATCCACACAGTCAAAGGCTTTGACATAGTCAATAAAGCAGAAATAGATGTTTTTCTGGAAATCTCTTGATTTTTTGATGATCCAGCGGATGTTGGCAATTTGATCTCTGGTTCCTCTGCCTTTTCTAAAACCTGCTTGAACATCTGGAAATTCACAGTTCACTTATTGCTGAAGCCTGACTTGAAGAAGTTTAAGTATTACTTTACTAGCGTGTGAGATGAGTGCAATTGTGCGGTAGTTTAAGCATGCTTTGGCATTGCCTTTCTTTGGGACTGGAATGAAAACTGACCTTTTCCTGTCCTGTGGCCACTGCTGAGTTTCCCAAATTTGCTGGCATATTGAGTGCAGCACTTTCACAGCATCATCTTTCAGGATTTGAAATAGCTCAACTGGAATTCCACCACCTCCACTAGCTTTGTTCGTAGTGATGCTTTCTAAGGCCCACTTGACTTCACATTCCAGGATGTCTGGCTTTAGGTGAGCGATCACACCATTGTGATTATCTAGGTCATGAAGATCTTTTTTGTACAGTTCTTCTGTGTATTCTTGCCACCTCTTCTTAATATCTTCTGCTTCTGTTAGGTCCATACCATTTCTGTCCTTTATTGAGCCCATCTTTGCATGAAATGTTCCCTTGGTATCTCTAATTTTCTTGAAGAGATCTCTAGTCTTTCCCATTTTGTTGTTTTCCTCTATTTCTTTGCATTGATCCCTGAGGAAGGCTTTCTTATCTCTCCTTGCTATTCTTTGCACCTCTGCATTCAGATGCTTATATCTTTCCTTTTCTCCTTTGCTTTTCGCTTCTCTTCTTTTCACAGCTATTTGTAAGGCCTCCCCAGACAGCCATTTTGCTTTTTTGCATTTCTTTTCCATGGGGATGGTCTTGATTCCTGTCTCCTGTACAATGTCACGAACCTCTGTCCATAGTTCATCAGGCACTCTATCTATCAGATCTAGGCCCTTAAATCTATTTCTCACTTCTACTATATAATCATAAGGGATTTGATTTAGGTCATACCTGAATGGTCTAGTGGTTTTCCCTACTTTCTTCAATTTCAGTCTGAATTTGGCGATAAGGAGTTCATGATCTGAGCCACAGTCAGCTCCGTCTTGTTTTTGCTGACTGTATAGAACTTCTCCATTTTGGCTGCAAAGAATATAATCAATCTGACTTTGGTGTTGACCATCTGGTGATGTCCATGTGTAGAGTCTTCTCTTGTGTTGTTGGAGGAGGGTGTTTGCTATGACCAATACGTTCTCTTGGCAAAACTCTATTAGCCTTTGCCCTGCTTCATTTCATACTCCAAGGCCAAATTTGCCTGTTACTCCAGGTGTTTCTTGACTTCCTATTTTTGCATTCCAGTCCCCTATAATGAAAAGGACATCTTTTTGGGGTGTTAGTTCTTAAAGGTCATGTAGGTCTTCATAGAACCGTTCAACTGCAGCTTCTTCAGCATTATTGGTTGGGGCATGGACTTGGATTACTGTGATATTGAATGGTTTGCCTTGAAAATAAACAGTAATTATTCTGTCGTTTTTGAGATTACATCCAAGTACTGCATTTCGGACTCTTTTGTTGACCATGGTGGCTACTCCATTTCTTCTAAGGAATTCCTGCCCACAGTAGTAGATACAATGGTCATCTGAATTAAATTCACTCATTCCAGTCCATTTTAGTTTACTGATTCCTAGAATGTCAATGTTCACTCTTGCCATCTCCTTTTTGACCACTTCCAATTTGCCTTGATTCATGGACCTAACATTCCAGGTTCCTATACAATATTGCTCTTTACAGCATTGGGCCTTGCTTCTATCACTAGTCACATCCACAACTAGGTGGATGTTTTTGCTTTGGTTCCATCCCTTCATTCTTTCCGGAGTTATTTCTCCACTGATCTCCAGGGGCATGTTGGGCACCTACCGACCTGGGGAGTTCCTCTTTTAGTATCCTGTCATTTTGCCTTTTCATACTGTTCATGGGGTTCTCAATGTAAGAATACAGAAGTGGTTTGCCATTCCCTTCTCCAGTGGACCACATTCTGTCAGACCTCTCCACCATGACCCACCCATCTTGAGTGGCCCCACATGCATTATAGAGGAATCTAATTTTCCTCTCTAACTAATTCATCATAAACTTATTGAGTAACTACTATGTACCAGGCATATGTTAGATAGAAAAATGAAAAGAACACAGTCTTGTGGGAATTTATAGTCTAGGGGAGATAACTATGTATCAACAGTCATGGCATAATGACTGTGCTATGATAAAGGAATCTGTGTGAGCTATGGTAGCAAAGAGGTTGTTTAATTGCTAAATTGTGTCTGACTCTTTTGTGACCCCATAAACTCTGGCCCACCAGGCTCCTCTGTCCATGGGATTTTTCCAGGCAAGAATCCTGGAGTGAGTTGCCATTTCCTTCTCCAGGGGATCTTTTCAACCCAGAGACTGAACCCTCATCTCCTGCATTGGCAGGTGAATTCTTTACCACTGAACCACCAAGGAAGCCAAAGAGGAGAAATCATTTAAATCCGCTGATGGTTAGAGGGACAGGTCAGGCTCTGTAGGAGAGTTGACCCTATAGTGGGTCTCGTGGGTTGAGTAGGAGAAGGCGATACTACAAGCAGAGGGAAAAAGACAAATGTTGCACAGCAAATGTGTGCTAGGCTCATACACGCAGAGAGAAAAGCATGGCCCTGTGGGGATGGGCAGGCTAGGCATAGGGGGAACATGCAAGTTAGATTATTGAATACATTAAGCCCTCACTTCTTTTAATTTCTGTAGGATAAATAACCCAACCCCCAGTGAGGCAGAAGTATTGTCAGAGAGACCTTAAAATTAATTGGCTGATAGGTCCCAAAAGATAGAGAAGAGAAATGAGAAAGAATTAGACTGGTGGATTCATTACTGTCTGAGCCACCAGGGAAACCCTTAGGTTAGAGCATGAGCTAGCAAAATTGGATGAGTCAGGGAATTCTGGCAGGAAACATGCCATATTTGGACGAGTTGAACTGTCTTATGAATGGACTATTTCAGGGCTAAGTTAAAGGAACCAACAAAGGATGGTCCGGCATCCTGGGACTGGAAATAGCAGGAAGCCATTACTGCTTTTTACTCTGAAAGGGCAAGAGGAGGAAATGGTGTTATTGCAGCTCAGAGAGAGCTGGAGCTGTGAAGGACAAGCCAGTTCAGGAGCCATGGATGTAAAGAGACAGAACTACAGAAGAGGTAAGGAGGGACCAGAGAATGAATACCCCAAACTCCACTTCCTTTCAGCCTCTGATAAAGCCAAATCAATAGCGACCAGAGTATGGGAGCCCAGATGATGAATTCTGTAGAGATTAGCCCTTTGATTGCTTCTCAGCCCTTAATACTATCTACTTTATGTGCAAATGTGTATTTGTTGTTGTTCATTGTTTAGTCATTCAGTCATGTCTGACTCTTTGCTACCTATGACTATAGCCCTGCCAGTCCTCTCTGTCTATGGGATTTCCCAGGCAAGAATACTGAAGTGGGTTGTCATTTCCTTCTCCAAGGGATCTTCTTGACCCTGAGATCTAACCCACATCTCCCTGGGATCTAACCCACATCTCCCTGGGATCTAACCCAAGTCTCTTGCTTTGCGGGCAGATTCTTTACTGCTGTGCCACCAGGAAGGGTGCTAATGTATGTTAGGATACAACAAAGTTCTAAAGATGCTCCACTGGATTCTCTTACCCCAGACTCAAACCAAGCTGTTTGTTCTCTGACACCTAGAACACAATCTCTGTTTGTGTTAGATTAGCACTTTTTTCATTTTCTTCAGTCTAAGAAGTCACACACAAGCCAGTATCCCCATTAGGGTATCACATCTCATACAAAATGCTTGTTTTGTACCATCCAGAGACTTGGCCCTCCTTTAGAATCAAGCATCCATTCCCCTAGATACTGCAAATATTTGCTATTGATCGTTCACAGCTGGTAGTTTCCTCCTTGAAAACTGTCTACCCAGGATTATGCCTTACTCTCTCGCATGATTTTTTATCTTTAGTGGGTTGAATGCTGCCCCTCCATCATCAATGATATTTCCATGTCAAAATTCCTGGAACCTGTGAATGTTATCTTACTTGGGAAAATCTTATTTTCAGATGTCGTTTTGTTGAGGTGAGATCATTCTGGAATACTTGAGTGGGTCCTAAACCCAGTTATAAGTGTCTTTATGAGAAGAAGAAGACAGACACACAGAAGAAAAGACAGTGTGAAGATGGAGCCAGCGACTGGAGTGATGTGGCCTCAAGTCAAGGAAGCCAAGGAATGCTGTTGGTCACCAGAAGACAGAAGAAACAGAGAAAATGTCTTTCTGAGAGCCTCCAGAAAGAGCTGATACTTTGATTTCAGCTTTCAGGCCTGCAGAACTGCACAAGAATCCTTTGCTCTTGCTTTAAGCCACCCAACTTGTGGTAATTTGTTCCAGAACCCCTAGGAAATACATGCCTCTCACTGTTTAAGTTCTCAATCTCTTCATTCACGTATTATACTTTTCCCACTAAATCCTTTAACACATTAATTACAGTTATTTTGAAGTCCTTGTCTGTTAGTTTTAACATCTATGCCAAATCCTGAGTCTGTTTTTTCTCTTGACAATGGGTTGTTTTGTTCTTGCTTTTTATGTTTATCATAATTTTATTTACATGCCAGATAATGTGTATAAAAGAACATTAGACACTAGGCTAAGTAATGTTTATGCCCAGAACTAGGCATGCTTCTTTTTCTATTAGGTCATGATTCTTTAGGGAGTTGAGGCTATCTCATCTGTAGCTGAGCTGGGTCTGGATTTGCTATTGTTGTTGCTAGGTTGTGGTTAACTTCAGTGAACTCTAGGCTTCAAATTCCTCCAGTGGTGAACTACTAAGAACCTTGTTCTTAGTGTGAGGCCTACAATACTAGAGGGATTTTCTAGACGTTTCTTCTCTTATCCTCAGCTTTTAGCATTCACTACTGCTCCTGTCACAGATGAGATTGCTCTCCATGTTCCTGTCCTTTCCCTAGCCTTAGCCTTCTGTTGCTTATTACTCTGTGCAAGGCTCATGCTGGGGCGGGTTTTTTTCTTTTTAACCTGTCCTGCTCCAGCCTCCTTTGTTTCTTTTGAGCTGCCTTTGCGGATTTGGGGGGGGGGGGGGGGGCTCCGGTCTGGGCCCGGGGGGGGGGGAGGGAGGTGGGGGGTTCACCCCCACCTGATGATCACTTTGTAATCTCAGCTCACTGTTTAACTCAAGACAGATTATGTTGTAGCATCTGTCCTTCTTAGAACAGCCTTAGGCAGAGACTGTGCTCCAGAACCTCATATGCCAGGCTTTTCATCACTCCTATTTCTCTCCTGTGACCAGCTAGCTATCTTTGACTCCCTTCAGTTTGGTTCACCATCGTGCAGGTGAACTCTATCTTTTAATTAATTATGAATTTACTCCTCCTCCTTGAGCAGTAGCAAGCACTGCTTTGTATCAATGTAGGGTCTTGGGCAGAAGCAAGGTTTCTCCATTCACCCAGAGGCAGCCAACTTTTGCCCTGGAATAGGGACATGACAATGCTTCTTGATTCTCCCTTAGGACATGATGCATTTTACTCCATGTAAAAGCATGGTCATATCTAGGATATGAATAGGTTCTTTTGACTATCCTCAAGGCAGATGGATTTTTGCTTCCTATCAAGAAGATTCTGGGCTGTGGGCAATGGCAACTGTTTATCATCCTGAACTCAGGCAGAGCCCAGAGTGAGACAAGATTCTATAGGTGTTCTTGCATTACTTTCAGATTTTAGCAGGCCCCGGACACTTGTGCCACCAAGAAGGGTATTCCAATTTCCTATCTGCCCCTAGGCTTCCTTGTTTTTTAATTTTTACTTATTTATTTTTGTTTGTGCAGGGTCTTTGTTGCTGCATGTGGGCTTTCTCTAGTTGTGATGTGAGGGCTTCTTGTTGCAGCGGCTTCTCTAGTTGTGGAGCACGGGCTCTAGGGAGCATAGGCTTCAGTAGTTGCAACTCCTGGGGCTTACTTGCCCCACGACATGTAGAATCTTCATGGACCAGGGATCGAACCTATGTCCCCTGCATTGACAGGGGATTCTTAACCACTGGACCATCCTAGGCTTTCTTGTAAATATCCAGCTGGGGCCTGTGGAAAGTAACTGGTGAGTGGGTGCAGACTCCCTTGTGCCCGTGCTCCTGAGGATTCTATACTTTCATACTAGTCCACAGGTATGCTTTAGCAGCATGTTAAAGTTTTAGTTGTATTCTCACCCACTCCTATGGAGGTGGAACATGGAGTAGTCTATGTTTTCTTTGAGTCGCCTTTTGCTCTTTAGAATTTAGTTCACCTGATTACTTTGTAATCTCAGATCATTGATGAACTCAAGACTGATTGTTTTGTAGCATCTGTCCTTTTCTAAGGCAATGTAGGTTATTTAAGGGTCTAGATTATTGGAAGCAAACAGACAAATCCAGAAAACTACATTGTTTCTGGGACATTTGTAGGACAGCTGACCCAGCTTCTGCAACAAGCCAATGGAATGGGAAAAATAAATAAAAGGAGAGAGTACTCAACAGTTAGAGACCTCAGAGATACAATTACACAAGGTAATTTGCAGACCTTGTTTGTCTCTTGATTCAAACACACCAATAGTAACAAGACATTTCTTAATCAAGTGGGAAAATTTGAATATGGACTAGATACTAGAGGATACCATAGAATTAATGTTCATTGTGAAGAAAAGATAATAGCGTTATAATTATGTTTAAAAATCAGTATTTTTTAGAAATACGTAATAAAATATACCGATGTGAAATGATGATGTCTGGGATTGGTCTTAAAATACTCCAAAGGTTGTGGGTTAGAAAGGGGAAGCAGATACATGAAGCAAGTGTGTCCAAATCTTGATCACCTTGGAATTTAAACCAATCTAGTGTGTGTAAGGTGAGGAGAATGGAACATAGGGTGCAAGAGTTTAAGTAGAGAAAGCACTGCTGTGGTCTTTATGAGAAATAATGATAGCTTGGGTTGAAGACAGCAGTACACAGTAGATTCTCAATAAAGATTTTCTTAAATGAAGCTATGACAATGATATGTTTTACATACACACAAACACACGGACACAAGTTTTTACTTTTTTTTAAACAAATATTAAAAAGTAGAATGCATTCTTTTTGCAAGGTGCATTAACTTCAAATCAAAATTTAGTTGGAAAAGAGCTCCTGGATGCCTGGAGCCTCAAACTGCTCAGGTCATACTCTGCCCAAAGAAATGTTTCCCTCTAAGCCTGTCTGATGACCTGGAATTCAAATATTATGGGTACTTGGACTTAAAAATAGAGTATAGACTATCAACTTTTCCTGTTTCAGTGATAGTGGCTTTTTTTTGAAGCTTCTGCATCCTAGGTGGAAGCAGAACTACATTTTATTGATTTAACAAGTATTCATTTATATCAACAGATGGACATCCAAAAGACTGATGTCTCAAACGTCACATATACGTAATGGAATTTTTGAGTTTCTCCAACTTCTTCCTGTCCTACCCTATACCCATCACAGTAAATGGTACCACTGTCCAGCTAGCTGGTCAAGCCCAAAGCCCAAGAGTTATCCTTATTTTCTCTCTTTCACTTCACACACCCAATCCAACAGTAACCACTCTGATTCCAAAACAGTTATAAAATGCACTCTCTATTCCATTATTGTCATCACTATTATCCAGGCTGTCATTGTCATTTGTCTGGACTTCTGTGAAAACCAGCAAACTGTAGACTACATTATCCACCCAGCAGCCAAAGTCAAAACTTAAGTCAAATTACACTCTAAAAACATATGTTCAATTTGTTATTATTGTTGTTCATTCACTCAGTCATGTTTGACTCTGTGATCCCATGGACTGCAGTAAGCCAGGCTTCCCTGTCCTCCACCATCTCCTGGAGTTTGCTCAAACTCATGTCCGTTGAGTCAGTGATGCCATCCAACCATCTCATCCTCTGTCACTCCCTCCTCCTTCTGCCCTCAATCTTTCCCAGCACCAGGGTCTTTTCCAGTGAGTTGGCTCTCTACATAAAGTGGCCAAAGTATTCGAGCTTCAGCTTCAACATTAGTCCTTCCAATGAACACGTGGATAGTTTCCCTTAGGATTGACTGGTTTGATCTCCTTGCAATCCAAGGAACTCTCAAGAGTCTTCTCCATCGCCACAGTTCCAAAGCATCAATACTTTGGTGCTCAGTCTTCTTTATGGTTCAGTTCTCGCATCCATACATGACCACTGGAAAAACCACATCTTTGACTAGACAGACCTTTGTCAGCAAAGTAATGTCTCTGCTTTCTAATACACTGTCTAGGTTTGTCATAGCTTTTTTTCCAAGGAGCAAGTGTCTTTTCATTTCATGGCTGCAGTCACTATCTGCAGTGATTTTTAAGCCCAAGAAAATAAAGTTTGTCACTGCTTGCATTGTTTCTCCATCTATTTGCCATTAAGTAATGGGACCAGATGCCATCATCTTAGTTTTTTGAACACTGAATTTTAAGCCAGATTTTTTCACTCTCTCACCTTCATCAAGAGGCTCTTTAGTTCCTCTTCACTTTCTGCCATAAGGGTGGCATCCTCTGCTTATCTGAGTTTATTGATATTTCTCCCAGAAGTCTTGATTCCAGTTTGTGTTTCATCTAGCCTGACATTTTCCATGATGTACTCTGCATATAAATTAAATAAGCAGGGTGACAATATACAGCCTTGAGATGCTCCTTTTCCAATTTGTAACCAGACTGTTTTTCCATGTCTGGTTCTAGCTGTTGCTTCTTGACCTACATGCAGATTTCTCAGGAGGCAGGTCAGGTGGTCTGCTATTCTCATCTCTAAGAATTTTCCAGTTTGTTGTGATTACACAAGCAAAGGCTTTAGCATAGTCAATAAAGCAGAAGTAGATGTTTTTCTGGAATTACCTTGCTTTGAGAATGATCATGAACAGGGATTTGACTGATTTGGAGCATGTCAAATCCCTGCTCATGAATATTCAATATCTTCCTATTACCCTTAAAATAAAATTCTAATTCCTCTCCATGGCCTAGAAGGCCCCCTAATGATCTAGCTTTGACTACTTCTGCAACTTCATTTTGAGCCACTTTCTTCCTCACTCTGTTTATCTGGCTACATTGACATCGTTTTTTTTTTTTCTTGAATACGCCAACTTCACTTTCCACTTAATCATTGTCTTTGCAATTCCCTCTGCCTAGAACCTCTATCTTAGAACTTTGCAGTGCTAGCTTCTTCTCATCCTTCATGTCTCAGTTCTAATGCTGCCTCTTTAGATATGTCTTCCACGACCCCTACATCCAAGACAACCTCATCTTCTCAAGCCCTCAAGTCCTATTATTTTCTTTCTCAGCATCCAGTTTGTTTCCTTTATAGCACTCATTATGTAAACATTTGTCTATTTGGTTTTTGTTTCTCTCCCTTACTAGAATGTGAGCTTCTTGACAGTTAATTTAGTGCTGCACCCCCAGTGTCAAAAACAATGGCTAGAACATAGCCAGTATTCAATAAAATTTGTTGAACAGATAAACTTATTTAGCACCATCTATATATCATCCTAGGATCGCTGGTCACTCAGATGATAAAGAATCCACCTGCAATGTGGGAGACCTGGGTTGTTCCCTGGGTTGGGAAGATCCTTTGGAGAAGGGAATAGCAACCTACTCCAGTACTCTTGCCCGGAGACAGAGAAGCCTGGTGGGCTACGGCCAATGAGGTCACAAAGAATCAGACACAACTGAATGACTAACACACATATATCATCCTGGGCTTCCCTGGTGGCTCAGTGGTCAAGAATCCACCTACCAATGCAGGAGACGCAGGTTTGATTCCTGTTCAGGAAGATCCCCTGGAGAAGAAAGTGGCAACACATTCCAGTATTCTTGCCTGGGAAATCCCATGGACAGAGGAGCCTGGTGAGCTATAGTCCATGAGTTTGCAAAAGAGTTGGACATGACTTAGTAACTGAACTAAGTCAGAACTAAGACTGAACTAAGTCTGCTTTATTGACTATGCCAAAGCCTTTGACTGTGTGGATCACAAGAAACTGGAAAATTCTTCGAGAGATGGGAATACCAGACCACCTGACCTGCCTCTTGAGAAATATGTATGCAGGTCAGGAAGCAACAGTTAGAACTGGAAATGGAACAACAGACTGGTTCCAAATAGGAAAAGGAGTATGTCAAGGCTGTATATCGTCACCCTGCCTATTTAAGTTATATGCAGAGTACATCATGAGAAATGCTGGGCTGGAAGAAACAGAAGCTGGAATCAAAATTGCCGGGAGAAATATCAATTACCTCAGATATGCAGATGAGACCACCCTTATGGCAGAAATTGAAGAGGAACTAAAAAGCCTCTTGATGAAGGTGAAAGTGGAGAGTGAAAAAGTTGGCTTAAAGCTCAACATTCAGAAAATGAAGATCATGGCATCTGGTCCCATCACTGCATGGGAAATAAATGGGGAAACAGTGGAAACAGTGGCAGACTTTATTTTTGGGGGCTCCAAAATCACTGCAGATGGTAACTGCAGCCATGAAATTAAAAGACTAACTTACTCCTTGGAAGGAAAGTTATGACCAACCTAGACAGCATATTCAAAAGCAGAGACATTACTTTGCCAACAAAGGTTCACCTAGTCAAGGCTATGGTTTTTCCTGTGGTCATGTATGGATGTGAGAGCTGGACTGTGAAGAAGGCTGAGCGCCGAAGAATTGATGCTTTTGAACTGTGGTGTTGGAGAAGACTCTTGAGAGTCCCCTGGACTGCAAGGAGATCCAACCAGTCCATTCTGAAGGAGATCAACCCTGGGATTTCTTTGGAAGGAATGATGCTGAAGCTGAAACTCCAGTACTTTGGCCACTTCATTCGAAGAGTTGACTCATTGGAGAAGACTCTGATGCTGGGAGGGATTAGGGACAGGAGGAGAAGGGAATGACAGAGGATGAGATGGCTGGATGGCATCACTGACTCGATGGATGCGAGTCTGAGTGAACTCCGGGAGTTGGTGATGGACAGGGAGGCCTGGTGTGCTGTGATTCATGGGGTCGCAAAGAGTTGGACATGACAGAGCGACTGAACTGAACTGAACTAGTGACTGAACAACAACAACAATATATCATCCTAGACTTTGTGATTTGAAACTAAAAGAAGCTTGCTCCTTGGAAGAAAAACTATGATAAATCTAGATAGTGTATTGAGAATCAAAGATATCCCTTTACTGATAAGGGTCTGTATAGTCAAAGCTATGGTCTTTCCAGTAGCCAGGTGTGGATGCGAGAGTTGGGCCATAAAGAAGGCTGAGTGCCGAAGAATTGATGTTTTCAAACTGCAGTGTTAGAGAAGACTCTTGAGGGTTCCTTGGACAGCAGGGAAATTAAACTAGTCAATCCTAAAGGAAATCAACCTGAATATTCTTTGGAAGAACTGATGCTAAAGCTGAAGTTCCAATGGTTTGGCCACCTCATGCAAAGAGCTGACTCATTGGAAAATACCCTGGTACTCAGAAAGATTGAAGGCAGAAGGAGAAGGGATGACAGAAGAGATGGTTGGATAGCATCATTGACTCAATGGACATGAGTTTGAGCAGACTCCAGGAAATGGTGAAGGACAGGGAAGCCTGGTGTGCTGCAGTGCATGGGACCACAAAGAATCACATGACAGCGATGGAACAACCACAAGACTTGGTGATGGGGATACAGTAGCAAGCAAGCAAGAGTAGTACTCCGTCTTTTGTAGCTTAATGAGGGAGTCATATATTAATAATAAGTTACAAAATTAACAATTTAACTATAATTGTGGTTGGGACTGTGGAGGAAACACATATAGGGGAATGTGACTTTATTTTCCCCCAAGGAAGTAGTGTCTGAAATAAACTCTCTCAGATTCAGAGAGAGTAAACCAGTGAAAAGGAGGGGGGGGGGTGGAGATCAGTCTTAGAAAAAGAAATAGCGTATATAAAGGACCTGATGCAGGAAGAGGCATGGATGTGAGACAACAGAAATATCCTGGAAGGTTTTAGTGCTGAGCTCAAGAGACTTCTTGGGCCCCCTGCTCCTCGTGGTTTTGATCTTAGGGGTTTAATGTTAGGCTGTTGCCTTGCTCAGCGGTTCTTGTAAATTTTCATAGACATATGACTTTGTACAATAGGCACAAGGAGACCATTTGCTTTAATTGGAAAGACAGATTTTTTTTTTCCAGCATTTCAGAGAAACCCAGGAGAGGAGGTGGAATAGTTTTTCTTCCCACCTCAACCTCTCTTCATTCTGATGTATATCAAAGGCAAGGGAGCCTCCTCTTTAATTTATACTTGGAGACTAATACCTAAATGTGTGACAGTTAAAGGGTGAGAAGCAGAGTTGAGTCTGGTGAGTAAGAAGAGCTCTGATGTGACCCCAAGGAGTACCTCCAACCCTTACTCCATGGTGGTCCACCTGCAAGATTCTGCAAAAGCCATTAGCCCTCTCCAGGCTTCGGTTGTCTTGTTTGTACTATAAGACATTTGAATCTATACAAAGAGGCCAGGAAACAAACAGATTACTTACAACCTCACAATAAAGTTATTAGAATATAAAGCAGATTTTGGAAATTTATCTCTAGTGTAAAGTGAGTTGTAATTCATGGTGAATTATTTGCCCTTATAGTTATGTTAGAGAAGGGAGAAAAATGCTTTTTACCATAGTTTACAAAATGCCACAAAAGAAAATCTGAATTTACAAAGTTGATACACTGTGGGATACCTGGTTTTCAAAATGATTTATAACAAGGTGCTATAAATAAATAACTCATTAAAGACATTTGAAATACATTATTGTATGAACTTCCTTACAAAGTAGAAAGAGACTCACAGACTTAGAGAATAAACTTGAGGTTGCTGAAGGGAGGGATGGGAAGAAGGGATAGTTAGGGAGTTTGGGATGAACACATACATATTGCTATATTTAAAATGGATAACCAACAAGGACCTGTTGTATAGCACAGGGAACTTGGCTCAGTGTTACGTGACAGCCTGGATGGGAGGGAAGTTTGGGGGAGAAAGGATCCATGTATATGTATGGCTGAATCCCTTCAATGTTCGCCTGAAACTCTGTTACAAATTGTTTGTTAATCGGCTATCAGATCAGATCAGTCACTCAGTCGTGTCCGACTCTTTGCGACCCCATGAACTGCAGCACGCCAGGCCTCCCTGTCCATCACCAGCTCTCGGAGGTCACTCAGACTCACATCCATCGAGTCAGTGATGCCATCCAGCCATCTCATCCTCTGTCGTCCCCTTCTCCTCCTGCCCCCAATCCCTCCCAGCATCAGAGTCTTCTCCAATGAGTCAACTCTTCGCATGAGGTGGCCAAAATACTGGAGTCTCAGCTTTAGCATCATTCCTTCCAAAGAAATCCCAGGGCTGATCTCCTTCAGAATGGACTGGTTGGATCTCCTTGCAGTCCAAGGGACTTTCAAGAGTCTTCTCCAACACCACAGTTCAAAAGCATCAATTCTTCGGCGCTCAGCCTTCTTCACAGTCCAGCTCTCACATCCATACATGACCACAGGAAAGACCATACCCCAATATAAAATAAAAAGTTAAAAGATATCTTATTGTTAAGATTTTATTTATACAATTCTTTTCAGGAATACCTGTTGAGAGGCATTCCCAGCTTACACATGTTTGAGGAATCAGAGCATTTGTGAGCGTACCCCTAACCCCTGTAAACTTTAAAATATAAATGTTACTCAAAAAAGAATCCTGGGATCTAAATCACCTTTATTTATTTCAGCTTTGCTTATTTTTATGACACATATGCATTATTATTTCATCGCTTTCTGACCTGCCTCATGTTCTCCACAGATAACTTTGGTTTATTTTTGTGAGAAGATTGTTGACTCAAAACACTACTACTACTACTACTACTACTACTACTACTACTATTAAGTCGCTTCAGTCGTGTCCGACTCTGTGCGACCCCACGGACTGCAGCCTACCAGGCTCCCCCGTCCTTGGGATTCTCCAGGCAAGAACACTGGAGTGGGGTGCCATTTCCTTCTCTAGTGCATTAAAGTGAAGTCGCTCAGTCGTGTCCTACTCTTAGCAATCCCATGGACTGCAGCCCACCAGGCTCGTCTGTCCATGGGATTTTCCAGGCAAGAGTACTGGAGTGGCGTGCCATTGCCTTCTCCCCTCAAAACACTACATGTACTAATGGTGGTGGATTCGTCTGAAGCTCTGTTTTAAACTCTTATTGATAAAATGCCCCTTTGTTGTAGAGTGCAGTGTGGTTTGCTCAGGGTAAATGTGAAGAAGGCAGGATGTCTGTCTTTGCTTGGTTTCCTAGCCCCTGTCTCTCATTTGCAAGTAGTCCGTTTCAGGTACTTACATCCTGAGAAGGAAATGGCAACCCGCCCCAGTATGCTTGCCTGGGTAACCCCATGGACTGAGAGGCCTGGTGGGCTACCGTCCAAAGGGTTGCAAAGAGTTGAACATGACTGAGGATAAAAGCCTACATTCTAGTGGAAAATATCAACCTACTGTGTGGCCTAGAAGGCCTTTAAAAATATTGACTGACTTCTGAGAGTCTATGAATTCACTTCTAAGACTTGTAGAGGGAGTTTTGGAAAAGGAAAATGAGAATGGTCTTTGAAACCAGACAGTACTCTTTTAGAAACCTGGCTATACCACCTCTGGGCTTTGCAAGTCTTGAGGAAGTCCCTAAACTTTCTGAAGCTCAATAAGTGTTTTTACCTTCAAAAGGGGAATATTTGGAAAAGGGCTAAATGGGATAATGCATATAAAGTCCCAGCACCTATTAGGTGTGATAGGTTGAAGGCGTGTTTAGTGAAAATGAAGATTGGATTAAGCACAGTTACTTCAGGGTCTTTTGTTTTTTTCTTAACATATGTGTCTGCGGAATTGGAGGGATGAGATAAGGAAGATGTTTTATAATAAAAAGTAAAAAGGAAGAAAAATGTGAAGATCTAGTTTATTGGGGAAACAAGGCAATCCTAGGCTAGTGGTGGGTAATGAGTGGTGTGGTCTGAGCCGGCTCTGAAGGCAGGGGCCTCAGGTAGCGCATCCCAGGTGTACCCAGAGAAGATTAAGACATTCAGCATGTCCCACTGAGTGTGCCTGATGCTAGTTTTGTGATCAGGCTTTATTTGCCATCTCAGAGAACCTGGAAAAGTTAATTTTAGTACTGTTGATTTTCTGGACAAAAAATTCTTCTAAAAATATTTAATTGTTTGACGCACAATATTCAAGAACGAGCTTATGGTTATTGGGGGAAGGATAGGGGAAAGGGATAGTTAGGGAGTTAGGGATGGCCATGTACACACAGCTATATTTAAAATGGATTACCAAGAAGGATGTACTGTATAGCACAGGGAACTCTGCTCAGTGTTATGTGGCAGCCTGGATGGGAGTGGGAGTTTGGCGGAGAATGGATCCAGGTATATGTATGGAGAAGTCCCTTCACTGTCCACCTGAAACTATCACAATGTTGTTTGTTAATTGGCTATAAATCAGTACAAAATAAAACGTTTTTAAAATGTTTATTTTTAATATTATTATTATTTTAAAATATTATTGTTTCTCATTAAGAAAAGAATAATGCTTTTCTGGCCAAATCCTAACTTGTAGCAGCTAGTTCTTTGTGAAGCACTTGAGTGATAATTGCCAGTGTTTTGTTACAGCTTTTGCCAATGGCAAGTGTTTTTCCGTGGACAATCTCATTTTTATCATCACGATGTTACAGATGAGAGAAGAGAAACTCAGAAATGATTTGGTTGAAGTAACACAGATAATATGTGTTAAAGTTTGAGACCTCAAGTCTGGTCTTTTCCGTCATACAGGGCATAAAATTATGGGCCAAATCTTGGATTATGAGATCAGAATTTTCAATGAAAGTAAAATTAAAATTGGATTGATACTTGTCATTCTATTTTCTTCTATTTTATCTTAAGTGTGAGTGGATAATCTTAGAAAAGCTTTCATATTATTATCTAATTTAGCCCTGCTGATCAACTGAGTATCTAGACTCAGTTTTTATATTCTACTCAATATGATGTGACTGAAAACTTCACAGATTATAGTAAGCTGGTAAGATTGAACAAACAACTCCTCACTCACTCAAAACACACACACACATAGACATTTATTTGAATTCAAGAACTATATGGAATAATTAATTAAAGCAATTAATATTTGATTATTATGTTATTGCTAAGTTACTGTTAAATAATCCCATATAAATAGTATGATGTAAATTAACTTTAATTCATACCATGGGAGTGGTCAGGTATTGTCCTGTGTTGGTAAATGTTTAACAACCAGCCCTAGGGAGGGGTGAAGTCCTGATTTTTGGCATTTGTTGATTTCTCTTGTGTAAATATTCCCACCATGGCCAGTTTCAAGCTACCGATGTAAGGTTATGAAATGCAGGGATGTGCACAATAGGTTAACTGCCAGCACCACCTGCTCTCCTACAATACTATGACCCCTGCAGTTCTCTGCTCAGGGATCCAGACCCAGAGCTCTTCATATGTTGCACCAGAGGGTTCACTGATTGATGTAAGGCATGTTTGACATAATTTAGGGAGTAAGGGAATGGGAGGCAATATATGCATCAGGCTAAAAGTGTCTCTGAAGGAAGAAAACTGAAGGACCTAACAAACCCAGAAGCCCAACATCTTCAAAGTATGTCCTGGGTCTAAAATTTTGTTCTTTTTTTCCCTATCTAATCAAGACTCTGTCACCTGCTCCAATTAGTAGGTTTGCTATTTTTTAGATATATTGTTAGGGTATTATTGTAAAGCTTGTTGGAGTGCTGAAAAGGTAGAGAGCAGGAACTTTTTCAAGCCCATTGAAATAGTCTTGTGTGACTCTTTTGCAGTTTTCTAGCTAATAAATATGTCTATGGGGCAGAATATGGCCTGAGATTTACTTTCACTATACTTAACTGCCTAATGGTGAGGTAAAGGAAGCTGTCACAACATCTATTTATCCCTTATCTTGTCACCAAATATTGAGAAAATCAGTGTTTACCAGAAGAATTGGAGAATTATGTAGGGCCAACTTGGCATATGTCAATTTGCATTGTTATGAAATGTCTAGTATGTTTGGGACACTCTAGTGTGATCAAATCCCTGTCTAAAGAGAGCTTTTAGGTTGATTGTTCCCAGTGTTATTTAAAAATGTGATGTTACAAGTTCTACTTGTAAAGTGAGAAAACAATTTGGATGCCAAGACCACATGTGCCAGCAGAGAATGGTCTTGTTCATAATACCGAGATAAGTTGTGGTCCAGGTGAATACACAGATCCCTTCACTCTCTGATGGGGGAGCAAGGACTTAATGAGAAACTAGCAAAAGTGTCCAGGTAATTTTTAACTGCAATGATTGTGTGGTACCTTGACTTTAAAATGCAGCCCCGTTCTGAAGGCTGTCTTTTCACCTTGCTTATAGTTTCCTTTGTTGTGCAGAAGCTTTTAAATTTAATTAGGTCCCATTTGTTTATTTTTGATTTTATTTCCAATATTCTGGGAGGTGAGTCATAGAGGATCCTGCTGTGATGTATGTCAGAGAGTGTTTTGCCTATGTTTTCCTCTAGGAGTTTTATAGTTTCTGGTCTTACATTTAGATCTTTAATCCATTTTGAGTTTATTTTTGTGTATGGTGTTAGAAAGTGCTCTAGTTTCATTCTTTTACAGGTGTTTGACCAGTTTTCCCAGAACCACCTGTTAAAGAGATTGTCTTTAATCCATTGTATATTCTTGCCTCCTTTGTCAAAGATAAGCAGATGAATGGATAAGAAAGCTGTGGTACATATACACAGTGGAGTATTACTCAGCCGTTAAAAAGAATACATTTGAATCCGTTCTAATGAGGTGGATGAAACTGGAGCCTATTATACAGAGTGAAGTAAGCCATAAGGAAAAACACCAATACAGTATACTAATGCATATATACGGAATTTAGAAAGATGGTAACAATAACCCTGTGTACGAGACAGCAAAAGAGACACTGATGTATAGAACAGTCTTTTGGACTCTGGGAGAGGGAGAGGGTGGGATGATTTGGGAGAATGGCATTGAAATAAGTATAATATCATATATGAAATGAGTTGCCAGTCCAGGTTTGATGCCTGATACCGGATGCCTGGGGCTGGTGCACTGGGATGACCCAGAGGGATGGTATAGGGAGGGAGGAGGGAGGAGGGTTCAGGATGAGGAACACATGTATACCTGTGGCAGATTCATTTTGATGTATGGCAAAACCAATACAATATTGTAAAGTTAAATAAAATAAAAATAAAATTAAAAAAATAAATAAAATGCAGCTCCACAAGTTACTGAAACTCCTTCTTTCTAGTGGTGGAAGGTCTGTATCTCTTTGCCTTGAATCCTCATGGATTATGATTGCTTGGCTGATAGAACATGGCAGAAGTATTGCTGTCCCAGTTTCTTAAAATATGACTTTGGAAACTGGCCCTGGATCTGGTAAGATCCAGGACCAGATCTTAAGAAATTAGTTGCTTTTGCTTCCTATCTCTTGGGATGCTTGCTCTTAGGAGCCAGTTTCCATGTTTTAAGAAAGCCTAAGCCTCCCCCATGGAGAGACCCACATGGAGAGAAACTGATAGCATCAGTCAGCTTTGTTGGAGGTGGACCATTCAACCCCAGTCAGGCCACGTGGAGTAGAGATGAGCTGTTCTGCTCGCGACCTGCCCAAAGTGCAAAGTACAGACTCTTTATGCCAAATAAGTGATTGTTATTTAAGTTACGAAGTTTTGGGGTGACTGGTTGTGCAGTGATTGAAACCTAGAACATCTGGTAAGTCCTCCAGCTGTGAGAAGAGGCTAATAGATTCTTCTACTAGAACTTCCCTATCCATGTTACCTGTTATGTTGTCCGTCATCCCTTTGGAGGCTGTAGACATGTTTCTCTTGCTCCCTCATGAAAAGTTTCCTTGCTCTTTGCCTGGCTTCTCCAGACAGGAATCCACAGCAGGTAAAACCCAAGGTGAAGCAGGGAACAAGTACACTAACACCAGTGGGAGTTTCTGCAGAGGTGTTTTTGGCAAGCGAGATGCAAATACATTGACTTGCTTAATTCCTTTTGCTTTCTGGTTAGGGGTCATTAAGTCATGTAACTGCTAATTCTTCTGGTATGGACCTCTCTTCCAGCTCTCTGAACCATCTCTAAAAGACAAAGCCCTTAGATGAGAGTTTAAAGGCACAAGTTGTTGCTCTGTCACCTATTGTGAGAACAGTGCAGTCATTTGACATTTCTGAATCTATGGCAAGATTAAAATGCTTGGAAGCCTTAAACATTGAGCATATCATGACAACATGACCCCAGCTGTAATTGTCAGCAAATACAACAACATTCTGATTCTCTCCAATCTGATTACCTGATGCCTTTTTCAAAAAAACAAATGACCAGTTGTCAAATTTGCTTATCTTTTGTTCTTTTGGTGTCCTTAATTGAGTCTACTTATTGGGTAACCATTGTCTTGCTCTCAAATGTGCTTCATCCATAAAATGAATAAATGGGTTGATTTATTAAATTTCTTTCAGATCTAAACTTTAATTCTGATTTAAAAAAAAAATCTTATGTATTTATGGCTGTACTGGGTCTTCATTGCTACATAGACTTTTCTTTAGTTGTGGTGAGCAGGGCTACACTCTAGCTGTGGTGCACAGGCTTCTCATGGTGGTGGCGTCTCTTGTTGAGGAGCATGGGCTCTAGGGGGCACAGGGTCAGTAGTCATGGCTCTCAAGCTCTAGAGTGCTGGCTCAATAGTCGTAGTGCATAGGCTTAAGTTGCTCCACAAAATGTGAAATCTTCCCAGACACAGGGATTGAACCTGTATCTCCGGCACTGACAGGCAAATTCTTCACCATTGAGCCACTGGGGAAACCCTCTGAATCTGTTTTTAGTTCCTTTCTTTTGTTTGCTATATTCTTTTATTTTTGCCCTTTGCAATAGCTCTATTGGGGGATTCCCAGGTGGCACTAGTGGTAAAGAACCCACTTGCCAATGCAGGAGACATAAGAGACAGAGACGTGGGTTCCATCCCTGGGGTGGGAAGATCCCCTGGAGAAGGGCCTGGCAACCCACTCCAGTATTCTTGCCTGGAGAATCCCATGGACAATGGAGCCTGGCCAGGCTATAGTCCACAGGGTCGCAAAGAATTGGACATGACTGAAGCGACTTAGCACTCACGCACACATAGCTTTGTGTTAGTCGCTCAGTCATGTCTGACTCTTTGCAACTTCATGTATTGTAGCCCGGTAGGCTCCTCTGCCCATGGATTCTCCAGGCAGGAATACTGGAGTGGGTTGCCATTTCCTTCTCCAGGGGATCTTCCCAACCCACAGATCAAATCCAGGACTCTGGCATTTCAGACAGATTCTCTAATACCTGAGCCACCAGGGGCGCACATACATAGCTTTATTGAGGTGTAACTGACAAATCATAAATTGCATAAATTTAAAGTATGCAAATTGAGAATTTTTGACATACTTATGCACTCATGAAACCACAGCCATGGTCAGAATAGTGATCACACCCCTCATCCCTACAATTTCCTTGTCTTTGGTGAGCACCCCTTCCATCTTTACTCACCCCAGCTTCCAGGCAACTATTGAGTTAGCTGTTTTCTGTTACTATGGATGAGTTTACATTTTCCAAAATTTTATATAAATGGAATCATACAGTATAGACTTTCCTCTTTCTGGCCTCTTTAACTCAGCATAACTATTTTGAGATACAGCCGTGTTGTTCATGTATCAATTATTCATTCTTTTTAGTTGCTGAGCAGTACTTCACCATGTAGATGTACTATAATCTATTTATCCACTCTCCTGATGATGGACGTTTGAATTGTTTCTAGATTTTAGCTATTTTGAATAAATTTGCTGGGAACATTCATGTATGAATCCTTATATGAATATATGAGAGCTCCATTTCTTCCATATGCTCACCAACATATGACCTTTGTATGGTCATTCTTTTTAATTTTATCCATTCTAATTAAATTCACATTTCTCTAACCTAATGTTGTTGAAAATCTTTTCATGTGCTTATTTCCCATCAGTATATCTTCTTTGGTAAAACATCTGTCCAAATCTTCTGTACAATTTTTTATTATTGAATTTTGAGTGGTTTTCAAATACATGTATATTCTTGATAACAGTTATTTGTTATATATATAATTTTTGAATTTTTTATTTTACTCTATGGCTTATTTTCATTCTCTTAAATTATGCTCTTAGAGAGTTTTAACACATGTTAGTTATTTTGCAAACTCTGTTAAGCTCATAGAGGAGCATATGTGAATCTGGGAAGTAAAAGGATATAAGCAAACAATTCTACATTTTAGCATTGAATTCCTTTTTGCATAATTTTCTTTAGTTAGCACTTATTGAGTGACTTTTCTGTGTAAAGCATTGTAGTATAAATAAGCATGGTGGTAAGTAAAGTTTAAACTTGAATTCTGTGCTCAAATCAAACTTTTAAAATCAGTCTCCAGTTTAGATAAAACCTTTATTGTCATGATTCTCACAGTATCATGTCTAGTCAGCAAACAGTCTAAACTAAAATACCCATGCATACCATCTATATATCTATACCTACATCATCATGCATATGACTTATATTTCCATATATGTATGTATGACTTGTAAAAAGCAATCTAACTTGCATTCACATTCAACTTATGTCTTTAGTCAGACATAACCATTGTGGAGACTGTTATGAACTTAGAGGTAAACTAAATGATAATATGAAAATACATGTCATAAAGCCAATGAACTTTACTCCACAGCAAAAACATGGATCTTCCTTCAGGTCTTTATCCAGACAATTATTTATAAAGTAAGATATATTATAAGCAGCGAGGCCAGCATGTGGAATAACAGTTTACAATGATGGGAGGAGAGAAAGCTAAAATACAGAGCCAAAAGCTACAATGCACAGAAGCCTGGATTTATTTTGTATAGCTACAGTAAGCTTAAAAGCACGAATTCTCCAGAGGCTCCTGAGTGATGCAAAGTTTATAATAATTTATTTCAGAAGTGGTTGGAATAAAATATAAGTTCTCAAAGGGAATAAAGTTTTAAGGAACATATAATTAAATCCTTGATAATGTAAAAAAAAATTATATTATGATATAACTTGAAGCTATTAAATGTATAAGATTTTAAAAGAAGGGAGCCAGCGATCTGAACAAAGTGAAGGTCGAGTGTTTATCTTGAAAATGCTTCCGCTTTTAATAGTCTAAGAACAGATAGGAAGTTACAGTTAATTCTATGTGAGAAAGCAATAGCTATTAAATGGATTTCTTAAATGGATTTCTAGTGGATATTGAATGGATAGTGACAGTAATTGAAAAGGGGTACTCAAGTAATCTTGAGTGAAAAAAAATTGCTTAAAACTCAATGTTCAAAATACTAAGATTGTGGCATCTGGCCCCATCACTTTAGGACAAATAGATGGGCAAACAATAGAAACAGTGACAGAGTTTATTTTCTTGGCCTCCAAATCACTGTCAATGTTGACTGCACCCATGAAATGAAAAGACGCTTGCTTCTTGGAAGAAAAGCTATGACAAACCTAGACAGTGTATCAAAAAGCAGAGACATTACTTTGCCAACAAAGGTCCGTCTAGTCAAAGCTATTGTTTTTCTAGTAGTCATGTATGCATGTGAGAGTTCGATCATAAAGAAGGCTGAGCACAGAAGAATTGATGGTTTCAAACTGTTGAAGTTTTAAGGAACAAAACTTGGAGAAGTTTTGGTGTTGGACAAGACTCTTGAGAGTTTCTTGGACTGCAAGGAGATTAAACCAGTCAATCTTAAAGGAAATCAACACTGAATATGCATTGGAAGGACTGAGGCTAAAGTTGAAGTTCCAATACTTTGGCCATCTGATGCAAAGAACTGACTCATTGGAAAAGACCCTGATGCTAAGAAAGACTGAAAGCAGGAGGAGAAGGACAAGAAGATGAGGAGACAGAAGGTGAGATGGTTGGATGGCATCATTGACTCAATGGACATGAGTTTGAGCAAGCTCCGGGAAATGGTGAAGGACAGGGAAGCTGGGTGTTCTGCAGTCAATGGGGTCTCAAACAGTCAGATACGACTGAGTGACTGAACAACAACAACAAACAACCTATTATTAAACTTCATAGTATTAAACTTTTAATCTAACATTTGAAAATTTTAAAGGCAGGACTTCCTCCATCGTTTGTTATTTCCATGTTAGAGCTAATTAGTACCTAACAGCATGCACTTTAGAAACTGTCCAATGTGGGTGCGAGTCCTAATACTATCACTGGGCTGGATTCCATAAACCACAAGATTCTCATCTGCAAAACAGAGCTAGAAATCCTCACCTCATGGGGTAGTAGTGAAAGTGTTAGTTGCTCAGTTGTATCTGACTTTTTGAGACCCCGTGGACTGTAGCCCGCCAGGCTCCTCTGTCCACTGAATTCTCCAGGCAAGAATACAGGGGTGGGTAGCCAACATCTTCTCCAGGGAATCTTCCTCACCCAGGGATTGAACTTGGGTCTCCTGCATTGGAGGAAGATTTTTTTTTATCATCTGAACCACCAGGTGATGAAGATGACATGAAATACAGAAAAAAGGTTTAGTCCAGTGCCTGGGCCAAGGTTTCAAATAATACATACTAAATATTATAATCATTATTGTTTGTTCTAGGCAGAAATCAGAAAGTGAAGAAACATTGGAAAATTCAAGAAAAGAATACCAGTTGTTGGTATCCTATAATTTGGAATTGAGGATTGAAACTAGGTTTTATTTTCATCTGTTTTTGTTTCTCTGATTTTAATAATAAAACTTGAGGAAGCCCCAAAACATACTTGGCCACTTTTAAGGGAGTCTCTTGATGCTTCAAGTGCTCCATCTGGACTGCAGCCGTCATTCTAGCTCTACAGACGAAAAGGTCACTGAGGTTAAGTGTCCTTCACAATGACACCCAGGTCGATGGCAGAGTTAAAGTATGCCCCCCAGGTCACATAACTCATTCTCTGTTCAAAAATCTTCCCTAATCCCTGTGCCATTTGGGAACGGTTTCAAAGGCATTCCAACTGCAGAATCATGCCAGTGCACTGGTTATCAATTATTTTGTTGATCCTTTAGCAAATCCTCAAACTGATTTTTCTGCCCTCCTGGGACACAAGTCACAAAGCTGACCTTAACCACTTTGGCATCCCCCTTCTACCCCCAAGGCACACAAAAGAGCTGTGCGAGAGTGCTGCTTTATTGTTTTCCCACACAGGTCATGCTCGAGCCCAGACAGATAGAGAAGATCTGTCTTCAATGAGAGAAATGTACCATTACTTGGTTGTAAATTCAATGTAATGGTAATTTTAGTAGGGCAGCTTGCCCAGGGTTTGTAGAAACACAAATCAAAAATCCCAAATTCCAAGCATATCCTCCTAGAAACTCTTTTGGCAACTCCATTCCCTTTGCTTTTTAAGGAACTCAATTTCCCTAGTTATGGTCCCTAGTTGCTTAGGGTAGATTTGCACAAGGACTAGAATCACTGTGGCAGCAGAGAGTAGAGTGAGTGGCATGCTGCTCAAATTACTTCTGCCAAGCATCAGACCTTGACTTCAGTCGTCAAGGAGGCACAAATGAACTGACACACAGATTCGGTATACAGCCCAGAAAAGTAGTTTGCAGTAAGAATATTCAAGACAACTCCAAGGAAAGGTTTTATTCATTTATTTATTTCAAATCCTCAGGTCCTTGGTCAATTCTAAACTATTACTGGTCATTACCACTCCCAGATCTCAAAATAACTTTTTTTCCTAAGATTTATTTATTTATTTTTGGCTGACCTGGATCTTCATTGCTGGGCACAGACTTTCTCTAGTTGCGACAAGTGGGGGTTACTCTTTATTGTGGTGTGTGGGCTTCTCATTGCAGTGGCTTCTCTTGTTGCAGAGTACGGGCTTTAGGCATGTGGGCTCAGAGGTTGTGGTGCATGGGCTTAGTTGCCACTTGGCATGTGGAATCTTCCCGGACCAGAACTCAGGTCCCCTGTGTTGGCAGGTGGATTCTTAACCACTAGACCTCTTGCCCCTGAGAAGGGGCCGTTCTCACTGGCTCTCCTGGCCGTGGGAGGCTGAGGCTAGGGAGATCAAAGTGCCTTCCCTAAGATGGGATTACATTGGAGCAGGGTTCTGGTTTACTCTGTGCCCCCGGGGCAAGTCCTGTCACCCTGCCTAACAGTGGCTTCATCCATCAGACAGGGAGTTCGTATCTCTTGACCAGCCTCACTGAGTTGCTGCGAAGCTCAGATGTGACAAGAGCAAATAGAAACAAGGAGAGGGAAGCACTTGGGAAAGCATATAAAGCGCTGAAGGGGGAGGTGACTGCATGTTTTGGTGAGTCCCAAGGCGAAAATCGGACTTCCTTGGTGGCTCAGACGGTAAAGCGTCTGTCTACAATGTGAGAGTCCTGGGTTCAATCCCTGGGTTGGGAAGATTCCCTGGAGAAGGAAATGGCAACCCACTCCAGTACTTCTTGCCTTGAAAATCCCATGGACGGAGGAGCTTGGTGCAGGCTACTATCCATGGGTCGCAAAGAGTCGGGAACGACTGAGCGATTTCACTTCACTTCACTTCAAGACCACCAGGAATCCTCAGAATAAAATTTTAATCTCTGCAGAGTTGACTTAGTTGGTGGTACTGGGTTAGGAGGATAGGCAGAGTATATTCAGGCCCAATGCTACTAGATACCCCATTGAACTCTCAGAAGTAGACTTGAATATACCCTCTTGCCTTGTATCATATCCTATGCTCACTTTCATCATAGCAACTAGCATCTCCTTCTGGGCTTAGTTTTTCATGTGTATTGCCTTCTACTAAACTGTATGCTCCCAGGTATAGGGTGATGTCACACGTGTGTGCATTTTCTCTAGTTTCTAGCCCTATGCCTGACATGTGACAGATACACTGTGAACATTTGTTGAATGAACAGAACTGAGAATGAATGAAGTTCATGCCTTTCTGAGAAGGTCTGATTTTAAGTCAGGGAACCTGGTAATGGCCATTTCTTTCTATTTGGTATGGTGTATGTGGATAGGTGAGACAGTGCTCTGGAAGACATTGGAGAGAAAACAGAAGTGAAGATAACTGCCTTTCATGGCGTCTGTTAAAAATATTACTTCTTTCATCTGAACAAATATGTATAGATTGCCGATACAGCCAAAGTGTTAGTGCCAGGTATTTAAGGATATTCAAGGTGACTAGAAATCAAAGAGCTTGCAATTTCCTTCTATTAATAACATCCAATGTATAATCTTATAAATTATTTTTCCCTAAAAACATAGATCTGCCTGGTGAAAGGACGTGAAATCTAATTCTCCGTCAGTGATTTGGTTTTGCAGGGGGGTGTACCTAAATACTCTCTCCAGATATGGAGGGGAGTTTAACTGGAACTTTATTTGTATTTTATTCATACATCTAGCATGTGGGAAGGTCAGGTTTAGAGCAGAAAGGGAGGCCTGGAGACCATGAGAAACTCTGGGCTGGATGAAGCACAAGCTGGAATCAAGATTTTTGGGAGAAATATTAATAACCTCAGATATGCAGATGACACCACCCTTATGGCAGAAAGTGAAGAGGAACTAAAGAGCCTCTTGATGAAAGTGAAAGAGGAAAGTGAAAAAGTTGGCTTAAAGCTCAACATTCAGAAAACGAAGATCATGGCATCTGGTCCCATCACTTCATGGCAAATAGATGGGGAAACAGTGGAAACAGTGGCTGACTTTATTTTGGGGGCCTCTAAAATCGCTGCAGATGGTGACTGCAGCCATGAAATTAAAAGACTCTTACTCCTTGGAAGAAAGGTTATGACCAACCTAGACAGCATATTAAAAAGCAGAGATGTTACTTTGCCAACAAAGGTCTGCCTAGTCAAGGCTATGATTTTCCCAGTAGTCATGTATGGGTGTGAGAGTTGGACTATAAAGAAAGCTGAGCACTGAAGAACTGATGCTTTTGAACTGTGGTGTTGGAGAAGACTCTTGAGAGTTCCTTGGACTGCAAGAAGATCCAAATAGTCCGTCATAAAGGAATTCGGTCCTGAATATTCATTGGAAGGACTGATGTTGAAGCTGAAACTCCAATACTTTGGCCACCTGATTCAAAGAACTGACTCATTTGAAAAGACCCTGATGCTGGGAAAGATTGAAGGTGGGAGGAGAAGAGGATGGATGAGGAGAGAGGAGAGGTGGTTGGATGGCATCACTGATTCAATGTACATCAGTTTGAGTAAGCTCCATGAGTTGGTGATGGGCAGGGAGGCCTGGCATGCTGCAGTCCGTGGGGTTGCAAAGAGTCGGACATGACTGAGCTACTGAACTGAACAACAATAATAACAAAAAGGCAGGGATGGGCTTCCCTGGTGGCTCGGTGGTAAAGAAACTGCCTGCCAGTGCAGGAGACATAGGTTCAATCCCTGGGCCAGGAAGAGTCCCACATGCCACAGAGCAATTCAGCCCATGTTCCACAACTACTGAAGACTGTGCTCTATTGCCCAGGAGCTGCAACTACTGAAGCCCACATGCCCTAGAGCCTGTGCTCTGCAGCAAGAGAAGCCACTGCAGTGAGAAGCCTGATGTATTGCTGATCCTGTTCGTGACGCCTGTGGTCTAGCTGTTCGTACTGCACCATTCGTTGGACCCACGGTAGATAAGGTGCAAGCAGGGATGCTGAAAGAAAGCTCAAGGAACCATAGGAACTGCAGACATGTTTTATTCTCTGCTGGCTGGCAACCATAACAGTAACCATAACAGTATTCTCTCTCGGCTGATGCATCAGCCAAAGCAGTAGACATGCTATATTCTCTCCTCTTGTGGTTGACCCAACACACACAGCTGTGATGCAGCAGTAAATGCCGCCACTTTCTACATGGAACTCACTTAGTAAAAGTAGCCTGTGGCCAAGCGAGTACCTTGTGACACACATGTGCAGTGTTACAAGTGATCTCAGCTGTTACATAATCATTATTTACAAATCATGGGGCAAGAACAAGAGGCTGTGGGGAGAGAGAGACACACCATGCCATCTTGACTAATTTGCTCTTTCGCTACACCTGAACACAGCAACGAAGATCCAGCACAGCCATAAGTATTAATGCATAAATAAATAAAAAATTTTTAAGGGTGGAGAAGGGCATGACAGAGGATGAGATGGTTGGATGGCATCACCAATTCAATGGACATGGGTTTGAGAAAGCTCTGGGAGATGGTGAAAGAGAGGGGAGCCTGGCACGCTGCAGTCCATGGGGTCACAAAGAGTCAGACATGACTGAGTGGCTGAACACAACAAAAAATTTTTTTTAAAAAGCAGTGACTTTTAAGCTTGAGCAAGTTTGAGAATCATCAGGGTTTGATGATTTGAGAATCATCTGGGTCTGTTAAGACCCAGACTTCTGGCCCCCACCTCCAGGATTTCTATGTCAGGAGGTCTGGGTTAGGATTCTAGAAGTTGCATTTCTAACTTTTTTTCCAAACAGTGCAGATGCTGTAGGTCCAGGACAAGCTGATCTAAAGTAAGCCCTGACACTTACCTTCTACCGAATTTTATTCTCCCATTCTCTTGAATACCCCCACAGAGTGATTCCATTTGTCTAGTTTTGTCAGGGTGGGTTTGAACTGAGGTTAAAAAAAAAAACAACAAAACACAACAATTTGGTTATTTTGTAACCATGTGCTAGTGATTGACCAGATTTTTCACATTGGTGCTTTTCCTTTAGCCATTTAGCCCATGGAGTTATAGGCTGCATCTCCTAGCATTAGTTCAGAATAAGAATAACGATAATATGAATGAAAACAACACTTAGATAATTTGTTAACAGAGGGAAGTGTACATGTAAAGTATTTCACTCATGCCATTGGCCTTGTGTGAAAAACTCTGTGAAATGATGAGTTTAACATTGTCCCTTGGATTCCTGCTTCTTCCCCCCACCTGCTCTGACTAGGAAAATAATTGTAACTTTAGAATGAATGGGAATGTATCAGCCAGGTCTTTCTGACTTTTAGATAGCTTCTGTAGTCTGGCCAAACTATCTGGCTTTCTGATTACAAAGTTTTTATGAAGAGGGAAAAAATATTTTCGTAGGAATCCTTTTTAAATTATTTTTTCCTCTAAAAGAGATCTAAAGATCTAAAAGCTGGCATTTCATTCAGAATTGTTTCCTACTCTTTTGTCATTCCCCATTCTTCCCTGACACCACCTACCCCTTAGTCAGGGATTTAAAAGTGTGTTGGAAGATTTTGATGGTGTCTGCAGAGTTGAATTACATTCTTCTTTGTAACATTCGGACACCAAGCAGAAAGACAGCACAGTGTGTCTAGCTCTTTGTAATTAGTTTCACGATATTGTTTTAATTGTGGCACAGCTTAATCACTGGCTGTGCACAGATTATGCCACATGGTTAAAATAATTATGGGGACTTGATAAGATAATGCTTTGAATTCATATAATGCTTCTTTTCCAAAAAGCTCTACACTTTAAAAGGAGAGGGAGAGAGCAAAGAAGGACAGCCATTCAATTCCAGCTTTGGTTGTTTTTTGCACCTTGTCAGGGCTGGTTGGTAATTATGTATATATATGTGTATATATATACATAATTATTTCAGGTCATAGTCTACTTGTCTAAGGAAGTATTTTATCCAGTACTCAAAGATTCTGAAGATAGTGTGAAATGATACATACTTGATTTGCTGCTGCTAAGTCACTTCAGTCGTGTCCAACTCTGTATGACCCCATAGACCGCAGCCCACCAGGCTCCCCCGTCCCTGGGATTCTCCAGGCAAGAACACTGGAGTGGGTTGCCATTTCCTTCTCCAATGCATGAAAGTGAAAAGTGAAAGAGAAGTCGCTCAGTCATGTTCGACTCTTCTCTGACTTGATTTGCTAGCCAATACTTAAAACAGACTATACAACTGGTAGCCTAGGCAAGCCTGTATGGATGCATTAGTTCTAAATCTGAACATTTGCTTACAAAGCTGATGGCTGCTGGCTCCATGAGCAGTTCTTTACTTTCAGCAGAGTGCAGTCTGGTCATAAACCTTTCTTAGAACTACCATACAATTTGTATGGTTTATTGAACATTCATTCATTCATTCCAAGTAGTATGCCTACTATGTGCTAGTCAGTAAGTTCAGTCACTCAGTCATACCTGTTTGCGACCCCATGGATTGCAGCACGCCTGGCTTCCCTGTCCATCACCAACTCCCACAGCTTGCTCAGACTCATGTCCATCGAGTCAGTGATGCCATCCAATCATCTCATCCTCTGTTATCCCCTTTCCTCCCACCTTCAATCTTTCCTAACATCAAGGTCTTTTCCAATGAGTCGGTTCTTTGCATCAGCTGGCCTAAGGTATTGGAGTTTCAGCCCCAGCATCAGTTCTCCCAAGGAATATTCAGGGTTGATTTCCTTTAGGATTGACTGGTTTGATCTCCTTTCAGTCCAAGGGATGCTCAAGAGTCTTCTCCAAGATCATAGTTCAAAAGCATCAATTCTTCGGCACTCGACTTTCTTTATGGGCTCAGTCTCATAAAGAAATTATGGGCTCATTGCAAGAGTCTGCTTGCAATGTGGGAGACCTGGGTTCGATTCCTGGGTCAGGAAGATCTCCTGGAGAAGGAAATGACAACCCACTCCAGTATTCTTGCCTGGAGAATTCCAAGGACAGAGGATAGAGCTACAGTCCATGGGGTCACAAAGAGTCAGATATGACTAAGTGACTTTTACTTCACACTTTTCTTTATGGTTCAACTCTCACAACTATACATGACCACTGGAAAACATATAGCTTTGACTAGACAGACCTTTATTGGTAAACTAATGTCTCTGCTTTTTAATATGCTGTCTAGACATGCCATAGCTTTTCCTCTAAGGATCAAGTATCTTTTAATTTCACAACTGAAGTCACCATCTGCAGTGATTTTGGAGCCCCAGAAAATAAAGTCTGTCACTGTTTTCCATTGTTTCCCTATCTATTTGCCATAAAGTGATGGAACCGGATGCCATGATCTTTGTTTTTTAAATGTTGAGTTTTAAGCCAGCTTTTTCACTCTCCTCTTTCACTTTCATCAAAAGGCTCCTTAGTTCTTCTTCACTTTCTGCCATAAAGGTGGTGTCATCTGCATGTCTGAGGTTATTGATATTTCTGCCTGCAATCTTGATTCCAGCTTGTGCTTCATCCAGCCTGGCATTTTGCCTGATGTACTCTGCATATAAGTTAAATAAGCAGGGTGACAATATACAGCCTTGACATACTCCTTTCCCCATTTGGAACTAGTCTGTTGTTGCATATGCTGTTCTAACTGTTGCTTCTTTCTTTTTTTGTCAGTATTTAAATAAATTTAATAGAATCAAGCCCATATTCCTCAATGTAAAAGCAAATCTTGAGAACAAACTGAACATTTAAAGCTGATAAAAACAGGTTCTACATCTTATTTAAAAAAAAAATCAACTCAAACCCCTTCAATTAAGACATTTGATGAATGTTACAGTGAATGTTTGTTAACTTAAGCAGAATATAAAAGTTGTTTAAAGTGTTCCCTTTAATACAACAAATACAAACCTTGTGAGATCATACCTCTATAATTTCATGTCTTTGAACAAGTGAAACTATGGTTACCAAACAGCTACTGTTGTCACAGTGTCTGATACAGGGTAACAATGAATAGCTGTAGATGCAGCCCAAGACACCCCTTTATTTAGTCACAGTAGTGGATCTTACTCCTCATTTTATTCTAAATTCTGTCTTTACTGTTCAGATTCTCCAGGCTTATGGATGTCATCAATCTTCAAAGTCATTCTAACCATTTGTGTTACAAGAGAGATCTGCTGCTTTTTGCCGATCAAGGATTCGATGACATGTTGATGTTTCATATTATTGGTTCCCTTGTGCAGACAGCCAATCCCCGAGGGCGGGGTTCACCTCCTTCACGTGTCTGGCCCGGACCTCAGTCGTGGTCTGGATGGGGTTCATGCCTCTGTTCTCCACAAGCTCCATGGGGATGACCACCAGTCCCTTGGCAAAGGCATGCATGGGTATTGCTCCAGGGCCGGGCACTGGTTGGCCTCCTGGCTGACCACCAGGGCACAAGTGATCTCCGAAGCGCCCCTGCAATACACCATGCGGTTGTCCCGGATGAGGTTGCGGATTACACACAGAGCGTCATGACAGGAATGCTTGGCATCCTTGATAATCATCTTATTTCCTCCTCTGATGAAAATGGTGACGGCTCTGAAGTTCTTACACTGTTCGATGACCAGCATCTTGTCTTTGGTGGTCCCAAACGAGATCTCTTTCACAATATCTGCAAAGCCCAGCTTCTCAGCTATGAGCTCTGAGAACCTAGGGATGATGTGGCCACTTGTGGCAATGGCGATCAACTCAATTTCAGATCCTCCAACCTACTGAACCGCCGACAGGTTATTCTGGAGAAGTAAATGATTGGCTTCATCATCAAAGCCCCACTGGCAAATAGCTAGGTTAGCACCAATTTCTTTAATGTGCTGGATCATCTCTTCAAACTTCTCCTTTTTGTACTTCTGAAGGGCTTTAAAATCTTCAACAGATGTCACATCCACCTTATACTTCATCTTTGGTTTCGGTGGCTCAAATGAACATGTGAGGATTGCAACCTTAGCATCTTCCACTTGCCTGGGCATCTGCGGGTGACTGAAGTCCTTGTCCACAATCAAGCCCTTGATCAGCTTGGTGTCCTTCAGCCACCCACCCACCTTGCCTTCTACCTTGATGAGCTGGAAGTCAATGTCCCTGCGCTGTATGTTGGCCACGGTGAGAACAGCATTCACAGTGATCTAGGCCATTTGTCAGTGAGAGCTGTTAGTTACTTTGGAGCCCAGCATGGTCTTCGCTGTCTGGATCAGGGGCTCAGTGTTCTTCATGTTGTCGAGGACACTGTTGCTGATCTTGTCCAGGTGCTCAATAGTGATGCGGGCGACCTGCTCTTGGCCATCGGTGATCCTGATTGGGTGAAGGCGGAGGTCCAGCAGCTGCTCAGCCTTTTCCAACAGGACAACCACTCCTGTGGTTCCATCTCCAATCTCATCATCCTGTGATTCGGACAGTTCAGCCATCAGCTTGGTGATCTGATGGTCAACATCCATCATGCTTAAGAGGGTGACACTATCATTGGTCATAGTCATGTCGCCATACTTATTCACCATCATCTTATCAAGCCCAGTTGGTCCAAGTGATGTTTTCATTGTATTTGCTATAGCCTTTGCTGCCATTATATGAGATTTGAGGGCCTCAAGTACCATAAGATGAGACTTGCAGTCTTGATCCTTGATGATGAGGAAAGGACCGCCATATTTGTCAAAGTCAAGGGTCCCCACTGACCCCATGATGCAGTAGCAAGAGTCACTCTCCCTCAACCGGTGGAGACCACGCCAGAACCCAGAGCACCTTCTTCTTTAGGGCTATCTGTTGCTTCTTGATCTGCATACAGGTTTCTCAGGAGGCAGGTAAGGTGGTCTGGTATTCTCATCTCTTTAAGAATTGCCAGTTTGTTGTGATCCACATAGTCAAAGGCTATGTGCCAAGTGCTGTTCTGAACTCTTACAGTAAACAAGTTAAGCAAAATTTCTACCCTCATGTCCCTGACATTCTAGATGTAGGGGAATTGACAAAAAACAAACAATAGGGGACATCTGGGCGCCGAGTAAATACCACAAACAGCTTCGGAGTGCTGGCGGAGGACGTCGGACACCCAGAAAAGCAACTCACTGCCTTCTAAAGGAGGTAGGAAAGAATATAGAAGCCAGAGAGAGACAAAGAGGGAGGGGCGGACCTCTGTCCGGGGAAGGGAGTCTCAAAAAGAGAAGTTTCCAAACACCAGGAAACACTCTCCCTGCGGAATCTGCGCCGAACCTGGGAAACACGGAGACTATCATAACAGGGAGGAGAACAGTTGAGCAATTAGAACCCACAGACTGCGGGCCCTGCGGTAACTTCCGCAGCGGAAAAGCACCGCTGCAAACGCCCGCATCTGCCATTGGGGGGGGGGGGGGGGGGGGGGGCGGGCCGCCGCCCCCCCGCGGGGCCCCCCCCCCCCCCCCCCCCCCCCCCCCCCCCACCCCCCCCCCCCCCCCCCCCCCCCCCCCCCCCCCCCCCCCCCCCCCCCCCGCCGCCGGCCCCCCCCCCCCGCCCCGCGGGCCCCCCCCCGGGGCCCCCCCCCCCCCCCCCCCCCCCCCCCGCCCGCCACCCCCCTTCCCGTCGCCGACCCCTCCCCCTCTGCGGGCCTCAGCGCAGACTTCGTTCGCCTGATTGTCTGGAGTGCTGCCTAACTGGAGTAGTTTGGGCCGGCAATCCAGATTGTGCAGCGCCGACCACACGAGTGGCGGGCCTTGGCCCAGAACACCGCCGAACCGTGCACAGAACAAAGAACTATACAGAACAACCACAGAGAAAGGGGCCTATAGATCTTGAGAAATTTAAGCCGGAACAAGGAACTAGCTGAAAATGAACTGAACCCACAACAATAATAGAGAAACTCTTATATATATTGTTACTATTTTTCCCATCATTATTTCCTTTTTTTTTTCTTTTCTTTTTTTAATATATATATATTTTTTAAATTTTTATTATTTTTTAATTGGAAAAAGGAAAACAAAAATTTTTTTTTCCTTTTAATTTTTTGTTGTTGTTGTTTGTTTTGTTTCTTTTATTTTTTTATTATTATTATTTTTTTATCCTCTAGTACTTCTTTAATCTCCACGTTTAGATATAACTTTTGCGACCCTGTTTTTTTTTTTTTTTTCCTTTTTCCTTTTTGTCCTTTGCTTTTTTCCTTTCCTTTTTTCTTTTCTTTAATGATTACTGACTAGATCTGTCTCTCTCCTTCACACTCCCTCCTTTTATCCTCCTGACCACCTCTGTCTCCTTCCTCCCTTTTTCCTTCTATGTATAATTCCGTGAACATCTCTGAGCAGTCCAGTTGTGGAATGCATTATAGAAGAAGAAGTTTTTGAGACTACTGTAAAAATAAGACCAATAACTGGAACCAGGAGGCTTAAGTCCATACCCTGATCCCACGAAACACTAATTGACAGGAGCTCATTAAAAGCCTCCATACCTACTCTGAAACCAAGCATCACACAAAGACCAGCAAGTTCCACAACAAGACATACCAAGCAAATTCTCCAGAAAAACAAGAACACAGCCTGAGCTCCAATACACAGGCTACACAAAGCGACCCCAAAAGCATAGACATCTCATAACTCACTACTAGACACTCCACTGCACCCCAGAGAAAAGAAATCCAGCTCCACCCACCAGAACACCGATACAAGCTTCCATAAACAAGAAACCTCGACAAGCCACCGGTACAAACCCACATATAGTGCAGAAACGCCACAATAAAGAGAACTCCACAGACTACCAGAATACAGTAAAGACGCCCCAAACTTAGCAATTTAAACAAGATGAAAAGACAGAAGAATTCCCAGCAGGTAAAGGAACAGGATAAAAGCCCACCAAACCAAACAAAAGAGGAAGAAATAGCGAACCTACCTGATAAAGAATTCCAAATAATGATCGTGAAATTAATCCAAAATCTGGAAAGCAAAATGGAATCATGGATAAATAGTCTGGAAAAAAGCATTGAGAAGATGCAAGAAAGATTTAACAAGGACCTAGAAGAAATAAAAAAGAATCAACATATAATGAATAATGCAATAAATGAGATCCAAAACACTCTGGAGGCAACAAATAGTAGAATAACAGAGGCAGAAGATAGAATTAGCGAATTAGAAGATAGAATGGCAGAATTAAAGGAATCAGAGGAGAAAAAAGAAAAACGAATTAAAAGAAATGAGGACAATCTCAGAGACCTCCAGGACAATATTAAATGTTACAATATTAGAATCATAGGAATCCCAGAAGAAGAAGACAAAAAGAAAGACCATGAGAAGATACTAGAGGAGATAATAGTTGAAAACTTCCCTAAAATGGGGAAGGAAATAATCACTCAAGTCCAAGAAACCCAGAGAGTCCCAAATAGGATAAACCCAAGACGAAACACCCCAAGACACATATTAATCAAATTAACAAAGATCAAACACAAAGAACAAATATTAAAAGCAGCAAGGGAAAAACAACAAATAACACACAAGGGAATTCCCATAAGGATAACAGCTGATCTTTCAATAGAAACTCTCCAAGCCAGGAGGGAATGGCAAGACATACTTAAAGTGATGAAAGAAAAGAACCTACAGCCCAGATTATTGTACCCAGCAAGGATCTCATTCAAATATGAAGGAGAAATCAAAACCTTTACAGACAAGCAAAAGCTGAGAGAATTCAGCACCACCAAACCAGCTCTCCAACAAATACTAAAGGACATTCTCTAGACAGGAAACACAAAAAGGATATATAAATTCAAACCCAAAACAACAAAGTAAATGGCAACGGGATCATATTTATCATTAATTACCTTAAATGTAAATGGGTTGAATGCCCCAACCAAAAGACAGAGACTGGCTGAATGGATACAAAAACAAGACCTCTCCATATGAATGAAACTAGAACACTTTCTAACACCATACACAAAAATAAACTCAAAATGGATTAAAGAGCTAAATGTAAGACCAGAAACCATAAAACTCCTAGAGGAAAACATAGGCAAAACACTCTCTGACTTACATCACAGCAGGATCCTCTATGACCCACCTCCCAGAATATTGGAAATAAAATCAAAAATGAACAAATGGGACCTAATCAAACTTAAAAAGCTTTTGCACAACAAAGGAAACTATAAGCAAGGTGAAAAGACAGCCTTCAGAATGGGAGAAAATAATAGCAAATGAAGCAACTGACAAACAACTAATCTCAAAAATATACAAGCAACTTCTACAGCTCAATTCCAGAAAAATAAATGACCCAATCAAAAATGGGCCAAAGAACTCAATAGACATTTCTCCAAAGAAGACATACAGATGGCTAACAAACACATGAAAAGATGCTCAATATCACTCATTATCAGAGAAATGCAAATCAAAACCACTATGAGATACCATTTCACACCAATCAGTATGGCTGCTATCAAAAAAAAAAAAAAGAGGGGGAGGAGGGAGAGAGGGACGGGGGAAAAAAAAAAAAAAAAAAAAAAAAAAAAAAAAAAAAAAAAAAAAAAAAAAAAAAAAAAAAAAAAAAAAAAAAAAAAAAAAAAAAAAAAAAAAAAAAGAAGAGAGAAAAAAAGAAAAAAAAAAAAAAAAAAAAAAAAAAAAAAAAAAAAAAAAAAAAAAAAAAAAAAAAAAAAAAAAAAAAAAAAAAAAAAAAAAAAAAAAAAAAAAAAAAAGAAAAAAATTGGGGGGGGAGAGGGAAAGGGTGAGATGATTGGGGAGAATAGATTGAAATATGTATAATATTATATCTGAAATGTATTAATTGTTCAAACTAAACACTATCATGTTACAATTTGTTCATACTAGATGTTTGTAATGTTTCTGATAATCAATAAAAGAGATTCTTGATAAAAAAACAAACAAACAAACAAACAATAAAGTAATGATTTCAGATATGATTAGTCCTATGAATAAAATAAAACACAGTTGGGGATCAGAGTGACTTGAGTGGGGAACTTTTAGATAGATTAGAATGTATCTTTTTCAGAAGATGACACTGAACAGGGTCCTGATGGTGAGAAGGAATCCGACATGTGAAGGTATGGGAAGGGAATTTTAGGCATAAGGAAGAGAAAGTGTAAGGGGCTGAGTCAATGATGAGCTTAGTGGTTCTAGGAAAAGCAGGTGGGGCAGAGGGGTTGGAGGAGAGTGAGTAAAGGGTAGACTTATTGGAGCTGAGATGACACAGAGGCTAGGTCAGAGGACTGTACCCCAAGGCAACAAGATTTAAATTTTAAGGTGATGGTAGGTCATGGAGGGTTCACATGGGCTGATTCACATTTTTGAAAGGTCATACTAGTTGAGGAGATTAGACTAATAGGCAAAAACAGATAGGACATACTAAGGAATGCAAACTTTTTTTTTTTTTTTTTAAGACATGTTGAGTTTGACATAGGTTTTATACATACAAGCGTGGGGTCTAATTGGAGAAGGAAATGGCAACCCACTCCAGTATTCTTGCCTGGAGAATCCCATGGACAGAGGAGCCTGGCAGGCTACAGTCCATGGGGTCACAAAGAGTCAGACACAACTGAAGCGACTTAGCACACACGTGGGGTTTAATAGATAGTTGCAAGTGTAAATCTTAGAGCTTAGGAGATAGGTCAGAGTTGGAGATGTCTATGTGGGAGTCCTTACTGTATACATATAATCATTATGCTGTGCTTAGTTGCTCAATTGTGTCCAAGTCTTTGTGACCCATTGGACTAGAGCCCACCAAGAGATGTTTCAGGCAAGAATACTGAAGTGGTTGCCATTTCCCTTTCCAGAGGATCTTCCCAACCCAGGGATCAAATCCGTGTCTCCTGCATTGCAGGTGGATTCTTTGCTGATGAGCCACTGGGGAAGCCCTACCCTGAAAGAGATTTTTAAAATACTATCTTTTTTTTTCTGATGTGCGTAATGAATAACAGAAGTTAACAGAGTGTGACTCGAATACAATTTTTATTTTCTCATTTGTTTGTTTAATAGCAACTAGATCAGAATTTAGGTCTTAAATAAGTCTTATCTTTCAAAGGAGCTATGTGGGAGGGCTAGCCAATTGGGCCAACAAAGCCACCATTGCTTAGAACTTTCTTGGAGTGATTGGGGCTCCCTTTTAGATTTGCTTTTGCTGCACAAGAAAGTCAATCTAAGTTTTTCATCGAATTCTGTCTCGTTTTTGATTGAAAAATAGAATCAACTTGGACATTCATCTGCTGTTGTACTTATAACGAAGTCTTAAAAAACCCAAAAACCTGAATATTTCACCAGAGGGAGATGACTTGATTCCACTGATGATTTTAAAATGACTTTGTCATTTGCTTTGGCAATTCTCAGAATGGTGTCTAAATATGTCTGGGTCAATAAGGAGATGATCGGAATAAGTACACAGTCTTCCAGGTGATAACTTTGAAGGAAATACTATTTATTTGGGTTTGAAGTTTTAGCTCTATTCATTCATTCACTTATTCATTCATGAAAAAATTTATTATCTGCCATATTCCAGGTGGTTTTTTAGGCAGTGAAAAGGCAGTTACAAACAATGAAAGGCATAAAACAATGCTAGCGTTTAGTACTTCATCGTTGAACTAAAAGATACCTTAACCATCAAAAATCCCATTTTTGCAAATGGCTCAATTAATCAATTTATTGAAACAAAAACATTCAAGTGAAAGAATAAAATTTAATGTTGCTTGCTTTTGCCTTCCTCATCTGTTTTATTCTTTCTGTCTTATTTCCAGAAACCTGCCTCTCAAGCTCTGATTTTTAAATCTAAAGTGATCTGTTCCTTATGCTATAAATCTCCCCTCAGACACAGAGCATCCTTTTATTTTTCTTTCTCCTCCCATTTTGTCACTAGAAGGTGTTGATGAATCTCTGGGATAAGATTCTAATACATGAATTAATTCATAAAAAGGTATAAATGATTTGATGCTAATTTATTACTGCCTGAATTTTTTTTAAACAAAAGAACAAAACAGATTGAAGAAATGCATCTGTAATGAAGGAAATTAAAGAATTTGCAAGTAATAAAGTAATATATTTCTTGGTTGAGAGCCTTCTCCATGTTTCTGAAATCACAGCTATATAGCTTATATTGCCAATCAGCATCTCTAGGAACAAGAAACTTTCAGTTTCCCCTGATGCTACTATCTTTTTTTTTTCTTTTTGAGGGATAGTCTGCAGCCCTCATATGTCTTGTAATATAGTAGCAAGACATCATAATAGTTTTGTTAGAGTAAAGGGCCAAATTTTGCCTTGGCCTTTGTTTAGCTGGAAGGTGCCTACCCCTGAACTGGGGCTCTCCACCACCATAGCGCCTTCAGCCTCATGCAACATATTATTACAATCAGCTTTACTTGTTCCCAGGGCTTTCAGCATCTGTAGTGGCAGCTGGCACATCTCCCACTTCATCAGGAAGTGCATTCAAGGGTATCCGGCTAGAAAGTTCCCCCAGCAAGCACTTCTTCATATTGCAAAATGAAGAAGCAAGGTTTCAGTTGGAGGTATTCATATCTGGGGTCAAGTAAGGTAGAGGAAAGTTGGGGAGCTCTTCCATCACCACGGTGTCTTCTTCATGGGTGAGAACAGTAAAAAAAATCCACTCTTTCTTCTAGTAGACTGGCATTCCTTTGACTCTGGGTTTAATCAGAAAAAGGATGAGCAGAATTATGCGATTGGCACTGCCCTTGTTTGTTTTCCAAATTCTCAGAGAGAATTGCTCTCCTACCATGGGTTTCCCTCAAGATCTACGTTTCTGATTTCTATGGTTCAGTTTTATGCAGAGTTTTCTGTTTTGCCTGTGAATACCCATATTTCTCTTCCCAGCAGTTAATAGGAAAATTCCATTGTGCCGAGTATAGCTTTGCTCTTCTTTCCTGTGAAAATAACCTCTATTGTCCGCCACCTGCTTTTACCTCCAGCCATCTGCACTAATATGTAATTGCATGTCAAAGAGGGTGGTGATAATGACCAGCATATGTCAGAAACATTTGAAAAGTGTTCTGGATAGTTAGAAAGAGCTATGGTTTAGGAGATTGAGCTCAAGTGAAAATAACGTGGCCCAGGGATCTAACTCCTCTTCAACATTTTCTCCCTTTGAGAATAAGAGCTTTGGGACAACATTGCTCAAGATCATTCATTTTGATCTTTTAATTTATTAGTATGCGCAGTGTCTAGTCTGGAGTAGGAAATGGCAACCCATTTCAGTATTCTTGCCTGGAAATCCCATGGACAAAGGAGCTTAGAGGGCTATAGTTCACAGGGTTGCAAAGAGTCGGACATGACTGAGTGAGAATGGTACTGGTGTCTAGTAATCAGCATTACAGCCAGAAGCACTGAGCCTTCAGGAGTCTTTGGTGGATACTGAAGTAGATGTACCTCCTGAAGAAAAATTAATTAAAGTCTGATATGTTTAAGGAAGCTAACAGTTATTGAGTACTTATTTTGTGCCAGGCAATATGTTTAGAATTTTTGCACATATTATCTCATGTCATAAATTCTCAAATTTTCTGTTTATTCCAGTCATCCTTTGGTGTCTGTGGGAGATGGTTGCAGAACCTCCACTTTCCCCACTAAAATCTGCAGATACTCAAGTCCCTTGTATAAAATGGCATAGTATTTGCATAAAATCTACATATACTCCTCATACACTTTAAATCATCTCTAGATTACTTATAATACCTAATAAAATATAAATACTATATAAATAGTTATAAATTCAATTTAAATTGCTATGTGAATAGTTGCCTATGTGTGGCAAATTCAAGTTTTGCTTTTTGGAAATTTCTGGAATTTGAGGGGGAATGTTTTTGATCTGCAATTGACTTAATCCATGGAGGTGGAACCTACAGATATGGAGGAGGATTATAATTGGAATATAGATTTTATTTGGTTTTATTCAAATCTTATTTTTATTACTCTGGTATGAAATGTTACCTATGTAGTTTTGTGCTTGAGGGAAAATACAGTTAGTGTTCTAGAAGATCAGTGGTAGTTGTATATAATTTGGAATTAAACTTGTTCATAACATACACACATAAATTCAAAGTACACCAACCAATTTAAATTACAGAATCAAGACTGGTTAACACAATAAGAGTGAAGTAAGTTCACAGGGCAGTTTCATTAATTTGGTACTATGGTAGTCATTAGGACTATGCCTCAATATTTCCAGGCAGTGCTCTTGTGCCATATAAGAACAATCAACCTTTATAGTTAGGCTGCATTAATCCACATCTTTAAAATTATGTGGCCATGTAACTTGCTTCAGCCAAAGAAATGTGAGCAGAATTGATGAACATTGTGTGTGGGCGCTCAGTTGCTCACTTGGGTCTCTACGATCCCATGGTCTGTAATCCACCAGGTTCCCCTGTCCATGGGATTATCCAGGTAAGAATATTGGAGTTGGGTTGCCATTTCCTCCTCCAGGGGATCTTCCCCACCCAGGAACTGAATCCATGTCTCCTGCATCTCCTGCTTTGGCAGGCAGATTCTTTTACACTGAGCCATCATCTTCAGATAAAAGCCTGTAAGGCCAGTACATAAGTCTCTATCTTCCCATTCTCCAGCCATAATGACCAACACTATTTCAGATGGTGAAGGTCTGCCAGTCTGAGTCCTGTGTGAAGATCATGTGATGCCAGATTCATTGTGTGTGTGTGTGTGTATGTGTGTGTGTTAGACATTCAGTCATGTCCAATTCTTTGTGTTCCCAGGGACTGTAGGCTACCAGGCTCCTGTGTCCATGAAATTCTCCAGGCAAGAATACTGGAGTGGGTAGTCATTCCCTTCTCCAGGGGATCTTCCTGACACAGGGATCAAACCTGGGTCTCCCACATTGTGGGCAGATTCTTTTACCATCTGAGCCACTAGGGAAGCCCCACCAAATTCATTACTGACTTCATACAGCATGAGTGAGAAATTAAATTTTGTTATAAGACATTGAGACTTGGGGATTGTTTGTTACAATAGCACAACCTATTTGAACTAATGTAGGCACCATTCATCCAGAAAGTAGAGACCCAAAAGTCCTTCCTAATTATACCTTTTTTCATTATCTGTGTAGTTTAACCAGAGGTTTGAATTGACCAGACTCTTGGAATGATTAAATGGCATAGACATTGAGAGGTCTGTGCCGTCAGGCTGCTTCTGTTCAGATACTGGCCCTGCTGCTTTCTTGCTGGAAAGATTTAAATGAGTTACTTAATCTCTTAAAGTGTCAATTTCCTTGTTTGGAAAATGTGGCTAATAGTGATACCTACCTTATAGAATTATTGTGAGATGAAATAAAATAATGTATAGAAAACACCTGGCTTTTCAGGTGGCTCAGTGGTAAAGAATCTGCCTGCCAATGTAGGAGATGCAGGAGACTTGGTTTTGAAGCCTGGGTCAGGAAGATCCCCTGGTGTAGGAAATGGCAACCCACTCCAGTATTATTGCCTAGAAATTCATGGATAGAAGAGCCTGGCAAGCTACAATTCATGGAGTTGCAAAGAATCAGACACAACTGAGCATGCACACACACACACACACACACACACACACACACAACTTAGCATGGGGAATGGTGCTTTGTCAGGTCTTGAGAGGAGGGGGATGTGGAGAGTTCCTAATTAACAGGCATAGACTTTCAGTCAACCAGATGAATGATCTGCTGTACAACATTGCACCTAATAATACATTGTACACAGAGACATTTATTAAGAGGGTAGATCTCATGTTAAGTATTCTTTCTCCAATAATAATTAAAGAATAAATGTTAGGTAGCATTCTATTATTATCCAGTACACTTGACAACGACTTTATGGAGCCTATCTTTTTCAGTCTAATTGTCTGGATAACTGATTGTGAAAGCCCCTTCCAGCTCTAAAACATGCTTTATGGTCCCTACCTTTCCTTAGAGTAGCTTTAGTTGTGGTTTGAGTTTTGTGGTGCCTAAATGAACTGATGATATCAGAGTTCCTCTGGCTTAGTGAGAACTCTACAAAAAATCTACAAAAAATTAATTTATTATGCTGCAGCTTTCTCTTCCTTCTTCTGCTTCATCACTCTTAAAGTTGTCCCAGAATTCTGTTTGACTTTGTAATTTTCTGCTTCTTTCTCATTCCAAAGTATATTTTCCTTTTTGGCTTTTGACACTGAACAACATGAATTCTTCTTTTAATCAATTTGCTCATGTATATAGTAAATAAGATCAGGACTATATCAGGGAAGTTTCCCCAAGAAATCAGACCAGTTTTTGATGGTGAGGAAAAACTTGTTATTCACTTACACACCTAAAATATGTCAAAACATTTTATATACACATATTTGCAATAGTATTTCTGATTTACTATGTTTATTTACCAGTGTTCTCTCTAGGAAAGAATAGATAATCCCCTGAAAAACTAGTCATCATTAGCTAAAACTGTTTTGTCAAATATAAAAGTACAGTCTTAAGTATTTTATTAGTGGGATCAATGACTATTGCTTTGAAATGCAGATGTGGGTGGTGAAGCCAGGAATGTGCAAGGAAAATGGCATTGTCTGGGTGAGGGAAAAGCCTAGACCAGTGCCACATGTAGCTGCAGGTGATGCCAAGATTATTTGTAGAAAAGATAATGGTGGGAGGGTGGCTGAATTCCTGGGACAATAGCCTGAAAAGTCAGGGACTGGAAAGAGTAGAGGCAGGAAAAGTGAGCCTGGGGATGGAGGAGGGGGAAATCCGAGGCAGGAAGAGGGATGGGATCAGAGAGGATGCATAATAAAGGCAGGCTAGAAGACAAAGCCCTCAGGAGCAAATGCCAGAGAGAATCCCAGTTTGTTTAGTGAAGAGACAGGAAAAAGGACATCCTCTCAAAGGACCTAGGTTATGGGACTGGATGGGCGAGATAGATAACAGGAAAGAACCAAGCTTCTCTAGGGACCCGAAGAGCAAGGCCTGTCCCTCCTTCCCCCCACCACCCCTCACTCACCCCTTCATCCCTGCCCAAACCCTTCTCCTGTGTGTGTGTGTGTGTGTGTGTGTGTGTGTGTGTGTGTGTTAGTTGTTCAGTCATGTCTGACTCTTTGCAACCCCTGGACTGTAGCCTGCCAGGCTCCTTTGTCCATGGGATTCTCCAGGCAAGAATACTGGAGAAGGTAGCCATTTTCTTCTCCAGGGGATCTTCCTGACCCAGGGATTAAACCAGGGTCTCTTACATTATAGGCAGATTCATTATCATCTGAGTCACCAGGGAAGCCCAACCTTTCTCACAGGATAATATAATAACTTGACTTGAGACAAATGAGACAAACTATCTGAAAGGAGATAGAACCAAGTCCTCGAGGAAGGAGACTGCCAGAGAAGGCCTTTTAGGAAGTCCAGCATACTGATGCATCCCTCAGTGACAGGCCGTCTCATGCTTTTTTTTTTTTTTTAAACTTTTAATTTTGTATTGGAGTGCAGCTGAGTAACAATGTTGTGATAGTTTCAAGTAGACAGAAAAGGGATTCAGTCACATATATCCATTCTCTCCTAAACTCCCCTCCCATCCAGACCGCCACATAACATTGAACAGAATTCCTTGTGCTACACAGTAGGTCCTTGTTGGTTATCCATTTCATTTATTTATTTATTTATTTTGTGGTGGGGGAGGAAGAAGGAGGAAAGGAGTGGGTCTTTTTAAAAAAAGTTTATTTGGTTAGATAACATATGCCAGTGTCTGTAAACATTTATATATTATTAGAATTAACAGTGCTGTTTAAACTTTTTATTTTGTGTTGAGGTATAACTGATTAACAATGTTGTGGTAGTTTCAGGCAGACAGTGAAGGAACTCAGCCATACATATACATGTATCCCAGCTCTTCCATGCTCCTCTCCCATCCAGGATGCCACATAACGTTGAGCAGAGTTCCATGTGCTATACAATAGGTATTTGTTTGTGCTTACTTGCTCGGTTGTGTCCGACTCTTTGTGACCCCAGACTGGGACTGTAGCCCACCAGGCTCCTCTGTCTGTGGGGATTCTCCAGGCAAGAATACTGGAGTGGGTTGCCATGCCCTCCTCCAGGGAATCTTTGCAACCCAGAGATAGAACCCAGGTCTTCCGCACTGCAGGCAGATTCTTAACTGATTGAGCCACCAGGGGAGTTATCTATTTTAAATATTGCAGTGTGTACATGTCCATCCCAAACTCCTTAACTAACTTTTCCCACATTCATGCCCCTTGGCAAAACATTCTTTTATCAAATAAATGAATGTGTGGAGCAGGAAGTGGTGAACTTGAGCCGGGCTAACCAGCCATATGGCATTCAACTTCAACTCTTAAAAGCTGAGATCCTGAAATTCCCTCCCAGGTGGTAAAATGCCTTGTCTGGATTTGGTGCCCATTGGACACTGAGGAAGACAACACTGAAGCTGAGTCAGATGTGGACGGGGCCGCAGAGAAGGGGCAGAAGAGGTATGCTATCCTGGCTGGAAAGTGAGTGCAAACGAGGGAGTTCCCTCTTTTCTTTCCTGCCTCTCCCAGATCAGGTGAGTAATGTGGAACCCTGGTAAATCCATCACACTAAGTAAGTTGTGTTGTGTAATTCACTGAAACATTTAAATTGTTTAGTCTACATTAGGGGGTCACTGATAATCCAAAGCAGATACAGGAAGCATTTTGAAAACAACCAATGCTAGACAAGGTTCCAGGATCCTCCGTCAATTCAGTGTCGTGAATGCCGACCTACTTTTCCCTTGCGATCTCTATGAATCCCAAGCAAATCACACGTGAGTTAGTCTTAGGGAATTTGGTCCCCCCACTTTGGGTAACTAGACCCCAAGTATTCCTTGCCTCAATTTACTCCTCCTGAGGGGGCTTCTCAAATGTCTTCTGGGAGGATGACCTTGGTTCTCCACTCATTAGTTTTATGTCTTTAGGAGTCTGCCTTGCTTACCTGAGCTTCAGTTTCCTCATCTATGAATTGGAGAACCAGCACTACCACATGCTGCTGCTGCTTCTGCTAAGTCACTTCAGTCGTGTCCGACTCTGTGTGACCCCATAGACAGCAGCCCACCAGGCTCCTTTATCCCTGAGATTCTCCAGGCAAGAACACTTGGGTGGGTTTCCAGTTCCTTCTACAATGCATGCATGCATGCATGCTAAGTTGCTTCAGTCATGTCCGACTCTGTGCGACTCTATGGACAGCAGCCCACCACGCTTCTCTGTTCGTGGGATTCTCTAGGCAAGAATACTAGAGTGGGTTGCCATTTCCTTCTCTACCACTACCACATGGGGGGTTGTATAAACCGATGACATGGTACATTGGAAAGGTTCCAAGGCTGGGTGTGGGCTTTCATTGTAGCTCAGATGGTAAAGAATCTGCCTGCAATGCAGGAGACCTGGGTTCAATTCCTGGGTTGGGAAGATGCCTTGGAGAAGGGAAATGGCAACGCACTCCAGTATTCCAGCCTGGAAAATCCCATGGACAGAGGAGTCTGGTGGGTTACATCCATGGGGTCTCAAGAGTTGGACACAACTTAGTGACTAAACCACCACCAAGGCTGAATGTGGTGTACAGAAGTTCTCCAATAGATGCTTTCCCTTTTTATTTCTCAAAATGCCAGGCATCTAGTACATCATCTTTGCCCTAGTAATCTTGGAGGGTCTTGCCCCAGAAAAAAGCAAGCCAAATTTGTGTGAGAATCTTAAAGACTGCTTCAAGAAGATGAGTTTTCTCTTAGCCAAATGGGCTTGAGCAACAGACAATCCACAGTTACTTTCATCTCCCAGCTGTAGACCTGTTCTTGGAACACTGGCTGCCGGAAGGGTGGAGCCACTAACTCCTCCTTAAATCCATCAGAGAACAGGTTTGAGAACTGGTAAAAATGAGCACCTGTACATGTACATGTAGCTCAAGCAGTAAAGAATCTGCCTGTAGTGCAGGAGACCTGGGTTTGATCCCTGGGTTGGGAAGATCCCCTGGAGAAGGGAATGGCAACCCACTCCAGTATTCTTATCTAGAGAATCCCATGGACAGAGGAGCCTGGAGGGCTACAGGCCATAGGTCACAAAGAGTTGGACTTGACTGAGTGACTAGCAGTTTCACTTTTCATTTCATGCATACATGTTATGTGAGTTCTACTTTACTGAAGGTCAACTTTCAGGTAACAGGTCTCAGCAAGCCTAAGGATGGTATCAGACAGGAGTATTTTCCTGGTATGGCTTCTCAGAAACCCACACATCCTAACAAAAGACACTTTTATCTACCTTCTTGACCCTCAACCACATCAACCCAGAACTCAGTATGGTTACTTCATGGTTTCAGTAGCATTGCACTGCTGTTTTAGCCGTGGTCCCATCACTTCATGGGAAATAGATGGGGAAACAGTGGAAACAGTGTCAGGCTTTACTTTTCTGGGCTCCAAAATCACTGCAGATGGTGACTGCAGCCATGAAATTAAAAGACTAACTTACTCCTTGGAAGGAAAGTTATGACCGACCTAGATAGCATATTCAAAAGCAGAGACATTACTTTGCCAACAAAGGTTCATCTAGTCAAGGCTATGGTTTTTCCTGTGGTCATGTATGGATGTGAGAGTTGGACTGTGAAGAAGGCTGAGCGCCAAAGAATTGATGCTTTTGAACTGTGGTGTAGGAGAAGACTCTTGAGAGTCCCTTGGACTGCAAGGAGATCCAACCAATCCATTCTGAAGGAGATCAGCCCTGGGATTTCTTTGGAAGGAATGATGCTGAAGCTGAAACTCTAGTACTTTGGCCACCTCATGTGAAGAGTTGACTCATTGGAAAAGACTCTGATGCTGGGAGGGATTGGGGGCAAGAGGAGAAGGGGACGACAGAGGATGAGATGGCTGGATGGCATCACTGACTTGATGGACGTGAGTCTGAGTGAACTCTGGGAGTTGGTGATGGACAGGGAGGCCTGGCGTGCTGCAATTCATGGGGTCGCAAAGAGTCGGACACGACTGAGCGACTGATCTCATCTGATCTGATAAACTAATCATTAGGAGTCACATGAGTGCATCTGTAATAATACCTCACATTCCAGCCATAAAGCCTAGGAGAGACTGAACACCCCCTGCCTGTCTGTGACCTTCCCAGGCCTGCAGTGTTAGTACTGCCAGAGCCTGGAGCTCAGGGGTTTGCATGTGTGAACTCCTTTACCTTCCAGTGGGATCCCTGAAGAGCTTATGCTATCTGCATTGCAGGTAACTACATTTCCCACATTCCCTTGACAACTGGCTTTAAGTAGATTTGACCAATGGTGGAAGACTGGAGGGCAGGACAAACCAGAGTATTTCTCCTCGTTTTTGTTTCCAAAGAGGCTTCCAGCACTGACTGCTTGTGTTTGCTTGCTTGTTTGTGCAGTTTCAAGGCCATTCTCTGGGTTCCCAGCTCCTGCAGAACAGCCCCTGCCACAGTGCTAACTCTCACCCAATGGCTTCAGGTTCTGGCTCTAGTAATATACATCCTCCCTGTGTCCCTTCAGCCCTAGGAATGGTGGCAGCTTTCTGCTCTTGCTAATATCTGAGTTGCTTCACCATCCTCCCTTTGGCTTTTTAGCTCTTTCATTACCTATGTTACCAATTCCCTATGTTAAGTTGATTCTATTTAAAATGCCATGGGGAGAGTCTGTTTTCCTGATGACATTGCTCCACCTCCTTCAGTCAGCACTATTTTACCTTCATGTTGAACCTAAGTCTCTCATGTAAGGTCTCTCCTCTCGCAGGCCATCCACTGGGAAACTGGGCAGTGGTTTCTTCAGCTCTCAGGTTTCCCTGAACATATCCTGGATTTCACTTAATTCTGTGGGCTTTTGAACCCACGAAAGAGACAGAGTATTTTTCATTTCTTGGTGACCTATTTGATATAAAACACCAGTCAAATTTCTTCAGATTGTCTTTGGCCTCCCACTCACTGGTTAAACTAATTTCTTTTAGAGTCCAAAAATGGCTGTAAGTTCACCATCTCTTCTCTCCCTTTCTTTGGTTTATGATATAAATTCTGTGTTATCCTCCTAGACTTGGATGTTGGGAGACAAGCCTTTAATAAAACAAACACAAACACCAAACCAAGCTAACAAGTATTTGGGACCCTGTAGATCCATCCATTAAAGTGATTGGCAGCTGCATCCAGTTCCTAGGGACAGCAGCGGTCCAGGGCTGTGAGCAGTGTCTAGTGATGGGAGTATGGGTCTGCTGTGATTGCTGGAGGCATGGTGTCTTTCCCAACCAGGCTCTGCAGCATAATTTGAACATGATCCCTGAATGGGTAGCTTCTGAACTTGGTTCTCTGACTTTCCTAGAGATTTTGTGAGCTACCCAATATCATTTTTTCCCTCTAAATCCTTAAAAATTTGTTTTTGATACGTATAACTAAATAATTGGTATAGACACTGGAACCATGCACAATGTTTTCTGATTCACAAAATCATGCATTTAGCTGTGTTCAGGTGCACTCTACTCTGATATGCTCTCAAAATAGGTGCACAAGGTCTGAGTTTCATGTAAATATTCACAGAAGTCCTGAAGTACTTAGATGATCAATAAGATCCATTCTTTGAATGCTAGTAGCTCTTTGGAGAAGGAAATGACAACCCACTCCAGTGTTCTTGCCTGAAGAATCCCAGGGACGGGGGAGCCTGGTCGGCTTCTGTCTATGGGGTTGCACAGAGTCGAATACGACTGAAGCGACTTAGCAGCAGCAACAGCAGCTCTTTATCCTCAGCTGAACTCAGTGGGCTCAGTAGTTAAGTGGCCATGGTGGCAGGAATTGATATACTAGCTCAATTATATGAACTTCTTCACCAAGGCTCTCCCAATATCACCAGCTTGCCAGCTCTAGTGACCAACCATGACCTTCCCAAGTGATGGCACTCCAAGGAGGCTAGTCATTTACTTGATGGTAGGTTCATAGCATTTGATTCCTTTCTTTATGGAGAGAGAAGCAATATGTCCTTACTAAAATAGACAATATTTGAATTTACTTCTCTTCCCTTAATGCTTCTGCCAAAACCATAACCTGTAGGTATTCTGAATGCCTGTTTCACTGTCACAGTATCTTACTCAATGTTGCTTCTCAATAAGAACCTTACCTGTTAGGAGAGTAAGACAATGTGCTGATGCCCATGAAAATTCATGGTCTTATCTTAACCTCTGTCTTGGAAGAAGCTGGCTTTATAAAACAGTGGAATGACTGAAGTAAGAATCAGTCATGGTGCCAACTGAAACTCAGTCTTGAAGGATTGGAGTGCTACCTTAGAGCTGGCACTGATATCTACTTGTGTTTGATAGATGGTGCAGGCTCTTGCAGAAAAAGTGGATCCAGAGACCAAGGTGAGAAATGGGAATGTCACTTCTCACAGTTACATTTTATATCATACCTTTGACTTTGGGTAATGCTCATATATGGGCTTTAATACTTGGAGAAGAAATGCTTCCCCCAGAGGCAACAACAGAGACTGTTACCCTGCCACTTCAGGTTCTTTTTAACACCAGGTTGGGCTTTCTTGATGGCTCAGACAGTAAAGAATCTGCCTGTAACACAGGAGACTTGGGTTCGATCCCTGAGCCAGAAAGATCCCCTGGAGAAGGAAATAGCTATCCACTCCAGTATTCTTCCTGGAAAATTCCATGGACAGAGGAGTCTGGTGGGCTACAATCCATAGTGCTGCAAAAAGTTGGACGTGATTGAGCGACTAATGCTTTCACTTTCGAGGAAAATATAGGCTATAGTCCATCCTGGTTATCAAAGGTTCTGATACATAGCATAGTCAGAGGGGAATATGAATAAAATTCAGAGGAACCTCCTAGGTCTGCCCTATCCAGGCATAAATTAAGGGACGGGGGGTCTATAGAAACTCTTTATAATCAGGGACCCCTGAAAGCTCAGATCTCTCTGGAATAAAGTTTTGAGTCACTCCATGGTTGGAACACTGGCCATCTGAAGAGAAATTAAATCAAACATAAGATAAGTAGTGGAGAATAGAAATAATAAAGCTTCACTGTGGCCTTCAAGTTGTGGTTTAAGAATGGACATGAAAAAAGTAGGAAGTATCTACACTTGCAAGAACATAAAGGAAACCTCCAAAGCTTGTAATGTCTGGGATCCTTGATTTTATCTCATGTTTATAGTGTTCCCCAAATAGTAGTATAATATCTCAGTGTTGGACGCATAGTGAGTACAGTTTTAAAAAACAAAAGGCAATTGATTGACAGATTTTTGATTGATGCTTAATTGAGGCTTTTACTGAAATTTAGGTGAGTCAGTAGGTGTGTGTGTTTGAATATCTTTACCTCTATTTGAAACTTTTAGTAAAGCTACACTAGTTCTAATCTTTTCTTTGATTGATCCCATAACTCTGCAGTGTGGATGAGTGTCTTACAGCTTCACGGAAAACCCACTTTTGATTCTGCAACTTCAACTCCATTTCAAAGAAGGCAAAGAGCAGACCCCTGTCCTTTTCAAGCCTCTTCTAGCCCAACCTCTGTGGAAGGGGAGGTGCCACCAGAGACAGTTCAATAATATGGGCAATCAATCAACCAGTTACATCTATGTTATGATGCTTGAATAAAAACTCTGGACTCCAAGGCTGAGTTCCCCAAGTTGGCAATATTCTGTATTGTCACACTAATGCCAGGGGGGGGGGTGTTCCTGAATCCTCAGGACAACAGAAGCTTTGCATTTGGAATCCTCCTAAACACTGCCCTTTGTGAATTTTCCTTTTGTTGCTTCTAACCCTTCCCTATAGTAAATCATGACCATATATATAATAGCTTTCAGTGAGTTCAGTGAGTCTTCCCAGTGAATGGTTAAGCCTGGGGTGGTTTGGGGAATCCCCCAAACCAGCAGCTAGTATGAGAAGTAAGGGCAGCTGGGGAGACTGTGCCTTGATACTGCAGTTTGGCTGACTCTGGTAATGACACCCCTCATTCCTCCTCTTTCAAGAGCTTGAAACATGATTGGAATCATAATTTTATATTATCACAGTTTAGGAGAGACAAAGCTGACCTTTGCTTGAGTTCTGATTTATTTTTCTGTCTACTCTGCTGGCTTCATTTCTACAGCCTTTTTCAACTTTTAGTTTCTCTCTTCCTAATGTCCTTCACCATGTACTCAACTTTACCCAACTCCAGGACTTCAGGAAGAAGGGTGGGCTAGAGAGGAATAGCCACTTCTCAGCTGGGGCAGCCCACATTAAGGTATTTTAAAGGGCTTTGGCCTCCTGGAACCCAGTGATGACCCTTGGCCAGTATTTTTCAAACTTCAAATTTCCCCTTCTCTACATCAGATATGGACTTTGTGCTACCACAGCAGGTCATTCTGTGTCTGGGGACAATGGCTTTCTTTTGCATTAAAAACTTTTTTCTACCCATTTTCAGTACTTCCTAAAGTTGCTTAACCAAGTGTTTCATAAACCCAAGTGATTCTAAGGTTCTTGTTAAATGTTCAGGTTCTCTGTGTATCTCATGGAGATTTCAATTGTAGGTCTGAACTTTAACTCAGATTCTGTGTTCTGATTTTAATATACCTCCAGGCTTCACTGTCCAAGGATTTTCCAGGCAAGAATACTGGAGTGGGTTGTTATCCCCTTTTCTAGCAGATCTTCCCAACCCAGGGATCAAACCCAGGTCTCCTGTATTACAGGCGGGTTCCTTACCAGCTGAGTTACTAGGGAAGCCCAATATAAATGATAAGTACCTAGTTATTCTTTATGATCACAAACCTTATCCATGAGCTTGGACTTCTGCTTCATGTCTACTTTTAACTTTCAAGGACCATCAAAAGCATTTTTCTGTCCCTACTAGTGTAGGGAAGCAAACCTGAGCCTGTCTGTATGCATGCCCTCTGTGCTGGAGGAGTCATGCCTTTGTCCTGGCCCCAGGGCTGGCATTTCTCCTACCTGGCGTTGTTATGGCCAGCTCTCCTCTCTGGCACTAGGATCCTTCCTGTGCCCTATCCCAGTGTCTCTAGTCTTGCCACACATGATTGGATGGATATCTAATATGATGACCAGCTCTACAAACAGCTTCATTTAACTCAATAAACATTTACTGACTTGAGTTATGTCCCAGGCACTGTGCTAGGTCCTGGCAAGATGAAAAAAGGAAAATACTCATAGTTTAAAGGGTGTGACAGACACATAAAGAAACAGCCATAATATCATGTGATAAATGCTTCAGCAGAAGCATGTACCAAGTGCTATGGAAACTCAGACGGGGGAGTAATTAATTCCTCCTGGGAAGGGTCAGGAAAAGTCACAGGGAAGAGTTTACATTTGGAAGGTGACCGAAAGTTCTCTCAGAGGTCAGGGAGAGGGGAGGGCATTCCAGGCAGAGAGCGAAGCCAAATCAAAGCCAAGGAGAATGAGACTGCTCGCTGTACTCAGGCAGCTTGGATGAAGTAGTTTCATGGACCAAGAGCCGTGTTTTTTCCAAGTGTGGTTCTCAGGCCATCTGCCCTGTAATTCCCCTACAAGCCTATTGAAAATGCACATTTCAAGGACCCCATCTCACAGTTAGTGATTTAGAGTCTTAGGGGTGGGGGCCTAAGCAATCTTTATTCTTAACAGCCCCACTAGATGATATTATTTTTAAAATTTTGGTGCTTGCCAATCAAATAGGTGAAAAGACGCTACTGCACATAGTGTTTTTTGTTTTGTTTTTTTTTTTAAGATCCGCTGGCTCTTCATTGTGTGTGTGTGAGGGGCGGGGTGGGTTTTCCTCTAGCTGTGGTGTGGGGGCTTCCTCTTGCGGTGTGTGGGCTCAGTAGTTGTGCTGTGCCACCTGAGTTGCCTGTGGGATGTCAGTTCCCTGACCAGGGATTGAACCCACGTTCCCTGCATTGGAAGGCAGATACTTAACCATTAGATCACTAGGGAAGTCCCCCAAAGATGATTCTTAAACCAATGAAAGCAGTGATTCGTTCCTTTGGTACACTATAATCACGGGGCAGGGAGGGGAAGCTTTAAAAACTCCTGATGCCTGAGTATCACCCTCAGAGAGTCTCATATAATGGGCCTGGGATGTAGCCTGGGCATCTGAATTTTTAAAGTTCCCTGGTGATTCTAATTGGAGAACTCCTGTACCCAGCTTGAGAACCACAGAACCACAGAACCAGAGCTTCAGACAGTCAAGCAGGCACATGAACAACTACAAATTATGATGAAGATGCAAAAAGTTTATGAAGAGCTTCCCATGCCAGGCTGAGGAATTTGGTTTTGATTTTGTAGGAGATGGAGAGAGAATGGGTGTGGTGGCGCCTACAAGCTCATACTTCTATTTAGCTCTTACGAAATGGTAGTTTTCGGAAACAAGGCCCAATCTGCTTTGTACTTCCTTTGTGTTCGGGAAGAGATATTCTCCAGGGAGCTTGTCTGCATAAAGTGTCTCAGCTGACCCCTCAGGAAAACTGTTCTTTCCTGATATCTGGGCACTGAGTATTCCTGTTACTTTCTTCAGAGATGCATTAGACACCTATCCTGTGCCTATGGTTGAAAAATCCCCATCTGTACCACCGGCAAATTCTGAGCCTTGACAAATTCAAGGAGGCAAGACTACAGGCAGATGGGTAGTAGAGATTACACATCCACATAGTCTCGATTAGGCTCAGAAGTTAGAGGTAAAAACCTCAACCAAGTCCCTGAGTTTCATGAATGGAAAGAAGTACGTTGCGTGAGTTAGTTAATCAAGTTAGTTAATCAAGCCTTTAGTGTGTAGAGGAGAAGCTTGCAATGGATTGCAATAGCATAGAAGAGGGAGAGGTCCCAGGTGAGAGAGAAACTCTAGGAAAACAGCCAGTCACCACCCCAGGCTGAGGTCCAGGGACGTTAGTGGACCAATTTGATCAAAATAGAATCAGATATTTTGTGAGCAAAGGCATGAAGAAAAAGGAAAGGAGGTCAGAAGTCAAGTCAGGAACCACCTGAGGGTCCTACCTAGCAAGCGGTCATGCAGACACTCAATGAAAGTCTCTCCCTCTTATAATCTCCATTTTCTTCTCTTTTTTCTCTTCTTCGTCTCTTTCCGCTCTTCTTTAACCCTCTGCATCTTCAGTATTATCAACAGTACTCCTGGGGACAACCACCAAAATTCACAACACTCCAAAGTTTTTTTTCACGAGCCTATGAGTCACAGCCCTTGTTGAATCCCAGAGTGAGCTGAGAAAAATGTGGGCAGTTCTTTGGTCCAACCGTTTCAATTTGTAAATGAAGAAACAGAGGCTTGGAGAGGCGAAGTGACTGCCCAGAGAGACGAAGATCACATAGCTAGTCAGTGGTAGAATTATGACAGACTCGTATCCCTGGCTTACTCTCTTAGCCTGTGTCTACTTGACTAAGCTGTTGTCACAGTGGTGAATTCTTGTGTTTCTGCATGCCTTGAGTGGTGAATTTCACATTCATCATGCTTAGTTCCTACAGCCACTTTGTAAGAAGTCTGTAGATTAGTTCCTCATGTTTGCTGAATCAACTAAAGGAGAATAGGGCTTTGCTTAAAGACACAAGTTTTTTCAGAAAGGAAGTAGAAGTTTATAAAATAGGGAATTTCAGGTTCACATGCTGTTAAGTCATATGATCAGAATTTTCATATAGTAGATTCCAGAATTACAGCTTACCATTATCATGATTTAGAGTCCCAGAAACCCCACCCTGGGATGAGGAGAGACTTTGATAGTTCTGTGGTCAAGTGCGGGAAAGGACATTAAGTGGTTATGTTACTTTGGCACTTTGAACTTTGTCTTGCTCCCTTTTTTGAGTCTTCTGACTTTGTCTGCTGGTGCTCTCACACTAGGTTGTGGGAAATGAGCTCACTACTTCCCTCACCAAGCAACACAATGACACCTTTGGCTTTATAGAACCAGGGAGCCCAATGTGGTGTCTGACTCAGTACCTGGCACATAGCAGGCACTCAAGCGATATTTGTTGACCTGAGTTGAGATGAAGTCAGAGGAACTGCACTGAATTACTATCAGGGCAACCTTAGGCAAGTCATTTCCATCCTCTAAGCTCATTCTTTTCTCCTATAAAATAACAGACAAGAACCAGACAACCTCTGATGTTCCTTCCCGCTCAGAGATATGTTTTGGCATCCCTTTTTCAAAAATCCCAGAAATTTGGACCTAGGAGTGACTTTGAAGGTCAATTAGCTCAACCCACAGTTGTTCAAGGCAGAGCCAGACTATTCAAAAAAGTAGAGATTTGGCAACTCTGTGGTTTGTGTAATAGTGAAAGTCAGCCAGGAAGAATAATTCAGATTAAAAATCATTTGAGGGCCAGAATTATTCTTTTTTGCTCAATATCCATCAAGTTAATGAGAAATAGTTAAATCTCTGCTTTGGTTTTCTTCTTTATTTTTTATTACTGTATAACTTACAGCAAAAAAGCACAGATCTTAAACGTACAGCTCAATGAATCTTTTACATAGGTATCCATCCATGCAACTACCTCCCTCATCAAGACATAGAACATTTCAACACCCAGAGAAACTTCCTCATGCCCCCTTTCAGTCAAACCCTCTCCTAAGGAATAAAGATCTAGTTTCTACCACCATAGTTTGGTTTTGCCTAGTTTTGGACTTCATATGAACAGAATCATATAATATATAGCTTATTATGTCTGACTCTTTCACTTAACATTTTATCTGAGATTTATCCATGTTGTTTCATATACCAGTAGATGCTTTTTATTTTTAATTGCTATATGTGAATTGTATGAGTGTATCATACTATATGGGCTTCCCTAGTAGCTCAGCTGGTAAAGAATCTGCCTGCAATGCAGGAGACCCCAGTTCAATTCCTGGTTCAGGAAGTTCCCCTGGATAAGGGATAGGCTACCCATTCCAGTATTCATGGGCTTCCCTGATGGCTCAGATGGTAAAGAATCCACCAGCAATGTGGGAGACATGAGACGTGGGTTTGATCCCTGGGTTGAGAAGATCCCCTGGAGGAGGGCATGGCAACCCACTCCAGTATTCTTGCCTGGAGACTCCCCATGGACAGAGGAGCCTGGCAGTCTGCAGTCCATGCGGTCACAAAGAGTCAGACATGACTGAGCAACTAAGCACAGTACAGCACATCACACTGTATAACTATGACAACTTGAGAATTCCCCAGTGCAGAATATTAGCTATATCCTAGGAGAAAAAGTGGGAGGAATATCAATAACCTCAGATATGCAGATGACACCACCCTTGTGGCAGAAAAAGAGCCTTGTGATGAAACTGAAAGAGGAGAGTGAAAAAGTTAACTTAAAGCTCAACATTCAGAAAGCTAAGATCATGGCATCTGATCCCATCACTTCATGGCAAATAGATGGGGAAACAGTGGCAGACTTTATTTTTTTGAGCTTCAAAGTGACTGCAGATAGTGACTGCAGCCATGAAATTAAAAGACGCTTACTCCTTGGAAGGAAAGTTATGACCAACCTAGACAGCATATTAAAAAGCAGAGACATTACTTTGTCAACAAAGGTCCATCTAGTCAAGGCTATGGCTTTTCCAGTAGTCATGTATAGATGTGAGAGTTGGACTACAAAGAAAGCTGAGTGCTGAAGAATTGATGCTCTTGAACTGTGGTATTGGAGAAGACTTTTGAGAGTCCTTTGGACTGCAAGGAGATCCAACCAGTCCATCCTAAAGGAGATCAGTTCTGAATGTTCATTGAAAGGACTGATGTTGAAGCTGAAACTCCAATACTTTGGCCACCTGATGCGAAGAACTAATTTGAAAAGACCCTGATGCTGGGAAAGATCGAAGGCAGGAGGATGAGGTGGTTGGATGGCATCACTGACTCAATGGACATGAATTTGAGTGAACTCCGGGAGTTGGTGATGGATAGGGAGGCCACATGGCTGAGCGACTGAACTGAACTGAGGAGAAAAGGTCAGAAGACTAGAGTTCTAATCAAGCTACCACTAAGTGGCTAAGTGAACTTTCTGGACCAGTTTTCCTCATTTGTGGATGAAGTTGAACTAAAGCCATTTTTCCAACCTAAAGTTCAACAAATAAAGTACTAATCACACACTCAATAAGCAATTGGAAGAGAGTAACAATCTTATATCTGTCAAGGAAGTCATAACAGCAATGTATAAGGATAGGGCAAGAGGTAGGAGGGAGGCAAGGGATATATGTATACCTATGGCTGATCCATGTTGATGTATGGCAGAAACCAAGACAATATTGTAATTATCCTTCAATTAAAAATAAATAAGTTAAAAGAACATATAAGGGACTCCTATAAATCAGTAAGCAAAAAAGATACACAACTCAACTAAGAACAGGAAATATGCTGTGTGTGTGTATGTGTGTGTTACTGTTGTTACAATGGAGGAGAAATCTGTTGAATGGGAAATCTTGAGGTGCTATGATGATGTAAAAATTGTTCAGACACTCAAAAACATTTGTTATCTACATGCTACAGAGGCTGATTTGTTAAAAAAAAATAAAATCCTTTTGTATTGTTTTCTGTAAGGGAGACACCATGTTTAATGTTAACGAATGCATGAAATGCACATAAAAGGCTTCATAAACTATAAAGCTTTCTGCGAATGAAAGACATTATTATTATTCCCAGATACAATATGAATGCAGCTGACATCAACCGCCATTCATCCCAGATGCAGGTGTAATGACCAACACGAGTATTTTTCTTTGTTCCTTTGCCATGGCCATGGGAGAATGTCTGAACCCAACACACAAATAACAGCTGTGATTTTAATGGAGACTTCTGAGAGGATAAGCAAGGTGTACATGGAACGCATAGCAACAGATAGATTTTCACTTGGGCAGCCACATTATTATTTCCTCAGACTTTGAAAAGGGAAAGTTTTAACAGACCTCTTGGAAGCGGCCCTTGTTTTCCCCCCACCTGTTCACAGTTACTGTCACAGAATGCGTCATCTCTCTCCCACGCGCACAGTGGGAAACAACTTTGCCATTCAGAGCAAAGGCAGTGTTTTGCTGTGTCAGGGATATGGGAGTCTGCCTATGGTTCACTGTCCGTTTCTCGATTAGGCTCCCTCCCTGAGCACTGGAGTTTCCTACTCAGAGAGCCTACCTTGGATCCTTATCTTTTCAGCAGAAATAAGTCTGTGTGAGAGGCGATAGCAAACCAGAATTTTGCCAGAATGCTTGTGGTCTCTGCCTTGCCCTTTTGAAAAATATTTTGCAACTCTGGTTTTGCCTTAGCAGGGCGGGAAATCATCCCAACAACGTAATCAGCCCAAATTGGTCAACCAAAGGGAATGTGGTTATTTGTTCACATGTGCTTGCCTGTATCTCCTTGGACCAGGTGGTCCCTGAGCTCTGCCTCTCAACTGGGGTGTCTAACTATTGGTATTCTCTTTCCAGTATTATGCACAGATGTGTTTCAGACTTTGTATTTGCCTGTGAACATTTCCCCTGTGATGGATTTAGCAGCTCTGTAGTAACATACACACACACACACCTAATCTAAATACTGTAGTCATACACACTGCTATACTTAAAATGGATAATCAACAAGGTCTTACTGTATAAAAGGGAACTCTGCTCAATGTTATGTGACAGCTTGGATGGGAGGGGAGTTTGAAGGAAAATGGATACATGTATAAGTATGGCTGAGTCCCTTTGCGGTCCACCTGAAACTATCACAACATTGTTAATTGGCTATACTTAATACAAAATAAAAAGTTAAAAGATACTATAGTTGTAGGAGTCTTTCCTGGTGGATCAGATGGCAAAGAATCCGACTGCAAGGCAGGAGACCTGGGTTCGAACCATGGATTGGGAAGATCCCTTGGAGAAGGGAATGGCTACCCACTCCAGTATTCTTGCCTGAAGAATTCCATGGACAGAGGAGTCTGATGGGCTATGGCCCATGGGGTTGCAAAGAGTCGGACAAAGTTGTAGAGTGTAAAGGGTCTCAGAGTCTAGAAAACCTTGGTCTGGATCCTAAACTTATTATTACACCCGATGATAGGCCTCAGCTGCCTTATCTGTGAAATGGGGATAAAAATATTTCCCTTGTTTCCAGGATTCTTGTGATGTCAAAGGAGGCAATGTATGCACAGCTTCCCAGAGAGGTCTGGTCCATAGTAAGTGTCTCATAAACAGTGGTTGAGATGAGTTTTCTGTAAATGTTGCTTCTGAGACTGTCATCCAGGACACAGAAGTGGCCAGCCCAAGTTTTGCAGTAAATTAATGGCAGGCGCAGGACAAAAGCTAAGGCTCTTTTCCACTCCAGAGCAAAGGGAGCCATGTCTAAGAATTGCTTCTGCAGGTTTGGGGAGAAGACAAAACAAAACAAAATGGAATGAAATACACTTCAATGAGGTGAGTTATTAAGCTTTGGTGATTTCTTAAACTTAGTGGCCTGTAGTTGACTGTCTTGAAAGAAAAGGTTTTGGTTTTGATTTTGAAATACAAATCTATAAGTTTCAGTATTTTTTCCCTAATACAGCCAGCAATCTGTATTACTTTGAGGAGAGCTAGGATTGTTAGATCAGGAAAGCAAAAGGAAGAAACTGGTAGGTTTCTAGTAGGTTGCACAGCTTACAACATAAGTGTGGATTTCAGTGCCAGAACTTTTGATTTTGAAGAACCAGATTTTGAGAGAGGAAAGAGTCACTGAGAATCTGAGATAAAGGTTCTTAAGGAAGCAGGCTATCGAATCTATGATACAGAATTTGGTGACATAGAGAATAGGGAAAGAACCAGGTTACTGGGCCCTGGGCCCCCTCTCTGAACTGGCAGGTGGTGGTCCTGTTAGCTGATTAGGAAAGGGAAAGGTGATGTGGTGGGCTGAGGGTTGGGATGAGCCAGCCCTACCTGAGGGGACCAGGTAGAAGGGAGCTGGTGGGCACACATGGGTGGGGTGTCCTCCAGATTGTGCATGGCTATTTAAGGGAGGGCTATGTTGGCTGTTTCTTTAAGTCTTTTCTGTTGAGGACCTTCTGTATAAATAGCTGCCTGCACAGCACTCATGTATTGTCATCAGAAGTGATAACCCACAATCACCCAAGATTTTTCTAAACTCCATATTAGCTACCTATTTGGACATGACTCTTTTTAAAGACCAAGGATACTAATAAAAGGCTGTGAAACATAGGCATAGTCCCCAGAAGATGGATGGAGATGTGGTGGGGAAACCCCGAGCACTCATCCCAGCCATCTTTGTTAGATTTAATTTCTGTCCATGGGATTCTCCAGGCAAGAATACTAGAATGAGTAGCCACTCCCTTCTCTAGGGGATTTTCTCAACCTAGGGATCAAACCTGGGTCTTTTTCATTGCAGGTATATCCTTCACCATCTGAGCCAACAGGGACACCTCAGTTATTAGGATTGTGGTCTCTGGAGTCAGGCTGATTGCCTTATTTCCTGGTTCAATTCCCTGATTAGTTGGGAAATTTTGAAGAAATTTATGCAACTCTTGGCTTCCTCATCTGCTAGAGGACATAATCACAATGTCTGCTACATAGGTCTGCAGTGATCAAATGAATTAACACACACGGAAGACTTGGTTAGAACAATGTCTGATACATAGTAGGGTTCAATAATCGTCACTGACTGTTGTTCTCACTGTCCATGTTTAGCCACCCCAGGGCAAATGTGTGTGTGCGTGTGTGCTTGTGTGTGTTAAAGAGCTGGCAAACTCTGACAGCATTTTATAATAATCAAGAGAGAAGTTACGTTTTAACTCTCTTGACTTTATCGGGTTGTTTACTTGATTTTCTGTGCATTCACTGTATATGCTTTCAAGAAATATTGGCTTGGCCAAAAAGTTCATTCGCGTTTTTCTGTAAGATGGTATGGAAAAACCCGAAGGCACTTTTTATCCAATCCAATATTTATTGAGCCCTTTCTATATGCCTGTGAGGCACTATGAAGGTGCTAAGGATAAAATGACGTATCCTTCATGTATCCTTGTCGTCCTGTAATTTGTAACCCCAACTATTCTCTTTCAGTAACCCTTTTCCCTTCATCTGATCTGGGGGCCAGGGCAAGTTTATTGAGCACATTCCCTAGTGCTGGCAATCTGGGGTCCTGCAATAGGCCATAAAATGCATGGTATATGGGTTTAATAATGTCAAGGGAAATTTTCAGTTAATCCCTTGGACTGTGGGTACACTCAGGATTCAAAGGCCAGACCAAAACGGCACGAAGAGAAACAGAGAACTGGTAATTATCTGGTGAATTTGGGTCATGTGGAAAGCCAAACCAAATTACTTTAGCCAAGGAAAAAATGATTTTTTTCCTCCTTGCATGAATTAGTCGTTTTTGTAAGATTTTGCTGGGGTCTCCCTTCCCCTTTTTGCTTTATTCCACCAGATATTTCCTAGAAACCAACTCACTGTGGGAAATATACACAGACGGGATTTAGAGGGAAATGACCACCATCCATTCACTGGAACCCTGGTTTTATTTCCAGTGCATTTGCAGATAGGAAGATTGAAGCAGGATTCTTGGTTGGACTAAGCTCTAAGTTGGCAGTGCTATTCATAAGCCCAGTCAACTGTTAGGTGCTCGAATTTTGAACTAAATCTGACAGCTTTTCTCAATTTGTGAAACAAATGTTTTGAGTTAGATGCTCTCTTATGTCTCTTTTAGGTCCAAATTATCTTATATTATGAATTTGTGTTTTTAAGGCAAAAGTGAATGAAGAGAACATGCTTTAATTTTTATGTTTCAAGTCATTTATTACCCTTTTAATAGAAGATTTCAATGTAGTCCCCATCCAGGAAATGGTAATGGAAATTGCCTACTTCCAGGTATAATCTATAAAATCTCATTAAGTAGTATAAAGAGAATTTGTCACTTTGTCACCTAACTGACCTTTTACAATGCTGAGACCCACAGTGATGTGACACCCTCCCCAACTCAGATGAAATGCCCACATATTTTACTGTGTTCTCACCAAGAAAAGCCTTCAGCCAAAATTTCAGCTAGTCCAAGTCAATTTTCAAGCAAAGTGCATAACCAGAAATTGGCACAAACATTTGTGTATCATCCTTTCCATATTCAAAAGCTGTCTGAGACTCATTTGATTAAGCATAAAAATAACTCTGTGAATGTCATTAGAAAGGCTGATGAACATTCCATGTCTGGTCCCTTGAATTTGTATTCTGGAGATGTATTATTAAGTCACCACTAAATAGTTTCTCTTGTAAGAACCTGATCATGCTCTCTAGAGTCTGAAGGAATTATTTTCATATTGAGTTTAGAAGGTTTAATTTTTCTACTTCCACTCAACAGAAAGGAAACAGCTGGTAAATTAAGGAAGGCCGGTATAATTTATTTGGCTTTGTGGCCTCCACTGGCTTCTTTGGTTAACAGAGCATCTTTATTCCAATGAGGGTCCCCTCGCTGCCAAATCTCCTCATTAAACTGAGTTGTGATTAGAAAAGAATAAATGACATTTTATTTCATATGTAATTCCTTCCAAGCTTCCATACTCCTCTTTAAGTTTTCCTCTTACACAACTTTTCCTTTGCCTGGCATTTCTTCTCCCTGGCAGCTCTTCAACACAGAATGTGCAAACTTCTTGTCCAGTCCTGTAGATGGCTACTCAAGGCAGCTTCTCCTCAGCCCTTCCTTGGGTTCAGTTGTTATCCATTCATTTATTTCTTCCATAAACATTAATTCTTACACACAATATGGCCTTGTGTTCTTTAGACACAAGCAGTCATCTCTGAGGATCATGTATTGGTTCAGAAGTGGAAATCTCATTTCACTTCCTCAGATTTATTTCTCTGTCATGTGGTGGTGGAGTGTGTCTTTCAAAGGTCAGGAAACACCAAAATATACCTTGCCTGTGGTAGCGTATGTTCCACGTGTGGGCTGATGTTAACTGAAAAAGTGCCACTTGAGGAACTTGTTAAAAATGGGGGTTGTAGGATCCTAATTTTCAGAAGTTCTGAAGCAGTTTAGGTAGAGCTCTGAGAATTTTTATGTATAGCTGGCTTTGGTCCCTGTACTGTGTAGGGCTAAAGCAATAGAAGTGGTTATGGAACAAGAGGACACATTGAGAAAGGATGGTCCAGAGTGAATGGGAGGGCTTGACGCTTACAGGTGGTGAAGGGAGTGAAGAAGAGAGAAGAGCCTTTATACATATTGTCCTCAGTTCATTCATAAAAACAAAAAGAATGCTTCTCCTTTAAGGGATGGAGAAGCTTCCAGAGCAGTTTTAATAAAACCGTACCAAGGAGTATTCCCCACGTAATTATTTAATCTCAAAAACAAAATACCAGTTAGAATGCACATTTTTTAAGAAGAATTTATTATTAATTGAAGTATAGAATACACACTTTTTGACACACTGTAAGGGGTTTACTGGAGGTTGAAGAAAGTAAACTTTAATGCTGTATTTAATAAAGACTTTGACCTTTTCCTCTAGTATATGCAACTGATAGCCACAGACAAGTGGTCACACTGGTATCGCTATGTATTTGCAATCCTCACCCTCAAATAGACATTGTCTGCTAATGCGTTTCTCTCCTGTATGACTGTCTACCCTCTTCAACAGATAGATATCCCCTAATTACCCACCACAACGAATATATATTTTACCTTTTATTCCCACCTCAGACTTCCACCTCCCCTGCCCCTTCTCCCCATCCCACACTGCCCTCAATTTAAATGATGATCTTGAATCCTACTTCATGGAGAATGTAAACCATCACATAGGCACAACTTTTTTTTTTTTCTTACAAATTTTTAAACCTGCCTGCAGCTCCACTTCTTTTTTTCTTTTTCCCTGCATTGTTTCTCTGCATTGTTATCATTGAGGAAGTATCCTTTCTCCAGTCAAAGACCATTTTTTATTTTAATCTGTTGAGGTTTGGATCTCATCTTCATGTTTTCCTTTTTGTCTCTTTTTCATTTTTAACTTTTACCTTTTTTATGGGTCATTTCCATATGGCTACCTCAAATTCACATGATGAAATCTTAATGCCCAATATGATGGTATTAGGAATTGGGGCCTTTGGGAAGGGCTTAGGTCATGAAGTCCTCATGCATGGCATTAGTGCTTTTATCAAAGAGCATCCACAAGGCTCCCTACTCTCTTATGCCATGTGAGGATACAATGAGAAATGCGCAGTCTGGAAGAGATCCCTCACTTGACCATGCTGGTACTCTTATCTCAGACTTCCAACTTCCAAGACTATCAGAAACAAATTTCTGTTGTTTGAAAGCTACTCAGTCTATGGCATTTTCTTATAGCAGCTCAAATGAACTCAGATATCTGTCTATCTATCTATCAGGTTGTTACAAAAGTAATTGCAATTTTGCATTGCTGAACTTCACTGTTCAGTATTGGAATATATTCTTAAATGTGGTTATCAGATCAGATCAGTCACTCAGTCGTGTCCGACTCCTTGCGACCCCATGAATCGCAGCACGCCAGGACTCCCTGTCCATCACCAACTCCCGGAGGTCACTCAGACTCACATCCATAGAGTCAGTGACGCCATCCAGCCATCTCATGCTCTGTCGTCCCTTTCTCCTCCTGCCCCCAATCCCTCCCAGCATCAGAGTCTTCTCCAATGAGTCAATTCCTCTCATGAGGTGGCCAAAATACTGGAGTTTCAGCTTCAGCATCATTCCTTCCAAAGAAATCCCAGGGCCGATCTCCTTCAGAATGGACTGGTTGGATCTCCTTGCAGTCCAAGGGACTCTCAAGTCTTCTCCAACACCACAGTTCAAAAGCATCAATTCTTCAGCACTCAGCCTTCTTCACAGTCCAGCTCTCACATCCATACATGACCACAGGAAAGACCATAGCCTTGACTAGGCGAACCTTTGTTGGCAAAGTGATGTCTCTGCTTTTGAATATGCTGTCTAGGTTGGTCATAACTTTCCTTTCAAGGAGTAAGCGTCTTTTAATTTCATGACTGCAGTCACCATCTGCAGTGATTTTGGAGCCCAGAAAAAGAAAGTCTGACACTGTTTCCACTGTTTCCCCATCTATTTCCCATGTAGTGATGGGACCAGATGCCATGATCTTCGTTTTCTGAGTGTTGAGCTTTAAGCCAACCTTTTCACTCTCCACTTTCACTTTCATCAAGAGGCTTTTTAGCCCCTCTTCACTTTCTGCCATAAGGGTGGTGTCATCTGCATATCTGAGGTTATTGATATTTCTCCCAGCAATCTTGATTCCAACTTGTGTTTCTTCCAGTCCAGCGTTTCTCATGATGTACTCTGCATATAAGTTAAATAAACATGGTGACAATATGCAGCCTTGACGTACTCCTTTTCCTATTTGGAACCAGTCTGTTGTGCCATGTCCAGTTCTAACTGTTGCTTCCTGACCTGCATACAGATTTCTCAAGAGGCAGATCAGGTGGTCTGGTATTCCCATCTCTTTCAGAATTTTCCACAGTTTATTGTGATCTACACAGTCAAAGGCTTTGGCATAGTCAATAAAGGGGAAATAGATGTTTTCTGGAACTCTCTTGCTTTTTCCATGATCCAGCAGATGTTGGCAATTTGATCTCTGGTTCCTCTGCCTTTTCTAAAACCAGCTTGAACGTCAGGAAGTTCACGGTTCACATATTGCTGAAGCCTGGCTTGGAGAATTTTGAGCATTACTTTACTAGCATGTGAGATGAGAGTAATTGTGCGGTAGTTTGAGCATTCTTTGGCATTGCCTTTCTTTGGGATTGGATGAAACTGACCTTTTCCAATCTTGTGGCCACTGCTGAGTTTTCCAAATTTGCTGGCATATTGAGTGCCGCACTTTCACAGCATCATCTTTCAGGATTTGGAATAGCTCCACTGGAATTCCATCACCTCCACTAGCTTTGTTCGTAGTGATGCTTTCTAAGGCCCACTTGACTTCACATTCCAGGATGTCTGGCTCTAGGTCAGTGATCACACCATCATGATTATCTGGGTCATGAAGCTCTTTTTTGCACAGTTCTTCTGTGTATTCTTGCCACCTCTTCTTAATATCTTCTGCTTCTGTTAGGTCCATACCATTTCTGTCCTTTATCGGGCCCATCTTTGCATGAAATGTTCCTTTGGTATCTCTGATTTTCTTGAAGAGATCCCTAGTCTTTCCCATTCTGTTGTTTTCCTCTATTTCTTTGCATTGATCGCTGAAGAAGGCTTTCTTATCTCTTCTTGCTATTCTTTGGAACTCTGCATTCAGATGTTTATATCTTTCCTTTTCTCCTTTGCTTTTCACTTCTCTTCTTTTTACAGCTATTTGCAAGGTCTCCCCAGACAGCCATTTTGCTTTTTTGCATTTCTTTTCCATGGGGATGGTCTTGATCCCTGTCTCCTGTACAATGTCACGAACCTCTTTCCATAGTTCATCAGGCACTCTATCTATCAGAAAGGCCCTTAAATCACATTTCTTGCTTTATGTTTTTTTTCTGATGACTTATTACTTGCTGTTTGTTCTATATGTAAGTTAGACTATGGAAATGATGTTAGGCAAAAAGCAAATTTGAGTAATTTTTTTATTCGAGTTCAGAATGGGTCATAAAGCAGTGGAGATAATGCATACATACAGCGCATTTGGCCCAGGAACTTCTAATGAATGTACAGTGCAGTGGTGATTCAAGAAGTTTTGCAAATGAAATGAGAACCCTGAAAATGAGGAGTGTGGTCACCAGCCATCAGAACCTGACAATGACCAATTGAGAGCAGTCATCGAAGCTGATGCTCTTGCAACTAGATGAGAAGTTGTTGAAGAACTCAAGGTTGACCATTCTGTGGTCATTTGGCATTTGAAGCAAATTGGAAAGGTGAAAAAGCTTGATAAGTGGATGCCTCATGAGCTGACCAAAAATCAAAAACATCATCATTCTGAAGTGTCTTCTCTTATTCTATTCAACAACAATGAACCATTTCTCTAACAGATTGTGATGTTCAGTGAAAAGTGGATTGTATACGACAACCAGCGATGACCAGGTCAGTGACTGGACTTAGAGGAAGCTCAAAGAACGTCCCAAAGCAAAACTTGCTCCAAAGAAAGGTCATAGTCACTATTTGGTGTGTCTGATACATTACAGCTTTCTGAATCCCAGCAAAATCTTTATACCTGAGAAGTATGCTCAGCAAATCGATGAGATGCACTGAAAACTGCAACGCCTGCAGCCAGCATTGGTCAACAGAAAGGGCCCAATTCTTTTCCATGACAATGCACAACTGTACATCGCACAACCAATGCTTCAGAAGTTGAACAAATTGAACTACAAAGTTTGCCTTCTTCTGCCATGGTCACTTGACCTCTTGCCAACTGACTACCACTTCTTCAAGCATCTCAACAACTTTTTGTAGGGAAAACGCTTCCACAACCAACAGGATGCAGAAAATGCTTTCCAAGAGTTCACTGAATCCTGAAACATGGATTTTTATACTATAGAAATAAACAAATTTATTTCTCATTGGTAAAAATGTGTTGATTGTAATGGTTCCTATTTTGATTAATAAAGATGTGTTTGAGCCTAGTTATAATGATTTAAAATTCATGGTATGAAGCTACAATTATGTTTGTACCAACTTTAACATTTAACATCTATCAATCATTTCCATAGAAAATGTATTTTTTGCTATTGTATAGGAAAGGGAGTACGTCAAGGCTGTATATTGTCACCCTGTTTATTTAACTTATATGCAGAGTACATCATGAGAAACACTGGACTGGAAGAAACACAAGTTGGAATCAAGATTGCTGGGAGAAATATCAATAACCTCAGATATGCAGATGACACCACCCTTATGGCAGAAAGTGAAGAGGGGCTAAAAAGCCTCTTGATGAAAGTGAAAGTAGAGAGTGAAAAGGTTGGCTTAAAGCTCAACACTCAGAAAACGAAGATCATGGCATCTGGCCCCATCACTACATGGGAAATAGATGGGGAAACAGTGGAAACAGTGTCAGACTTTCTTTTTCTGGGCTCCAAAATCACTGCAGATGGTGACTGCAGCCATGAAATTAAAAGACGCTTACTCCTTGGAAGGAAAGTTATGACCAACCTAGACAGCATATTCAAAAGCAGAGACATTACTTTGCCAACAAAGGTTCACCTAGTCAAGGCTATGGTCTTTCCTGTGGTCATGTATGGATGTGAGAGCTGGACTGTGAAGAAGGCTGAGTGCCGAAGAATTGATGCTTTTGAACTGTGGTGTTGGAGAAGACTCTTGAGAGTCCCTTGGACTGCAAGGAGATCCAACCAGTCCATTCTGAAGGAGATCGGCCCTGGGATTTCTTTGGAAGGAATGATGCTGAAGCTGAAACTCCAGTATTTTGGCCACCTCATGAGAGGAATTGACTCATTGGAGAAGACTCTGATGCTGGGAGGGATTGGGGGCAGGAGGAGAAGGGGACGACAGAGGATGAGATGGCTGGATGGCATCACTGACTCGATGGATGTGAGTCTGAGTGACCTCCGGGAGTTGGTGATGGACAGGGAGGCCTGGCGTGCTGCGGTTCATGGGGTCGCAAAGAGTCGGACATGACTGAGCGACTGATCTGATCTGATACATGATATGTTATTACATATATCTTTCTAAATCTTGCTTTTTTATTTAGCATTATGTCTTGAAAATCTGATCATATATTTCATAGAGATCTACCTTATTATTTTAACAGTTTCATAGTGTTCGTTACCATGAATACATTCACTGTTATGTAATTGTTCCTCCTACTGTGGACATTGATATTATTTACAGATTTTCGCTCTAACAGACAACACTTCAGTGAATATCCTTGTTCTTTCCTTCATGTATATACGGGTAAGAGGACTTCTCTAGGGAAGAAGTAAAATCTATGGATCACAGGATATGGGCATTTAAAATCTTAATTATTATTGCCCACTTACCTTCAATGAACCAGCTTATACCATCCATAAGCAGGATACTCATGAGAATATCTGTTTTCCCATACTCTAGTCAATACTTGGTATTACCAAACTTAAAAATTTTGTCAATATGAGTAAAAATTCTGTTTCATTGCTTAATTTTTTATTTTTCTGCTTATAAATGAAATTGAGCACTTTTTTCAAACACTTTTTTTTTTTTCAACATAGAAAAGACAGCCATTTTTATGTTTATTTCCATGAGTTCTATGTTTATATCTTTTGCCCATTTTTCTACTAGGTTATTTGTATTTTTATACTGACACAGGAATTTTATATAGATACTGGATACTTCTACGTTTTTACATTTCATATTTTATGTACTTCTTTTTCAAATTAATTTTATTGGCATATTGTTGCTTTACAATGTTGTGTTCGTTTCTGTTGTGCAGCAAAGTGAATCAGATACACATATAAGAACACATTCCTTTTTGGATTTCCTTCCCATTTATGTAACCATAGAGCACTGAGTAGAGTTCCCTGTGCTATACAGTAGGTTTATATATAGTAGTGTATATATTAATATGTTAGTCCTAGTCTCCCACTTTATCCCACCCCCTGCTTCCTCCCTTGGTAACCATAAGTTCTCTGCATCTGTGACTCTATTTCTGCTTTGTGAATATGTTCCTCTGTACCATTTTTCTAGATTCCACATATAAGTGATATTGTTCAACATTTGTTTTTCTCCTCTGACTTGCTTCATTCTGTATGATGATCTCTAAGTCCACCAACATCTCTGCAAATGGCATTATTTCCTTCTTTTTATGGCTGAGTAATATTCCACTGTTTATATGTATCACATCTTTGTTATCCATTCCTCTGTTGATGTACATTTAGGTTGCTTCCATGTCCTGACTATTGTAAATAGTGCTGCAATGATCGGGGTTCATGCATCCTTTGGAATTCTGGTTTTCTCCAGATATATGCCCAGGAGTGGAATTATTGGGCCATATGATGGCTCTACTTTTAGTTTTTAAGGAATCTCCATACTGTTCTTCATAATGGTACCAATTTACACTCCCACCAACAGTGTAGGAGGGTTGGTTCCCTTTTCTCCATGCCTCTCCAGTGTTGATTATTCGTAGATTTTTAGATGATGTCCATTCTGACTGGTGTGAGATGATACTTCTTCATACTTTTGATTTGCAGTTCTCTAATAATTAATGATATTGAGCATCTTTTCATGTATTTGTTGGCCATCTGTATGTCTTCTTTGGAGAAATGTCTATTTAGGTCTTCTGTCCATTTTTCAGTTGGATTGTTTATTTTTTGATATTGAGCTGCACAAGCTGTCTTATATTTTAAAACATATATAAAGATATATGGGGCTTCCCTGGTGGCTCAGTGGTAGAGAATCTACCTGCCAATGCAGGAGATATGGGTTTGATCCCCAGGTCGAGAAGATTCCCTGTAGAAGGAAATGGCAACCCACTCTAGTATTTTTCCTGTGAAATCCCATGGACAGAGGAGCCTGGCCAGCTACAGTCCAGGTGTGTATATGTGTGTTAGTTGCTCAGTCATGTCCAGCTCTTTGTAACCCCATGGACTGTAGCCTGCCAGGCCCCTCTGTCCATGGAACTTTCCAGCAAAAATACTGGAATTGGTTGTTATTTTCTTATTTAGGGAAACTTCCTGACCCAGGGATTGAACCCACCTATCCTCATTGTAGGCAGATTTGTTATCATCTGAGCTACCAGAGAAGCCCATGGGGTTGCAAGAGTTGGACACAACTTAGTGACTAAACCACAACCACAACTACAACATAAGGATATATATATATATATATATATATATGCAGATAGTGAGAAAGCGAACTTGGAATATATTTGTATTGGAGAGGTAATGGGGTTTGCTGATGAATTTGATTGGAGCGTGTGAGACAGATATCAAAAAGGAATTAAGTTTTTTTACCTGAGCCCGTGGGTTAGTAGTGGTATCATTTCCTGATATGGAGGGAATAGCAAGTTTAGGGGAACAAGATTATAAAGACTTTCCCTATTCACTCTGATAATACAGCATAGAAATTAAGAGCAAGGCCTCTGGGGTCAGATAGCCCTGGGCTCACAACTGTGTTTTGAAGCATTTACTACATGTCTCTGGACGTTGGGATCCCTATCTGCAAAATGGGTGTATTAATAATATCTTCCACATAAGGTAGTTGGAATGATTGAATGTGACTGTACATGTACTGACTCAATGGACGTGAGTTTGAGCAAGCTCCAGGTGTTGGTGATGAACAGGGAAGCCTGGTGTGCTGCAGTCGATGGGTTTGCAGAGTCGGACATGACTGAGTGACTGAACTGAACTGAACTCACTAATACATGTGAGGTACTTAAGTGTTCATGGCAAATAGGTAGTACTCCCTCTATAACACTTATCTATTCATTATTTTGAAAAGATCCCACAAGGATGCCCGGTGTTCCTTCAATTGTAACATTCTTTGATTTTGTTATCAGTGTGTTAGATTTGGAAAACTGATATAGTATCCACGTACAGGTTAGACGGGAATGGGGAGATTTGTTGTTGTTTATCTGCTAAGTGTGCCCTACTCTTTGTGACCCCATGGACTGCAGCACACCAGGCTCCTCTGTCCTCCAGTATCTCCCAGAGTTTGCTCAAATTTAAGTCCATTGAGTCCATGATGTTATGTAACTGTCTTATCTGCCATCCCCTTCTCCTTTTGCTTTCAATCTTTCCCAACATCAGGCCTTTTCCAGTGAGTCAGAAATGGGGAGATATGGAAGCCCTTAGCACACTGCTGTGGCTGTTCACCGTTACTGATTCCCTCACTGTTACCCGGCAACAGTTACCCAGTACCATTAGTAGTCCTGCTCCGCCATTGGTCCATGCCTGTCAGAAGACCCCTCCCAAAAGCAACCAACTTCAATGAGCAACCATTAGCGGTCCTCTTCAGCCACTGATCACTGCCATAGTGGGCCCCTCCCACAAACAACCAACTGTCAGTGAGCGATCATTAGTGGTCCCATTTGTTGGTGGAATAGTGGTCCTCAAGCAGAGAGTGAGGTAAGAGGCAGATTCTGACTTTCTCCCCTGGGGCCCCCAGCTCACCGGGCCCTGGGCCAGCAGGTGAACTGGTGTTTCAGGGAGCAGGCTGGGGACTGTATGTTCCAGCAGCAGGCAGCCCACTGGCCTTGGCCCGGGTCTTGAGGGAGCGGTGAACTTCTCTTCCATCCCTGTCTCTGTGACCTAAGGGCAGCAGTAGTCGGCCTGGGTCTCAGTCTGTGGGATCTGGCCACCCCCCACCTCCCCTCCCTGTGGGGTGGCCTGTGGAGTCTGAGGGCCAGTTGGGTCCTGGGCACTGCTACAGTTGGGCAGGGTCTGGGGACCTGGCCCTGAGGAAGCTGCCAACTGAGATCTGCCTTCTCTTAGTTAGGACTGGGACATTGTGGGGTGAAAGCTGTTCCTTGGAACCTTGCCCTTTCTTGTTAGAACAGAATAACATTTGTTTGGTGGAGGTTTACCGGAACATGGTTACCTGATCATGACCTGACCTCAAGAACAAAGAATCTGACAGGAAGAAGTTTACAACCCATGTGCCTCCCTCACCTTTCCTAGAAAAGGGCTTTGCTGAAAGCTTGTGGGGAGTTCAGGGGGTTTTAAGGCATGAGCTACAAACCTCCTTGCAGGGCCTTGTAAACCTTCTCTGCCCCAAAGTTGGATGTTTTGGTATTGCTTGGCCTCATTGTTTATTGGGCACATGGACATGTGTTTCAGTAACATGAGCAGCATGCAAGCTAAGTTGCTTCAGTTGTGTCTGACTCTTTGTGACCCTACGGACTGTAGCCCACCAGGCTCCTCTGTCCATAGGGTTCTCCAGGAAAAATGCTGGAGTGGGTTGCCATGCCCTCCTCCAGAGGATCAAACCCATGTCTCCTGTGTCTCCTGCATTGCAGGCAGATTCTTTACTTCTGAGCCACAAGGGAAGCCCAACAGGAGCAGAAATCTTACTATTCTTTGAGAGGCATCAACAACAGTGGTATGAGAACAGAAGGGAGGGAGGAAATAGAGACCGTGCTACAGAGGAAACATGACAAGATTTGGCAAATGATGAGCTGTGAAAAAAAGGATAAAGACTTCCTAACTTGGAAAAGTTGGGACAGAATCATTAACAATGGTAGGAAGGCCAACATATCAGCTTCCCAGGTGGCACTAATGGTAAAGAGTCCACCTGCCACTGCAGAAGATTCAAGAAATGAGGGTTCAATCTCTGGGTAGGCAAGATCCCCTGGAGAAGGAAATGGCAACCCACTCCAGTATTCTTGCCTGGAAAATTCCAAGAGCAGAGGAGCCTGGCAGGCTACAGTCCATGGGGCTGCAATATAAAACACGTATAATACACAGGAAAGCCAACATACAGAGTAGCCTTGGGGAAAGGAAAAGACATCTTCAGTTTGAACTGAAGTACTAGCAATACTAGAAGTTAGGTATCAAGTAGAATCATGCCTAGTATACAGTAAGTGCTCAATATCTATTGAATGTTTCATAGATCTTCTGGGTAAGCACTGTCTGATAGAAATACAATGAGAGACACAAATGTAAGCCATGTTTCATTAAAAAATTTTCTAGCAGTCACATTTAAAAAAGTAAAGAGAAACAGATGAAACTAATTCTGATAATATATTTTACTCAATGCCAAAATATTATTATGCCAACACTTAATCAATATAAAAATGCCAAAAATACTAATATATTTTCATGCTCTTTGAAATCTAGTACACGTTTTATACCTACAGCATATCCCAATTTCAACCTACTGTTCAGTGGCTGCTGTACTGGACAGTTCTAGGTGGAGGTAATTGTCAGGCAGTGGATTATAATGACTGAATTCTAGAAAACAGGTCAGTCTAGCATCATCTTCATGGTGGAGAAAACCAGATGACAGGATGGACTTTGTTAAGGGAGAGAATGCTGGAGGAAAAGTGAACCCAAGGCAAAAGGGGGTAGTAATTAATTTTGTAAGAATTCAACTTCTCCACTGGATTGCTTGGCCCCAGAAAAGAGATGAATTAGTAATACTAATTCAATCCATGTTTTCTCGAATTGCCCTCTTATTTTCTCTGCTTTTTGGAAATATCTCATTCATATATTTGTCTACTGTCCATCTTCCTCTTATTATAATGTAAGTCTCTTATGTTCATTATTATATTCCCAGGATAGTATTGCTCATACATTAAGGCCCAGTAAGTACCTGTGGGTTAAAAGCCAAATCTCTGCCTTCAGAGATTTACAATATGATTGATAGACAAGTGTTCCATAGAAGAAGAAATAACATCATGATAGATTATTAGAGAATTAAAGTCCTAATGAATAGTACTGCTAATGTGGGGTCCAAGAGTTCAAAAAAGATAGATCTATAGGGTTTCAAGTAGCCTAGAAAGCCAAAAATGAAATATGCACTGTGTCTTTAATGGTGGCTAGCCTTTGGATATTTAGGAAAAAAGGGCATATGCAAAGATGGGGATGAATAGAAATAGTTTAGTTGTAATAGATTTTGGGAAAATGTAAGATATCAAGTTGGAACAGTAGCCACTGAAGTTTCTGAGAAGGTGTACAAAGCAGAATTTTACAAATGGTATATAAAATGGATCAGAGAAGCAAAAGCTGGTGGGGAGTTATTGTAATATCCAGAAGGTGATGAGGTTTGGATTGTGGTGATGCTTCTGGGGATAGGCAGGAGAAGAGATATGAGAGATGTTTAAATAAAGGCCTTAATGAATTTTGTTTTGGACTAAATATGCATTGGATGATCAACTGTGTTGCTAAAGACAGCTCCAAGTTTCTGAACTTGGTTGACTGAGTGATGGTGCCATAAACTGAAACTTCCAAATGGTAAATTCCTTTCAGGGGTGGGGGCTGAGGGAGGAAAATGGTTGAAGTTAAAATGATGGAAGATATCCAAGTGGAAATTTCCAGTAAGCCTTCAGATGACTAAGGGATTCAGAAAATGTAGGCACTTTCCAAAACGTCTGTTCTTTTTGCCTATATACAAAGTGTTTACTTTATGTGTTTCCCTGTGGCTCTGTTGATTACATTCTTAAGTGTGGTTTGAAGCTCCTCTGGCTTTAAACTTGTATTTGTTTTGGGCATGGTTGGAGTAGAGTGCTAATGAGCACAAGGTCATAGGTTTGATCCCCAGAAGGGCCAGTTCATTTCATAGAGAGGAAAATTGTGTTCCGTGGTTCACAGACCTTACCCTTAATCCTGTCTGCCTGTCTCTAAACTATGTAGCATGGGTCCTCAGGGGGCCCAGTGAGAAAGTGTGAGTGGTTGTTTGCAAGTCATTAAAACTACTGGAAGAATGGCTCCACGTGGGTTTATCTGGGGTGCTTCTTCAAAAAGCTTAGTCTTTCTTCCTCCCTCAGCTCGTGGGACAGAGATCAGGTTTTCAGAGGCAATAGCCTGACCAAATGTACATGGAACTGTCCTGTTGATGGCCACCCACATCTGGTTCCCACACTCATTGACTTCTTAGGTAAAAAGCAGTGTACTGATCCAGGAATACGTTGTACTTCAGTGCAAGAGTTTACTTATGAGTTTTGGAGTTTTATCTGTTTGACTTTTAGAATTGGCTTATTAACACTATACAAATAAACCCTGGAGGGCTTAAACATGCCCCAGAGCCTCTAAACAAACCTTTCACTGCCTGATTTTCCTTATCTTATCCAGCTGCTTTTAGCTTGCTATGTACTCTTTCTGGGAAATACAACTCTACACTCAGAATTCTTGCGATGGTCATACAAGGATACAGCATAGAATGTGCTGTGTTTAAAAGAGTGATGGTCTCCACAGACAGCCATTGGGCAAACCCACAGAAGACATCTTCCACAGAAGTGTAGAGTTGCCAGCATTTGCTGGGATAGCGTCTGAGGTCTGTTTCTGTGGATACTGCATTTTCAAATATCAATCCCAGAGATTCTCAAGTTGCTTTTCCAGTGACTGATACACCCCTTGGGTCCTGCAAGAGTAACCCCAAAGAGGATTCAGAATAATGTTACACACACAATGAAAGATAAAAAATAAATTCTTACAGCTTAAGCAGAACTTGAAAATATATTCTCTTCTCTTTCAGGGATGTGTTTGCCTCATGAGGGATATCTCTATTATTTGATATTATGGAAAACTGAAAAAAACTGAGAAGTAAGAGACCAGATCATCACATATCATTTAATAGCAATTGCTAAGAGTAATCGTGATGACTTAGAAGAATATGGATTGGAACAAATATGACTAAAAGTAAAAGGCAGAATAATTGAAGGTATGTGCTGAAAAAGCCAGTAAAACTGGTTGAGAAATCATTGAAAAATACAAAGGCAATGGAGATTTTGCATGATGGCAAATAACTGACTTATTTGCATTGTTTCTTTGAATTACTCATATTAAATGTTTTGGTATTATTTAGGAAGGGCCTGAAAATATCATATAAATAGTTAAAAATCATTATGTGGAAAATTTGTCACTGTGCTGACTGGGATGGGCTGGGCTAGGGAGAGGAAAGAGAAAGGATTAAAATGACAAGAAAGGATTAAAGTGACACAGCAGGAAAATGCTAGACTTGAACTTTTACATTTACTTTTGTAGTATAAGGATTTTTTTTTTTTTTTTTTTTTTTTGGCTCAAACATTACTTGCCCCCTGAAATGCTAAGTCAGAGTAAAATTAGGGGAGGAGGTGGTCACTTGTTCAGAATAGTTGGGGCCATGAGTCAGAGTGTACATGGAAAAGGGTGTGACAAAGCCAATGGAGAGAACTGTGCCTTGAATATCTTATATCCTTAATAGTACTGTCATTCCTAATAATAATAATAGAAGTAGTGACAACAAAATATCAACAAGAACTGAGGAGCTGACTAGCGCTGGACTGTGCCAGTGTTTTCAGCCATCAGATCAGATCAGATCAGATCAGTCACTCAGTCGTGTCCGACTCTTTGCAACCTCATGAACTGCAGCACGCCAGGCCTCCCTGTCCATCACCAACTCCCGGAGGTCACCTAGACTCACATCCATCGAGTCAGTGATGCCATCCAGCCATCTCATCCTCTGTCGTCCCCTTCTCCTCCTGCCCCCAATCCCTCCCAGCATCAGAGTCTTCTCCAATGAGTCAACTCTTCACATGAGGTGGCCAAAATACTGGAGTTTCAGCTTTAGCATCATTCCTTCCAAAGAAGGAAGCCATAGAGAAACCAAAAGATGAAACGGATAAAGTGAGATGATGTGATGAGTTTATCATAAAGATTAATTTATTAAATTTAAGAGACTGATCTTTAGTCTGAGATTATATTCATGTCATGTTTTCAGATGATTCCCTCTGAATCACATGGTGGTAATGATTGGTTTTTTAAAATGTCCTTACTTTAACCAAATAAAGACTTTGCCATCCTATTTCAGTTTCTTGAAAATTCTACTCTTATTTTTGGAAATTTTATAATTTTGAGAAACCTAGAAATTGAGGAACTGTTGCATGATAGTGTTTAATCCTCAAATACCAGTAAGAGGTAGATATGGTTGTTGTTGTTATTAATACCATTTTACAAAAGAGGAAACTGAGCCTCACAGAAGTTGTTTGTCTAAAGAACCCAGCTAGAAGGGTCAGAGCCACAACACACACCCACATCTGCCTGATTTTAGCACTCATGCTTCTTGCTGCTGCTAAGTCGCTTCAGTCGTGTCCGACTCTGTGGGACCCCATAGACGGCAGCCCACCAGGCTCCCCAGTCCCTGGGATTCTCCAGGCAAGAACACTGGAGTGGGTTGCTATTGCCTTCTCCAATGCGTGAAAGTGAAAAGTGAAAGTGAAGTCACTCAGTCATGTCCGACTCTGCGACCCCAGGACTGCAGCCTACCAGGCTCCTCTGTCCATGGGATTCTCCAGGCAAGAGTACTACCTCTATGTTATTCCTGTGCCTTGGAGTAAAGAATGAAGCAGGGCAAAGGTTAATAGAGTTTTGCCAAGAAAATGCACTGGTCACAGCAAACACTCTCTTCCAACAGCACAAGAGAAGACTCTATACATGGACATCACCAGATGGTCAACACCGAAATCCGATTGATTATATTCTTTGCAGCCAAAGATGGAGAAGCTCTATACAGTCAGCAAAAACAAGACCAGGAGCTGACTGTGGCTCAGATCATGAACTCCTTATTGCCAAATTCAGACTGAAATTGAAGAAAGTAAGGAAAATCACTATACCATTCAGGTATGACCTCAGTCAAATCCCTTATGACTATACAGTGGAAGTGAGAAATAGATTTAAGGGACTAGATCTGACAGACAGAGTGCCTGATGAACTATGGATGGAGGTTCGTGACATTGTACAGGAGACAGGGATCAAGACCATCCCCAAAAGACAAAGAGATGAAAAAAAGCAAAATGGCTGCCTGAGGAGGCCTTACAAATAGCTGTGAAAAGAAGAGAAGTGAAAAGCAAAGGAGAAAAGGAAAGATATACCCATCTGAATGTAGAGTTCCAAAGAAAGCAAGGAAAGATAAGAAAGCCTTCCTCAGTGATCAATGCAAAGAAATAGAGGAAAACAATAGAATGGGAAAAACTAGAGATCTCTTCAAGATAATTAGAGATACCAAGGGAATATTTCATGCAAAGATGGGCTCAATAAAGGACAGAAATGGTAGGGACCTAACAGAAGCAGAAGATATTAAGAGGTGGCAAGATTACACAGAAGAACTGTACAAAAAAAAGAGCTTCATGACCTAGATAACCATGATGGTGTGATGACTTATCTAGAGCCAGACATCCTGGAATGTGAAGTCAAGTGGGCCTTAGGAAGCATCACTACGAACAAAGCTAGTGGAGGTGATGGAATTCCAGTGGAGCTATTTCAAGTCCTGAAAGATGATGCTGTGAAAGTGCTGCACTCAATATGCTAGCAAATTTGGAAAACTCAGCAGTGGCCACAGGACTGGAAAAGGTCAGTTTTCATTCCAATCCCAAAGAAAGGCAATGCCAAAGAATGCTCAAACTACCACACAATTGCACTCATCTCACATGCTAGTAAAGTAATGCTCAAAATTCTCCAAGCCAGGCTTCAGCAATACATGAACCATGAACTTCCAGATGTTCAAGCTGGTTTTAGAAAAGGCAGAGGAACCAGAGATCAAATTGCCAACATCTGCTGGATCATCAAAAAAGCAAGAGTTCCAAGAAAACATCTATTTCCCCTTTATTGACTATGCCAAAGCCTTTGACTGTGTGGATCACAATAAACTGTGGGAAATTCTGAAAGAGATGGGAATACCAGACCACTTGACCTGCCTCTTGAAAAACCTGTATGCAGGTCAGGAAGCAACAGTTAGAACTGGACATGGAAGAACAGACTGGTTCCAAATAGGAAAAGAAGTACGTCAAGGCTGTATATCGTCACCCTACTTATTTAACTTATATGTAGAATACATTATGAGAAACGCTGGGCTGGAAGAAGCACAAGCTGGAATCAAGATTGCCAGGAGAAATATCAATAACATCAGATATGCAGATGACACCACCCTTATGGCAGAAAGTGAAGAAGAACTAAATAGCCTCTTGATGAAAGTGAAAGAGGAGAGTGAAAATGTTGTCTTAAAGCTCAACATTCAGAAAACAAAGATCATGGCATTCAGTCCCATCACTTCATGGCAGATAGATGGGGAGACAGTGGAAACAGTGTCAAATTTTATTTTTCTGGGCTCCAAAATCACTGTGGATGTTGATTACAGTCATGAAATTAAAAGACGCTTACTCCTTGGAAGGAAAGTTATGACCAACCTAGACAGCATATTAAAAAGCAGAAACATTGCTTTGTTCACAAAGGTCCATCTAGTCAAGGCTATGGTTTTTCCAGTGGTCATGTATGGATGTGAGAGTTGGACTAAAAAGAAAGCTGAGGGTCGAAGAATTGATGCTTTTGAACTGTGGTGTTGGAGAAGACTCTTGAGAGTCCCCTGGACTGCAAGGAGATCCAACCAGTCCATCCTAAAGGAGGTCAGTCCTGGGTGTTCATTGGTAAGAATGATTTTGAAGCTGAAACTCCAATACTTTGGCCACCTGATGCAAAGAGCTGACTCATTGGAAAAGACCCCGATGCTGGGAAAGATTGAGGGCAGGAAGAGAAGGGGACGACAGAGGATGAAATGTCTAGATGGCATCACCGACTCAATGAACATGGGTTTAGATGAACTCTGAGAGTTGGTGATGGACAGGGAGGCCTGGCGTGCTGTGGTTCATGGGGTCGCAAAGAGTCAGACGTGACTGAGCGAATGAACTGAACTGAACTGATTAGTTAAGGTCTAGAAAGGGGAGCAGAAATGATTCTAGGTATTTTAATCAGAGGATATTTAATACAGGTGATGGGAGAAATAAGTAGTCAAATAAGAGAAGGGAGTCAATCCAGAGATTAACATCATCAGGAAGTCACTACCATCTCTAGAACTGGGGAGACACAGAGAGGAAGTCATGTTCCCATCTGAGAAAAGCCATGGATGGATTTAGGTCTACCTGTCGGAGAAGGCAATGGCACCCCACTTCAGTTTTTTCTTGCTTTCCAGATTTTTCTTGCTTGGAAAATCCCATGGATGGGGGAGCCTGGTAGGCTACAGTCCATGGGGTCACGAAGAGTCGGACACTTACTGAGTGACTTCACTTTCACTTTTCACTTTCATGCATTGGAGAAGGAAATGGCAACCCACTTCAGTGTTCTTGCCTGGAGAATCCCAGGGACTGGGGAGCCTGGTGGGCTGCCGTCTATGGGGTCCTACAGAGTCGGACACAACTGAAGTGACTTAGCAGCAGCAGCAGCAGGGGGACAGTGTGCTGCTCCAAGTGGGAGGCAGGGCCTGCAAGTTCTGCTGAAGATGCTACTTGAAGCAGAGAAAAAGGGAGGAAACACCCTGGCTTCTTCCTTCTTCCTGATCTCTCTTGCTGTTAGTGCCTCCTGTTAGCCAAACCTACCTGGAAATCAGAGAAACAGGAGCTAGAAAATGTAGCTCCTTGTGAAACAGAGCAGATAAATAGAATGTTGGGAAATAGATATGAGAACAAATAGATGAACATCCAGTACATTCTAGCATAAATATATATTTAATTATTTCACTGTATCTTTTACTACTGCAGTGAAGACTAGAGATACCAGAAAAAACTTTTCAATATTAACTAAGAGAATGGCTCAGATGGTAAAGAATCTGCCTGCAATGCAAGAGACCCAAGTTCACTCAGTCTCTTGGTCGGGAAGATTCTCTGGAGAAGGAAGATCAGATCAGATCAGATCAGATCAGATCAGTCGCTCAGTTGTGTCCAACTCTTTGTGACCCCATGAATCGCAGCATGCCAGGCCTCCCTGTCCATCACCAACTCCCGGAGTTCACTCTGACTCACATCCATCGAGTCAGTGATGCCATCCAGCCATCTCATCCTCTGGCGTCCCCTTCTCCTCTTGCCCCCGATCCCTCCCAGCATCAGAGTCTTCTCCAATGAGTCAACTCTTCGCATGAGGTGGCCAAAGTACTGGAGTTTCAGCTTTAGCATCATTCCTTCCAAAGAAATTCCAGGGCTGATCTCCTTCAGAATGGACTGGTTGGATCTCCTTGCAGTCCAAGGGATTCTCAAGAGTCTTCTCCAACACCACAGTTCAAAAGCATCAATTCTTCGGTGCTCAGCCTTCTTCACAGTCCAACTCTCACATCCATACATGACCACAGGAAAAACCATAGCCTTGACTAGACGAACCCATTTCAGTATTCTTGCCTGGAGAATTCCACAGACAGAGGAGCCTGGTGGGCTACTGTCCAAGGGGTCGCAAAGAGTCAGACCTGACTCAGCAACTAACACTTTCACTTTCACTTCAGGAAAGGAATGGAAATATTTCCATTTCCAAAAGATGTGTAAAGGAGAGAGAGACAGAAAAAAACAAAAACATAGGGAGAGAATATTGGTCCTAGAGTAACCCTATCTGAATATTTTAGATTCTAAGAGAGTGGCTGAATTAGAAGATCTGGGCCAAATAAGGTGTGAGAGTACAATCCTGAGTATGATTTCTGCCTCTCTTACTGCTGTCTCCTTCTCTCTCTAGGGGGGCACTTTCTCCATCTCTGTTTGTCTATCACATCCTTTAGACACACTCGAGCTCTGTGTTTGTAGGATGGAATGGAGGATTCAGCCACAGCACTTATGTAGGGAAGTTGCTGTGAATACAGACGATGAATCCCCCAAATTTCCAATTGGAGAGCCTCTCCCCAGTGTTCTCTCAAGTGGAGGAGTTTGGGGACTAGTGGGAGCCACTGACTTCAATAAATGCAGTAGAGTTAGAAAGTCATAGGACAGTTACTTACTCTTAACTTGCCTGGTAGTAACCATTATAAAAAGAAACTTCCCTTCTAGGCCCCATTTCCGACCTTGCTTGAAATCCAAGGTCAAATTTTACTTCTGATGTATTGCTGCTATTGTCTCAAATCCAATTTACATATGTTTCTGTTTTCACTGATTGCTTTATTCTTTTCCAAATCATCTCATCCCATCACAAGGTAAAAGAAAGAACATTTAGAAAACAGATGTTGTATTAACCATAACCATTATCCTTTATTGGATCCCAAAGAGGTTTATCTCTATCCATAAACAGGTGAGGGAGATACAAGCTTTCAGCTCAGCTGTACACTTTAAATGCCTCATTGGGAAGGAGGCAAAGGCTCTGCCATCCATCTGTCATCATGAGTCAGGTAGGATCATAATTGTTGTATTCAGCCCTATCATACCCAAAGCTCCCCTTTTTATAGCAAACATTTTATGATATACTCTTTAATATTCCAAAGTGAAATTCATAGATAATACATACACGAGTTCAACAAAAATAAATGTGATGCCTGAACTGTAATATAAAGTAGAATGAAAACGGTTTATAGCAAAATAACATGCATTGCAAAATAGAAATGCTAAAGCTCAACTCTATTAGAAAACATAGTGAAGTGGTCAGATATTCACCCCATGTGGAAAATTATGACCATGACAGCTGGTAAGAGGACTGATACAGGTAGAGAATGAAGAGATTCAAATAGCACAGTTAGCATTGCCATCGGTGATGCTTTTTCTGGAACAGTGGACAATGCTTGATAAAGTTACAAATGAAGTAAGTTACCACCTTCCACTTAGTTGACAATGGTAGCATTCCTGGAAAATTCAGTTTTGTTAAAATCTGGCTTAGGTAATTATAAATAGGTTTATCATCTGCATGAAGTGTCTGGAACTCTAACCTCTGCCAATAAATATCCATAATACCCCCAATCATTGTGATTGACAACCCCAAATGTCCCTCAACATTTCCCAAATGCCATCTAGGGCTAGAACTATACCCACTGGGAATCCCTAGAGTGGGATAACTAAGGCCTTTTAGAAGGTCAGGGATATAGAAACTAGGAACATGGACTCTGAGAGCCCATATTTTTGTCTGTGGAAGCCTTGCTTCAATCATGTTTCTTGAGACCTCACTGACTTTGACAAACTGTCACGAGAACAATAGGTGTATTGTTGCCAGAGCTCTTGGCAAGATTCTTTGTGATCAGTTTCTAGTTTTACTCTTTTAGAAAGCGTTTATTTCTGAATTATGTAAGGACACAAGACAAACCTTTCCTGGCTGAGACTGATTTACCCTTGGGTATTACATGCATGATGGGAAGGGCTATCACAGCACGACACTGGGACGTCGACTGTAGAGGAATGGCCGTAAAGGTTAAAAGCCCGCTTAGATATATTGATTATTGAGCAGAAATGTTGATTTATCTGAAGTTCATATTCAAAAATAGTTCATCCCTCAAACGTCCAATTAGCTCTATTTCTGCCTCTTACAACCAAATATGAACAAGAATGTATCAGTGTATAGAACTGTCTTTGCATCTGGATTGGGGCATGAATGATGTAGTTGTGAAAACACGTGTTCTAATGTCTTCAAACCCAGCTTCAAGGCTGCTCTGCCTGTCTCTGCCCTTCAGCAAGTTAAATAATGTCTTTGAACCTCCATTTCCTCATGTATATAATAGGGCTCATAATAGTGCCAGACTCATAGGGTTTTTATAAAGACTAATGATAAAATATAGGTGAACTGCTTAGTGTACTGACTGATCCATAGTTAGTGCTCAGCAAATATTAACCATTGTTGGGGTGGTGATAATTTATCACTCACACAGATCTTATAGGAAGGAAAAATGACAATTTTTAAAAACAGACTATAATTTGACCTTGATGATCTTGAAAGAAGACAATTCTTTGAGGACAGAATTGCTCTTTTGTTTAGGAAAGAAACAACTTTGAGGCATATACAGTGATAAAAGGTGAGCTGGCCTGCCCCAGTTCCCACTATGGGCAAAGCTGTGGTGGAGAACTGTAGTAGAATTTTCTTGCAAGTTCTTTCAAGGGGAGAAGATGAAGGGTTGGAAGGAAGTAATTTCCGGGAGAGTTTGCAGAACAGAGGAAGGGAACTTACTAAGATGACAGTTATGTTTGACGTCTTTCTGCCCTCTTATTTCACCATCCACAAAACTTCTAATGAAAAGGCTGTACCCAGATGGGCCACACACATGTCACATGCTGTACACAATGCACTTAGATGCTTATGGTCACAGGAGGCACGATGCTGAGCACAAGCAGAATGAGGAAGTTTAGTCCTCGCGTTTAGTCCTAGGAAGAACCATGGAGACTCTGAGTGAATGAAATTGGGTGTAAAGGTGAGCCCCATGTGGGAAAATGATATAAGAAACTTAAGTAATATTATTAGTTCCTTAAAATCAAGTGCAAAACTTGCAAGCCTTTTTTACATTTAGGTAAATTTCCCAATAATTCACGGAGGGTTTAAGTAAAGGGAAACAGAATGAGATGCTTTCAAACAACAAGAGGGAAATTATCAATACTAATTTCCACCTGGTGCTTCCACAAATGCTACTGTGAGTTTGATATTCACAGTGTATATTCAGTAAAGAATGAGGTTTATTGAAACAAAAATTCAGTGTTGAGAGATCACATTCTTATAACATCTCTGCATATGGGAGTGTATTAAATGCTGCTTGTATATTATGTACCCTGCGTGATAGAAAAGTTTTTCCCAAATGCTTTGTGTCATGGGTTATAACTCACTGTTGGATTACAGTGAGTGGGATGACTTACTTAAAACTGCTTTATTGTTAATGCATCTATCGTATAATTCATACATCTCTCACATAGTTTGTACAAGTTCTTTTAAACATTTATTTTTAAATATAACCTGTAAATTTTGTAAGATATCTCCATTCTGGGTGTATGATTAGTTTTATTTTCTGGGTAAGTTTTCGTGTTTTATTTGCTGCAATGATCTTAATAAAAATGCTACATTATAATATAATTCTTAAGGAATGACACATTACACCAACATTGTCCAAAAGAACTAATTAATCAAACATGATTAATTTTAATGTAATTACTAAAGAAAGATATATCATTTTATTATGACGCTCTAGCCATACATTTTCAAAATATGCTTATTAAACAGTAAATGTCAGATAATGGTTCAGTTAGTTACATTTTTAGAAGTCATTAGGATCGATATTCCTCTGCCATAAATGAATTGAATAATAATTTCAAATACAGAGTTAATTTAATAAAAAATATGTTTTGAACTAAGACAGATATAATGAATGACCAATCATTATTTCAGAGTAGCAGGGAAAATTAATTCAGTGTCTGTAAGTTTACTTACCACACTTGGCCTATAAATGTGATAAAAACAAACGAAGCAAAACACATGAAGTAATCCCAGGTTTCAACTTCATTAGCTCTTTCAGCAAAAAGAGATCTGACATAGTACTTGGGGCCTTTGTATAAACTGAATACAAGCTGCATGATGTTCGTAAGTTTTTGATATTTGAATAGACATTTTAATAATACACAGACACAGATAAGAGACGTGAGTAGGTGGCTTGAGGTTTCAGAGTCCCTCCTGCAGTGTGTTTAGCAGCAGGTACAAGATAAATATCCAAAAAAATCAGATTAAGGGATTAACAGTAGTGATTTTGCTATGGGTAAGTGAGTGGGGCCAGTGGGTGGTTTGGAAGGGATTTTTGAGTTCTTTCATTTTTCCTACTTTTACATCAGTGCATTTAGGCCTGGGCAATTTAAAAAAAAGGCGGACTCTAAGGAGAGTGAAGGCCATTTGAAGGTGACAGGTGAGATTCAGCAGGGGTTAAATAGGAGAAACTATATCTTAATTTACATTTCAATTGGGCAGTGACATTCGAACTTTTGTGTTCTCTTTTTAAGTGGTTTTTTTCTTGAAAGACCTTATCAGTGACAGTTGAAGAATGGGGAGAAATGGGGACCATGTTTAAAATCAATGTGGCTTCATAAATTAAGAAAACAGGTGAAATGTATGTTTTGAAAGAGGTCCCTTTCATTTCAGGGTTTCAGTTTGGTCAGTCCTCTACAAAATTTTGAGACAGATGCTAAATGAATAAGGACTAAGAGGAAAAAAAGAGTTTCAAAACTTCCCTGGGCCTCTGTCTCATCTATAAGAGGTTCTCTACAAAAAGTATTGCTCCAGATAGGATTTGATTGTTTAAATTTGTATCTTTATCCTGTACCACACGCACTTAAAGCTCAGACAGTCATCTCATCTCCTTTTTTTTTAAAATAGAAATCACACAAAAAAGATATCTATGTATCAGTTTCTAATACCTAACAGAAAAGTCTTTTAAAATATTAACATAGCAATAAGCAAATATGTACTATAGGATTAAACACTAGCATCAAAAACAAACAAACAAACCCAAAACAAAGAACCAACAAAATTTTTTCTTGTTTTTTGCCCCTTTCAGATTTTGGAGTTTATGAGCATTGCAGGAGGGGGCATGAAGAATCACACTTATTTTATTTTAAAATTTTAAAATAAATGATGCCATAATGACGCATTCTTTCGAAAACATCGATGGGAAAGCCCAGGTGATTTGAAGGGAAATGCTCTTTCTAATGAAGAGAGCCAAATAGGATCTGTCTCTAATAAATTAGTACAATCTTTTAAGATTAAAAATAGCAAACATATTTTTAAATAGTCTGCTTATAGCTTCAACAAGTCAAACATACATTTCTATCTAGCCTATAGTTTTAAAGAGTCAGTCTATGTGGGTTTAACTTATCATCTCTTATTCCAATATAAAAAAAGAAGAAAAAAAAACAAGTCATTTTTGAACATTAAGATATTCATAAAGACTGTATAAAGTAAAAAACAAAAACAAAAAAATCTTCACAGATTGTTAGCCATCTCTTTCAACGATTTCTCATAAATTCTTCTCTGTCCTTATCAGTAGATAACCCCCATCTCAGAAGGAAATACTTTCCAACACTTCCCAATGAGATCAGTGATTGCTTTTATGAGAGCTACTGCTCTTTGAGATGTTTAGGTAAAGGGAGAATATCTTCTATTAAACCAGTTGACGCCAAAGAACTACTCAAGGGGGATGTGGCAGAAGCTATTTTTAGCAGGTGAATCTATGCATTTTTCTCTTTGTTTTTATTTTCTCCACTTGCTGAATATGTTTTCAAGCAGAGAGCACACACACACACACACACACACACACACACACACACACAGAGCAATGAATAACTCAATCATCTTTTCAATTCTGCCATTTGCCTATAAGGTCTTTTTTCTTTTCTTTTTCCCTTTTATATTCCATGCTCCTCAATCAAAGTGTTCAGATTGGATAATATATTGCTAATTTTGTTGAGTTTGAGAGCCAACAAAACAATGGAGCCTTCTAACTTAAAACAATTTTCATCTTCTGCCTTTGCACCCCCAAACTCACAATTTGGTGAACGGTACATTACTTGCAAGTGATAAAAAGTTGAAAGGTGGTGGTGACTAGACCTAATGCTATTTTCTTATGCCATCTAGCTATAGAATTGTTGTTTTCATACTTTAAAAAAATATGTCTATGCTTTCTTTTTTTTTTTTTTTTCTTTTTTTTAGTCAAGTACTTTCTTAAAGAAACATTAGCACCACATTGGCATAGCTGGCCAAACAATAAATGGGAAAGCAAAATGTGCTACATCTTCCATTTTAAAGCATTCTCCCAAGTGCATAAACTAGTAACAGAAACCCTGAAGCCACAGTGCATGAGATGGTTTCATCTACACAAACATTGACATTCCAAGGAGGGGAAGGATCCTCAAGGGACACCAGGCTTTTTTTTTTTTTTTTCCAAAGATTTTCCAAGGAAGTGATTTCTTCTCAATATTCCACTGGACTCTTAGGATGAGTGTGTGTGTGTGTGTGTGTGTGTGTAGGGTGAATATTGGGAGAGTTTTTCCTTGTCTCTAGAAGAGTGGATTCTGATGGAAAGATGCTTTCATTTTTTTAGTGGGTCTTCCTCATTTTAAAATGTTCTAATAATACAATTATACTATTTGAGGAATTGGGAATGGACATTTGACCTAGGTATTCAGTGTTGTCAATTAAACTGGAAATCAACCCATAAATTGAAAGCTCACTCTTACACGTATTTATAGTTCTTTTGTAAATATCTTTATATTGCTTCATCTTAAAATTCTAAAGTAAAGCTTACAAATTGAGTTGTAAGATTTTATGTGCTTCCTTCTGTCAATACTGGGTCATTCTGCTGTACTATATAGTGATCAGCTGGCTTTTGGAGTTGAGAGCAATTTGACTTCTAGTTTTAAATCATCTGAAAATAAGATAGTGGGTTAGCATAATTAGCTAATTTTTAATTAGCTGATTTATGATACAGTTGAATAGGACTATGTGTTAGAAAAAATTAAGAAAAGTAATATGGTTTTCCATATTTAAGCTTTCCTCACTGGGATATTTTTGGTTATGAATAGAATTATTAGTGAATCAAAAAAGTCAATAGACACTCATAGAATTAACATATTCACCTATGTCTGGAAACATAAGTCTGTAGAAGGTTGCATGTAACATGTTATTGGCAGTCAGTAATTTTAAAAGATATACACTAGGAATAAGAAATAAAAATCAGAAGTGCCATTTTGGGAAAATGGATCCATTATCTCAATCCACAGAACCCATATGTCTAGAAAACAGATGAAGAGCAAAACCACCTATGGTTTCTTTTACATTGTCCACAGTGATCAGAACATAGCTCAGCATGCTGGAGGTGCTGAATTCAAATAACACTGTGGACTGAGGCTAAAATACCAGTTGGCTGTAAGGGACATCCATTGAAGAGGCCTCTTTTTGCATAAGTTTGGAGATATAAGAAATCTTCTTTTTCTGGCCTCTGAACCTTGAGGTGAACCAGAGGGATGAAAACTAAAGACGCTATTTTTGTTTTGCATGTACACTCTCCAAGAATAAAAGGGATATAACTTACATGAAATAATCAAGTCTGGTTGCTTTTTACCAAAAAATTCTAAGGCAGATAAAAAAATATGAATGATAAATGATTTGTTGTTTTAGTAAGAAAACCTTGTTATATAGACAGGAAATATTTTTCTAGGTCAGCATGGACTTGTTCTTATCATTGGGTTTTCTTGATACTAATTCGCAATTGAATGGATAAGATACATCCACAGAGGACTAGAAGTTACTCTTCTAAGCAGACATGAGTTATGAGCTAGAAAATTTCTAGCTGTGAAAGAAACTTTTATCTCTCAATTTGCAACTCTAGTTAAGCATATTTTTGTCAAAAAAAATTTAAAAATATATGTTTATGGATATACTTCCAAGGATAGAACAAAATACATTCAGGAAAGTAAATTTGTGACTTTTTATTAGTCATTTGAAATCTTGGACTTAAAGAGAGGAAATAACTGTGGCTTTCAAAGTGAATAATCTCATTTATGATATTAAAATAAGTACTATTAGATTTGGTTTCCCAGGTGGCTCTGTGGTAAAGAATCTGCCTGCCAAGCAGAAGATGTGGGTTCGATCCCTGGGTTGGGAAGATCCCCTGGAGGAGGTAGTGGCAAACCCACTCCAGTATTCTTGCCTGGGAAATCCCATGGACAGAGGAGCCTGGTGGGCTATCGTCTATGGGGTCGCAAGAGTAGCACTGATTGAGCAACTAAACAACAACAAATTATTCAATTATTAGTAAATGCCTGGAAGAGTCAGAACGTGGTAACAAAAGGAGTAACCATCCTTTCACTTGTAGAAATCTTTGTTTTTCTCCTTCTTTCTTTTCCTTTCTCCATTTTCGCTTTATAAATCCAAATGCAGAATTCAAAATCAAATTGTAGATTCAAATGTTTCTAAGTTATTTTGAAAAGTGTTTTAAAAGAGATTGAACTATTAGCTTTTAACAGATAGTTAGTTGGATAGCCTCACTGACAAGAACTGGCATGTCAAGAGCATTCAGCTTATCAATTTTCTAGCTATACTGTGAATGGGTTGTTTATAGAATTCTTTGCATCCTAGCAACTCAAGGGCTCTGATCTTGATGCCCTCAGAGCAACTCAGGATAAAAATCTGGAGCTTTATCTTTTTATCCTCATACCACCCCTGTGAGGTAGGTAGATTACATATTGCCCCCATTTTGCAGATGAGGAAACTGAGGCACAGAGAGGTGAAGTGACTTGCCCAAGGTCACACAGTGGTGAGTCCGTGGCAGAGTCGTCAGATGTTTGTTTCTTCAGCGAGAATAAGAAACCAGGATTATTAAATTCCTAGTCTTCTGCTTTTTTCTACTCCTCTCTGGACTCGCCAATCAACTTCGTATCAGTGGACTTTGTGTCTTATTTTTCTTGGAAGGCATAACTGGGGAGCTTTTCTTTCCCAAATGTTTGCGTTTTGAGTACCCTTCCCCTCTGCGTCACCTTTGGCTCCAGGCTTCCTCTCTAGTTTTGCTTTCACCTTTTACCGTGTTGGCCAGACTCTTTCATATAACAAACTACAAAATAGCACCATTGTACTAAAAAACAGAGTTTTACATACTGTTTGATATATCTTGTATTACTGATATGCTAAATTTACATAGTGCTCTATATGGAAGAAATAAAAAGAGTAGTACTGATCAGGTCACACACTAACTCATCTCTTGAAGGAACCATTCAGAGTTTGAGACTTGCTATGCTTAAAACGTACACCTAAAATGATTGGCCTCAAAGTTGTAACTACTTACATCTTTTAGCAAGATGTGGAAAAAAATAAAGCTTTGTGTCTAAAATAAATGCATCCAACTTATATTTGGTACAATTGCCACAGATGGGATCTAGTGGGTTAAAAACTGGTGTGCTGTGTAACTGCTTGCTGCTGCTGTTTAGGAGGCCAAATTCAGCAAAAATAAAGGTGATGGAGAAGGGAGTGGGATAGAGGACAAGATTATCAGACACTGTAAAACAAACAGCCTGTGTTGCGTAGAAAGAAGTGCAAATAAAAAAATTAATAAACCACTTAGACAAGCCTGCTGAATGAATGTCTCTAGCAGCCAAGATTCAGAGATAAATTTAGTGCAACTGGATCTATACAACACCCATGCATTTGTGGCTCTTGAGAGGCAGGGACTAAGATCTATATATATATTTTCTCTATAGAACATTATTGATAAAGGATCAACAGCAATCTACCAACTCCAGGGTCATTTTTGCAAGGTGCAAAGCTTTGAACAATCACTCCTAAAGACAATGTTGGAATGTTTACTTATTTCATTGGGGGAAATGCCCATTTTTTGAAATGTTATCAAACTTATTTTTGGTAGGTCTTCTGGTGTTTGACAGGTAACTTGTGCAGAGCGAAGCATCCTGCCGGTGGCATGTCATTCTCCACTCTTTAGGAAGGTCTTCCTACATTCTGTAGTTCTTGTTTCCTGCGCTCCCTCTACTTGTGTTCTTCAAATGTACTTCCTAAAAATAAGGGAGAAAAAGTGACATTAATTTGATGAATTTTTCTGTATCCAACCCATCTATTTCTAACATTGGATCTCAACCTTCATACCTTATGTCTCACCAGTCAGTTTAATAGACAACTTGGGCCTGGGTTTTCTGAGAAAGACATAAGCAAGTGGATCGCCATGAGTTTTTAATTTAGACAAACCTCACTAAAGCTACTTCTATTTACCCTTGATGGCATGGGGACCACAAATTGCTTTGTAATCATACAAAAATATGTGTTTATTCATCTGCCACTATAACAGGTTCCTTGATAGGAAGGGGATCCTTTAAAATCCAGTCTTCTGGCTTGGAACCTCTTTTCCTAGTGAGAAAAAAAAAATCACATCCTGGGATCATCCTCCATTGTTTTATTGCTTTTGGTTCTGTTTTAGTTTCTGTAAAAAGAAGATAACTTTTCATTTTTTTCTTTTTCTCCTCTGGAGAGAGGCAGAGGTTTTGAAGTAGAAGATTGGGAAGTTTTGTAGCTGATTTGGAATCTACAAAATCACAGACATTCTGAGCTGTGCTCAAATCCTGGTTCTTCTATTTTCTAGCTATGTGAACTTGTGTGACAATATCTTGTGTCTCAATTTCATCCATAAACTGGGATAATAATAGTTTCTACCTTTTAGGATTAAGGATTAAAAAATTAGAACATAAAATCACTTATAACAGGCCTGGAGCACTGTGAACACTACATGCTGCAGCTAAGTCGCTTCAGTTGTGTCCGACTCTGTGTGACCCCAGAGACAGCAGCCCACCAGGCTCCCCCATCCCTGGGATTCTCCAGGCAAGAACACTGGAGTGGGTTGCCATTTCCTTCTCCAATGCAAGAAAGTGAAAAGTGAAAGTGAAGTCGCTCAGTCATGTCTGACTCCTAGCAACCCCCTGAACTGCAGCCTACCAGGCTCCTCTGTCCATGGGATTTTCCAGGCAAGAGTACTGGAGTGGGGTGCCATACATAAGTATTACCAATTGTTATTTACTACTATTATTCAATCTTTATTGGAAAGGAACTATTCTTGGATTAAACATTCTGGGTTCCTTGTTTTGGTGCTACCATTCACCTATCAACAACCAATTCTGTTATCCAAGGAATACTGAGTTTTGCTTAGAATAGAAGCCCTATGATAATAGGGACATGTCTCTGCTCACTGTCACAGCTCCATGTCTACAGCAATGCCCAAAACATTTCAGGTGCTCAATAAATACCTACTGAATGAATATAATGAACCCTCTGATAACGTGCAGGATCAAGTCATTATACTTCTTCTGTAATTATTGTTTTATCCTTGAACATACTTAAATAGCAACATTTATTTAGACAAATAAACTATAAAATAAAATCCAGAAGGAAATGACATTTACATGCAGAAACATCTCTTGATTTGCCTTCTAGTCAAGAGGCCCTTAGAGAAGGATGTAATGGATAATTATTGATACAGAATGAGGTTTAAGGATTCCTTTTCCCCAGGAACATTTTCCATCCAGACCAAAACCAAGGATTCTCATCACGAGCACCGGAATCTCCAAATCCTTCCTTCTGGCTAAGGAAGTGGTCACTCTCCCAGTCATTGTAAGACATTTAAAGATCATTGTGAGGGACCTTGCAGATCACTCAGACCTGAGAACTGGAGAGAGTGAGAAGCTGGGGCAGAGTCAACTACTGATCACTGGAAATGATACCTATTGACACAGACCCATAGGGATTTGATCATTTTCCTTACACATATTTTCAGCTCTACCTGGAACATTAGAGTGATCAACAAGTCCTTTATAAAAGCAAGTTAGTACTTTGTATGTTGATGGTGAAAATGTCTTATACTTCCTGAATAGAAGGAGGATGACATCATTGTGTAAAAATGTTTATTAAAATATCTAGCTCAGTGGCCACTGAAAAAAAAATCTTTGTGGGAAGAAAATGAGCATTCATGTAGGAGAGCTTGAGATGCTATCTGTTTACAATCCTGGCACTTTCCCCTCTAATATCATACGACTTTTACCAGGTTCACTAGACATGCATTTGTTGCTCTACAAAGCATCTGCTGTTAAGCTACTGGTAAAGTTTTTATTTCTAACCTTACACCTTATTCTGCTCCTTAAAGGAGTGCTCTGGAAAATGGAAGAAAGACATATGCAGCTACAGAGTAGACATACTATTGTCCCAAACTCTTTGAAACATTTCTGTTCAGTTCTCAATAGACCCTGCTGATGGTATATGGCTCATCAAACCCCTATAATCACTATTATTAAGGACACTATTACGCTATCAAACTAGTAACCAAATTAATTAACAGGACTAAAAATACCCTAATTTGGGTTTTAACCTCTTTTTCTGTTTACAAGGTATGACGGCTTAGAAAAAGGATTTTAAAGAATCTGAATAAAGCCCATTCTAAGGAAATACCCCAGAATGAAATGGTTACAAGTGAAAAGAAAGCACATGAGGTATTTAATCTCCAGTCTTCTTCTCAAGCCAAATTAATCACAGGTTTCCAGATGAAAAAGTTCAGGTATCTTCTATACCTCTCTCTTCACATTCATGATCGCTGTCGCAAAAAGGATTGAGGTTAGTTTGGCCAACCATATAGATCTTATCCCTTTCCCCAATTCAGAGATTCTTTCTTTTCTCTCAAAGCAGAAGTGTAAGGTGTAAAGTCTGAGTGGAGGGATCTTCTGGACTCTTTCTTCTGGAACTGTCTCGGCATCACAGCAAAGTCCTGGGCAGAAACTCACTTGATAAAGCCGACACTGCTCCAAGTAGCATGGTTCCCATGCACACAGGCGTATGATGGAGGCCATTCAGAACCAGCTGGGATGTCGTCTGGTTTGCATTTGGCTCTCTTCCCAGGCTCTCACATGTGACTTCTTTGTTGTAGACAATGACAGTGACAAAACAAAAGCACTCAGGGATTTAGTCTCAGTTGCATCTGTTGCTTTGCTCATTGTTTTAATTTAATGACACGGGCCACCCTTGACAATGGGTGGCAAGTGGAGGCCTGCTAGAAGCAGCCGTCGGAGCTGGCACCCTCCTTCAGTGCACTTCTTGAAGGGGTTATGAAACTGTCCCACATTCAGCCAAGCAAAAACTTTTCACTTCAACAGCCTGTCCAAGACAAACAAACCAGCTAAAACTGTGTCTAGTATGCAACTAGACAGATTTTTGAAAGGAAAACAGTAGTGAGTAAATACCGTTTCCTATTGACACCAGAGAAGGTAAGATTATTTACAAAAAAAAAAAAAAAAAGTTGGTCCTCAAGCTCACTGGGGTTGGCTGAGGAAACATACCCTCTGAAGGAAGGGTTAACTGACTCATGAGGGAATAGGTTTGATAGGGGTTAATTTGTGATATACATTATTACACAGTGTATGCCATACACAGATATATAGGAAGCTGGAAAATGCCATGAAGGGATCATTCACATTCCCCCATTTTCTCTTGGCGATCCTAGCTCTTAGTTTTCCAGTGGAAAACTGTCCTCAAACTTAAGTTCCCTGAGAGCTAACGACAATGGCAATAATAGTTATCTTGATTAAAATTTGCATACATTTTACAGTTTACACAGTAATCTCCTTGAATCCTCCCAACAACCTCAGGAGATGACGTCGTTTGCATTGGTATCATTCACAATCTAAGGCTCCTGAAGATTTAGTGACTTGCTTGAGGTCACATAGGAACAAACTGATAGACCTAGAACTAATAGTAAAACCACCTATTATTTTCATAAAAGAATAACAGTTCCACCAGTTGAACATGTGTATGTGCTGGTCACTGTCTTATAAATGCTAATTGTAGACATTTTCTTACTTAATTCTCATAGTTCTCTGGGAGATGGGTACTACTGTCTTAGCCATTTTACCTTCATAAAATATGAATAAAAACCAACGTGCCTGATTTCTTACAGTGAAGATGTGACCATGTTTGGGATTTGTATCAGTTGCTTCTGATCCTGGAGCTCACCAGATAGATACTTGACCATGGTGCCTCCCAAAGAGGTAGACCAGTATCTGGTGATGCAAAACCCAAGTCTCTTTCCAGTAATAGTAATTGATCATGTCATGAGTTGCCCATGATCCCAGATGGTGGCAGATGCTGGTTTAGAGGGTAAGGCAAGACTGTAAACTAGGGAAGTAGGTACCCTCCCTTATCCCAGTGTGAGCTGAGTCCCATTTGTATGCTATTAATGGAGGTCTAGTAGCACAATATTCATTTAGCAAAAGCTAACCATGTGAATATGATAAGCCCTTATTTTCTCCCTGCCTGTCTTTGTAAGACATTGCCTGAGAGGCAGAATCTAAAAGGATTATAATAGCCCCTTTAAATTTTAGGGAGGAAGCAGTGATGTTTTCAATAGACTATGTTTCCATCTCCACCCACGACAAACAAGTTAAGTATTGTATGACATAAACTCTAAGAAAAGCCTGGAACCTATAAAAAATGCTGGGAAAATACTGTCCATCATGGAATGTTAATAGCCTATTGTACAGCCTAAAGTTCTAACTCAGCATTGACTTTCTCCTAAAAAGGGCAAAATAGAAAAAAAAAAAAAAAAAGGCAATGGATGATTGAAGAGATGGCCCAGATGTCAACTTGTGAAAAGGTGCCCTGGCTATTTTGCTGGCTTAGCCTGGAGAAATGTGAAATATTGGATGATGATTTAAATGTCTCAATATCAACTTTGATATCTCATTATTTCGGGGGATTATAAATCTGAATTCCAGGAGAGTGAGGTCAATCTTTCATCTCTGAGAGCCAAGTACAGTGAGTGTCATGAGATCAACTCAGTGCTCTGGGTTGTGACTTTTAAAACCGAAGGACAAGGTATACTTTTCAAGAGATGTATGCTCCTGGTAGAGTAACTGCCTCTTCAGCAAAGAGATAGGTATAACAGTCTGGGCACAGTGTTGGTCTGCCCAGCCCCCTCTCTATTTATGTTTTTCTGGAATTGACCTCACCCTATCTTTTATGTGGTTAGAGTGGGAAAGGACATTTTTTCCAACATGATCGTCTCCTCTGACCATGCATGGTGGATGGGCCTCATAGCTCTCTCCCATAGCTCAAGAGGGTAGTGGGGACATCAGGGCAGACCCAATTTCTGGGACACCCAAGACTTCTTTATTGGCCATCTTTGGCTCAAGGACTCCTCAGCGGCTTTGCTGACTTTTCTTTAGATGGTACAGCCATCTGGGATGCTTCTCCCCAGTCATCTCTCCTCCTCTGTTTCACTGAGGTCAGACTTGCACTTGCATTCTGCTGGCTTGCTCAGGCTTCCCTGATCCTCTTCTATTGCTTTTCACATGGCTATTTCCCCTCATCAAACCCTTGCTCCTTTAACCCAGTATCATATACATTTCTCAGAGAACCTGGATTTATATACCTAGCTTGGATCCCAGCTTTCAACACAGAACTGTGTGACCTTTGGCAATTGTTACGTTGTCCTCGCCTTCTCAGTTTCCTGTTCTGTAAAATGAAAGGGGGAGTAAGAGCACCCACCTCATAATGTTGTTATGATCATTGGTCATAACATGTGATCACCCTTACACATCTACCTACCGCAGCTGTGTGCAAGGGAGCCAGCTGTTTCAAGGGCCCTTGGTTTAGCTTGTTTGTGAACTTGATGGCAACAGCTGTCTGTTCTGGCTTCTGTGCTGTCGAAATCCACTCTGGGTCTGCCTTTGTTAGAGCACTGATGTGTTGTGGAATAAATTATCTAAGTGTTTGCTTTACCACTAAAAAGTAAACTCCTTGAGGGCAGGTAGCATGGTCCCTTCACCTCTATCTCCTCCTTGGATATGTGAGCAAAGTGGCAAACCAGGAAATGCTTGTTAAATTGATTTGCATTTCCTGCAGGAGGGGTGGAATAGAGTTCAGGTTAACAGCAAGCCTTACATGGCTTCCTACTTCTTGCTGTGCACAGAGCCCCTGTCCTGTCTTGGAACTTACAGTGGGCAGATTGCAGTACAGTAAACATCAGTGAAGAAATGAAGAGAGAGCACAGTGCATAGTTCACATGCTGGAGTCCATCTTGAGTTTGGATTCTGGTCTGACCACTTGTTAGGGCAAGACCTTGGCAAGACATTTAGCCCCCTTAGTCCAGGTTTTCTAATTGTACAGTGGGGCAGGGGCATAATTATCACATTTACCCTTAAGGCTAATGGTTAAGATTAAGGAGGTGATTTGTGACAGCCTTTACCTCAGGGCATGTGCCTAATAAATAACAGCTATTACTATGGCCTTTTTAGAAATAGTTCCTGTTGGGAAAGCACACCCCATGCTTGAGTACTGCCCTTTCTCTGATTGGGGGGTAATAGTTACTTACTGGGTACCCAGGGCGCCCTTGACTGCTGCACTAGAAGATGCATAACTCTTGTTTCTAGTGACAGGTACATCCCTAGGAATCCCCCAGTTTAGGGAATGTGTTTATCCTATAATTATTCACAGATTATCCTGTCTTGGCAATTCCTTACTTTTCAAAGGATACCACCTGACTCTGTTTGAAGTATTTTTGTCTGTGATGTAACAAATCACTACCAAAATGGTTTAAAAGCCTGAAAAAAGAAAAAGGAAAGGGAGAAAAAAGCTGAAGGGTATTTTCCCTTACTGGCAAGAGTTATTTATGTTGCCTTTAATAGTCTTGAAGGATGTTGTAAAATACTCCAGGGCTGCTTACGCTGTTGATTTTATGGGCAGCCTGTTTTGTTAGCTGTTTGTGTTACATTTTTAAATTAAAAACAAAACAAAAACATCTACACTTTAAGCACACTATCTTTCCCAGAGGGAGTTGATTTTGGAATTGCTGAAAGGTTCAAGCATTGTGGTATTTAAAAAAGTGAAACACCAGATTCTAGCAATTTCACTGATATGTGCTAAAGATTCAGCATATTTTTACCTAAAAGTTGGATTTGATTATTTTTTTCTCTTTAGTCTCCAAAATAGCATTGTTTCATCTGACATAAAACATACGTTGGAGTCCTTACACTCATGTATGCAGTAATTTATATTCCAATATTCTGGGGAGATGTGGGGCTCAAGGTTGTTACCTTTTGGTATCATTTCAATGCAATAGTGATGAGTTCAGAGATTAGTAGGAAAGGGTGTTACCCTCTTTCACTCATGCTTTGTGTGTGTGACAAATCTGGGCAGAACATTCAAATACTGTGTTCTGAATTTTCCTCCTCTGAATTGAGAGAAATTTTGCAAGTTTGGAAGGCTTTTCTGAACTTTTAGGATGAACAAAATAACACTAAGACAAGTTAAAGTGATTTGCATCTGTTTGAGGTTGACGTGAGTCTTCAGCATATAAAAGTAAACATGCATGGTGCCAGCCACTGCTTTTCCAAGACAGAAAATGGCGCAAGAACAATTCATGTGTGTATACAGTTTAAAAAAAAATCAGAATTGTGCCCAAAGTACTTTTACTTCCATCCTAGTGTTCTTTGAAGAAGGAAACAAGTATCATTATTGACAGAGACAAACCAGAGCATCCAGTAGTAGCCTTGGTCAATCAATACTGACAAAATAATGCTATGTATTTATTGATTCCTTTTATATTTTTCACTTTTCTCTAGTCCTCCAATGCCTCATGAATGATTCAAATTTGCCACACTCAGACTGTGACCTAAATATTACATATTCTCAAGTCTACAATAGGATTCTTTATCTAACCCTCAACCTGCCATGGTCTTACTCCTAATCATTTAGAATTTTTGTCTTGCCATAATTGTCATCTACAGCTGTGAAAATACCACATCATATTTTCATGGATGGCAGAGCTGGCTGGTCTTTGATTACATGACCTCTTGGAGCTGGCCAGACAGAAAGCTCCATGTGAATGTTTATATATTTTACAGAGAATTTTGTAAGAAATTCTGGCATGTGAATCCCACTGTGCGTGCACACACACACACACACACACACACACACACACACAAAGTAAAGAAGAGAAAATAATCTTCTTTCTCCCAAAACTATTTGCTGTAGTTAACAACAGATTGTAAGTTACCACCAAGGATATTTGGAATTAAAGTTGGATGGACCTTCAGCATTCTTATTTCTATCAAACCTCCACTTTTTCAAAAGACTTAGTTTTCTGACCAAATGGATCTTAAAACTATAATCTCATCAGTGAATAAAATAGATGGGAATGTTTGGAAATGTTTTCTAGCTCTTATTACTGATGGAGCAGTAGCCCACTGACCTATGATTGAGTTCCTAGTGTGGTGAGAAGTTTCTCTGCTGCTCTCTATTAGTACCAGACATAAGCTCATATGCCCATTGTCCTACATCTCTCATAATTTCCTTGCTGTTCTCAATTTCCATTTCTCTCTACTTGAGTTTAAATGTAAGTCTATTTTTCTAAACCATCTCTTTTGGTTGCAAGATAAAAACAAGGTAGCCCTAAGGGTATGAAAGTATGTTAGTCACTCAATTGTGTCAGACTCTTTGTGACCCCATGGACTGTAGCCCACCAGCTCCTCTGTTCATGGAATTCTGCAGGCAAGAATACTGGAGTGGGTTGCCATGCCCTCCTCCAGGGGATCTTCCTGACCCAGGGATCAAACCTAGGTCTCCTGTATTGCAGGCAGATTCTTTACCATCTGAGCCACCAGGGAAGCCCCCTTAAGGGGGTTAAAGTAGTCCCATTAAAGAAGGAGTCCTAAATAGATGAGTATCAGGGAATTGTACTCAGATTTCAGTTAGAGCTCTGAAGATGAAAAAACTGATTTTGACCTTGCTGATCTGGAAATTTAATGGCCACTGAAAAACTTTTCCTAACCTTGCCTGGTCTTTCTTTAAAAATAGACTTATCTTGCCTAGGCCAATACATATTGTCACTGATTTTCAAAGGATTCAGGAGCTGGGCTTTTAATCACTGGAGAATTCTATAGTGGATATTTAAAAACTCATAAAGGCACTCTGCTTCTTTTAAAACAATTTATCTTTATTTTTTATAATTATTTTCTATTGGAGTATAGTTGCTTTATAATGTGTTGGTTTCTACTGTACAGCCAAGTGAATCAGCTATATGTACGCATATATCCCCTCTCTTTTAGATTTCCGTCCCATTTAGGTCACCACAGATCACTGTAAATGATTTATCTTTTCATTGTCAGCAAAAGGCTTCCACTTTACCTCTAGACTATCAATTTTGTCCTGGATTAAAAGTCAGCTCTCTGTTGTCTAATAAACATTGCTCAAAGCCCTATTCCCTTCATACAGGCAGGCAAAGAGAACAGACTTCATCTTCCTTCACGGTGTGTAAGTGGACTTGAGAAATGGCAAGCCTTATTAGTTAGGAAAACACTGTTTCCTGTTGGTGAGTGGTGGGAGGGAGAGGGTCAGGGGTTGGAGGGGAGAGGGAGGAGGGGCTCTCCCGGAGTGGCTTTCTCTGCCTCCTTTTCCACCCTTACATCCTAACAGCACGCACACGAGAAGCTGTATGAGGTTTTGTTTGTTTTCAAGAGATGTTTGAAAGAAGATCAAATGCTTGTGAGAGGCACTGAATCGGCAGCCCTAGAAACCGAAATGTCCCGGAAGCTGTGTGAGCCCGGAAATATCCCACATTTTTATTTATTTTGGCAATTTTACTTTAAACTAGTAAGGGCTGGAGTTCATGCTACAATTAAATTTTCCTCAGGCACTGTGAAATGAAAACACATATTATATTTGATTTTAACTGGTTGAGAAAAATGGTGGTTTTCTGAAAGTTCTTTTCTACAACCTCAAAATAAAAGTTAACAGTTCCTTATACAGGACAGTTGAGCTTCCACTGAAGTTGGAATAATTCATAGAACTGGGGTTCTCTGGGTTGGAAGGGGTCTTAGGTCACTGAATTCTCTTTCTCTTAGCATGTGCTTGAAAGACACTACCACATCACTGGAAACTGTTGGTAAGCTTAAGCTTGAAGTTTTTGGTGATAGGGGACTCACTTCCACTTGGTGAGACCTATTTCTTTTTCAGATGGCACTAATTTTAAAAACTAAGAAAAATAATATGAACTAAAACTTTAATAGTGCTTACTATTTGCCAGCTACCATTTTAAATACTATAATTTATATTTGTCTGCATACACACAATCTCAATAAATCCTCATAACTCTTATGAGGTAGATTCAATTATTACTCCCATTTGGCAGATGAGGAATCTGAGGTACAGGTAAATTACATTATTTTCCCAAGGACATACAGCTATTAAGTGAGATAGCCAGGGTCTGAAACCAGGCAGTCTGATTCTAGACTCTGTGCTCTTAACCACTATGTTTTATTGCCTCTCCTATCTTTATCATTCTTCTTCATGCCTTGTACAGAGGTTTACATATCGTGGGTACTCAGTAAAAATATTTTTCAACAATTTAAGGATCATGGGTCGTTACATATTCCTGTTAGTTTTACACACAATCATCAATTTCCCCTAAAAGAAATAGCTGAAACAGAGGACTTTTAAATTATTATGAATACTCTGCCTACTTCAAGAAAGCATTGAGGGGATGAATAGGGAACATAACATTCACTATAAAGTACTCAACTGGTTTCCACCTTTAGCAATAAGTCCTTGAATGAGTTCAATTTTGGCTTGAGTATAGGAAATTCCAAACACGCAAAACTTGTACAAGCACAACTCCTCTGCCTTCCCTCTTTTACTCTGCACTTGCATCACTGTCTTAGGCAAGGACAAGAGGAATTATTTCATCTCAGCAGTGCTTCCATGGTGGCTCAGACAGTAGAGAATCCACCTGCAATGCAAGAACCCTAGGTTTCATCCCTGGGTTGGGAAGATCCCCTGGAGAAGGGAATGGCTACCCACTGCAGTATTCTTGCCTGGAGAATTCCATGGACAGAGGAGCCTGGTGGGTTTGCTAAGAGTCAGACATTACTGAGCATCTAACACATACACAGTGCTACTTAACTTTTATGGTCTATTTCCCTACCACTCTTCCCCTCCCTATCTCACTCATTTGTCCATCCATCCTTTCATTCATCATTATGTGCCATGTATCACTAGTGCTTATTTTAATAGTAGAAGGAATGAAAGACAGCAATAGATTCTTTCTGTTTACTTAATTTATGTTATTTAGAAATCACATGTAGGCATTCAAGATGACTGCTTTAGAGTTAATATAACCTATTGCAAAAAGAAAGAAAGAAAGTGAAGTCACTCAGTTGTGTCCGAATCTTTGCAGCCCCATGGACTGTAGCCCACCAGACTCCTCCATCCATGGAATTTTCCAGGCAAGAGTACTGGAGTGGGTTGCCATTTCCTTTTCCAGGGGATCTTCCTAACCCAGGGATCGAACCCAGTCTCCCGCAATGCAGGCAGATGTTTTACTGTCTGAGCCACCAGGGAAGCAGGGTTTTAACTAATAGTATGATGGTGAAGCATTCTTTAACTGGAAAGTTCTATTGCTTTCTTTTCCTTTTAAAGTATTTGCCTTTTTTCTTGAATGAAGTTCATTATTGGGTATAATTGTCATTAAATGTGAACGTGAACATGAAGTCTCTCAGTTGTGTCCAACTCTTTGCGACTCCATGGACTGTAGCCTACCAGGCTCCTCTGTCCATGGGATGTTCCAGGCAATAGTACTGGAGTGGATTGCCATTTCCTTCTCCAAGGGATCTTCCCAACCCAGGGATCGAACCTGGGTCTCCCGCATCGTAGACAGATGCTTTTACTGTCTGAGCCACCAGGGAAGTGGCTCATAGTTGTCATTAACCCCTGTGTTATAATGGCATTGATCCAATCATCAATGAAAAAGGGAAGGGATAATCCTCTAAGAAATCGCACAGGACATTGACGGTTACTTTTCTGCCAAACTGTGGTCCCTTGAAAAGCCATCTCAGTTTGCAGGTTACTCTCAGGTGGTAGAAACAGTAGGTGTTGGCTTATGCTTGAGGCTTATACCTGAGGCTGGTTCCAAACCATAGATGTATTAACAGAAGAACTGGGAGTCTCCTGAAGAAGGTGGCTGGCCAGATGGGCTCAGGCTCCAGCCTGGCTTTTATCTGTTCTGATAAGCCAGGACCCACTTTGCAACCATAACAGCAGTGTCTTGGCTCCCATATGATACAAGCTCGTGATCAAACTTTTTCCTCCTGGCTTGAGACTTGGGCATATCTATATATCATATATCCTGGGTTTTCAGTGAACCATGGACAAAGGATGATCCTGAAGTAGAAAGAATGGCTGGGGCATGAAGGACAAGTAGAAAGGATATTCCTTTATACTTTGACATCTTCAAAGTGGGCTATTTGGATGAAATGCTTCAGTCCTTGGCTTATCATCTTTTTACCCCGTGTCGTCATTTGCTTAGCTGAGCAATTCTCTCTTGCATCCTCCCTTAGCTCTTATAATTCACAATTTGAATGATCTTGAGACTTTTTGCTTTATTATCTATGAAGATACTAACCCTACTGCTTAAATCAAGGAAACTGAAGGAGGAAAATCTTTAAGACCCAAATTCTGTGATTCTACCTGGCGTTTCTTTACCCTTAAGAAAATAGAGTGCTTTTGTTTTCATTCACTCCCGTCTTTGCCTTTTGGAATTCTTTTAGTCCATGTTGATTTTGTGCTGATCTCTGCTGGCCAGAAAGAGGGTGTGGCTTAGAAACCAAGCCATTTTCAGCCATTTCAGCCATCCTTCAGCCATTTCTAGATCTCAGTATCCTTATCTTTAAAATGAAGTGACTCAAGCAAATGATTTGAGTCCTTTTGCAGCCCTAACATAACATGGCCCTGGTATTTCATGGAACATAAACTCATAGGATTTCAGGTCTAAATATCTAGGAGGGTTGGGGGTGAGGGGTGAGAGGTGCATGCATGAGACAGAGAAGTCTATAGGTGATGGAATCATAGGGCAGTAGTCAGACATCAGGAGTCTTTGGTTTGGGGCTAACTTGTGTCCCCCCCACCCCCGCCCCCAAATTCACAAGTTGAAGTCCTAACCCCTAGTACCTCAGAATGTTACTGTATTTGGAGATGGGGGTCTTTACACAGATAACTTAAGTGAAAATAAGAACATGATGAAATGGCAACCCACTCCAGTGTTCTTGCCTGGAGAATCCCAGGGACTGGGGGGAGCCTGGTGGGCTGCCATCTATGGGGTCGTCCAGAGTCGGACATGACTGAAGGGACTTAGCAGATCATATTTTAATCCAATATAGCTAGTGTCCTTATAAGAAGAGGAAATCTGGGCACAGAGATTTGTCCAGAGGGAAGATGATGTGAAAACACATAGAAAAGAAGGCCAATTCCAAGTGGAGGAAAGATCTGAAACAGATCCTTCGCTCACAGCTCCCAGAAGGAACTGATCCTGCCAATACTCCGACTTTGGCCTTCCCGCCTCCAGGAATGTGTGAAAACGAATTTCTGTTGTGTAAGCCACCTAGTCTGTGGTGTGGTACTTTATTCTGGCAGCCCTAGCACATTAATACATCTTTTATATCTGATTCCAAAGTGCACACACACAAAGTTCAGTGACCTCCTTTCATAGGCAAGCTCTCAGGCCTCACGGGCCTTTAGGCAAATACTGGGTGCCCTTTGGCCCAAGCCTGACTAAGAAATGCAGCCTCTAGTCACACTGTAGGGAAGGAAATCTGGGAATGTTTATGACACAATTCAGTCTTGCTGAAAATTTGGGGCTAATATTTAACTCTGGGCATTTATTGACATGGAAATTCTTGTAAAATTCACAGAAAAAATTAAAATGCATACAAAAACTTTGATTTTTATTTTAATTCTTGTTTTTCCATGGGGAAGGGAATATTGCTTTATTTCCCTCTTTCGTAATTTTTGTTCATGTTTTCATTCTTTTCACTGTCTTTGTTTGGATTTTCTCAGGCATTATACGTTACTTTTCCATTTCTCCATGTTTATCAGCCACTTCCTACAACAGGTTTCTTCTCCCCCTTCTGTCCCATGCGTTCTCTAGCTCCAGCTGGCCTGCTTTTCTTCATTTCCTTTATGGCATCTCCCACTTTGCTCTCTTGCTGTCTGCTTCTCTCTCGTCCTCCTCACCTCTGTCTTAGTCTTTCTTTCCTCCGTGTTCCTTTCTTGCCTGTGTTCAGTTTCTAGCTCCAGTCTCTCTCCTCTGCTCTTTCATCTTCCCTTTCATCTGCTGACTTGCTTCCGTCCCCTCCTTCTGTTCCCCTCCTGGGTGTTTCTTTGGCCCACCTTTCCTTCTCCTCTGAGACTTCATTTTCTTGTTGGTAGATGGGAGCTGATACTGCAAACATCACAAAAATAATTGCATTGAGAACAGGTGGTCCCCTTGGTGTCCCGGAAGACCAGAGCCTTTGAATGCCTTGGCTCCATAGATGCAGAAGACAGCACTGGTGCTGGAGAGGTGTCTGGACCTCAGTCACTATTAAACCTGCCATTCCAGAACTTAGGGACTCATCTCTGACACCACCCACCCCCTCCCAAAGTAGAACTTGAAAGGCATTGGGTCACCTGGAAAGAGAAAGATTTAACCTGCCTCTGCTCACCTTGAGCACACTTCTCAGTCACATTCATCTAAAAGGTATGTGGGACTTGCTCCCTGACACATCGACTGGCTCCTGTGTTCTCTCTGAATCAGATTGTGCCAGTCCCTTTCCATCACTCAGGGTGGCTCCCTGGGGTCACATGTCTGCTAAGGTGCCTGTTCCAGCCTCAGCTGCAAATGAGGACCAGGAAGCAGCAAAGGTGTCACTAGGAGCTTCTTGATCATTTATCATGTGCCCTCTGCACAATGCTAGTTTTGACTCCAAAGATTAAAACCACTAGTTGGTATTTTTTCAAAAGAGTCCCCAGGGAAATCTGAGAGCATTTAACTTTCCTTATTCATTCTTCCTCATTTTCTTCACCTTCTCTTTAGTTCTCATTCTTTCTACTTAGTGAAGGAAATGTAATCACCTACATACATTTGTTCACCCATTCATTCGCTCACTCAACAAAGGTTTATCAAGTGATCAATGTGCATCAGATCAGATGATTTACATATTTTTGATGGCATAGACAGTATCTCTAAGGCTTGTTTAAAGTCTTGCCCTTCGTAATAGACACCTGCAGATTTTGATCATTAGAATTTTCTTGCTATTCTTAGAGCCAAACTGAAATTTCTATTTTTTTCTTTGTGTTTGCCACTAAATGTGAATTTCTATTAGTTTCAATTTTAGAGTGTTATTTTTCTTTGCATGTTTACAGAATATCAGGACTTGAAAGGTCACATGCTTTGTTCATACAGTTATGACAGAACTTAACACTTGTCTGACAGTTACTTTGTGCAGTGTGGAAAGGACTGCATGCACATTAATGACCTGATGAGGTAAATGGTACTGCTATCCCATCTTTACTGATAGTTTCATCAGCAAAGTCTTGGGAAGCTGCACTATTTGCCCACAGGCTCTCAGCTGATGATTGGCAAAGCTAGGATGTCAGTTTTATCTGATGCCAAAGCCCAGGTTTAGTCAACTCTTCTCTATAATCTGGTGATCAGATGGGCCACAGCGGTGGAAGGGAGAATTTACAATGTGGAGTGACAGAAAAGATGAACCTCTCAGGGGAGAATGGAGTTCTTTTGACCCTATAAATCAGAAGTCTATGAGAGTATGAGTTACTATTCGGATGCTGCTGCTGCTAAGTTGCTACAGGCTCTGCTGCGTAACTCAGATCTCGCGAAGATGGCCGACCCTCACCGCCACCCCTGGTGGGCTTACCTTCTGAGCCTTGGGCATGTCGGTGTGGCGCTGGGCACGGACTGAGCGGGCCGACTTGGTGGGCTTGAGAGGCGCGCAGTACATCTCCAGCCTCCTCAGATCACAGCTCCGGAAGCAGCACTCGTCCACGATTCCTGTCTGGGGCGCTCTCCGACTGCTCGAGCCATAGCCCGTGGGCTTGTCTGTTCAGATCAGAGAGAGGCCTAGCTTTAGAGTGGGACAATACGCTGTGTTCACTGCTACACCCAGCCCCTGAAAACCTCTCTCCCCACAACCATGTCAACCCACACCTTTATAAGTTAGTCTTCTTTTGAAGCTCCTCCAACAACTCCTGACTCTCCCAGATTTTTCCAGATTCCAGTAATTCTCCAGCAGTCAGTGCCACTCTCCTTGGCAATAGCTCACTCATCATTCATTTGTATTAACTGTCCTCAAATTCTTAGCCACCTGTAGTCAAGGATCTTGTCGATGCCCAATCCTCACCTCTTCTTATATATTGGCTTAATTGGGAGGCTGCTAGGAAAATTAATTAAAAGATCATGTTTTCCATTTTCTTAATCTTTTTAGCAAATCTGCATGGTTTTTGTGCACAGGATGGCTCCAATGTTTGTTCTTTGTCTTATCTGCTTCCATTATAACATCAGACTGAAAAAAAGAGGTTTTAAATCTGGGACGGTCTCATCACTTAACTGATGTGGAAACCTAGACTCACAGTTGGGAATGACATACACAAATGACAGGTCAGTTGTGTATGTCACAACCCTGGCCTCAGTTTACCCATTTGTAAAGGAGAGTTAATATGTTCTTTCTAATGATCGCTTGAGGATTATATGGCATACTCTATGAAAAGTACTAAGTGCATTACTTGTCACCTAGTGGATCTTAAATATATGTTAGCTTGCTTTGAGCATCACTTGCTAGGATCATATAGGGTCTGTGAAGACACAGCATTGCTACTGACAGCGTCAGAAGCTTTGGAACGTGAACTGATAACAATACCAGTGTGATAGGACTTCTTCTATCACCTTAGAGGGACCAGAACCATCAGCTCTGTTTTCTTATAGAATAATCATTAGACTAAAAATGAACTAAATGTGCACCTTTCATTTGATCCTGATTGCCCAGAGGGAACACTATGAATCAAATTTCTTTTGATATTTGCAAATCAATTAGGCCTCTTTACTTGGCAAGTAGGTTTTAGTTTGATTCTATTTTGTTTTGTTTTGACTTGGACACACTTTCCCTGGCTCTAGACTTAAAAAGAGGGCAAAACAAGTTATATGAAACTAAATTAAAAACGTACTTGAATTCTTTGTAAACTTTTTGTCATAGTAGGACTTTTGTTACACCAAATCTTACTTCAGTATACAAAATAGACAAAAGTGAAACTGCCATGGCTTATGCAAGAAAGCCATGGATCTTGACTTTCTCTGCCTCCCTTTCCTCCCTTGGGAGGTGGAGGGCCTCAGTCTTCTTCACTGGTGTCCAGGCTTCATGGAAGAAAATTTGTGAACCATTGAAGGATCCAATTAGTCAATGTGATGTACATTCAATCTCAATTTCTGACACAGAAGACAGCATTATATTTTAAACAGAAATTCTTACATTTGTGTAATAATGATGCTGTACTTCAGGATGGAGTTTTGAGAGTCAAAATCTGTATATATATTTTGAACTCCCCTGTTGAAGTAGATCAGACCCATGGTCATGGCCTGCTACCAAACTAGTTTGGCTGTCTTGCAGCCCGAGGGGCCAGACATTCATTGAATCTTCTAAGAATCCAAATGTGTTCCTGATGCTTGGCCCTGGAACGTGAGGATGCCTCCTCCCTTTAAGGCAGGTTTATTGTCATTCTTAGGGCAGCTGGGGATAGAAACTCAGCGAGGGTTCAATTGTGGCCTCTCTGGGTGGGGTGTGCTGCTTTTGCTCAGGGCAAACCCTGTGGGCTCCTCATGGTTGAGGGATTTGGAAGGGACGAGGCAGCTGTGCCCAGCTGGAACCTCAATGGTGCTTTCACTTGCCATCAGAGGATTGCCCAGTGCAGAAGACTCTCTGCCTCTGCTCGCCAGCAGGGGCAAACCAGGACTCATATGGTCCCTTGAGCAGTGTAAACAATGCTTTTGTGCTGTTGCTTTTGTTTTTTGTTTGTTTGTTTGCATAATATTTTCCTGGAACTATAAATTAAAGACACAAATGGGCTTACATGGTTCTTTCTGACCCACAAAGGACTTCTACATACTTTTAGCTCAGTGGCCATTTCAAGGGACTGAAGAGGTCAGCCAGTGGAGAGTAGCTGATACACTTTGGCTTTCTCTTGAGGTGGGAGAGAGGGCAAGGTGACTCAGCCTACTTTGAGGTAACTGTCCCCATCATCCACTACAGGTAACAATTGCTTTTTGCTGAACCAATACATTTCTTAATGGGATATAACTGAGATTCACTTGTTGAATTTGGAATGATAATTTGAGGTTTAGAGGTAAAGTGGCAGGAGTGGTTTCAGAAAACTTCAAACTTGGCTAACTTAGAAACGACTAATTTCAAAATTCATCCTAATGGGTTGAAGATGGGGAAGAATAATCTCTGTGATCCCAGGACCTACTTTGCACCTCTGTTTTAAGCATCCCTTCTGTTTTCCTCCCGACACTCCATAGGTTCTGGAGCTCCTTGCGTGCCACTGGAGGAAGACTCTAACCATTAAACGTTGTGTATATTGCATATTCCCTTCTTTGTGACTGTTGACAGGCATGAAACTCACCACAGGTTTATTTCCTCTTGTGAGACAGAAGGTAGTCATCAGCACAGCAAAAAATAATAGCACACACCAGGCCTCTGGTTTGTCACCTCTTAGATGAGCTCAGAGTTCAACATGGCTCCGTCTATAAAATAGCTGTGCTTTTTAGTCGATAGATCAGTGAATTTAGGAACAGAGAAATTTAGGACTCTTCTGTAATGCTCTAAAAAGAAAGTTTACCTTGTGTCTATGTCTGTTTTTTAATATTGTTGAAATATTACAGACTTGGATTTTGACGTAAATGTAACTACCAGTTATCTCTAGCCACCGCAATCCTAGAAAGATGCTTTGTCTATTCATAATGTCTACAATGGACTAATTGTACTTCATTGAAAATATATGAATATAATAAGTGTTTACCTTGCCTTTTAAAGTTTAATTGATCCTTTGAAGTATCTTATATACTTGATTTCTGGTTCTATATTAAGATATTTAATAACAACAAAAAAATTTCTCACCAACTGAGAGGCTAGAGTTAGAAGGTCAAAATTTTTCTCTTTATCTTCAAATGCCTCATATTTCTTATTTTTCCAGAACCAAAATAAAGATATTTGTTGCTATGGGCTAGAACTGGGAGCCTGATGCAATGTGGTTTTCCAGGAAAGCAGTAAAATAATTTGCAACAATATCAATTTTGAGAAAAATAGAGATTTTTAATGATCTCAAAATTGCACCTATTGTCATTATGGGCAAATCTTAAATGAGACAGAATGAACTGTTTTAAAGGAATCCTTACCTTTAAAAACTCCTCATTAAGCACTCATTATCAATAATTGTGCTCCAGTGGGCAGAATTGTTAGGTGAACAGGAAACAAATGTTGGATTGATATAAGAAAAAAATGTTTAACAATTTAAACTCAAAAGTGTTAAAAAATGGGACTGACTTCTTTTAAAGGTAATGAATGTCTCATTGCTGGAATCAGTTATGTAAAGGCTGTATGAACACCTGTTAGAGATCCTAGGAGCATATTCCTGTATTGAACAGTGTCTGACTGCTATGGTCCTTTCTATTCCAAACATTCAGCAATATGTAAAGAAAACTCATCAAGACCAACTAAATGTTCAGTATGATTGGAAGCCACTTACATTGTCTTCAAGAAAGAGGTCCAAAGATTTTCTAAGTTAGAAGGTTAAAATTTGTTTTATCTTTTTCACTTGAGTTCCTGAAGATGCTCAAACCATTTTTCTGCACTCAATACTATAACAAAAGACAGGTGACTGGGATAATAAATATTTTCTACAACTAAGTATACTCCCAGAGTTCTGTTATACCAACATTATGAAAGGTCCATATACTTCCTCAACTGTTAGAGTGAACAAGTATGTATAGAATTTCACAGAATTTTCCTTGATGATGAAGTATTGACTTTGGAAATCTATATATTTATGTATTTGTTTTTCAGTAGATTTGCTTCAGAGCATGCAGACCAAAGGCTGCTTAGCAGACAATTTGGCTACCACCTAACTAGGCCTGAGTCCTCCATAAGCTGACACAAAGTACCATCACAGCGCTCTACTCTATCTTGAAAGTTGGCCAACAGACAGAATTCCAATGATTAAACAGCTGGCTCCTATAATTATAGCACTTCCTTTTAAATAATGCATGGTCAGTGGAGTAATTCAATAATCTTCAGGGCAAACTTGCTAGTTATAAGGACTTGGGGCAGAATTGCGGCATCATCAAAACCATCCCAATTAGCTGAGTGTCACATTTTGTCATGGATGCAAGATGCTTCCCTCCATCTCTGAAGGAGAAGGGGTAATACTGAGATTAAACTGGGGTCATCACTCCTAGAACAAAGAACTCTGGTCATTCATCATTGGTTAAAAAACAAACAAACAAACAGTACTGCCTTTATTGGTGCTACATAAACTGGTGTTTCTTATGGCTTTCTGAGAATGTAGTTGGGACATCGTATTCAACTTTAATTTCCTTTAAAACTTCCCCTCTTGGTTATTGAAAGAGCTTTCCTTTAATTATTTTAACTATGTCATTAGAAAGAAGAGACACTGATTTGAAGAATCAGTATTTAAATAATGAAAAGCAAACATTTTCCAAATAGGGAAATATTCAATTCTGAAGACATACACTTGTTACTCTTTGAGTTCCAAGGACTAAAACTGTTCTCAAGAAACTGCTACAAGAGGGAAGTTGAAAAGTTGATTGTATTTTGAAAACAGGAAAAAAAGTAAGGCAGTTCCCATACAGAGTGAAGCAAATCAGAAAATCAAATACTGTATATTAATGCATATTTGTGGAATCTGAAAAAAATTGGCATAGATGATCTTAGTTACAAGGCAGAAATAGAGACACAGACATAGAGGACAAACATATGTATACCAAGGGAGAAAGCAGGGGTGGGATGAATTAGGAGATTGTAATTAAGATATATACATGATCAATACTATGTAGAAAACAGATAACTAATGAGAACCTACTATATACCACAGAGAACTCTACTCAGTGCTCTGTGGTGACCTAAATGGGAAGAAAATACAAAAACGAGGGGATTTATGTATAACATACAGCTGATTCACTTTGCTCTACAGCGGAAACTAACACAACATTGTATAGCAACTCTACTCCAAAAATTTTTTAAACAAAGAAGATGGTTCAAGTTGTATTTTCAGGGCTATTTCTAGAAAATTCACCTTTATGTGTCTGGTAGAAAACACACATGGATTATTAACTAATAAAAAACAAATTTGCATTTAACTTTGATCACACAATCCAACACTACAGTTAATATGTGTAGAAGTCAGACAGGTTTCCTACACCAACTATCTATCCAAAACCTCTAAATGTTTTTAAAACTTAGAAAATTCTAGATTTACACAATTTAGAATAACACAGAATGATTAGTTTCTTAGGCAACAGTGCTCCATGGAACCACCTTATCTAATAAAAATTCATCCAGTTGACATAATTCTGCATGGGGTGCTAGTAGGAAAGTTGGGTAAAATGTGAGTAATCTTAAATTTATCTCCACGTTAGCATTTTAACTGCTATTTGCAGGTGTGGAAACATGAGATTCACTTCTCAGTCTTTCCTGTTTTATGGTTTTATGTGGGAAAACAACTCCTTTCATGAATTCCTAATACAAGGAAAATTGTGGTACGGCCATTACCTAGATCCCAATTGAAATACATTGAATGGTCAGTATTTCCTGAGTTCGTAGGATTTGCATTTAAATTAAAGTCTTTTGATGAGTCAATATTTGCCTTTAAAAATTCTACAGAAATTACACTTGAATTGAAATAAATATTGAGATATATGTGGTCATGTACCTAGTAAAGATATGGAAAGATGCCTTCACTGCTGTTAAGACTATCCACATCATAATGCATTTAGAATAGCAAGGGTCTACACACACATATCCTTCATGCATTGGAGAAGGAAATGGCACCCCACTCCAGTGTTCTTGCCTGGAGAATCCCAGGGACAGGGGAGCCTGGTGGGCTGCCATCTATGGGGTCGCACAGAGTTGGACACGACTGGAGCGACTTCACTTTCACTTTTCACTTTCACACATTGGAGAAGGAAATGGCAATCCACTCCAGTGTTCTTGCCTGGAGAATCCCAGGGACGGGGGAGCCTGGTGGGCTGCCGTCTATGGGGTCGCACAGAGTCGGACACGACTGGAGCGACTTAGCAGCAGCAGCAGCATACACACACATACTCAAACACGTATTGGGGAATTAAGTACCTGTCAGTATCAAGACTATTGTCAAAATATTTTAAAATTAGGATTGTTTTTGAAGAAAATTTTCAAAATATATACCTATTGCCTGCCTCATATGTTGCTTGTGGATTCTGCACATTTCTGCCATTTCTGCAGGTCTTTCCAAGAGCCTTTGGCATTTATAAAAGTGAACACTGAGAAAATGTCCTCTTTTCTATGAACGGCATGTCAAAACTTTTCTTGAAAACCTATCAAATTTCATCATTGATTTCACTTTGGCCTGTGTTAATTTTTAATTGCCAGTGTTTGCTGGTCCCACTACTTCTCAATTGGACGAGGTCGTCTTTTCTAGGAATTGTGGCCCTATTCGACCTGCCACCACCCCCACAAGTCAGCAACTCATTCCCAGCTACTAAATCCCTATAACCCCAAAGACCAAAGTCTTCCCATTACCCAATCAAGTCAATGTTTGTGTATCTCTGGGCAGGAAAGGAATGAAGCAGAGCTTGGTGAGACTGCTCCTTTCTCCAAATCTGCTTTTCTTTTGGAAGCTCCAACTCAAGGGCAGGTGTGAAACTAGTGTTGTTCAGTCTGCCTGTGTCCCAAAGGCCAGGGAGCTAAAGCATAAGGCCTGCGGGCAAGAAAACTAAAGATTCAAAGAAGAAACATTACTGTTTTAGAGCTCTTTGGAGAAATGGGCCGACAGAGTGGGAAGCAACGTGATGTATTACTTTAGCCTGAGACAATGCCCTGGAGGGCGAGCGTCTTGCCAGGTCAGCAGAATTTACTAGTTTAGGTTTGATTCCAGGGCTTGGAGGAGACAGATGTAGCCAGCAAAATTATACTTTGGCAAGAGAAATGCTTTGCTGGACAGAAATGTTGTCCTAAGGGAATGGTTTGGTTTATCAATGTCTAAGGTAAAAGATAATCAAATGCCAGGAGGTCATTTTTATGTTTGAATTATTTCAGTTGTGCCTGCTATATAAATTAGCTACCATTTTCCAGTTACATAGTTTTCATTATTTAGGACATACTGCAGGATTTGAGTATGATCTGCCCGTGACATCTGTCATACCAATGAAGGAGGCAACATGTGGCTAAAAGCACAGGTTTTGGAGTCAGACAAATCTGGAATCTGCCACTTATTCATCATTCATCTTGGGCAAGGCACCAAATCTTCTAAGACTCAGATCTTCTTATGTAAAAAAGACTGTTGTGAAGGTTAAATGAGAATGTATGTAAAATGTTTTGTACAATGTCTGGTATGCAGTAAACTCCATTAGTTCCTTTTTTTTTTTTTAATGAGGAACTGAGCCAGAGCAATTGTTTTTTTTTAATTTGTGTTTATTTATTTATGGCCACACGACACAGCATGTGAAATCAGGGATTGAACTTGCACGCCTTGCACTGGAAGTGCAGAATCTTAACCACTGGACCACCAGGAATTCTCATAAATGTTAGCTGTTATAATTACTATTGTTATGGAGTTGAGTTGGTCAACAGGGCTAGCTGGGCAGGTACGCTTCTCCTTTCCTCCTCTTAAAAATGTGTCTTTCCAAAGTTTTGTTAAGAGATGACTTTTCTAGATAAAACAGGACTGTTCTCCATTAAAGTGAATAGTTTTAATCTGGAATAGGCACTTTACAAGAACAAATCTTCCAACTGAGTCAAACAAGTTATATGGGCTCATCTTGAACTCTTGTTTGCTCAGTCGTGTCCTACTCTTTGTGACCCCATGGACAGTAGCCCACCAGGCTCTGCCGTCCATGGGATTTTCCAGGCAAGAATACTGGAGTGGGCTGCCATTTCCTTCTCCAGGGGATCTTCCCAACCCAGGGATCGTACCCAGGTCTCCTGCATTGCAGACAGATGCTTTTACTGTCTGAGCACCAGGGAAGCCCTATCTTGAACTCTTAATACTTTTGATTTCTCCCAATAATCCACTCACTAAAATAATTGGTTTTTCAGCATTAGTAACCATTTGCTTATTTCAAAACAATGCTGCAAGGTATGGGATAGGTGTAGACAAAATACATGGTCAGAAGTAGTTCCCCAATCTCTTTCTTTTTTTTTTTTTTTTTTTAAACTTTACAAATTTACTTATTCGGCTGGGCTGGGTCTTAGTTGTGGCATGTGGGATCTAATTCCCTGACCAGAGATTGAATCCAGGCTTCCCTGCATTGGGGAGTCTTAGCTACTGGACCACCAGGGAAGTCCCCCCAATCACTTTCAACCAATGTATGTATTCCTCCCTTCTTTCTTTTCTCTTCTTCCTCTATATCTTCTCATCTGCTATCGGCAATCACTGACATTCTTTTTCTCACTGGTGCACTTTAGGGCCAAAGCTCATATTATGCAGAGTTCATAGTAGGGTAAGAATTAGAGTTTAGTTCCCTCTCTGAAATGACTGAAATCTAAGGCTCCCTTTCCTGCCAACCATGCTTTGGAAATAAGCAGCCACCAAGTATACAGTGTCACCAGTCCCACTTAATAACTACTCCACCTTGGATCCATGCCTGAATGAGATGAAAACAGACAAAACAAGAGAAAGAATAAGAAGGGATGTTGAGGAATCACATATATGGACCTGAGTTATCTCACTTTTTTGAGAAAGACTGTGACGGAAATTGTAAGATGAATCTGGCTCCAACGTAGAGATTGTAGCCATGCCACCACCAGCGTTATCTCCTATACTTACACTGTTATTGTCAGTTTACCCTTTCAGATGTGGGAAGAGAGGGCTCATAGGCAAAACATAAGGCATTCATGAATAAAGGGCAACGCCCCTCTTTCTGGTGCCACAGGAAGATGAATCAGCCAAAGGGGTATTAAAACACATTCTCTTTATTTTTAGTTTCACTCTAAAGTCTATCATTTTTCTTTTCTTTTCAATTTGGCACCTGCCCTGTGTTCTCAGGGGCCCTACTCCCCATCCGTCTCCTCGCTCAGGCCTCTGTGTTTTGCTCAGGGTACATCTGGAGTTTTTCCCAGGGGTGGGTGTGACACGGTGAGCATGGCAGGTGAAGGGGTGACGGCTGCCAGGGCAGTCTGGCGTGTCTGAGGGAGCGTGTTGGGAGGTGGAGGCCCTGTGGGGAGAGGCATCCGGGCCTGCATCAGGGAGTGAGCTGTTGGAAAACAGCCTCCACAGCAGCAGAGACAGCCCTTGGCATCACTGCAGAGAAGCAACAGCCAGAGTCAGCGACAGGTTGAACACAGGAGAGAAGCAGGGAGGGAGAGAGGGAGGGAGAGATGGTTAGAGCATTACAGGATATAAATAACTGCAGTGTGTGCACTTCAGTGCCAGTTGGGTTGTATGTGATGTCCCTTTCATGCTGGTGTGTCAACAGCGTTGTTCCTGAATTAAAAAGTCCTGGGGAGTGTTTCTATAGCACCTAGCACTGTGCCATATGCAGAGAGGAAATAAGAAAGCGGGCAATATGGTATACTGAAAACAACATTGGCTTCCAGCCGCAGATTTTTTGTGCAAACTCACAAGTCACACAGATTCTCTGAGATTCAGTTTTCTCATGTAGACAAAGTACTGGGTAACATCAAGCACTCCTCCTAACAACGTGACTCTAAGGATTATCTAGATGGCCCTGGGGCCCACTTTTTAATCAACAATGCATATATGGCACATAAGTGTTTTTCCCTGAAAGTGAAAGTCATTCAGTCATGTCCAACTCTTCGAGCCCATGGACTATACAGTCCATGGAATTCTCCAGGCCAGAATACTGGAGTGGGTAGCCTTTTCCTTCTCCAGGGGATCTTCCCAACCCAGGGATCAAACCTAGGTCTCCCACATTACAGGAGGATTCTTTACCAGCTGAGCCACCAGGGAAGCCCAAGAAGACTGAAGTGGGTAGCCTATCCCTTTTCCAGCGGATCTTCTCAACCCAGGGTATCGAACCAGGGTCACCTGTATTGCAGGCAGATTCTTTACCAACTGAGCTATGAGGGAATCCTGCTTTTCCTTAATGATAAAGAAGAATCTACTGAACAAAAGTTTGATGAAAGAACTAGGACTTTCCTCTTTGTCAGGTTTAATTTTGGACAAAAACAAGATTGATATTTCAGGTTAATTTAAGAAAAGTAGAGATCAGCATTGAGTATGATGGAGGAAAACAGAGGAAATGTTCAATATAGAGGTGGGTTTGAGTAAGGACAGGGGACAAGACCATGTAGGGGGACTGCAGAAGCCAGATCAAAGTCACGATACAGGTGTGAATTAGGAGGCTAAGAAAGGTAAGAGAGTCATCTGCTGGAGCTGTTTAAACAGAAACAGTTTCCATCTCAGAAACTGAGACCCTAAAGGTTTTGAGGCATGAGGAAGTGGCCTCGCTTGTGTGGGCACTTGCAAATCAGAATGAGTATGAGAAAAGTCTTTCTAGAAATCACTGGACATGGTCTTTTAACATTTCACAAAGCTGTATCTTCTAAAGGTAAGTGATAAGTCCTAGAAGCGTTGTTAATATTGTTGACCAGAGCACTGAACTTCCTAGTATTCAGTATGGGTAACACTTTATTTCACTGGCTTCCTGAGTGTCTGTCTCTGGTATATGAATCCACTGTGTGATATTCAGTTCCTTCCTGGAGGGACAGGTGTAGAGTCCCCAGAAAATTCCATCTACAATGGCATGTTATTTCATCTGGTAACATGAATGGGCATCCAGACAGGTCATCATCTCTGTCATTGGTATCCAACCTCTGCCCAGAGGACAAAATAAAAAGAGGACCATTATAAACATGGTTTTACAAGTGCTAGACTTTTTTTTTTGATAAAATAAACTAATGCTGAGGTTGTTAAAATTTTGAAACCTGTACAGGGAGTTCTCAAGCAAGTGATAGTATTAATATGATTCATCAGAATATCAAGCAAGTATGCAGACTGAGGCTGAATGTTTCCTTTGGAGAGTGATTATATTATCTAAGGGCTTCCCTAGTAGCTCAGCTGGTAAAGAATCTGCTTGCAGTGCGGGAGACCTGGGTTTGATTCTGGGTCAGGAAGATCTGCTAGAGAAGGGATAGACTACCCACTCCAGTATTCTTGGGCTTCCTTGATGACTCAGTCAGTAATGAATCCGTGTGCAGTGAGGGAAACCTGGGTTAGATTCCCTCAGTTGGGAAGATCCCTTGGAGAAGGGAAAGATTACCCACTCCAGTATTCTGTCCTGGAGAACTCCATGGATTGTACAGTCCATGGGTTCACAAAGAGCTGGACATGACTGAGTGATTTTCACTTCCACTTTCTTTCTTTCTATATTATCTCAGAAACTTTCAGCTAAAATCTGGACTCATCCTACCATTCTGTATTTTTTTTTTTCTATAGAATTTTGCTCTTATAATTTTCTTCCCTCCTCCTTAATGTTTACTTGCTTAAACATGACTAAGACTTCAATAGTTTTCCTCAAATTATTGTATTTTAGAAGTTCATATATCTTTGGATATGATAGCTGTCCTTGACATTGACTTCAAGGTCAACTAAGAAGTATCTTAGTCATCTGACAGTCAAAGAACTCAGTTTTAGCCACCCTACACCTCCCAATCTCCTTCCCTACCCCCCAAATATTATTTTTCTGAATCGAACAAGTGAAGTATGAGTAAAGAGAGAGGTGTGGCTAGATTGCAGCTCATCTCCAAGCTAAATCCTGTCTTCATCTTTACTTCTTTTGGGATCAATATCATGTCTGTTATCTCCAAACCTCATTCAATGCTTTTAGCAAATATTATTATCAATCAAGAAAAATCTCTGCTTCTCTTATTTATTTTACTAACAGAAAACATTTTCAGCTTGCAATTTTGGCTGGAGAAACCAAACTTTTTCATTTTTATTTTTTCTCACATACTCAAACACACTTGTGAATGACCACATTACTCTACTCTGGGACCCCACTCAGAGGCAATGGCCTCTTGGCCTTTGAGCCAGTCACTCACTTCTGTGAATTTTCTTTCTGAGAACTGGAGACAATTGCCCCAGAAGTCATTTCCCAATTTATCACAAAACCTGTCCATGGTTGCAGAATTAGTTGGCCTCATTAGAAGCAAGCAACGTGAGGCCTGATGTGTCCTACAGCTGCAGAGGCTCCTTTGTGCAGGGACACTGGGCCAGGATAACTGCTTGTGGGATATTTTATTTCCCTCAACACTTGCCTTCTGTCTGCTCGCTTTGGCTCAGGTCTGGATTTGGGAAGCCTGCATGAAGGCATTGCTGATGCTAATATTTGGCATGATTGTTGTTGTTTAGTCGCTAAGTCATGTCCGACTTTTTTGCAATCTCGTGGACTGTAGTCCACCAGGCTCCTCTGGCCATGGGATCTCCCAGGAAAGAATACTAGAGTGGGGGTGCCATTTCCTTTTCCAGGGGATCATCTCAACCCAAGGATCTAACCTGTGTCTCCTGCATTGGCAGGCAGATTCTTTACCATTGAGCCACTATGATTAGCTCTGACCTAACTCTATTAGAAAGTCAGGGCCCAAGTTCAGGAGCAAAATGCATAGCTTTCGAACAGAGCAGCCTCTGTTCTCTTTCCGGCCTTCAAGCAAGTACCTGCTTCCTTATAATCCTATAAGTAGCCTCTCACATGTCTGAGAAAGGAGAATATAAAATCCAGTGACCTCTTAATGGGTATGGTCTCCATAATCACCACAATGTCAATTAAATACCTATTTGTATAACATTATTTGTATAATATTTGTATAACTGCATGTATAAACCTTTAAGTTGATGAGAAGAAATGATTGTCAAGGTCTTGCAGCACCTTCTGTGTAATAGGGATGGAAAGATAAGTGAAATGTTTTGACTCTGAGTAGCAAGAATTCTGATAAGAGAATGTAGAGAGTTACAAACATCGTCATTGTTGAGATATCAGTTCAAGTCTTCGATAATGATTTTCACAAGAAAGAGTGACAGGAAAAAGAGGGCTGTTGCTTTAGAAATGGTTTAATCTACTTCTAAAGACTTACTAAATTTATTAATTTTTCTTCTCAAGCAAGTTCTTGTCTTCCTCTTCCTCCTCCTTTGCTCCTGGTTCAGGATGATACTTTGAGAAAGGTGTTTGTGAAGTCCTAGTCTTCCTGTATCTTCTCAATGAACCAGTGCTCCCGCGGCCCACTGAGATCTGCCCTCTACAGGCATTTCCCGCGGTCAGACTATGAACCATCATAAATTCCTTGCATTCTTCAGAACATCTGTGCCTTCTTTTGCCACATCTTTTTTCCTGGTACTCAAGAGGCCACAAATCACCCTGGACTTCTTCTTCCAGGCTGTTGATGTCTTAACACTCTCCTTTCAAACCAAATTCCTCTCTTGTCCTTGGCTGTGGCTCTTGGCTTTCCAGCCTTCTCATCTCCCCCATCTGGGTTAGTCATCTGTGGCATCATCACCTGTGGTTCTTTCTCCTAGCCTTCTATCTGGCCTGAAATGATGCATTTCTTCAAGTGTCAGAGTTACTAGGCAGACCATACTACCTGGTTTGATGCTGAGTTAAGGTTCCTTTCCTTGATTTAAACACAGTGGTGCAGACAACATCTTCATGTGCAAGAACACTTGGGAACACTAAAACCTAGAGGCTATTGATTAGCTAGTGAGAAAGAAGGAGCTATATTAAGACCTAAAGGTATAATAAAATGAGGTTTGAACCTTTTCCATTAAATGCAAGTTTCTCTGGAGATTGAAAGGGGCATTTCATTCTTCTGTCCATTTTACATTTAAACTTATTTCTTTCACATTTAGAACAGATGGATGCCTTTGCAATAATATATTACCAATAGTTTCCCTTTGTTGAATGCTTTCTATTAAAATTGTAGAGTAAATGTTACTTTTCTTGTCTTATTTCATTTACAGCATCTGCATGGAGTAGGCATTATTACTGTATCCATTTTACAGAGGAGGAAATGGAGATTTAGCAAGGGTAAGTAACTTGACCCAAATTATATAGCTAGTAGATTACCGAGCCAGTTCACCTCAACTGGGGATGCCTTGAAAGTGGGAGAATTCTCAGATAATGAAAAATTCTGAAGCTGATACCATTACTGGGATCCTCAAAGGCACATAATGTTAAAGTCCATGATAGCTATGGGGAAGGGTATCTAAATTAGCCCACCAACTCCAGGGTTAGAGCTCATGTGTCAGACAGAGGTTTAGCCTAGGTATTCCAGAGAGTGCCAGAAGGAATGTCACGCATGGCTTTTGCCCTCGAGAAAAAAGTCTGGGCAGCCCTGTGGTTTAAGGCATGGCTGGGTGTTCACATCTCACCCAGTACACTGCGATTCTTTCCACTTTCAAAAGGGGCAGTCAGCTCTGTCATGCAGCCAGACCATCTTATTTCCAATCCCCTTGAATTGCACAAAGTCATAACAACTTTAGCAGAAATTGAAAAGAGAATTGTTAACCAGACTCTTGCTATTCCAACAAATCAAATATCATAATTAAAATTTTTTTTTTAGTTCTCACCCAGATGCATGCATCAGTTTGACACAGGTACAGTCACAGCCTAAATTCAAGGTAGTATTTTTGTGTTTTTTTTCACTTAACATTATATTGTAGGCATTTTTCATACTGTTATATAATTTATATATTTATTTTTTATTTATTTTTTAAACCATTTCCCTGTTGTTAGACATTTAGGCTATGTCCAGCTTCATCACTATTTTAACTAATGCAACAGTAAGTGTCTCTGTGCATATAACTTTCTACTTCTAGATCATTTGTAAGAATAAATTCCCAAATAATATTATCAGACAATCCTAATTTGATGAAAGCCCACAGTTTCTTATAAGGACCAAAACAGAGAATTATATCCAGGCTTTCCCCCAGGATTAGAAAAGAGACCATCAAGGTGGAGCATAAACAGGAATCTTACCTGCATCCCGTGAATTAGAATAAAAGAACCAATTTCTGTTTTCAATTACTAGTGCAGTAATTGAATTACAGTTTCCTAGTGCATCCAAAAGTTTGCCAAGTAGAAGAAATACCGGGAAAAATGAAATTGATGACAAGAGACATTGGTTCTCAGTTTTCAAAATCACCAAGTATCTACAAGTTTTCTTCGCTGGGGCGGGGGAGGGGATCCCCAGGACCATAGCCGCTGCCGGCATCACACCCCCATAGGGAGCGGAGGAGTTTGTGGTCTAAATAGCAAAGACTCTGCTCTCATGATCCTTCCGAACTCGGGTCCTCTCTGGAATACCTTGTCCTGCCCAGCCTGGAGTCTCTCAACCTGCTTTCAAGGAATAATACCCCTGACAGCCCATCTAACTCCAGATTTGACCACATCTGTCCTCTTTTTCGGAGAAGGCAATAGCACCCCACTCCAGTACTCTTGCCTGGAAAATCCCATGGATGGAGGAGCATGGTAGGCTGCAGTCCATGGGGTCGCTAAGAGTCGGACACGATTGAGTGACTTCACTTTCACTTTTTGCTTTCATGCATTGGAGAAGGAAATGGCAACCCACTCCAGTGTTCTTGCCTGGAGAATTCCAGGGACGGGGGAGCCTGGTGGGCTGCCGTCTATGGGGTCACACAGAGTCGGACACGACTGACGCGACTTAGCAGTAGCAATCCTCCTTTTATTACGTTATTCCTCTCTTGCTTATAATCATTCCACCACAAATGTTCATTAAACACTTACTATATTCTAGACACTGCTCTCAGTCCTGAGGATAAGACACGAACAAAACAGATGAAAATCGGATCACAGGTCACCATGCCCTCCATGACCCTGGTTCCTGTGACAACCTGAAAGGAAGCTGTAGTGCAGAGATACTGGCCTCAACAGTTCAAAGACCACTGCCCAGAGTGGCTGGAGTCTGAGTCTAGCAAGTGAGTTTCCTTCCAGCTCCTGAGAGAACTCTTGTCTGAGGGTTTCATTCCCGTTAACCTCTTTGAAAGTGCAAAACGATTATTATGTGTGTCACAAACTAGCACTTAATCTATACATTAGTCTTTATTTTCTGTTTTATTTCAAATGGTAAACATTCTCCACCCACATAACTGCCTCCTAAGCCCCATTGAAGAGACCAACTTCAGGTTCATATGCCTGTGGGGACTCTTGAAGCCGCCAGGGCCCAAGGTGGCTCAGACAGCATGTGGTGGGTGGTTACACAGTGATACGTGTCAGTGCTTCTCAGGTTGTGTGTCTATCAGTGTCATCCAGAATTCTGGTTAAAACAACACTGTTGGGGTCCACCCTCAGTTTGTGTATCAGGAAGTGTGAGCTGGTACCTGAAAACCTGCATTTCCAAGTCTTCAGATGATGCCCTTATGTTTCTGGTCTCCATGGGATACAGGCATCTAACATAAGGATGTCATATATGACTAAGTGGTGGAGCACCAGTTAGGAGGAAAGGGCCAATGAGGACTGACATCCAGAGAAGGACCCCTTACCCTTTCAAGACTCCATAAAGACTTCCTACCTCCTTTGATAATTGGCTAATAAAGGTAACCATATGTTAGTCTAGTAGCAGATCTAGTTTTACTGCAAGAAGGAAAAAAAAAAATCATAACCCTCCAAAGAAACTACACTGAAACAAAAAACACATGTTGACCTTTTTCCCTTCCCTGCCTCTTTTATTTGCATGGTCTGTGTCATTCTGACTGTAGCTAGCACCTGAAGACAACAAGCCAGGTTGCAGGGAGGGAAATTAGAGCCTTAACAAATTCCCTGGCCATGTGGAAAGCTGGAAACACAGGGACGTCCTCTGATATGGAAAGCTGCCTTTTCTAAGGACCAGGTTCAATTTATTTTTACACTTCCAAATTGTCAGGTGGGTATTCAAGCCAGTCTGCTGCTGCTGCTGCTGCTGCTAAGTCACTTCAGTCATGTCCGACTCCGCGTGACCCCATAGACGTCAGCCCACCAGGCTCTCCTGCCCCTGGGATTCTCTAGGCAAGAAAACTGGAGTGGGTTGCCATTTCCTTCTCCAATGCATGAAAGCGAAAAAGTGAAAGTGAAGTCGCTCAGTCATGTCCGACTCTTAGCGACCCCATGGACTGCAGCCCACCAGGCTCCTCCATCCATGGGATTTTCCAGGCAAGAGTACTGGAGTGCGGTGCCATTGCCTTCTCCTCAAGCCAGTCTGCTCAATTGTAAAACTTATTTCTAGACAACAGACTTCCCAAGGATCCACATCTATCGTTTCTATGTCCTCACCCTTTAACCTCCCAGGCTACTGCCGAGAAGCCAAACAGGGGGAGTGGATTTTTGACACACTCTCAGGACCATATCATCAAAACCTCTTTTCACAGGTCATTCAAAACTCATGGCAAAGGAGTGTGCAAAGGAAATACAGAACCAGGTGGTTCTATCTACCAGAGGGCATCCAATTTTGCAAAAAATGAAAAAATCATAATTTGTTATTTGTCAGTCAGGCTACACAGACGCATCAGCATTTCTTGAGCAAGTGTCAGGATCAACCCTGCTGAGGAAACAGGGTTAATTAATCCAACTGCTTCCATGCAGAAGTGGCAGGAAGAGGACAAACGCTGCTCTATTTCTTTGCCGAGCTCTTCTCATGAGAGCGTCTGTGAGGCTCCCATAGCTTTAAATCAAATGGTGCCCCGCAGGCAGGAAATCCATATCGGGAGCAGGGGGAGGAAAGCAGGGGCCACTGCTGGCTTGGCAATTATAACCTTCCTCTAGGTCCCCGTTTCCATTTCCCTTTAAAGAAGAAGTTGGGTTTTTAATGATTCCCTTTCTAGTCACTTCCTTCCCATTGCCTTGCGAGGTCATTTCAGTGCACGCCTTCTTCACAGATCTATTTCTGGAAAACATCAGAGGGAAAATGACCTCATTCACTAATTGGGAAGCCAATTGGGTATCCCCAGGGTTGGCTGGTACTTCTGTGTTGAGGGGTCTCCCCACCCTCCCTGGCTGTTTCTTATTAGCATCCTTTGTGTACTGAGCATTCCATCAAGGCTGAAGGAGCTTGTTTAGAGGTAGAACAGTTGGTCTAGCCCCAAAAAACTCAGAAGTTAATAAGAAACATGAACCAACAGGTCAACATGAGAGCAGAAATTTAGTAGAACTTTAGCACAAAACAGGTCCTTAGAAATCCTCTAGTCCAGAGATGAGTTTTGGTAAGAGGCCTGTGAATCCTCTACATGGTGTGTAATTATGTGTGTTTGTGGATTTTCCTGGAAAGTGGAAATTCAGACACTCAGAAGGTCCCATGATCTGAGGAAAGTAGGGAAATAGAAGCCCAGGTTTTCAGAGAAGCCAGTCGTGTTCCTGTTTTACCTTTCACAAACATTCAGCTGGCCTGCACAGCATATACCAAGTGCTGCAGTCAATGTCAAAAGACATGATAGGATCTCAGACCCCCCTTCAGCCGAGTGTTCACCAAAGAGCCATGCAAAAGCTTAGGAAACAGCTATGTGTTATTCCATTTTAGAGAGTCTGAAAGTTCACCAGCCTGTTTAAGCTTGTGAGAGATTTGAGTGAAGAAATCTATCTGATAGTACTGAAGTCCACTCTCCTTATATTTAATGGACCGTTGGACTCCTATTTTCCAGAAATGTCTATCAAATTCCTAGGGAACTAAGGCAACTATATCCTGAAATCTTTCCATTTATCACTTCTTTTGATTAAAGCACATGAAAGAGTCCTTTGGAAATGTCAATAATTTACTAAAGAATAATACATTATCTATAAATTAAATTAATCAATAATTTACTAAGGAATAATGCATTATCAGGCTTCCTTTGTGGCTCAACTGGTAAAGAATCCACCTGTAATATGGGAGACCTGGGTTCGATCCTTGAGTTGAGAAGATCCCCTGGAGAAGGGAAAGGCTATCCACTCCAGTATTCTGGCTTAGAGAATTCTATGGACTATACCCATGGAGTTGCAGAGTTGGACATGACTGAGTGCCTTTCACTTCACTTCAATACATTATCAGCCATCAACATCCCAGCAAAAGTGAAGTCTAGGTCTAGGAGAATAGACTATAAAGAGGGTTGGTTTGCTAAGGGGGATTGATTCAGAGTAGCCGACCCCTGCTAAATTGTATGATGTTCAGAGCCACCCCCACCCCTTGGGAAGCTTTCTCCTTGAGGAATCTACCACACTGAAGAGAGCCAGCATCTGGACATCTATCATTCCATTGTTTCCTTCAGAACATTTATCAAGATTTGATTGGGTTCTGTCTATTTATTGCCTGGCTTGTATCTTGTCTCCTTCCTCCCAATCCCCACTGGAATGCAAGATCCACAAGATTCTCTTCACTGCTGTAGCCTCAACACCCACTGCAGGCCTACAAACAGTATGAGCTTAATGAATACATTTTGGTGGTATACACTGTGTGGACATGCTACTGAATGAAGAGAGAAATTGTGATTTGTTCACTGCTGTATCCCCCGTGCCTTTCATTAAGGCTCAAAAAGATCTTGAGTCAAATGGATGGAGAGAAGTGGCTTGCATTGCTTATCATGCTCAAACCATGCTTGTGGGTATTGGGAGAAGTGAGTGATATTCAGATTCACGTAGGATTGATATAAATTGAGATTCCTTTCTCAGTGACTGAAATAATATACTTAGAATGTTTTTCAGATTGCATGAAGGCAGGGAAAGATTCTCAAGCTTTAGGAGGTAGGATTACAATTTAAAGTGACCTTTAATAGTTTAGAAGGGGTGGTCATTAAAAACAGGAAGATGTTTAAAGTGCACAAAAATGGGCTCCAACTGGCAGAAACAAGTACTACGGGAAGATACCTGTGGACTCTGAGTGAGAAAGTTCAGCAACAAAATTGTAATATAATGCAGACGTATGTCGAGAATTATGAAATGAAAGCCTGGAGAGTAATCTTTCCACAAAACTTGGCATTGCTGAGGTTTTAATTAGAGTGGGAACTCAGATTTCATTCTCCTATTTTAAGACTCATTTGGAGAATCTGGAAAGGATCCAGATAGAAGTAAAAAAAAATGATTAACTAGGTGGAAAATAGAATGAAAATTCAGCCCCCCAAAAAGTCTAAGAGGTGACTTAATCTTCACCACCAGGTATAATAAGGTTATTATTACATGGAGTATTCCTTCTCATCTCCACTGAGGACTAGACAAGGGTAAACAGACTTGTGCTGCTTTGAAAGTGTTTCTACTTTAGCATCAGGAAGAATTTCTTGATTGTAAGGGGGAAACATGCTGACCCAGAGTGCTGTGGGAAGCTGCCCTGGAGATCTTTAAATGTAGGATGACAACCATCTGCCTTGGAAGGCTTAGACAGAAGCAGGGGACTGGACCTAAGGACCTCTTGGCTTTCCTTCCATCTTTGATTCTGTGTTCAGAATCCCAGCCACTAAGCACCCCATTCTACACTAATCCTCCATTCCCGTCATAAGACAGACCCCACACTGTCAAAATCCGAAAGGCTTCCCCCCGGGAGGAGCTCAATTGTTCTCTTCTGAATAGGAAGGAAACTGATAGTGTTGCTTCAGCTGCTTCCCTTCTCCAGCCCCCACAGGGAGAGGCCAGCTCTTGTCCTGACGGGCCTCCCCAAATACCGGGACGGGTCTGCTCTCCATCTTGTGTGGGACTGGAAGATGTGCGTCCAGTTGGAGAAAAGCTGATACCTCCAAGAATCGAGGAACATCAGAGCCGCAAGACATTTCAGAGCTAATCCAGTCCAATCACCTGCTGCTCAAATGAGACCTCAAAAGCTGCAATGACTGTCTTCAGGTCATGCAGCCAGTTCTCTCTGCTTGGGACTAAAATATACACCTTGTTTTTCCTTATTCCTCAGTGGCTCCGCTCTAATTGTTTGTACATTAGTTGGAAGGGATATTTTAAATGAAGATAGAATGTCTAAAACCATATCTGCAGTAGCTTAACTGTAGATGAAAAGATAGGAAAGGAAGAGCAGAAACTCCTCTGGCAGGTTATGGATACCTAGGAGTATCACTCAACTGGAATGAGTATATACAGGCCACCCTTACTCTCTAGTAGGTCACTGTCTCCTGTCAGTGAGGTCAGTGGACCAGGAATATTTAAGGCTTATTCCACTGCACTATGTTATGATTATGTGATTTTAAATTTTTGTTACAAAATAATAGTGAACAGAAACTCAGTTGCTGGGCTAAATAGGAATGAGTTTGGGGGGAGATTATTTGTGATGTAATCAAATAGCTGTTCAGTTTATTTGAGACTCCAAAATGGCAGTTTTCTTTCTTTTTATTTAAAAGTAACATAATATTTTTACATTGGGGTGGGGGATGGTCAAGCTTCAGCTGTCACCTGTGCAAAGAAATTTCCAAACCTGTTCGTCTGGACTATCCTGTCTAAGCTTTGGACCACCACCACTCATGAGCCTGGGGATTATCTTCTGAATGCCCCATTATTATTCAGTATCTCTAGAATCAAAGTGAAAGTCCTTGCCGTTAACAAAAGTCAACCCAAGCCAAATATTCCTCTGGACTTGCCCATGTCTGCACCATCATCCTCTTGCTTATCCAGACCCGAAATCCTACAATCATCTTTGACTACTTTCTCCTGTTTTTCCTTTTGTCTGGAGAGGCAACATTTTGTATCAAGTCTTCCTTTATCATAGCTGACAGATTTCCTAATTTCTGCCCATTCCCACTATTCCTGGAAAATTCCAGGCGCTCACGACTGTTCTGTCTCCAGCTTTTTTCTGCCCTTGTTTATCTTTCAGATGAGCTAGAGCAAATGAGGCAGGTGACAGAGGACTGCAGTTTCAGAAGTCAAGAGAGATAACTGGGAGTGGGAAATAGTTGGAAAACAGACTGTGGTGTGAACTAACTTGGGAGAAGCTTGGCACCACAAATCCTCAGAGGTTGGGCAGTATATGGATTTCCCACGGAATGTGGAAAGGAGGTCACGAGACATTTTGTATAGATATTAGATAAAACTGTAAACCCAAGTAGACTAGAAAACTTGGGGACATCTGGTTTATCGTTCAATAGTTGAAACAATTCTATAAGATAATAATTCTGTAATAATTCTATTCTTCCCATCTTACCAGTGAAAATAGCGAACATTAGAAAAGTTTATTGATTTGTCTCAAGACCATTTACCTACTAAGTGGCTAAGCCAGAATTCAAACTCAGGTCTGTCCAAGCACTAAATCATTCTACCACAGTAATCCTGCCTAGAGCATCTTAGAGCATTCTCAAAGAGGCACTGGATATAAACACTAGAAAATAAAGCCTAGTATACCTCTTAATCCATTTACTTGATACAGCAGTGTGGATAGTACCAAAAGAGATATATTTTTATTTACCCTTTTCCAGAGTGACTTCTAACATTATTTTGCTTGGCCTAATAAATAAAGTTATGTGAAAACAAATGATCTTTGCCTTATGAAAAATATACTCCCTCCCTCCATCATTTTAGGCTCCTTTTTAAGTTCTGCTGATCCTAATTGTCATCTCTTAAGATGCTGAGAAGCTTGTTAATTGCTTTTGTCTTGTTCAACATCATCTAACAAAGGCAGAAAGGAAAGGACAACTGAGGATAAAGCCATTCTCTTGGGTAGCCATTCATTTGCTCTAATACAACTGGTTAATAGATAGGGCATGAAATTGCTCAAGAAACATGGCCACTGGGAGTTTTGTTAATATTTTCTATACCCAAGTTTGAAAGTGAAAAGTGAAAGTGAAGTCACTCAGTTGTGTCCAACTCTTTGCAACCCCATGGACACCAAGCTCCTCCATCCATGGGATTTTCTAGGTAAGAGTACCAGAGTGGGTTGTCATTTCCTTCTCCAGGGAACTTCCCGATCCAGGGATCGAACCCAGGTCTCCCACATTGTAGACAGATGCTTTATACCCAAGTTTAAATAGTTTAAAATCTGGAGCAAAGCCAGCCTCATACGCAAGCAAAATGATAATAATAGTAATAAATGTTAGCTGAGCATCTACTATGTGCCAGGTGATAGTCTAAGCACCACTGGTCACCTCATATCATCTTATAGGAAGAAAGAGAGTGTCCCTATACCTGTGCTTGATAGCATGGAAAATAGTCCAGAGATCACAGAGCTCATTGAGTAATGCTGCCAGGACTGGCATCTGGATCTGGCTGATACTAGATCAACCTTTGATTCTGTGGTGCATACGTGAGCACCTAGCGGTATGACTTGTGTTTTGGGGTGGTCCTTCTGGCAGGGATTCCTACTCATTGCTCAATATCCATTTTTTCCTCTTTCCATAATAACAGAAAGCCAAATTTTCAGCTAACCATGTTTCTCAGACTCCCTTGCAGCTATGTATGACCATTTGCTGAAATTCTAGACAAAGGCACATAAGTGAAAGTGTTATGTGACAGATTCTAGAATCCTTCCTTAAAAGACAACCAAATTTTTTTTTTTTTTTTACCTTTTGAAAATCTTGCTGATTGGAATGCTATTCCTAGATGCTCCAGGAGCTAGTGTGGGCCATACAGATGGGGCCAAAATGTAAAGATGATGACATAGAAAGCTATTAATAGAAGGAGCCTAGATCCCTTAGGACTCTATGGAACAGAGCTATTCAACAGCCCTGATCTATGTACCTTGGGATGTCTGCATGAGAAAGAAATAAACTTTCATGTTGTTTAAGCCAGTATAATCCTAGAACTCTGTTATTTGCAGAGTGTCTTAATGATAACCACTTCTTGAATGAACAAAATTCACTGGTCACCAAATGACTCCTGCTGCCTCAAATGTCATTATAGCTTTATTCATTTGGATTAGGGTACACTTATACTGGGCTTCTCGAAGAAGGCAACGGCAACCCACTCCAGTACCCTTGGCTGGAAAATCCCATGAGCAGAGGAGCCTGGTAGGCTGCAGTCCATGGGGTTGCTAAGAGTTGGACATGACTGAGTGACTTCACTTTCACTCTTCACTTTCATGCATTGGAGAAGGAAATGGCAACCCACTCCAGTGTTCTTGCCTGGAGAATCCCAGGGACGGGGGTGCTTGGTGGGCTGCAGTCTATGGGGTCACATAGAGTCGGACACGACTGAAGCGACTTAGCAGCAGCAGCAGTAGCAGCAGACTGAAACAGGAGAGTTATGTTCATACAAATAAAGCGTTCTCCCAACACTGCCTCAGTTTCACAGGGAAAAGAGAGCAACGTCTGTAAGCAGTTATTCATGGATATATTCACTCAGAATTCATGCAACAAATGTATTTACTGAATACTATTTGGTAGGCATACTTTTGATGGATTAAATATTAGAAAATATTAAGGAAATTCAAATCTATGATGACGAAATAATTTCTAAATAGTCTTCTGCAAAGTTAAATCCAGTTTAAATACAAATCACTTTAAAAAGCAAATAAAACTGTTAAAAACCTACCATATTTAAGGCACCGTCCTAAGTGTTGTGGAGTATGTGACAATGGCCAGGTAAGGCAAAGCCCTGGCCTTCACAGAGTTTCTGATTCCGCAGGAGGATAAGATAGCCCATCATATAAAGCAGAATGAATATAAGTGACATAGCAGGTACAGATACAACGAAGGTCAGAGAAGAAACACTGCTGAATCTCCACTCATGAGAGAGATGACTATCTCATGGACTCCTTTAGTACTCCATTGCTATGGTTTTCTGCTTGCAGAATGGAGGAGGCAGTGGAGTTGTTCTACTGCTGATGTCCACACTGTTGCGGGATTTCAGCAGAGGCGTTCTGTCAGGACATTGATGATGGGATTGCTTTCTCAGAAGAGAAATTTTATGATTTGAAAGGTCTTTTCCAACCCTATAATTCCGTGGTTCTTCTGTCTCCATTCTTAACAGAAACTCTTGCCATCTGGACTATCTAGAGTTTCTAGATTTTGTCATATTATATGTACTTTGCAGAAGGAAAATATGAACATGGGTAGTACAGAGACCTCCAAGAGATGCTACCTCATGATTTCTCTTTTTCATCTCTTCCAGTAGAATAGATAGAGGTGCCCAAAAGAAAATGTTCAACAGCATTGAATGGGAGTTGTGAGATGAAGACTTAAGCATTTTGGTAAAGTGATGGATTCTTCAGAACTAAGAAAATCCATCCAGAGCATATCTGGATGTTATACCTGTGTTATGGGTGTGTGTGAGTTTTACACAGTAGAGTCTTTAAAGAGGAGGCACGTTTCCCCAGGGCTTTTACATTATTCTCCTATCACTGTTTCTTTCCCTCACCAAATTTCATGCTTTTCTTGCCCGTTTCACTCATTTGTTGCTCAAAGCTGAAAAATCTCCTTATTTTTACACAATTCTCATAGAAATTGCTCCATTACAAACAGTAAAGGAGTAGCACAAAAAGCTAAGTGAAACACTTTGGTTGTGACAGGAACCTTATTTGCCTTTTGGCCCCACTTTCTGGCTTTCTTTGTGAAGTCCCTCTTGCTCTGATGGGCCCAGCAGCTTTTCACCATAAGCGGAAACACAGCCACCAGGCAATGCTCCACTTGGAGACAAATGGACTCCTGATAGCTCTAGGACTAAATTAGATCTGATAAAATACTGTCTTTTTCTTTTTTTTTGACTCCTCAATCTATTTTCACCCCTAATTTGAAGGTCAAGGGAATGTACCGTCTAACTTGGAGACTATAATTATTACCATATGTTGGCAAATACAGATAAAGGACACATTTTCTTTGTCTTAAACTCATGTTGGTGCCCTTAAATGTTACTGATATTTTAAATTTCATTTTCTCAGTATCTACATGCTGCTTATCAATATTATGTTATTCTATCTGTAGATCTAGTTTTGATTCATTATTTCCAATTTGAATAAGACTATAATAATAAATTGGATAGATTTTCAGAAGAAGGGTCTTGGGTCATTTCTCCTAATCTCCTATTTATTGCAGGCTTTGGGATCTAGGGATACAAAATTGCAGAGGGTTAGCCTTAAAAGAAGCTTCCTGTCATCTTGTTGTACAAAGTTGGTTTACAGTGCTAGAGAGGAGCAAAGAAAAGGATTTTTGAAAATGAGAAATGTTACTGGCAAGAAAATAAGCTAATATCAAAATATACATCTTAATGCCATATCAAGTCACTTTCATATCTGGAATTTGATCAGTGGTTCCCCACACGTAGTCTAGCTTCTATATTCTGAGAACTCTTTCAGGGAGACCAGTTGGCTCCTAGGTAGGGGATTGGGTTCATGAACGAAGTTTGATCAAAAATAGCTCCTTACAGACTTGAGCTTCAAGAGTCAGAGAGACCATTGCTTTCCCTTCTACATGATCAATTGTATATTTCTCAAGCAAATAACTGGAATACTGCCTTTAAAAAAAAAAAAAAAAAACATTTTCTATTTTGTTTGTTTGTAGAGTTGGTAATAAATTTCTAGGAAGTTAGTGCTTCTGGAAGTTTGAGAGCAAGATTCCAAGTTATAGTCCCATGGAGATTTTATGATGTCTTTTACTTAATACCTTCCCAGGACAAGAGACTGCAGTGTACCCAGAATTTCTCAATATGTGTAGGAAAACAGAGAGGACCAATGAGTCTGACTCCAGATGGAAACCAACATGTCACACAATTCAAGTTGCCTTTCTTGGTTGGCTGGGATAAGAGGGAAGATGAAGAGCTCAAACTGAACCTAACAGTGAGACTTTCTTGACAGAAGAAATCTAAAACCAGGGACTATATCAGTGGCAATGCATGCTGTCAAGAGAAATAAGAAAATAAGAAGAAAAGGGGGAAAGGAGAAGATGGGAGTTTGAGTAGAAAGACAGTCCTACAGTTGGTAAGGAAAGAAAACTTGGTACTATAGAGTCTCCTCCAGACAAATCCAGGGCACAAGGATCTCACCAAGCCTCATTCTCCCTTAGCACCAGCATCCTGTATCTTTCTGGCAAAACTCTAAGCACCTAAGGCAGAAGCCCTGTCAGTCTAGTTTAACACTATATTCCTAGAACCTGCTCCAGAGTCTGGTGTGGAATAGTTGCTCAGGAACTATCTCTGCACTGAGCACATTTTATTTTAGCACTCAACTCTGCAGAAATATAATTCTCAATATGCGTAATGCTCTTGCCAATTAGAAAATTGTAGATCATTCTACGTGCTTGTTTGTTTGACATCCTTCCAGAAGGCAGAGTGCTGTGCTTGTTGTTGCTCAGTCACTCAGTTGTGTCCGACTCTTTGTGACCCCATGGACTGCAGCAGGCCAGGCTTCCCTGTCTTTCAGTATCTGTTGTCACTGACTCTCTGAGTTTCAAGGTAATTAAGGACACACATTAAAAGTATAAATTTAAAAGACGATAAGACCTTCTCTTCCTATTGGCTATGGGAGAACAACATCTTACAGGCCAGAAAAGAGTTGGGTGAAGGAGGAAGAGCAAGGGCTGGAATCTGCCAGAGCAGTTTGGCCCTCAGGTATATCTAAGCAGCAAAGCAATTTAAGGACATGGGCCCTAAAAAAGAAAACAGCATCTGCCTTGCTGAACAGTCTAGTTTGAAAATTGCTAGGTTAGCAACACGTTGCACCCTGTGAAAACTTGTGACTTCAATGTGAAAAAAAAAAGAGGTTTTAATTAAATTGGATGTTTTTGAGTCTCCTGTAGGGAGCTGGGATTGGGGGGTTGAGAAACTGAGAACTTTATTAGGATAGAGGGAGCCTTCTCAGAAACCCTGGAACCCCACAACCCTTGGTGAGAGACTTCATCCATGCGTGGCTGCATTTTTGTCTTTAGAAGCTCTGTTACCATTAGCCTTCTTTTGCAGCCAAGCAGGACTGAACCTGGAATTGTGTTCTTGGTCTGTGGCCTGAGATAGTCCACATCGTGCTTTTCCAAATGGTTTTTTAATGAGATGTAGGTTTTCAGGAGTGAGAGAGTTCCCTGTGAGGCCTAAGATTTCTTAGGATTTTTTAAAAAATTGTTTTGAATTTGGAAAGTCGATCTTAAGGAGGTGTGGTGGGATTAGGGGACATTTGGGGCCTCAGCCAGTGGACTCTAATACTCAGTTCAATTCAGGCAATGTGAACTGAGCACTCGATACATGCAAAGCACTGTCTCAGGTTCTGAGGATTCTAAGGGGAATAAGATGTCAAATCTGGCCTGAAGAAGTTCACAAATGAGAACATCCTGAATTCTAATGTAGAAAAGATTGGAAAAAAATCATTGTAGGTAAAAGAGAGAAGCCAGGAATAGGGAAAGACAAATTCTTGCTGACAAAGCTGGAAGAGGTCTCACTAAGGAAGGAATATATGAACTTGGTCTTAGAGGTTAGCCAATATCTCCACAGCTAGGGAAAAAGGAATGAGGGGGAAAAAGCAAAGAATAAGGCATGCTGTAGGTAGGGAGCTGAAAAGGCAGCCATGGATCATGGGTGCTGGAATTAGCTGCCTGAAAAAACTTCAGCTTTGTCTTACTCAAAAGCTCTGTGGGAACTTCCCTGGTGGTCCAGTGGTTAAGACTTCACCTTCTAATTCAGGGGCTGGGGGTTCGATCCCTGGTAAGGGATTAGGATCTCACATACCTTGCAGCCAAAAAAAACCCTCCAAAAAACAAAAAATAAAACAGAAGCAATATTGTAACAAATTCAATAAAAACTTTGAAAATGGTCCACATAAAAAAAATCTTTTAAAAAAAAGCTATATGCCCTTAAATATGTTATACTTCTGGGTGCCTCAGTGGCCTCACTTATAAAGTGAGGAGAATGAGAGAATTCACTTCACAGGTTTCTGTGAGGATGAAAAGAGTTAATACATATCAGAGCTTAGAATAGGATGGTGCACACAGTAAGAGCTCAGAAAGTGCTATTATTATTCTTTAATACAAATGTTGTTCTAAGCTATCTTTTGGGGCTTATCCTGAGCGACTGTCCCCTAGCACATGACCCCCAGCTGGATAGTGTCTGCTCCTGCAAGAATCCTCTACATTCTGTTTATATGCTTTTCCACTGACTTGGTTTCTCTACCCAGGTTTCCCCATCTATCAAAACCCTATCTATTCAAGGTCTACATGTAATACTAGATATGACTTTCAGACAAAAGGGAGTAAACTCATTATACTTTACAGGCACTCTGGCCAATTTTTGGAAGCTCCCTTTCTGAAACTTGCCATTAACCAAGACTATTACTGACCCTCTAGAGTGACTCCTGAGGTCTGGGAAATGTCAAGGTTTTCCCTCTTGTCTCCTTAGAGGGGAGTGCATGTACTCGGGGAAGGGCAAGTTTGTTCTTCTGCTAGTCCTAGATTTCCCTGAAAGGGGACAGCCACGCAGGAGCAAGGTAAATCTGGCCACTTGCACATGCCAGTGTTTCACTTAAGCCAATCTGAAGGCCACTGCCACCTTTGTAAATAAGCCAGGACTTAGAGCTCTTCATGAAGCTCCTGAGAACAGTCTAGGCCAGGCTGTTTTAGAATGGGAAAGAGTCTTGCCTTCTCAATTTTGAAATTTGTTCCATAGTTGAAGCTGAGAAATCACCCAACTGGTTAAAACATTTCCCATCAAGGGGTCAACCGAGTCAGAGGTCAACATTAGCCATTGAGTCGGGCTGTTGGACAGAACCCCAAATATTTGATGGGGAATGCCAGGATACGTGGGAAGAAGCCTTTCCTATTTTCTGTTTACCTAGCAGTCTGGGAACAAATTGATGTTCAGTCTCATGTTTCCACATCCCACTGTGTCAGAGAATCCAGCACAATGCAGTGCTCAGCAGAGAGGTTCAGGACCCAGAGCTTCTTTTCTATTCCTTTCTCTCCAGCCTGGAGAATCTTGCCTGAAGGGGTGGGGGAAGGGAACTAGAGGAAGGGAGAACATGGCCCTAGCCACCCACCGTGCGATTCCTGGGTTTTGATGAAAGAAATGATTGTCTCTGACACTCTTGAGTTGCAAGATCCAAATGTATTTTGACTTTTTAGAAGAACTGAGGACTCAGGTTTCACAGGAATGATCCCACTCAGAACTTCTGACTTACAACCTAACGCTGCTTGGCCTCTCAGTGGTGAACGCACAGCAAGTGCCGTGAGCAAAGTAACATTGTGATGCCTGGGAGTTGCACAACTGCATGATGTCAGCCTGCTGATGGGATCTGGGCTGTTGAGCAATGCCACTTGGAAGAGAGTGGTCACACACAGAAACCTGTCCAACAGTTCTAAGAATTTTATATCTTTAAAAATATTCAATAGATGTCTTTATGTGTTGGAAGCCAGGCTTTCAAAATCCCTGATTAGTGTTTTTCCAGAAATCTCCCCCTGAATCTTGGGTCAGGCAAAGAATTTCCAGTTGACAAGCTAAGTTCTCTTTAAAATATTCCACAGTGAAACCAGAATTGGGCATTTGTAGAGGAGGAATCTCCCAGACTGGTCCCTGCTTACTATATCTGCCCTTTCCTCCCAGTTATCTCTACCTATAGCCTCTTTCTTTCTTTTTATCAGGTATAACTGCTTTACAATATGCTAGTTTTCACTGTACAGCAAAGTGAATCAGCCAGGCTTATTCATAAATCCCCTCTTTTTTGGATTTCCTTCCCATTTAAGTCACCACACAGCACTGAGTAGAGTTCCCTACAGCCTCTTCCTTAATGCTGAGTCTGGAGTAGCTGGCATCAAGACCTTGCATGAGGCAAGGTGGGTGGACTCAGGTAAGACTTTTTCCATTACCTCACCCTAGCAGGCGAGAGACATGCAGTCTATTGCATTCCACTGTGCCTGGTACAGGACGGAGGTACCCTGCTGCTCCATCCACAAACCCTCGTCCCAGGATGAACCTGGCAGACAGCTTGGATGGGAAGCTGCCATTTCTCTCCCTGGCCCTGGAAAGAGATGAGTCATAGACATAAGCAGAGGACAAGGAGCTGGCTAAGTAGGCCTGCAGAGCTGGGATCCCTCTGCATGTTCTTCCCTCCAGAATGAGAGAAAATGACCGCATATCTAACCATGTGCTCAGTAACTGCAACCTGTGGTTTGGGACCCTTCATAGACTGATCTTTTACTTTACCCCTTTAGTCATTATGCTCACTGCTAATATGTTAATAGCTGAGGAACCACATGTACACAGTAACTCGAGAAAGAGTCTCCTTTGTGAAAAGGAGAACTTTGGTAATAGAGCGTGGTGACCTTCTTGAGAGGTGTCTGGGGGACGAGTTTTGCCCTTTTTGAATTCCTAACTTTGATAGTCAATTTTTCCATTTTTTAAAAAAAGGTGTGTGTGTGCGCACACGTGTGTGTGTGTATGTGCGTGTGTGTGTGTGTGTTCTAATTGGGATGGTAAGGAGAGATCCTGAGAAGCTGCTAAAGTATGAACAAATGTACTTCAAAGACTAACAACTAAATTCTAAACTCAAATGAGAAGAGAGTCTTCATTTAGGGAAAATCAGAGAAAATACCACAGGGAGGAAAAGGTATCAAATCTAACTGTTAGCGTGTCATAATATTTTGTCAGGAGTTTTTCCCTCATTTCTGTTCAACTACCGACTTTCAACTAGCATTAATCTTCTAATCAAAAGGGAGCAAATCTATTTATAATTGACATAAATGATAGTCCTATTTATAGTTCTCTTTGGCGTTCTATGTTTCTCTGTGGGAGATTTTCTCTGAAACAAAAACCTACTTTCTGAAGCAACTGTGTTCCAGGGACAGCCTTGATCATTTCTGTTGCCCGAGAGATATATTTAATTAACCTCTTATCCTTACTCACGGGATGGTAGATTATGAGAAGCACTGACCAATAATACAGCTATTGCTGCTTCTGCCCTTGTAATTCCAGTCCACAGAAAGCACACATGCCCCAAAAAGGAACGGCTGCAGAGGAAGCTCTCAAGGAGGATGCAGGAATTGAATGCCATCCTGGCTAACCCACTTGCAACCTCAATATGTACTCCAGTCTAGATCAGGTAGGTATTTCGCTCAGCTGTGTCCAGCTCTTTGTGACCCTATGGACTGTAGCCTGCCAGGCTTCTCTGTCCATGGAATTTTCCAAACAAGAATACTGGAGTGGATTGCCATTCCTTCTCCAGGGGATCTTCCTGACCCAGGGATCGAACCTAGGTCTTCCATGTTGCAGGCCACCAGGAAAGCCATTCAAACAACACTTCGTTCAAATTATCTCTGGAAGCTTATAGCTGGCCTTGATTCCCTGAGCATTTTGTGATGACTCCATGGGTATTATCTAAACTGATACTCACAAAAAACCCTTTTGGGAGGCAGGGAAGGGCTGACTATATCCATTTTACAAGCAAGAGAACTGCCCAAAGGTACCCAGGTTATAATCAACAAAGCCAAGTCTCTTCAGGGTCTCTTCACCTCGAATTCAGAGCTTCTTCTAATACCTAATATCTCTTTGGTAACAGAAGAAATATTCAAGTATACCCAGGCATTCATAGTTGGATTTCTGTTTAATTCAGAAAATCTGTGCATTGAGGATTTCTTGTGCTGAAAGAACAGGAACCAGTGATGCCCGATCCTATCTGGACTAGGGGATACAGAGGATCAGGTGGGAGGGGGAAACTCATGACTCCAGGTAGAATTTGCATTGAACTTGTAATGGAACTGTCATTGGGTTGTCACTGGACATCAGTTGGAAAGACTGGTTCAGCAACTCCACAAAAGGAAGGGTTCTTTCATGAGCTTTCCATCAACTCAAAGTCAAGGCACTTTGTTTGCCCTTATCTGGCCTCTCTCTGGCAATATAACTCATTGATACCTCTACCTAGTCAAGAACCCAGGCAGACAGAAGGTACATAAAAGTGAAAAATTCCACCTTACTTTTAAATATCAGTGGAAAACCTCCTAAGGTGGTAGATAGGAAGAGAAAAATGAAAATCTTTGGTCTTCATTTGTAGACATGATTTGAAATTGGCCATGTTCTGGAGGAATAGGAAAAAAAATGCCATGTTTGTATTTATTATTTATTTTATTGCTGTCAGATTAGTTTGATGATGCCTCCTACACATGGGTAAGTGCTACATTCTTAAGCAAGTTGAAGACAACCTTAAGGCTGGTTTGATGTCATACTTTGAGAATTTCATAAGTTAACATTAGTTGTCCATTAATTATTAGCCCATTAATATTAGCTGTCTCTACTGGCTTCCTCGTCTCAGTTTTCTTGATTTCTAGCACTATCCTGGGCACACAGTTGTCCATAAGACACCGCTGAATTAAATTACACTTCAGAAGAGTGGCTTTCTTATTTTTTATTCCACAATTTACAACTGATCATTTTGATCAAAATGGTTGGATCCATTTCTGAAGTCACTGAGTTTTGACTTCATAATCTTGTACCTTGTTGACAGCCCTTCTGCCAAGGCAAGCAGGACTGAGAGCACCTTTCTAGGCATTCAGTAACTTTAGAAATAGACATTTTGGTGTGTAGTATGCAGAGCTCTATTTCATTTGTTTTTTTTTTTTTCTGGGGCATTTGTGCTCTACCTGGCGCTGGCTCAATTCACTCTTTCAGCCAGGGCCCCAGGAATGGATGGACTCCTGTAATTCTGACACAAAATGAGCATACAAAAGGTTTGCTGAAGTTCCTTGTGAGACATGTGATAGTGATTTAATTTGAAGATCACAGCAGCTTCCAATGAAAAGGATCATGTTCTGTTTACCTACATTCCCTCAGTAGTTCCTCTTAGAGACAGCGTTCCTCACTCCCTACTTGAAAATGCCTAAAAGTCCACAGGAGTCTTCCAACTCAGCCATGCCTGCCTGTCAACTGAGTTACTGCCTTCTTATGGGTACACACAACTACTACGGGCTTGACAGGCCAAAGGAAAATGGACAACTTAATTAATTCCATGCAAACACAGCCTGTACCGTCTGTGTACAGGGGGGTAGGTGGGACTCAATGGCCTTCACCTTTGGGGCACTTTTAGTTAACTAGATAGCATAGAGAATACTCAATAAAAAAAACCCCACACAATATAGGATAGATTACGTGTTGTTAGAGGAATATTATTGCTATTCAGAGGAAAGGGAGTTAACATCTGATAGAAAATTTTACAAAGGAGGTGACATTTAAGAGAGGAACAGAAGGAAAACTCAAGTAGTAAATCATCTAGGTTGGATGTTGGAATATGTAGGGGGCATGTGTAAACTCAGATGCCTATCAGAGCCATGCAAGTCATATAAAAGAGTGAAGTGGACCAGAATAAGGTAATAGAGAATGGTGAGGATTTTGGTAAAGCTGAAAATATGTGCCAATCTAGAGGAAAGAGTCATCTAGTAAATATTGACAGATAATTCAGTTTCTTGAAAACACTGTATTTGCCACAAAATACTTTTGAAGACTAGATATCACTTACAGACTGCTGGTCTGTGAACACTGCTGTAGGGAAACACTAGTTAGACATTAGAAACAAAACATTACAAACAAAAATACATTTGGGAAGTTAGATAGAGGCCTTGTATAAAATGCGTTACCATCAAGCTGGGGAGTTTGGATTCAATTTACTTAGCCACGAATGGTCACTGGAAATTGTTTAGAAGAGGGATAAAGTGATTAGGACTGGGCTTTAGGAAGATTAATCTCATGGGTGGGATGGCTGGTGTCAAGCATTATTGGACACAAAGCCATCAATGAGGAAGCTGTTGCAATAGTTTTGGTGAGTGATGAGGGGGACCTCAATAGTGATGGGAATGGAAGGAGGCACACATGTGTAATCGTCCAGTGAATTGGTAACAGCTGTTCTGGATCTTGGTGCAAAACAAACTACAATGCTACAACTCGCTTTGTCTGAAGAGTTGGGTTTGATGGTCTCCACTGTCCTAAACACTCCGAGTGATTGTGCAACTTGTCCATCGCTCTGGCTGGGAACCTGGCCTTTCCTGCTTTACAAGGTCACTGACCAAAAACTCCACTTGCTCTTGAAGAAATATCTCTTTGATGATCTCCAAATTATCGAATGTCCAGTTTTTCAGATTTAGGTTTTTTTCTTTACCAGGGGGATTTTCTTGTCTTTTCAATGCTACCTGAACTATATACTCTTGCTATGTTTGAGGAGAGCTGCAGAGTTTGTTAAAAATAAGACGTATATCTCATTCATATGCATTGGAAGTGGCTATCCTAGTGCCTGGGTGACAGTACACAAGCAAGAATTGAGTGTTGAATTGAATAAAAAGAAGGATATATGATTGGTATCCAAGGAAATCTCGCATATCCGGAACATGAGTGTCAGGGATCGATGTATGTTGAGGCCATATGGGTACATAGAAGAATAAATCAAGCCTGTAAGGCAGTGGTCCCCAACCTTTTGGGCACCAGGGACTGGTTTCCTAGAAGACCATTTTTCCATGGACCAGGGCATGGAGATGGTTTCGAGATGATTCAAGCGTATCACCTTTATTGTGCGCTTTATTTCTATTATTATTACATTGGCTCCACCCTGTATCATCAGACATTAGATTCCAGAGGTTGGGGATCCCTGCCCTAAGGTACTGTGATCAGCTGGAGGGGCACATACTCCACTTAGAAGGCTCTAGCCTATAGCTGCCACTCAGGAACACCAGCCAGCAAAGTTAGATCACCCAGTTTTTCAAGGGAAGCTGTTAATCTTCGTCTCTATTTAAAATATCTTGATTTTTAAAATTTCAAAATTTGTAAAACATCAAGTAGATCAAAGAGAATGTGTTTGTTGACTAGGTTCAAGTGTGGTGGGAGTAGGGTCTGGGACCATTTGGTGACAATTTCTAGAGTATTGACTCTATGAGGGTAGGGGCAGTCCTTACTCATTCCTTTCATCATTTCATGTTTTGCTAACTAAGAAGCACTCAATGAGTCAAGTGGACTGGAATAAAATAGAGGAGAATTATTCCTGTCTGAGTCAAGCTTGGGGTTGTCTGACTGATATAATTTTTTAAGTTGCTTACTAGGACTTTATTTAAGATCCTTTTACAATGCTGATTTCCTGTGCAATTTAATCTGGAGTTGTCATGATATTAAGTATCTCATAATAAGTTCAATGAAATTCTGCAGGGACCCAGTTATGATGCCATAATAATGAGAGATTAGAATGAGAAAATGCATAAAGGTCCAAGTCCAGAAAGAATCCACTGTGATACCAATTTGATAGCACAATGAATATGATAGAAAAACTATTACAGTGCAAGTCTTTGCAGAACCACATTGAGGTATGTGATTATAAATGGATGCCAGTACATATTTTTTACTTGATATATAATGAGTCCTTATTTGCTATTATGAAGCCTCTTTGAAGGCATGGCTATATCCTCCCCTGGGTATTGCTTAGGACAGAGCACATGACTAGCCAATGATGCTATAATGGAATTGATTAGTTAGTGCTATAATTTTACATCCATACATTTTACTAAAGTACTGAACAACAGCAATGAAAGAAGAATGCTAATAAGGCAATATACATGATCCACATCCAGAGCCCTTAAAGATTTTTACAGATTTCCACGAAATAACAATAAATGTCAGTTCTGGAAAGGTCTTAGAAATTATCTTGTCAACATTCTTTCAATGGGTAGAGTGCCAAAGAGTCAGCGATATTGTTGTGTTAAAATGCTGCGGGTTTAAGTCTAAACAAATTCAATATATATATGTAAGCTAAGTCTAAATCCACCTTATCCTAGAGTTGAATACAGTGAAGACGTGGCAGGTACTTAAATTTTAAGAAAAATGTTTGTGAAAAAATATGAACATTCTATCCATGGCTTATTCCTCCCCGACTCCTGGAAAATTGTGAAAAGAGGTCCCAATAATCCCATTTCAGAAGCAGATTGTCTTGGTTCATCCTAATACCATTGCTCCAGTGGAGACAGGTTTGAAGACCCATGGGACTAATCACCAAATTTATCAAGCTATTTCCTGGAAGAGCTCTGAGTAAATCCAAGATTCCTTGACTCTTCGGTGCAAATTCTCCCTTTCTTTTAGTGTCATTCAAGGAAGAGAAGTTACAAACTGGCTTTCTCTCACTTCTACCTACCCAGCTGAGGCCTCATGTCTTTCTGAGGAAGCCATGTCTTTCAAATAACCAGACCTTCACTAACGGGCTCATCTTGGGGAAACAGCCCAGATCCAGAACGGGTCTAGTGAAGGCTATCAACTGGGGAACCAGCTGTCCCTTTGAAAAACAGATTTAAAGTTTACCCCTCACCTCTCAGTAAGTGACATAAATCCACTTTTTCTTAGTTTAAAACTATTTCTCTTACATCCCAATGGGAGTCCTAATGGAACTAATCAACTTGAAGTTAGAAGAAATAATACTAGAACCTGGCTGAGGATGACAAAGGCAGCAATATGATATGAGTAAAACACACATTTCTCCCCTCAATGCAATTAGAAATATTTTTTTAAAGGACTCTTGCTTGGCTGTTCTTAAAAATGTAACTATTGAAAAAGAAACTGGCAAGATCTTAAGGCCTGGATCTCAGTTCCTGGCCCCAGTGATGGGTTTGGAAACTGCAGCTACAGCAATTAGGAGTTCCAATTTCCAGTTCACAGAAGGTCAGGCCATGGGGTTATGCGTGGAGCAGTTCTATATTTCCTCTGAGGAAAGGCTCCACCACCTTCAGAGGATTAGGACTTGATACTGTCGAATCAGCATATACATTGTTAACCATCACAAGCAAGTTTGGCCCCAACACCATTTTTCAACTCCTTAGTGAAAGTCCAGATCTGAATATTTTGTGTTCTCTCTCTTAGACGAAAGAGAGAGAGATATCAGTCAGCAGGTATTTGCTATTTCCTGTGATTTGGTAGACCAGGGCTCCTCAAACCCTCATGTGCATAAAATCTCCTGGGTATCTGCTAAAATGCAGGTTTTCTTTCAATTAGTTGAGAGTAGGGCCCCTGGTTCTGAATTTCTAACTAGCTCTCAGTTGGCTTTGAGTAGCAAGACTCTAGATCCATCTACACTAACCTGTAGTTTTACTATGTGACACTGTAACATTTGTTAATTAAACCCAATTTCCCCATCATTAATAAGAGATTATTTCTTGTCACAAAACACTTTCCCTGGCCTTCAGTGAAGTCTGGCTTCTTCTAAGAAATAGACTATTTTGTTCATTATTTTAGCTATTTTTGCAAGGCAGCATTGAAATCATTTTTATTGATTGAAACCAATTACCCACGGAATGACTTCAAGACACTAAGTGACCAGTGCCTACTTCAGAACTAGCCAGAAATAAGTCCTTCTGTATCTTTAGCCATTTTTGATGGTGGTTGGTAGCAATGTTACTGAACCCTTGTCTGATTTCTCTGGTAAGGGAGATCTCCATAATTGCATGCAAAGTACTGGTAATCTGCAGAAATGCCAGCCAGATTTGTGGCACTAATACTTTTACAAGTCTTATGATTCATATGTTTCAGGGCCCTCAGTATGTCTCTCTTAAAGTAACCCTGAAATAATGCCTACAGAGGGAGTAGGTCATTGATCTTCTCAAAATCTATCCCCAAATACCTGTTCTATAGTGAGGACCAAGACTCAGAGAAGGACACTTTGGAGAGCCAAAAACATCTCTATACCAAATGGAGAGAGTGGAATTATTAGGTGAATGAAATTAGCTGGCAGTGGCATCTATGCCTAAAACATAACCATCCCTTTAATAGAGAACATTTGCTGTGCTTGACAAACTCAGAGTGAAATGGTTGGATCCATAGGAAGGAACATGCTGAAAATGGTTTCAATATGATCCTGCTTTTTCACTCAATAGCCATTGATTGAGAGTGTCCAGCCAAAAACAATGAGAAAATGAGCCAACAATAGTCTTACCCTTTGACCATATTAGATATATATAGTTGCAGCTGAAATTTGTTACATGTTTCAGGAATAACAAAGCATCCATATGGAACAAATATTTGGCAGTATGGCAGCTGATGAAACCAGGAAAAATTAGACAAATTATCAATTGCTCACTCCCAAATTACCCCAAAAAAGAAATGAGATCCATTTCAGTAGCTTTGCTTTCAAATTTCTTCATTCCATGAGTCACCACTACCTTCTGCCAAACTAAATATGTCTATGAACGGCTGGAAACTTTAATGGAAAGAAACATAAAACTCAAAATACGTAGGAAAATTTAAGCTTCTTCATGGAAGGCCTTCATGGAAGACTAGCAAGTCAGGAATGTTTAGAGACAGAAATAATGCATCAAGAATACCTTTTGTTTTGGGTAGCTTCTGAGTTAACAAGCAATACAAAATGCATCAACCAATCAACTTGCTAATGTGACTTTAAAATGGCCTCTAAAATGGAATTCATTCTTTCCCTTTTTGTTTGTTTTAAGCCTGCCAACGATCAAACTACTAGAGTCTATGAAGATCCATAGTCCTACAGTCAGATTGATCAGATTTGGGATAAGAAGACTTGATAATATTTTCCAAATGGCTGATAGAAATTGGGGAAAAGTTCTTGTGAGTGGTTAAGGGCTTAACTTTTCAAAGACTATTCCGATGCATGACACCAGAAGAATATGACATAGCTATTTACTTTGAGTTTATGAACTGTGGTTACTAGTGCTACCTTCATATGGGTTTATCAAGGTTAAGTTTAAAACATCCAGCTATGCAAAGAGCCCTAAACAGAAGGGTGAGGTGGCTGAATTACAGTCCTGGCTTTCCCATCAGCATGCTTTGTGACCTCATGCACATCACGTTTTTTTCTGGGTTTTTGCTTTCCTCATCCAGGAAGTGAGAACACTGAACCAGATTGCTCTATATGGTTCTTTCTAGCTCTCCAGCTCTCCAGTTATACTTTGGTAAGGAGAAAGCATTTGTGTTCTCTGAAGGCTTGTGCTCTTGTTGTTATACCTACCTTAGGACTTATTTGCCAGGAATATACCATTTGTTACATATCTCCCTTGCCTGCCACTTCTCCTTTTAGTATGCTTGCCTCAGTTGAAGTAAGAAAGAGGAATTGAATGGAGGTTCTGTTCTCAAAACCATTCTCATAGGTGAAATCTATTTGTGTGGACTCCTATGATAGCTCTTAAAAATTCCCTGTTGACTAGAATTAGCTTACTGTTGATCTAGAAGTTTGCCCTGGGGCCACAGTTAAGGAGTTCCAAGGGGTGACACCTCAGGTAGATTTTTCCTTCTATACCTTCAATCTCAGGTCCACAATGGCGGCAGTAGCAAATGCAAAGTCATGGGGTATACCCTGGGGACTGGTAGAAGGAAATAGCTTTTAGAATGCCTTTTTAAACATCAAGTCAAGGAGTTTTATTAAGTGCCCTGCATGCTGCAGAGGACAGAAAAAAACTTTAAAAACTTAGTCTCTGTTGTTGTTTTTTTTTTTGAAAGAACTCAAAAGAAAGGATAATTCATGGCGGCAGTAACCACTATTTGACTGTGGGTTTCTACATCATATGTTGTGTCTCTAGAAGTGGCTGTATGTAAAGCCTCTGGGCTAGAAGAACCACATGTTCACAGGTCCATATGGTAATCAGACTCAGAATTTTATTTCACCAAAGCCATGCTCAAACAAAAAATTCAATTCTTTGTGATAAGGAAGCAGTTGAGATGGACAAAGATACTGCGAGTACAAAGATACTTTTCTGATTACTGAGTATATTCCCTCTGCTGAGCATTGCTTCTTTGAGGGTAAGCAAAAATCACCAGTAGCTGACTTGGGAGAATGGAAATCTTTTTGCTTACGTGTGGTACCTCAGTGACTACCTTACCACTATCTGGAAACTAACTCTTTGAGCAAGCTCAGTGTGGTAAAGTGATAGGTCCTGTTTTTTTTTTTTTTTTTTTTTTAAATACTTTCTCCAATAAGGATATAAACAGTAATACTGAGTAAGCATTCTGAAGATCCATTAATAGACTTTTGGGTGGTCTAAATTCAAAGTGATAGGTGAATAGAAGATACCAGCATGATTTTATTTTTAATTGATTAGGTTGAGAAGATACACTACCAAAATAACTTTTCTACACTGTAATTATTGCAGAACCATTGAACTAATGGTTCAAAGTCACTAAAGGCTAAAGTCAAACCACTGTTCAATTCAGTCCACTAATAGTGACATATTTGGATTCTCTTTCAGTTTCCAAAGCCCCTCTATAGTTGAGCCCTAAAAGAACTCTGTGGTATAGTATTTTTATTCTTATTTTAAAAGTGAGGAATATAAGACCCAAGGAAATTAAGTGGCTTCTCCAAGAGCATACAACTGTTAAGTAAGGGGGCTGGGTGAGCCCCAAATGTGGAATCTCTGATTTCCAAAGTAATACTTTATTGATCTGTTTCTGCTTTCTGGTGGGCCTGTTTATAGATAATAAAATGACTATAATGATACTCAAATAGGAAAGACACAAGCAGGGAAAAGGAACCAGGCTTTTTCACTCTGAATTGAAAGCCTATGACCAAGAAAGGAACAGCCACAAATACTGAAGTCAAAGAAAAACCACTTTTTTTTTTTTTCATTTACTCCAAGTTGTCATACTCAAACTTCTAAGCACACAGTGTTGCTCATTTCTGCCTTCCAATACTGCTGTTACTAAAATAAATGAGTTTCATAGCTATCAGACAAAAAGGAGGGCTTGCAAACACCTTTTTTTCTTTTTTCTTTATTGGTAGCCTATAGGAAGAGAGCTTTATTTTCAGAGAGAAGCTTTCAAAACTCCAGTAATTCTTCTCGTTGCTTTACTCTGGGCAATGAACCACAGACCCCATTAGCCAGTGACTGATAATTAGTTTGTGTGTCTCTTGCACTCATGGCTTTCCCATCTCTCTGGCTGCTTTTCTTCTGGAGCCAGCTCTAGTCCAATAGTCCTCAACAAGGTGTAATTTTGCACCACCCCCATCCCCAGGGGATTTTGGCAACACCTGGACAGATTTTTGATTATCACAACTTGGAGGATGGGACTTCTGGCATCTATAAGGTAGAAGTCAATCAAATATGGCGCTAAACATTTTACAGTGCACAGGACAGTCCCTCTCCACCAGCAAAAATTTATCTGGCCTAAAATGTCAATAGTGTTGAGGTTGAGAAATCCTGTTGCCCACAGCACTGCTGGGGGAGGTAAGTAGGGAGCAGGAGAATAAAGTGGAACATTAAGACATGCCACTTGGTCTTACAAAAGGGCTGGGGCTGGAGGCAGGAAGGAAGGAGGAGTGAGGAGACTGAAATGTATATAGTGTCCCCAAGTCAGCTGAATCTGGAATTCCCACCCTTCATGCCCCTTTCCCCAGTTTCACAGATTATCAGGAGTTGGTTGCATGTAGGTTGGCTCAGCACAGACTTTCTTCATCACTTGCCTCTGATGAAAGACCCATTTCATCAGGGTAAATAGCACAGAGGTAGGACCATCTTCTCAGAGACACAGAATTGACTCTATGACTAACCCATTCTGAAAGCTTAAAAGACCCTTTCAACAGCCTTTCTATACCTCAGCTAGACCACAGGTGAAAGAAGAAAAATCTGAAGAGATTCATAGAGTATTTGCTTGGAAACGTGAAAAAAAAAAAAAAAAATCAGGTGTAAATTTCTTTTGGCTTAGGGCCGTCAGAGAAATCTCCAGAAAAGAAGCTGATCCAATGACTCGTCAGGCTGTTTCAGATTTTCCAGGAGCACAGCTTTGCTAAGTCATTCCAAAGCAGTTCTACCCAAGTTGACATTGGAGAGAGTGACCAAAGAGTCAGAATAATATGATATATAATAATACTCTAAATCATGACCTGAAGTGGATTTGGAATGCCCCAGGCACATTGAAAGGCCAAGTGCATGGTATAGGAAAAAGGCAGGGGATACCTTTGGTTTGTACAAATTTCTACAGCAAGAGAGTAACAGTCTCTCACTCTCTGAACTCTCTAACTTCAATCTCAGGAAATTTATTGGAATGAGAACATCACCAAGATCTATGTTCATTTGGGTGAGACTGATCAAAGGCATCTCCTGGTCACTGAAATTTATCAGGTAACTTAGACATAAGCATGGTCCATCACAGATAAAGGTGGAACACAACATGAAATCAGGAAACAGAATCAAGAGTATCTCCTCCTTCTTACTTCTGCACTAATCATCAGGGGCATGACCTTGGACATGTCCCTTCTCTCTGAGTTTAACTTCTCATGTTTGACTAGATTATTTTTCAAGCTTGGAAAAGCTTACAGCAATCTTCAATTTTACTTTCTGTGAACAATTAGGTAGTTTTATTACAGAGATATATACTTAATCAAGAATCAGGTTCTTGGGTATCTTCCCAGGGACTTCAGCATGCCCATTCTCTCTCTCTCTTTTTTTTGGCATGGAAACCCTTATCCCTGCACAACGCCTGAGCATTTAATGCAAAAAAGGTTTTCATTTAAAAGACTGTGTGGTCTCTGCTGATTGCACAACTTCTCTTTGTGTCCACGCTGCTGCTGATCAAATATTGCAAAGCCATTAATTACCTTCGGACAAATGCAGAGGGCCATGTGCAAAAGTTCTGGCCAATTGCATAAAGTAATATGCCAGATGTAAAGTAAGTGAAGGGTTTTTCGTGGTATTTAAGGTTCAGTAAAAAAGTAAGAAGGGCAGTTATGCCAAGAATGAAAAGCCAGAGCTTGCCAAGTGCTTCTTTAAGGGGCTTTAGCCAATGTGAGACTAAACAATGCATTAAATAAGCATACAACTTACTGCACTTAAAGAATCACACGTCAAATAACAGCTCTTTGCTATGTTTTAAACATGATCTCACATATAGATAAAGACAAGTGAAATGTTCTGTTGTCATCTCCTTAGTCTAACAGCTAATAAGGCCTGGGGACTTGAACTTTCCAGGCAACCAAAAGTAATTCTTTGTGATGTAAGAGCTTGCTGATGTTCCATGGAGAGATGTAGGATGGAGCTCTGCCAGGGCAGCAGCTCGGTACAGGAATGATTTTTTGCCACCATGGTTGTCAAAGACTCTGGCTGCATAAAAGGGCAAAGGTTTCATAGCCCATTATGAAGAACAATGAGCAATCTCCTTGGGAGAAATTGCCTGCCTGTTTGCAGAGTGTCTGATTCTTTGATGTAGGCTCTGAAATCAGAAGAAAGTCAGCTAGAGGCTTGAGGCTGGCTCTTTACAGAGGCCTTGAGAAATACTGGCATGGTCCATGATGTCTGGACTAAGTATACAGAGATCCAGCTGTTTGGAAAACACCAACACTCTTCTGGATCCAAAATGGAGCTATGAGCCTACCAGCCAGGAACATCTGAGACCTTTCAATACTGATGGTCTTCAAGCAACTGGTTGAGAGGCACCTGCACTGGTGCAAGCCTCCCATCCAAACCTTCCGCAGCTCTTTTCATGGTCAAGTTGGGGAAGACACTTCCTGCCTGGCTCACTCTCAGGCTTATGTTGCCTTATGACCACTTCTCCTTTACCACCTCTCTTATAAAACCCAGAGAGAGATGCCTGGTCCAACAAACAGTTCTTCTTCAGTAGGTCTTTGAGGAAAAACAGCAGAACTCATAGCCACTAGGAAGGAAGCACTGGAGGTTTGGGGGCCAAGAAAGAAGAAAAGTTGAAGTTAGCCAGAGGAAGGAGTGCCCTGGATCATAAAGCGTATCCTTGTGCTCAATGGGGAGCTGCGTGTGCCATCTGAGTGGAGTCCAGTCTGTGAAGGCAAGGGACTCAAATGGCAGCAGCCTCTAATCAAAGAAGCTCTTCTTGTGCAGCCTGAAGAAATTCTATAAGTATTTCCTAAGTTTTTCTAGAAGGTAAACTGTAGGGTCATTCCATGCATGTCTCCTTTGAGTCTCCTTTCAAAGACGTTCAGAATCAACTGTGCCCCCATGGCGTTCTGTTCCTGCTGTCCCAGAAGATGCCAAGGCTTTTTGGAAGCGTATCTCTACACTGTAATACTTTGGACCTTTAAACAATGTGAATGGGCAGATGTACGTGCTTCTTGGACACAGGAGACCTTGACTTTGGTTCTGGATCCACCCAGTAAGGTACCACAAACTCTCTATGTCTCACATTTCTCGCTTGTCCAGTGAAGCAATGATTTTTACCTTCTAAGACTGGGGTAAAGACCAAGTGAGAGAGCTGCTACAATTGGATTTTGAAAAAATGCAAATACTAGTCAAGCATAAGACATCCTTTGTGCTACTGATACTACTGTAAGTGTTACTATTAGCAACAGGTTTTATCAGCTGCCCCTATAGAGATAAATAGGTTTCTCTGGTGGTTCAGATGGTAAAGAATCTGCCTGCAATGCAGGAGACCCAGGTTTGATCCCTGGGTTGGGAAGATCCCCTGGAGGAGGAAATGACAATGCATCCCAGTATTCTTGTCTGGAGAATCCCATGGACAGAGGAGTCTGGCAGGCTACAGTCTATAGGATTTCACAGAGTTGGACATGACTGAAGCAACTTAGCACACATCAAGGGAAATGAATGTGTGATGAATTGGGCTGCCCAGACATTTGCAGTAGACTCCGTGACTGATCCCAGAAGAGAATAAATAAGTATAATTGCTAATGTGTTTATGATGCTTACCATGTGCCAGGCAGTATTCTAATTTAATATGTTCTAATAGATTAACCAGTTCTGTGAGGTAGTCCTTGTTTTGGAGATGAGGAAATTGAAGAACAAAGAGGTTAAGTGACTTGCTCGATGCCACCCACCAAGTAAGTTACAGAGCTAGAATTCACATCCTGGATTCTTGGCAGTAGAGACCACACTTGGCCTTGACTCCTTCCCTCTCTTGCTTCTTGTAACTGTTCATCAGGGAGAAGATGGTCTTGAGGTGCTTGACCATATCAGAAAAATGCAAATTATTGCATTTGCAATATCGCAATATTTTCTAAATTTGCACAGAAATCATCACTTTCTTAGAAGTCCCTTGGTTGCCCAGACAAGTCCTCTTGGGCATATTTAAAGAGTAGTAGCCACTAGTGAAGGTCAATATGAAAACTCACTGTTTCTCTTTAAGAATATTTGTGGCCTGTTAGCTTAGTGGTGCTAATGAGACCAGGGCCAAGGTCAAATCCCACATGTTCCAATTAGCTTCAAAGAGAAAGTCACAGCCAGTGACTGTACCTCTAACTTTGACCAGCTGTCACACAAATGCATAGCTGGAGGTCTAAGGGGTGCCAAGCCAAGGAATGCAAATGGTGTAGCTCAAATCCAGCCCCACTCAAAGCTAATGCTAATGCCCCACCCAGTGCTAATGGTGTCTTTGGGTGTTCCCAGTGCTGTACTCTCTTCTTTAATTGAATAGGCAGTCTTAAAACCGGGGAAAAGGCTTTTAGTCAAGGTTTAGAAGACAATGGATTCAATCTGCACCTCTAATTTATAAAGAGCAGTTAAAAACTGACCTACTTAACTGTCCTTACTTTCAGGAGACTGAAACAATGTGAAGATGAGAACTGTCAGTTAGTCCTTCCTAGCAAAGAAAAATGGCAATCTGTCTTCATGAGGTGTGTGCTTCTTTGGCCAGATGACTTGCATGTATTCGGTCATGTCTGAGCTTCTATTCCATCCCTGAAGGGTTGGAACTCAGCTTAAAACAAAATAAAACAAAGGCACTGGCTTCTCTTGCTTTAAGTAGGTGGGGTCCCCTATCTGGAGATGAACAAAAACTATGTGAAGAAGATAAAGGAGTCTAAAATGTTCTTTGGTCACTATTTGAATCCAAGATTCTCCTTTCTTGAATAGTACCAAATCCTTGTTAATTACAACCTAGACTATGAGTCTGTTAAAAGTTAGAAGAGGTCATTTACTTGAACAAAATCCCCTTGTTTTATAGACAAGGACATTTTGGCCCAGGAAGTTTAAATGCCTGCCAAAGTCATACAGCTAATGAATGACAGGTCTGGGAGCAGTTTTCTGAGCACTATATTTCAAATGAAAGAAGCTTGAGTTAATAATAATAACCTCAATCTAGGAAGGTTGTTGCAATCAATAACAATGAAATTCATTGCAAAGTTTTACTTAAACTCTTCATAAGACAGTATGGTTTAACACATGAAGAATGCCATTCATTTATTCAGACCTGTTCTTAATAAGTATGCATTGGAAGTATATTTTACAAAAGCTATAAATCTGGACTAACCAAAAGGGTATCCAACTTTCCTTTCTAATTGATTTACTTCTCCTTTTTCCCAGACCGCAGAGATAAAGCATATACAGTTTATTTAAGGGACTGTTTATAGACTCTTAAAACTAAAAAGGACCCCAGAAACTCGCTTTCTTTTAGTTGCTCTTAATTGAAACCATTCAAGGTGGTTGGTTGTCTGTCAATTTTTAAAGTATCTTCAAGGAGAGAAATTCCACAAGCCTCTAAAGCATATGTTAAAATGGTTAATCACCATGACTGTCAAAAATAGTATCTATGGCAAGCTGAACTTCTCCTATTTTACTTGAAGCTCTTTTCCTCTTGCTCTGGTCCATGCATAGCAAGGTTGTGACAAACTGCTCTCTATGAGCCTCCTCCATCAATCTGGAAAGATAATAGCTAGCTCTTTCCCAATGTGCCAGCTCCGTTAGGCCACCATTTTTCTCCCAAGACTATGAAAGTACAAGACTGGTTGACATGCTCTCTTACTATGATATATAGGGAAGAATCAGTACTTAGCTCTTCTTTGCAACTTTTATTGCATGTAACGCCTGGTGAAGCTGTGTTAATTATAGAGGAACCTTTGCACTTATGCTGGAAAGATGTTTCCAAAACAGATAACGGAGAAGGTGGCATGCTCTGTGCTCTAGTGGAACTTAGGCTTGCAGAGAAATAGGAACTCATTAAGAACATTGGGTTGATCGATACAAAATAAGTGTTACCCCCCCAAAAAAGTTATTCAGGACAGTTCTGTCTCTTAATAGGGTTAAAAATTCCCCTTGTTAAATATTCTGGCCCAGTAAAAAAGATAGTTTTGGAGGTAACATTTTTTCAGATGTTTGCATTTCAAACTAAGATCAGAAACCCCCTTCCACAGTTAGAAAAAAATCCATACACTCAACATGGATTTGAAGCAGCTTAAAATGAAGCACGCAGCCACAACAAAACTTTGAAAGGGGTAAAAACAATAATAAGAGTCAATTGACAGGGGGTAGAGGTAGGGAAGACTGCTTTCCTCTAAAAAGTGTTTCAAAGGCTGTAAATGCTTAGAGCTGACTTCTTCACACACAGTAAATCTCAAGGGACAAAAAGCAAACTCAATAAAATTTGTTGACAACAGTTAATGCCTTTAAGAATAATTGGCTCAGACATGAAACAGACCATCAGTGTAGCTTAGGGAGGATCTAAATGTCTCATCTAAGTCATTGTTGGTATACATTGTATTCAGTTGAAAAGAGATAAAGTTTTATCGAATAGCTGGGTAAATATGAGGCAGGAAGAATTGTCCAAAGTACCTGACAAACTTAATTCTTGATGATTCTAAAGACTAAGATCCCAAACAAGTCATGCCATTACATTCAGTGGGATTCAATTCAATTCAGTCCTGCCAGTTCAACAGTCAAACTTGAGCTGCAGCTGTATCAGCCAGGCTTTGAGCTAGATACTGGGATTCAATGGTAAACAATCTCGCCTTTGGTATCAAGGAGCCCATTGAGAGGGTAGATCTTGGTCACCTGATTTTAAAAATGGGAAAAGTATTTAGGAAAAGCATAAAGGATTACATTTTTCTTCCATGATTATTTTCCTCTATGATACTTGATAATACTTTTTTTTTTTTTTTAACCTCCTAACTAGACTGTGAGTTCCTTGAAGGCAAAGTTAATCTCTCATTCATTTCTAGGCATCTCACTCATGCCTGTACAGTGTCTTACACATAGCAGAGGTTCCATCAATGTTCTGAATTAAACAATTTAAAGATATTGACTTCTCTTGGGCAAAAAGTCTAGTCCAGTTGACTAGAAAATTAATAAGAATAATTTTGTGCATGAAAGTTTATGTCAGACAAATAATTTACATTGTCACAGAGTGCTATAAACCAGAACTTATGAAACCTAGACTCTCAATAATAAAACACAATTTATAAAACCACTTTCTATCCAAAGTTATATTCTATACATTAAGAGTTGCCATGTAGAACCTTCCCCTTTCAAATTATTAAGATAGAATTAAAACACATTTGTAAAATCTGATCATTTGAGTAACAGAATGTCTTCCAGTGAGTTGAAATCAGTTTCCATCATAGTTGTCCAATACCCTTTATTCTTTGTGTGAACATATATAAGTATCAAAGAGTAACTTGGGATCAAATTATTTTTTTCTTTCTCATTTTTTGTCATTTAACTGTAAGCATCACAGTCATAGAAAGATCCAGTTTCCATGCACTGTGCATGGAAATCCTGGAGCATGTCACATTAAATGTGGCAATTCAACCTGGCACATAACCCAAGACACTTGGGGGCTCGGCCATCACCTAGTGAACTCGATAAAAGGAAATGGCACAAATGGATTATCAAAGCAAAAAAAGGTCCTCTTGGGCATAATAACTGAGACCCACTTATCCATTTTTTAAAATGTGGATCAGTAGTAGCAAAGTAAAGAGTAGTGACAAGCCATCGCTGGGTGATGTCGATGTGACCCATTTGCCTTCTGCCAGATATTCTGAAGGTAAAACGGGTCTGCTATTCGAAAAGCACTCACCAAATGAACTCATTCGTCTGCACAGAAACAGAGAATGGGATAGAATTGCTTTATTGCCAGAAAAATAAATGAACTCACTCAAAGCATTGGCTGGAAACAGAGAGTGGGAATTTGCCCATTCAAAGAGTAGAAAGCACGTCTCACTCTCTGTCACTAGTTGTTGAAAAGCTATTTGTCACCGAATCTACAATGAGTACAGACCATCAACATGCCTATCAACCTCTTCCTTCCCTTTCTCCAGACCCATCCCAGACTGCTACACTCACAGACCCCTCCTTCCAGTCTCTCTCTCTTACACACACACCTTCCTGGGAAGAAGAGAGAGACTGGAAGCGTGTGAGTCATCACAGGAGCTATTCAAAGCCTAGTGGGTAACTGAGGTAAGCTGTCTACACTTAAGCCACATGAACCTCTAAGAATGATTCACGGTCCTGAAGACCTGAGTGTCAGTTTCCTGAAACTCTCTAAACTTGCAAAGAATTAAACAGAACGAGCATCTGGCTTTCCATCACTCAGTGTCCCATAACACACATGAGCCAGATGCCTCTGAGGTGTGTTCTCTAAGTGATCCATTCCCTCAGGCAGCAGGGACTCCCCTGTGTGTTTATTATTTATCCACAAGCGTGGACTTGGCTGTCTACTTTTTATTGACTGTTGACTTTTTAATCACCTGAGACCTACTTATGGGATAAGTGACCTTGCACTTGTCAGAAACCCTTTTCCAGATGGAGACATCACTGGAGAGCCCCAGAGAAGGGTGACATCAAAGGAAGGCAACAACAAAGCCTCAAGGTCAGTGTGAACAGAGGGCAAATGAACTCAGCATTTCAGTTTGCATTGAGGGAGAGCCTGTGTCTTTGCAAATGTGCCTTTCAGCGACTTTCACCTTCTGTCTGTTCGGGGTGATTTCATATCACATGGAGACATCTGGGATGTGCCCCTTTGCCAAGTCCATCTTCCTAGTTTCTTCCAAGTGACCTGGCACTTAAAACATCCCTACACGTTCACATATGTTGCTACGTGCACCCACAGATCTGGAAAACCAAAACGCCAACCCCCCAGGGCCATTTTGTCCTGTCTTTTCCCCGGAAGGAATGGAATAGTGAGGGCAGAGCAGAATAGTTGTGGGAAAGCCTAGCGGGAAGTAGTTAAAAGACAAACTGCTAAGGAGGAAAATTCCATCCAAAATCTGCAAAACGTGCCACGGCCCCGCTGAAACACTAGGCTCGCATTAAGGTGAGGAATCTCGGAGGCTGAGGATGGCTGCCAGCCACAGGCAGTCATTCAGTTCTTCGCACACTCCCCGCAGTTGTAAATCCACAGAGCAGCGAGAGGGAGGCTACTTACTGAAATAAAAGCCCCTGTCTCCGCACACGAACTGGAGCGCATCCACCAACTCAGCCCCGCAGAGGGTCTCGGGTCCCGCCGTGGCAGAGCTGGTGAAGGCGAGCAAGCACAGGGCCAGATAGAAGAGATGCGAGGAGGATGTGATGGGCATCTTCACCTGCTGAAAAAGCAGAAGGAGGGTCATCTTCCTCCTGGGTCCTTGCCAGGGGAGTGGGGGCAAGGCAAGGGTGCCTTTACCCCAGCTCTGCATTCCTGTCATTAATCAAAACTATCCCCTCAGGAGGGCAACAAGGTGTGTGAGTGACCTCTGAGCAGGTCTTGGCATCATGCTATCTGAGTTTAATCCTCTTGCTACTGTGAAACCTTGGGGAAGTCCTTCTTGAACCCTTTCTTTATGGATTCCTGTTACAATTTAATGAGATAAATGTCCTGAAACATTTAATGTGTGAAGGTCAAAGATGCTCTTATTGCACATCACTCAGAGATCCTGGTAAACCTTTGGAATCATCAAAGGTTAATTTGTGCTCAGTCCAGACTTGGGACCAGATATGTTTTATTAATTTAAATTCTCTCAAATTGGCCATCCACAGATGGCATGTGCATTCATTACTGACCAGAATATTAAATTAACCAGAACATCATTCCCCAGCTACTGATTAAAGAGAATTTACTGCAGCTGAAAAAGAACTTGTGAAAATACTATATATCATTATAGCTTTTTTTTCCACTTAAGAGAGGCAGAGACAGAATCAGAGGGAGAGAAAGAGAGGCTGAGAGATTTCTTACCTGCAGAACATCAGCAGTTAACAACTACAAGTAAAAGTTAAAAACCGGGAACAGGAAACATCTGAGAATTTCAGAATGAAACTGGTTTATGGCAAGTAAACCCGACTCCTTTTGCATTCTAAAGCCCCTTGTGTCAAGCTCAATATCAGATCAACACACGTGTAGACAGTGCCTTCCATGAACAGGGAACTGGGCTCAAAAGCTGCAAAAGTATTATTTTTTTTTTTTTTAAGTCTCAGGAATTCTGACTTCATCTGTTGGAGGGACTTAAGTGTCACCGTATCCTTTTTATAGCAGAGACCCCTGGTTGGCTTGACTTAGCCAGTGACAGACAGCCAACTGTCAGCCCTGCCAGAGGCAGGATTCCTGTGGCTTGTCTCCATCCTCGCTCTCAGCAGTGAAACAATGCAAAGGTGATCATTAAGTTTTTCCACATTGCTACTTGTGGCACAAAGATGTGGTTTCTTCTAGGAAGCCTCCCAAGGTGAGTAGCTTTATCCCTCTCAGATGCATTTACTTTCAGCAGCATCAGCAGAGTCAGTGACAGGATGTTAAACCAGGGACCCTATCAAAAGGTCATAGAGTTAAACTGGAAACTATCATTATGAAAAGAGGCTTTTCTGAACCTCCCAGTGGTGGCAGGTCCATTCAACTCCATCACTTTCAAAGAAACAGGATCAGTCATTTATTTTCCGACCACCTTCCTTGCCCTCCCTGGACTCTAAATGGCTCTCTACATCAGTGGCAAAGTTTGCTCCATCACTGTAATTAAGATTTCCATTTTTGTGGCCAGACTTTAAGTTCAGCAACTGGGGAAAAACCTAAACCCTTGATTCTCGTTAACACAATGTAAATATTTAGTTAATGCTTGTGAAACAGTTGAAGATGAAAAGCGTCCTCTATTTGCAAATCATCATAAATAATAGACATAAAATAGAAGAGGAGGTGAAAGCTTGATGGAGAATTTCTTCCATTTTCTCCATAGGACCTGTTCATGGAAACCCTCCACCCCCACATAGCCAAAGCCACAGGGACTGCTAGAAACAAGTTGTCATCCAATCCTCATCTTTCTTAGTTATAAAATAATTGGTGGGAGTTTTCCCTTTCAGTATTTCCAGTGGAAATCTCAACAAGTCCAAGCCAACTGGACTTCCTTGCCCTTTTCAAAAGAGAACACTCATAATTGATCTTACAGAACATGCCCCACGCTCTGGCAACCAGCCAGTTATAGAACGTATGTTATTTTGCCAGTCCTATTTCTCCATTGCTCCCTTCTCTGTTGAGTTAACGGTGAAGCTTAAGGCAGAGCACCTGCAAGTGTAGATGCCTTCAGATTCTTCAGTTGTTGTGAAATCCAGGGAAAAGGAGCTCAACTTAAAGCCTTAGGGAATTGAGAACTTCGTTAGATGTCAACATTATACTTTTAATAGCTATTTCTTTTGTATAACACATTTAAACTCAGCAATACCTATCAGTCTCTAGCAGTTAAGAATTTAAGATTTATTTTTTACAGATTTCCCTCTTTTGTTTCTTCCTTTTTTCCCCTTTTTGCTGAGTTATGTTCTGAGATAAATATCAGCACTTATAGTTCTAGGACAAGATAGAACCTCTAGTGCATTTTCTTTTAGTTCAGGAAACAGTCCATCACACCCACAGAGAACCAGAGAATTTATCACATTATGTTCCCCCAAAAGAAAACAATAAAGAACTTGCTTAGGAATTAAAAAGTTTGAAATGAGTGGCCCCATATGTTCATCATTTCCTTGGCCTTTTATTTTTCCAAACACAAAAGAAATGAAGAGAGAGAAAGGAGAGATCTAAAAGAAAGAAATGAAAGAAGAACTAGAAAGAGAAGAGAGAGAAAAAAAATTCCAGAGCACTCTTTCTCAAAAATCATTCACAAATCCAAAATTTTAAAAACCTTTCTTTTTATCTTAAATAAATGGAATATCGATTGGTTCCAGATGTCTGGGTTATAATAAAAATGCCCAGCAAAATTTGAGGGCAATAGTCATAAGAAAATACTCACTGTAGGTGTAACCATTTTTGTTTGTTCCAGATCTTTTACAGCAGGTCAGGGTGGGTATTATGAGACTGATGTGAATAGAAAACTGAGGACTTAAAAACATGTGCTGCTTTGTGGGTGGGGTTTGTGAAAGCATCTAGTTACATTTGGACACCAAGGCAGGTATGCTATGAGCCTGGGTAAACTGCCTTTTGTCCATTCAGACAATAAACAAATTGCACGGCTGGGATTTGAGTCAATCTTTTCCTCCCAATCAAGCCACCGATTTCCATCGTGTGCCTACTGTAGCCGTCCTGGACAGGGACCGAAACTCCAGTCCTCCCCTGTGCCCTCTTCCCTCTGACTCAAACACTTGGAAATATCTTGAGACTCACAGTACAATCAGCTTGTGGCTCTGCCTGGCAGACACCTTTACTCATTGAATTACATTTGAAAGAACCACGTAGCTCCCTGAAACCACTTCCTGCTCCAAGTACAGGAAAAAAGCAACAACTTATGGCTAGCTAGCTCTACTTCTGAAAAGTTCAGCGTACACAGCATGGAAAGTTCATTTGGAGTTTTCCAAACTTGTAATTAATGCAGAGATAACACTACACAGCCCCTTTTAGATCGTCTAAGTAGGGAGACAAAATCCCCAGCTGTCAGACCATAGAGCATATGTGTATACTGACTTCATTTCTTTCAAAAGCAAGGTAGCCAGTGTGCATCTTGGCATCTCAAGGGCGGCAGGATCAGGTGCCCAACAAGGATGTATTCTTAACTCCTAAGCCACTGACTTGACTAAGAAAAGTCCTAGTGGTGGAGTACTTGAAAGCGGCAAACGAGTGCTGGACTAAGCAGTAGGCACGTATCATGAATTGAGCCCACAGGCAATTGCATCGGGGAGCCAGTGACAGCAGCTTAAAAATGCTTGCAAATTGGAAAAATACAAGTCTTGAAAGATATAATTTTGCTGAGAATGGAAACTTGAACTAGGGCCAGTTATTGGAAAGGCGAAGTCAGTGCATTGACAGCGCTAGCCAAATTTACCTAAAGAGACTTTACGATCCCAAATACAAAATCCGCGTTTTACAACACAAAACCCCTAGTCCAAACTTCGCCCCTGAGAGTCCTCTTCAAAAGAAAAAACTTGGAATAGCAGTTGCTAGAAAGTTTCCGCTTTCCATATACAGTGTGCATTTGTTTAAATTATCCGAATATGCAAGGTCAGCAGGAGTTCTTAAGGAGTTCTTTTTCAGAAGAGCAAATGAAACTTCACTCTAACTTTGACTCTCTGGGCATAAGTGCAGAGAGTTCTGGGACCTTAGCTCCAAAGATCATATTTAAAAGCTTTAATATCATTTAAAACGTAACTCTTTGTATGTGGCATGCCTTGTAATCAAAAGTCCTGGCAAGTTACACACACACACACACACACACACACACACACACACACACACACACACCACACACACAGTCCTACATACACATGAACATGGTCTTAAAAATAAAACATCTGCACCTGCAAAAAAAATCCAAAAGTTCATATCCATGCCCTATAGCCCTTAACCATAGACAGGATTTAAAGGAATCTTCTATAATGACACCACTCAAGCCCTGAAGAAGTGGAGGATTTAGCATAAGTACCTTGCAATAGTTTTTACTCATACAGATATCTGTGCAAAGGCATTTATCTCCCGGAGCTATTTTTTCAGATCCCACAGAATTGCATATTCAGCAATTTATAAATAACTCCCAGTGCCGAAACAATGAAAATTCTAAAGTGAAGAACATTTCTAAGCAGAAGCAAACAGTACACAATTTAAAGAAAATTCCCCAATGACTTCAAAGAGTAAGAAATATTTACCTTCAAGAAATCACAAAAGCAGCACTTAAATAATTGGGTTGGAAGACTGCTGATTTTTCCCATTGCTTCTGAAGTGCAAAGTCTGGAAATGAATTGGTTAGCAGGAATAATGAGGCAAAAAGAAATCCAGGGAGATGGGAGATGTTGAGAGCAATGTCACATTTCAATTTTGAGGACTTTATTCCATTGCGCAGGCTCTATCTGCTCTGAATTTAGCAGTGACAGTGAGATTTAGCAAACAGAAGAGGGATTTAGAGAAAATCCTCACATTTATCTACAAAACACAGACACTGTAGACAGGAAACAGCTGGGGGAACGCTTGCCTTCTCTCTCTCTCCCTCTTCTGGCAAAGTTATCGAGTAAGGACTTTTTTGGGCATGGTGACAAATAACATCATACCTTTGCATTTTAAAACTAGAGCACAGAAGCATTTTTTTCCCTTAAAAGAATGTGTGTTAGTGACAAGAGGAGCAGACATTAAAATACTGATGCTGTCCTCTGATTAACTTTCTACCGGGCATGAAGACACACACATCTGCTAATACACCTTACCCGTATGAAAGGGATATTCGTGGAGGATGGGCGAGCAATTTTATATTCCAGAGCCAACACAAAATTTAAAAAACAAGAAATGAAAAAAAGACCATCTCAAGCATACTCTATGATTTTAACCCTCAAACGACTGGGGTAAACTAGACTGGAAGACAGCGCTGGGATGACCCCTCGTCCTGGTTGCCAAGTGAGGGGAATGATCTCATTTCCTAGAACCTGGAAAGGGGCAGGCAGCTTTGTAATTGGCTCCCCTCAGGACACTGTCTCATGCTTTTTGCCCACGACAGGGCAAAGATTTTGCTGAGCTGTAAAGCCAACTGAAAAAATAAAATCGAATCTTTTTCTTCCTTCCTTCTACTCTGCTGCTTGGCCCCCACCTCGACCCCCACCCCACCCCAGGGGAAGGGCATCTGAGGGGCAAATGATTTTTCCATTGTTCATATTTTTCTGCATAACTTGAACCTGTGTGTGTGTGTGTATTTGTGTGTGTGTGCACGTGAGTGCATTTTCTTTCCCCCATTTTTGTGTATTCTAAATAACACCAGCTGGCTAGCAATACCCTCTCAAGGGTTATGATGTCATTCAAATCTCTCAGCTGGATGAGTGGCCAGCAACATGGTCCAAGCCAGCTGTTTTGCTATTTATAATGTATACTTGCCTTTGCCATTGAGGATCAAGTTGTGATCTTTTGTCGATAGAGTTTGTACCAATTTCTCATCAGTTTTGTGAAGGAGGAGATAAGAAAGTGGATTATGAAATAAGATTGCAAAAGCCCAGGTTAGACATCCCACTTTCCCTGGGGTCTATTGGGGCATGGTTTTCTGGAATGCTGAGAATAGCCTGGACCTTGTATTTCTCCCTCTTGATTCTCAGGGCACACAGTGATCCTGACGCTTCGACTAAAAACAAAGCTTTGCTTGAAACTCTTGTCTGGGTCTTTATGGCCATGGCCAGGAAGTTGTTTGCAGAGGTGGGTGCCCTCAAAGGAAAACCTGATTGGTTTTGAAAGAGGGTTGAGTTTGCTCAGGCCTTCTCTGTGATTAAACTTGGGGCAGTGTGTACCTTGGAGAAAGACAAGTTAGACATGAGGAGTGATGCCATTTCAATAGTGCACTATATTCAGCATTTAGTGAGTGCGTTCCTACTGTGTGCCCAGTTACACACATCACAGGGGCTTTCAACTAAGTGGCAGAGACAGAGGAAAACAGCACTGTCATGTGGTGGGATGCACACTTTTAAAAATATGAAAAGTGCAGACTTTCTCTGGAAAGACAGGGAAGTGAAACTACTGAGGATCCAGGAAGGGGGGAGGGGTGTGTCATGAGGGGCTTTGAAATGCAAAGTTGGGAAGTTTCAAAACACAGGGGATGTGTTTTGACCTGAAGAGTCTAGAGATACGCATCATCAAGCGGTAGGCTGGGGGGCATCTTCAGGTGTGGTGGCAAGTCCTGTACTTTGAGAAGAATCCAAGACCTCCTTTAATGAGCCCCTCTTCATGCATTTAACTTAGGAATTGTTCACTAAAAATCTGGGGTTTGGGTTTTTTTTTAATTTCCTTCACCTTTAGCACATCACACCTTCTGTGAAAAAAGCCCAGCCTCCTCTCATGGACTTTGAAGATGCAGATTGTCTCATGGGTTGAAAGATCTCTGATTTCCATGCCTGCAGAGTCTTGGCGACAAGTGCCTCGCTCCACCGCTGGGCATCTTCACCGGTATAAGGCCACGGCGTTCCCATTTTAGTTTTCACTTGTTTGAATCATTCCAAGGTGTCCTGGGAGCTCACTGCCCTCTCCAACGCTTCCCCCTGGTCTGATGTGCTATCCTGGAATGCCGTGTGCACAGATCACCTTATCCCCAACCATTTCGTGGGAAAGGCTGCTTCGGGAGACAGAACACACGCCGTTCCATCTGACACAGGTCTCCTGCGCTACCGACACACTGACTCACAGTCTCTTGGTTTTATAACCCCAATTACCCTTAAAGGATAATTGGGTTTTAATTTACGTCCTAGTTTTTATGTCACAATCAAAAGAAAACTGAAATTTCAGTGAGTTGTAATTATCATCAGCTGTACTGTGGAAACATTCCGATGTGAGCTCTCAGTTTCCAATAGGGAAAGCAATTTCCTGAAGTGATTATTGTACACTTCAGTGCAGAGAATGGTCTAGATTTCTGGGTAGGGTGAGCCAGCAACAGAGCAATCATTCCTAAGGAAATGACCATTTTCTTGGCTAATTCCAGGAGTCAACCTGGAAGCCAAAGGGCAATAAATGTGCCGCGTGATGACCCTTTCACGACTGAGTCTGCACCTGTTTAGGAGAAAAAAAGCTGAAGGCACCTATTACCAGGGGGTCCAAAGTCGTAGTAAATCTAATCCTCAGGAAGAGTTCAGGTCAAGAGGCCCTACTGGAGAGAAACATACAGGGTTGTGCTAAAATTACTGAATGATTATGTCGTCTCCTGCCTGGAACAACCTGACAGTTAGATATGGGAATGGTGTGCCACCAAAATAGCAAGGATGTGCTCATATCATGAGCACATCCACTCCTGGAAAGGTAGAGATTCACAGCTTCACCTTTTGCATTGTGCAATGCCTGTGGGCTATAAATAACTCTCCCCTAAAGCCTTCTTCTTGAGTAGTGTATTTGCATAAAGCTGCAGTCTTAGAAGACTTCTGACACCTTTCTTTAAAAAAAAAAAAAAAAAAGTTGTTCATCTCCTTAAAGCACAGGCTGACTGAGATTCACAGAAATGGGAGGTGCTGGAAGGCAATGGCACCCCACCCCAGTACTTTTGCCTGGAGAATCCCATGGACGGAGGAGCCTGGTGGGCTCCAGTCCATGGGGTTACTGAGAGTTGGACACGACTGAGCGACTTCACTTTCACTTTTCACTTTCATGCATTGGAGAAGGAAATGGCAACCCACTCCAGTGTTCTTGCCTGGAGAATCCCAGGGACAGGGGAGCCTGATGAGCTTCCGTCTATGGGGTTGCACAGAGTCGGACACGACTGAAGCGACTTAGCAGCAGCAGCAGCAGCAGCAGGACCCTCTACATTTTTTGCTTGAGCCACGTTTCCAGTCTTCCCCATGTCAACTGCAGAGCTGCCCATTCAAAAAGTAATCTCCTACCCACGTGTGATGGGGAGGACTTAACAGCTTTTTTCATGGATGTCTGTGCTGACTCCTAAGAAAAGCTCAGGATGGGTATCTGGAGGTAAGAGGACTTTGGAACCAAATAAAGGGTGAGGTGTAAGGTTCTGGGGCCGTCCAGCAGGCAGAGAACTTGGGGTCAACTGCTGGACCTATCTCTTGGCTCACGGTTTGTGTGGCGGGTTGGTCTGGGAGTGTATGGTCCACTTTCTGAGATCAAGATCTTGTCAGTTCAGAATGTAAAACTCGGAGGAAAAGGCTGGGCCTCAAAAATACAACATGCTGCTGAACAAGGGGACTAATGTCAGCACCAGAACTGCTCAGAAGCAGCTCTGTGAGCCCACAGAAAAATCTTCAGCTCAAAAGAACTGCTTTAAATCCTTAGAGGCGCTTTTCCCCCACAGCTAGGGAAAACAGTAATAGGGAGAAGAAATCCTCCCACTAGAGAAATCAATGCTTTCTTTTCAACATCAAACTTGGATCTTATTTCTTCTAAAATGTCAAAAGGGCAAATGCTGAGAACAGTCAGAAGCAAAACTTCTGTGGTTTGGGGAGCAAAAGAATTCTCCGTAATGGCAGACGAGGAGTCACTGCATGGGGCGAGGATGGCTTGGTGGAGGGAGAGAACCAAGGGCTCACCACAACTGCCTCAAGTTGAAAAGAAAGTAAGGAAAGGAGACACCAGTTCCAAATTTCTGGGGCAAGTACCCAAAGAGCGCTTTCTTTTGGAATCGAAAAATGTGCGCGCCCTCTAGTGGGCTGTGGGGAAACTGCCACCGCAATCTTAACCGTTGATGGCGTGGAGTTTGGTAGGTGTGGGGCGTTTTGAAAAGTTCTGGGTTCAAATATACTATAAATTGCACTAATCTTTTGAAACCAATAAGCTAGGTATTTAATTCACTCTAGTTTTTTAAAATATAAGGGTAGTAGTAGGAGAAGAAAATATGATAAACTTTATGAGAGCACGGATGCCATCTCCTTGACTCTACTCCCAGTGCTTACTCTTGGGCTCCAAATAAGATGTGTTGGTTGAATCCAAGTCTGGAAAATAATGATCATGAAGGTAAACTATTTCACATAAAAAGGCGATAAACTCTCTGAGAGCGAAATAACCAATTTCTCCATTTTATAAATAAGAAAAATGAGGGGTGAGGGAGTGGTGAATAGAAAAGTGACTTGTAACAAATTTAGATTGCACGCTGAGCTCAAATCCAGCCTCTTAGTCTGTCCTCCGCTGTTTCTTCCACAGCAGAGTTCAAAATGTGGGTTTAACACTGATGGTCAAAGACATGGCATTAAAGAATCACGCAAGGGTGGACGTGGTTCCGTTTTTAGTTCTCTTTCCAGCCTGAATTTGCTGAGGGAAAAGTCTCAGTTTGGTACATATCTGTCTTCAGTGCCTGACATTTGCGAATCACTTTTTTTTTTTGACAAAACAACAACAAACAGACAAAACAAAAACAAAAAAATGAATCTTAAGTCACAAGTCTTTGCATGTAGTGATGTTATCCAGAATTTAATAATACTGTTTTATGTTATTCCTTTTCAATAATACTTCCTATTTAGGACTAGTGATGCTGTTTTTGAAGTAGGTGTTTTAAAGCTTAGTTTTAAAATATATGTTTCTAAGTCTTAAAAAATCAAGTTAAGAAAAGATGTTTTTAAAGTAAGTACATTATGTTACAAATGGCAGATAGTTATGACAAAAAATGGTGTACTTGGTGTTTGAATTCCGATGTTTGGGCATCATTGTTGTGTAACAAGCTACGTATTAGGGGGGAAAAAAAAAGCAACATAGCCACAGTGAAAAAAGCAGGGAACAAAGACCCTGTGTGTAAGACATGCTACCCTATAAATGTATTAATTATGTTTCCTGAGGTATGAGTTCATGTCTAAGGTAATAAAAACAGTAAAGTCTCTTTCAGGCAGAGGAAACATGTTCTATGGAAGTGAGGAGATTCTCAGTGTTGTTGTAAATATTTATTTGTTTGACTGCACTGGGTCTTGGTTGCAGCATGAGAACTCTTAGTTGCAGTATGTGAGCTCTAGCTCCCTGACCAGGGATTGAACCTGGGCCCCCGGCATTGGGAATGCAAAATCTTACGCACTGGACCATGAGGGAAACCCTCCTAGTGTTGTGATGTGGGAGCGAAGGCTGAGGGCATGCTCTCAGACTCCTGCATTATGGAGGCCTCTTTGGTCTCTCCTTTCCCCATCAGTAGCCTTCACAGACCCGCAAGAATAGAAAACAGTCTAATTCCCTCATGATTCCCTTGTAAACAAAGATCTGTATGTAACTGAATCTGTGATTAATTCTGGGAATGGCACAGTGCCTCAAAGTAAATAGGCACCAGCAGACCCAGGTTACATTATAACCCAGGTCAATCTGAGTAGTGCTGGATAAAGGGGAATGAAGGTGGAGATTGATCACCCAATAGTCTTGCCAGAGATTCCATTTTGAATGATTTAACTGTGGTGTTTATCTTTGATAAGCGGATTTCAATGGAAAAATGAAATGATTACACTTGATAAAGATTCTCCACAGTAAAGGTTGAAGCAAAAAGATGTTATTTCTGGTGAACCCTGAACTTCCTGGAAAAGCTGGTTCATTAGAGCATCCCACTCTTTCTCTGGGTCAATTAAGGCAGTTTTATCATCCCCTTTGAGAGCGGGCCACACAGCCTCCAGCCTCGATTCTTCACTTGAAGGTGGCTGCTGAGAAATGTTTCAGATTGCTTCCTGTGAGTGCTCCTGAGTAAAGAGAAGTGCCAGTGCTCAATTGAGGAGGAGACACAGAATCCAGGGGAACCCTTGGAAATGACCCATTTGGGGAGCATATATCCTTGGAGACTGTACCTCATCCTCTGCCCAACACAGACCCTTGAGGGTTCAGTGCTATAGAAACGTACACTTTACTCTTTTTTATAACACCTTGGTAAAGCCCTCAGCTTCTTCCAGAGCTCAAAATAAATCTTTAAACCCAGTTACATTAGTCAGAGTTCTCCAGAACAACAGAATAAATAGGATCTATCTACATATCTATCTGTCTCCTCTCTCTTTTTTAAATTTAATTTTTATTGATGCTAATGGTAAAGAATCTGCCTGCCCATGCAGGAAACGTAAGAGACGCAGGTTTGATCCCTGGGTCAAGAAGATCCCCTGGAGAAGGGTATGGCAACCCATGCCAGTATTCTTACCTGGAGAATCCCATGGACAAAAGGAGCCTGGCATGGGTTACAGTATGTAGGGTCACAAAGAGACGCGACTGAAGCAACTTGGCACAGCACAGCACATGGTTGATTTACAAAGTTGTGTTAGCTCCAGGTGTACAGCAAAGTGACTCAGTTATACATATATCCATTATTGTTCAGATTATTTTCCCATTTAGGTTATTATGGAATACTGAATAGAGTTTACTGTGCTATAGAGTAGGTCCTTGTTGATTATCTGTTTTATGTATCATAGTGTGTATTTATTAACCCTTCTCTTGATCAATATATTTTAAGGAATTGGCTCATGTGATTGAAGACGTTTAGCAGGTCCAAACTCTTCAGGATAGGCCAGAAGGCTTGAGAGTCAGGAAAGAATTCCAGTTTGAGTCCTAAGGTGGTCTGCTGGTAGGATTCCCTCTTCTTTCAGGGTGATTGGTCTTTTTCTATTAATAAAGTGACTAACTAGATAAGGCCCACCTTCTTTATGGAAGATAATTTGCTTTACTCAAAGTCTACTGATTTAAATGTTAATCTTATCTAAAAACACCTTCACAGAAATATCTAGAATGTTTGATCACACATCTGGGTACTGTGGGCTGGCCAAATAGACCCATATAGTTAACCATCACATAAGTGGTTCTCAAAATGTACACTCACTGGCCCTCCCTCACAAAAACTGAGCAATCGGGATAGTTGCAGAAAAGAAAACTCAATCAATTTCATCTCCCAATCCTCAGTTTTCCTCCCATATGTTAAACTTCAGATCTTGAGCTTACTGTTCCTTGGTGGTTGCCAAAAAGAAGTCACAGCAACCTTGCCTTGGCTATATCATTAATATTTTATGAGGACTCTATTCGTTGGTGACAAGTTTTGTTTTTTCCTCCCGCTAAGAGAAGGCAATGGCACCCCACTCCAGTACTCTTGCCTGGAAAATCCCACGGATGGAGGAGCCTGGTAGGCTCCAGTCCATGGGGTCGCTAGGATTTGGACATGACTGAGCGACTTCACTTTCTCTTTTCACTTTCATGCATTGGAGAAGGAAATGGCAACCCACTCCGGTGTTCTTGCCTGGAGAATCCCAGGGACGGGGGAGCCTGGTGGGCTGCCGTCTATGGGGTCACACAGAGTCAGACACAACTGAAGTGACTTAGCATAGCATAGCATAGCATAGCAAGGGAACAAGTGTGCACGCGACACTCGTGCACATCCACACTCCTGCCACTCAAACACATGCATACAGTCACACATGTGAACATCTGTGCTGAACTTCTGCAGATAATAAAAAGTGTGTTCATTCCCTTACTTGAAAAATTGCAGTTTTGATCAACAGAAAGAAGTTTCAGGCATAAGGTGGTGTTTGAGGTAGGGTGATGTCCTGCTTTTTGGCAAACGGAAGGAGAGGTTTCTTTCCCACATGCTTTTATCCTGAGACCTACTCTATGCCTGGTCTAATGGGGGTCCCGTGACCCTTTGAGTAGCAGGATGACAAGTGATTTTAACTTTTTATTTCATATTTTTCTGCATTTTCTAGTTATTATTTCTATTTAGCAGGTATTTTATAGTCAACAGTTGTTAAAAACGTCATTGAGTAGTGCTATCTGTCTTTAGTATTTACTGAAAATGTAGCTTATATGTGTATGTTTATGTGGATTATGTTTAGTGACTTAGTTTACCTCTTTATTCTTCCAAGCTTAAACCCCTGTGCTTAACGGCTCTGACTTGGCTTGTTTATGTGGCATCCACACACACTTGCTCATCAAACCTCACCCTCATTTCCCCCACTTTCCTTTGTCATATCTTTGTCTTTGAAGTTCAGCTCTTCCTCTCAATTTGCCCAGCATTGTTCTAGATTGGATTGATGAATCCCTGGATTATTGCATGGGCTTCTAACCAGCCTTCCTTCACTGAAAGAAAGAAAGTGAAATGATAGTCGCTTAGTTGTGTCCTACTCTTTGCAACTGCGTGGACAGGCTCCTCTGTCCGTGGGATTCTCCAGGCAAGAATACTGGAGTGGATTGCCATTCCCTTCTCCAGGGGATCTTCCCAACCCAGGAATTGAACCCTGGTCTCCTGCATTGTAGGCAGATTCTTTACCATCTGAGCCACCGACGAAATCTAGCCAATTCAGTTAGCTAGAATCATCTTCTTCAAACACCACATTCGTGTTACAGCTCCCGAGAGTCCCTTGGTCACGTCTGAGTCCCCTTGTGCCACTCAAAACTCAGCCGTTCTTACTCAGCAGTCTTCTCTCTTGCTAATACCCATCGTGGCTTCTTCACAACCCTGTGATTGTTCACCTGTACATCCCTTGCCCCAGCCTAGTGTTTGGTCTTTAACTGGTTCTTACTAAATATTTGTTAATTAATAATGATAAATGGAAACAGTGACAGGCTGTATTTTCTTGGGCCCCAAAATTACTGCAGACGTTGACTGTAGCCATGAAATTGAAAGACATTTGCTACTTGGAAGAAAAGCTATGACAGACCTAGACAGCATATTAAAAAGAAAAGACATCACTTTGCTGACAAAGATCTATCTAGCTAAAGCTATGATTTTTCCAGTAGTCATGTATGGATGTGAAAGTTGGACCATAAAGAAGGCTGAGTGCTGAAGAATTGATGCTATCGAATTGTGGTCCTAGAGAAGACTTGAGAGTGCCTTGGACTGCAAGGAGATCCAACCAATCAATCCTAAAGAAAATCAGTCCTGAATTTTCACTGGAAGGACTGATGCTGAAGCTCCAATACTTTGGCTACCTGATGCGAAGAGCTGACTCATTTGAAAAGACCCTGATCCTGGGAAAGATTGAGGGCAGGAAGAGAAGGGGGCAACAGAGGATGAGATGGTTGGATGGCATCACTGACTCAATGGACATGAGTTTGAACAAACTCTGGGAGATGGTGAAGGACAGGGAAGCCTGGTGTTCTGTAGTCTATTGGGTCCCAAAAGTCAAACCCCTCTGAGAAACTGAACAACAACAACAACAAATTATTGAGTATATATTATATTCAATTCTTTATTTTATATTCTTTAATGATTTCACTTAATTCTCACATACCTCAATTTCCACTTTTGTTTAAAAGCGCCTGCTGCTGTTTTGGAAGCGTGTCAGATTCTCAAAAATATTTGTTGGGTGAATGAAGAGAAAATTGAGCTGGGAAAAGTTAAATGATTTACCTGATGTCTGATGGTTAGTAAATTACAGAGCCAGGATTCAAATTCAGTTTGGTCTAATACACATCACTGCATGGTAGATGGGTAATCTCTTTCAATACTTTGTTGTACTCCCTCCAACATTCCCCACAGTACAATGTTGGACTTTCACTGGTATTCACTAAGAGGATGATTAATTCTAAATATGAGTTTAGAATAATTGTGGAGTTCACTTTCAAAACAGGCAACCTGAAAATTTCAGAGATGAGCACTTAGGATGGAGTCTGGTTATAGCCATGTTTGGAGCATTTTAGGGTTGCAGCTATGTTAGGAACATTTTGGGGGAAACTATCAATGAGAGACTATACTTACTGGTCCTCATTCCTACCATTTCTAGCCTTAACTACTACCTCAGAATACATAGAGAGGAAATCAAGTCCCTGCAGATTTTTCTCTGTACCTTGCTGCTTTTAATAAAGCAAAGTAAGCAACCAAAGCTGCAGAAAGAGACAGTTACTCTCCAGAAACAAGATATACAAGAGTCTAAGCCAGCAGCAGGCATAGCCTGTTTCATAAGCTGAAAGCCACTTTATCCTCTTCAATCACAGTAAGAACAAAGGACAGATTTTCTGGGGTATAGTGCTCCTAGAGTTTGCAATGTGGGCAACGGCAGTAAAATCAATTCAGACTTTTCAAATATCAATCAACTGAACCCCACTGTGATTTAGATAAACTGTGTTCTGATGAGACATAAAGACTTTGACCTTTCCCACTCTGACAATTTATGCTCTACTTCTTAGAGTCCTGGAGGCTAAGGCAAGCTCAGTCTTTGGTGTCTATACTTCCTTAGGTTAGGGAAGACACTACAGGTTGTTGTGGAAGAAATGACATACAAATCCACTCTCAGTTTGCCTTAGAACTGGTACAGCTTGGGGGTTCTCAAAAGCTATTGCTTTGCCTGTCTGGCAATTCCCAAACTGAACTATGATAGACTGAGAACAGTCCCTAAAGTCTTATTGACTTTGCTCCAATTCAAGATAGGATGGTTTGACCAGATTATATTCTCACTGACTAGTATTTTAGCCTTTTGCTCTCAGTCATCCTTTGCATTGGTTTTGTTTTACTGCTCCCTTCTTTCCCTGGCTATTGGATGCTCACTGAACTAATTCCTTTTAATCAACTGCTCTCTGGCTTTACATCCAAGATTCTTCACAAGGAAAATGGTGACTTCAGATTTGGACCTTGCTGGGGCTAGAGCACTGCCAACTCAACTGGCAGGCTCCTTTTCAGCTTGGGTTCCCATCAAGGTAGCAATCCCACATTCTGGACTGCCTAGCTTCTCTGCAAGGTGCCAAATTTGTTAAACTCACTCCACTGCTTTGGAGAGCAAGAGATAATCTAGAGGCAATTATAGCATCTGCAAAGTTTGGAGAGAGACTGGGACTGTTAAATGAGGTTCTGTTGTTCCCAAGGGGCTATAGAGGTCAAGTCTTCCACTATCTGAACTTCTCTGACCTACTATCTTTTATAGATTTTGCAGATAAAACAAAGGTTTTCAAACTGCAGACAATTTGCCAGGTTTTGCCCCTGTGGACGGCCTTGTTGGGGCAGAGATCTTGTGATCCAAACCAAGTGACTCTCAAGGCCCAGACACAAAACAGACAAAACATAAACCCCCAAACTCCTGGCAGAATGAAAGGAATCTGTTCAGTGGGAGAGAAGAACCAAGAACAGACAGTAAGTGCAGTCAGGAATAACCAGACAATAGCAATCATCAGCAGTTAGCACCAGTGCTGATAAATCTGCACTTTTTATGCTTTATAAATAACAATTCCACAGGATCTTCACTGAGTCCTTTGAAAAAGTTCAGCGGCAACCATGTCCCAAACAGGCCAAACCCAGGGCTGTGTGATCCTATGTAAGAGAGAATTTTCTTTGTGAAGGGAAGCCATTTCTGAAACACATGACTGAAAGATACAACTCATGAGCTGGGGCCGTCCAACTACCTGTGCTGAACCTGGGGTCATCTCGACTAGAGGAAACATCCTTCCCTTAGAACTACTAAATCACTGCCTGGGGAGTAAGTTTACATGGCTCAATGTCAAGCAGTTTGGTTAAGTCCAGAAAACGGGCAGGAAATGCCAGGGCTGGGCTAACATGGATGCCCTGAGCTAAAGCATGACCTTAAATGGGTCTATTATTTACTTTCTTAAATACATATCATGTGGCAAAATCTTGCCTTATACAAACCAGCTGAAGTGTGTGATGTAACCGTGTTAACACGTTTTTATAGTCCTGGAAGAATGCGACAGGATTGGGTCTATCAGTAATCATGTAAAGAAGCCAAGTATACATTCCAGATGTTCATTATGTCCTAATCATTCGCTAGGAGCAAAGTAGAGGCTTTCTCCTTGCTCAGGAAGTCTGATTTTAGTAATTAAGACAGAGACATACTGGAAATCTGATACATTTGGAATTATAAGGCTAAATCCCAAGTTCCAGTTGGATAGATGGATGTGTGCAAAACAAAACAAACATGTAAAATAGAGTGGGAAGAAAGAGAAAAAGAAAAATAGCAAGCCAAGGCAATTCTATAGGACCTTTCCATCTGAGGTCTGTCTTTTCTCGTTTAGCCTCACAGGGGTATGCTCATTTCTACTGTCAAACAGCCTTCGCTGGAAAGGTCCGGGGGTACAGAAAGTGAATGCAGATGTAGATCAGCTTGAATGGATCACTGAGTAACTGACCTTTGTAGAATCAGACCGTTCAATGTCCTGCATGGTCCGAATCTCCTCCAGAAGGAATTAGTTCTAAGCAAGCTCTACTGCATCCTCTTAAAAAGTGTTCAGACTTTTAGACCAGAGCTATCTGCCTCACAGTGTGCTTTATCCTGGAGGGTGGTGTATTGAATCACATGAACTTTTTGGTCGAAGTTATTATGGAGTCAGTACAATTCCCAAGCCCTTTACAATCCAGCTTGAAATGATCTTTGTGAACAAATGCACCTCATCATCACGGAACTTCGTCTGCCCCTCTGGCAACATTGGGACCTACTTACTACACATGCTTTGCCCCATTTGACCCTTTAGTTCCTGATGAAATATCTTCACCCTCACCTCAGTGCCAGCTCTTTAAGATGAAAATTTCAGCACATTCGTCTTTCTTAATCTTTCTGCCATTTCTTTGTACCTCCACTCCTGCATCAGCTAGAGGTAATGATTCATCCCACCAACTTCCATATCTTTTTGTCCCATATCTTTTTTCTCTTATATGCACTTATGTCATATGAAGATTTTTATTCATATATTTACTCCTTCATTCATGAGTTACTGAGCATAATATGCATTGGGCTAAGAACTAGAAAAACAACCTATGTTTTTCTACATGTATTCTTCTACCCAACACCTGGATTAATTGATTGTGACCTTGACCCACTTTGAAAAAAATGCCTCTTAGAAACACAAAGAGTGAGTGTATTGTGGGCACTAATTGTGGGTTTTAACTAAACAACATGAGCCCAAAATAATTTTTTTTAATGCAAGGTGACTTGAGTGATGGTAGTTAATAATAAGACTAGAAATATAAGAATATAGAGGCTGTTCCTTTTTTTTTTTTTTAATGAGCATGCAAAAATTACCTGTTACAGCAATCATGGTTTAAAGCAGCAATAATAAAAAATAACATCTCAAGTTGCTTAAAATCTCTTAGCTGGCAGAATAAGCTTAGTGTTATAAGCTGAATCAAATGTTCTCCTCATTTGAAACTGTAGTTTCTATAAATTGAAAGCACAGAGGTAGGAAACAAATATCCAAATGTTCTTGAAAAATGAGCAAGCAAATAGATTAAGAATAAACCTCAGTTAACTCATCTAAATGCTACAGATAAAGATTTTACTATATTTGCCTTGAGCCAGTTAAGGTTTCATCATGCTTGCCTGGCAACATTATAATAAACACAAGTAAGTCTTCCAAAGCAGCCTCTGTGGTCTGAAGTCCACGTGGAACAGACGACTCTCCAGTGTGAATATTTGTATCCCAGTTGATGCCCTCCTAGTTAATGACCACCCCAAGTCAAAATCTCTTACATTATAAAAGTCAAGGAGCTCGAAATCAAGCATCCTAAAACACATTCCCTTTCTGTGTTAGCATCAGGATTGTAAGCTTTACCACACCATGTCAGTTTCTGATCCTATATAGGTAGCAGATGTGGTTCTAATTGAATGTGGTGAGTATTCATGAAACCTCTGCTATGTGCCAGCTCCCTTGGGAGTCACTATAAAGACACAAATACTTGATATGATCAATGACTTCGAGGAGCTTGCTATCTTACTTTAGAGACAGTAAACATGCACACACTCAAACCAAAGATGATATAGCCATGAGGTGTTAAACACATGATCAATTTCTAAATTATGTGATTATGGTTACATGTGTGTTACTGTGGTGGGCAGAGAGAGGAAAATGGACCCTTGACCTTCTCTGGTGAGCTTACTCCATTTCTCTTGTCTGTTCACTCACCTCCTTTTGTAGGTAACTGTTTCAGATCATCTCTCCTTACCCTAATTCTCTACAACCTCCTCACTCTTAGTTGAAGACCTTACTTCATGTTTCATCAAAGACATAGGAGAAATTATAAGAGACTTTTGGAAAGCTCATCCCATAATACCTATTCTTTTTTTGGTCATATACTCTTTTCTTTCCTGTTAGTAGACATGAAGTTCCATGCTTTTAGTTGAGGCCAACCACTGCTTGCATCCCCTCTTACCTATGCAAGGACCTCACTCTAGAAATCCCTGCCCCCTCCTGTATTTCTGCTCTCTCTCTCTCTCTCTCCTGCATCCTTCTCATCAGCACATAAATATTCTGGCCCTTCTCCCATCTTGATTCTACTTCCCCATCAAGTTGCCACCTCATTTCTCTCCTTTTTACCACAAGCATTATTTTGTTGAACATTTTCCTACTTAATTTTTAAAAATTATTGTCATGGAGAGCAGGGGAAATTACAGTTTATTAGCACTCAGGATTCCTAAAGGTCTGGTTACAACTAGATAGAAATAAAACGTTTAGGGAAAAAGAAGACAGCTATTAAAATTAGGTGGAGTAAAAGGAAAATTGAGATAAAATCAGTGACTTGTGTGCCACAATGAGACATCATAGCCAATAGTCTAGCAAATAGATTAGTGTCCCTAAACTTCAATTTCTTCATTCAGCTCAGATTTCTTGGAGTGCATGAACATTTAGAACACAAATTATTGGTGAATTAGGTACCGTGCCTATGAAACTGATTTATAACAATAATTTTAGTCTATTTTTAGGGAATAATTTATGCTATAGAACTGAACCAAAATTATGGTAGATGTAGGTAGATAGCTATTCGAGAAAACTCATGGAAAATCAGAAGCTGCAGTAGACAAAGGTCAACTAGTAAACTGTCAAGATGATTTTTAAAACAGTTGATCTGTAAACATTAAATGAACATGATTTGATAAATATATATCTATCATCAGCCTCCAAGACAAAGGCAATCAATGTCATCTTTTCATCTTACTACTGAGTACTTAGAACTTTGAAGGGCCAGCGACAGAAAACCATGACCATCTTCTCCCTTCAAGATCGAACCTTGTTACTTGTCATAACAGAAGAAACTACAGAAGTGAAAATCCAACATTTAAAATGATTACTATGCATATTTTTGCTGGGAGGGATAGGAGAGGAGCAACAAGAACATTAGAGCTTTATGTTCCATGTTTCAAGAGAAGAATCAGGAGTACAGTATTGATAGACTCATGGAACTTTAGAATTGGGAGGGACCTTAGAGACCATCTCAGGCCCAACTGCTTATTCATTTAATATCTCATTGAAATGAAAGGAAGATCTGAGGAGGGATAGTGTACAGAATGATTAGGTACAGTGATTCCAACTGGGCAAGAGCACAAGAATGAAAAAATGTGTATTTTTGCTACATATGTTCCCTAGTATGTCCAACTCTCACACCCATACATGACTACTGGTTTTCCAGTTAGTAGACTTGAAAACTATTGGTTTTCCAGTAGTCATGTATGGGTGTGAGAGTTGGACAATAAAGAAGGCTGACCACTGAAGAACTGATGCTTTTGAATGGTGGTGTGGAGAAGACTGTTGGGAATCCCCTGAACTGCAAGAAGATCAAACTAGTCCATTCTAAAGGAGATCAACCCTGATATTCATTGGAAGAACTGATGCTGAATCTGAAGCTCCAATACGTTGGCCACCTGATGTGAAGAGCTGACTCATTAGAAAAGACCCTTGTGCTGGCATCAGTCTTTTCTAAAGATTGAAGGCAGGAGGAGAAGGGGCTGACAAAGGACAGGGTGGTTGGAGGGCATCACCCACTCAATGGCCATGAGTTTGAGCAGGACCAGAGGTTGGAGGGAGAAGGCAATGGCACCCCACTCCAGTACTCTTGCCTGGAAAATCCCATGGATGGAGGAGCCCAGTAGGTTGCAGTCCTTGGGGTCGTGAAGAGTCGGACACAACTGAGTGACTTCACTTTCACTTTTCACTTTCATGCATTGGAGAAGGAAATGGCAACCCCCTCCAGTGTTCTTGCCTGGAGAATCCCAGGGACAGGGGAGCCTGGTGGGCTGCTGTCTGTGGGGTTGCACAGAGTTGGACACGGCTGAAGTGACTTAGCAGCAACAGCAGCAGAGGTTGGAGATGCACATGGAAGCCTGGCATGATGCAGCCCATGGGGTCACAGAGTCAGACATGACTGAGTGACTGACCAACAGCAAACATGTTCACTAATGTGGCACTTTGTAGAAAAGTCAGAGGGTAAACATAAAGGCTTCTTGGACATATCGATGGCCACCTGCCTGGAAAAAGCATTTCTTCTGGATTTGTGTGCTTCAGAAAAGAAAGGCAACACTAAATGAAAGGAAGTTTAGAAACATATTTTTTGGATGGATAGGCCAAGCTTAAAGATGGTCTAAATGGGGAGTAGAAGCATCATGTGAGAAAGAGTAAATAAATGCCCCCCAAAATAAGTGTCACCAAAGTTGAGACAAGACCTGGGTTTAAATCATAGGAATATCACTGAATAATTCTATGGCCTTGGCAAGTCATTCATTCTCCCTGAGCATCCCTTTCTACAATCCCAGAATGAGACAGACTGGGATGCGAATCCTAGAAGCATCACTGATTGTGTGTGTGACCTTGGGCAAATTATTCATTCTCTGGGATACTATTCACTTATAAAATTGGTATATGAATACCTACTTCCCAGATTGAGCACACAAAAAGTGCCAATAGACTAGATGTTATCAGTGCGAGGATGTTTGTACATATTTACTATTAACAATTGGCTTGTAAAATTGTCCAACTTGGAAAATATTTTGTGTTATCTGCATACAGAGTTTGTCTAATGACCTCTCCTTGGAAGAAAAGCTGGGTCAAGGTCAAGGTGACCTGTTTCAAACTGCTTTGGGTAGTCCCAAACTTATTTAAGACTTGAGGAATAATCCAGCTAACATGAATAATGCAAAGTTCTTAGGAAGTATCACCTACTATGAAATTTACCACCTCTTTCATCAAGCCATGGTGGAAACCAAATCTAAAAACTCAACCTAAATAGCTACCCAGAAGAATTTCTGACTCTGAAAGTGTATTCAAACTACAAGTAATTACATTGATCTTTCTGTCATATCTACCAGCTATGATTTCGAGAGACATGGCATCAGATATAAGTATTTATCTGATGTTAGTGATTTAATGATGGGAAAGTTGCAGTTATAATCTTTGTTCTGCCATATTACCTCTCTAGACAATTAGCTGAGATGAAGTGGGGAGCATGCATAAATGTTGGTCAGAGGAGTCAAGGTGCAGAGGCTCAAAACCTCTTTTTTCCATCTGCTAGAGGAAAACAGCTTCCCTTAAAAATACAAACAACCCTGGAAAGATTACCGTTTACCCAGAGCTTAATAGGATTTGCTTTGGTGTTCCATATAAGGCTAATGAAGGTCCTCATACTTTTTGGCAAGAACAAGTGTTGCTTTTCAACACTTCCCAAGTCATCACTGAAACCTGCTTCAGAGACCAGTTTCAGAAAGAAGGCTACTCACTTTCTTCTAAAAGAGCACATGGACTGACTTCCTTATGCTTTTGATCCCAGGTCTCGTGTCACCATGGGGAGTCTCTATACTTCTCTATACATCTCTTAATGTGACCGCTCTTCTATGCCTCTTCTGCTGTTTCCTCTGGAACTCATGACATGTCATCAGTAAAATCCCCCATTTCTTCATCATCTTCTGCTTCCCCTTTTTGTTCTAACAGACTCCAACCTGCCTCTACAGGACAGTGGTTTTTTTTTTTTTCCCTAGCCTTCCTTGGGACCATTTTCTTTTTTTCATGTATTTCATGAACAACAGGGACACAACATGATGGATTGGGTGTCCCTTGGGCTTCCCAGGTGGCACCAGTGGTGAAGAACCTGCCTGCCAATGCAGGAGGCATGAGACTCAGATTCAATCTCAGGGTTGGGAAGATCCCCTGGAGGAGGGCATGGCAACCCACTCCAGTATTATTGCTTGGAGAATCCCAGGGACAGAGGATACTAGAGGGCTACAGTCCATAGGGTCTCAAAAAGTCAGACATGACTGGAGTGACTTAGCACAGCACAACATGGCTACTTCATTTTTGCTCTCTCTTCCCTAAGCTATTCCACTTCCAGTTCCTCTGGACCACAAGCCATCAGAATATGCCACCTTCTCTCCCACCTTGTTGCTATTATCCATTGTCTTCCTGATCATTCCCTTTCGTTTGCTGATGATTTATTCTCTATATTGTTGAGTTCTTTCCACCAATGTTCTGACGCCATTCTTGAGGACTTCAGCGTTCACATGCACAGACTATTTGACAACTTTGCCTCAGAAGTCCTTGACTTCCTTGCATCCAATCATCTGTTCCTCCAGGTTCATACCTTAGTCATTGTTAACTGAATTTCTTCTGGCCTGGATAACTCAGTCCATAGAATGTTAGACTTTCAATCTGGGAGCCCAGGGTTCAAGTCCTGGTTTGGCAGTCAGTTGTGGTTTTGCCCCTTACTTAGGTTACCAAATATTATCTCATGAAAATCTCAGTGCTGAAGTGTGCTTGCTTCTACCTTAAACCAAAGTTCACTTCAATTTTACATTGATTTTTGGAATACACTAGATAAACATGGTCTCAGGGAAGAAAAAAGATGTGTCTCCAAAATCTTCATTCCAAGTACCCCACTCCCCACGAGACATCTTCTGCCTTTCCAGCTCACTTATTTTAGTACTCTAACCATTTAGTACTCTAACCATTATTTCTCCCGTTGGGATCGCTAGTCCTTTTATTCTACCATGTTTTCCTGTCTATTGTCTCCTCGTGCCCTTGCTTCCCTCTTTATGCAACTTAAATTCCACGACACATCACTTGAATCCATTCTCTTGTGTTCATATACCTTGTCCATCTCTCCTCCCATTGTACTTGTCTGGCAAAATACTAACTCCAAATCTCTGTCAACTGCACCATACCTGCACCTGGGCAGCTGAACGTGGCCAAAGAAAACATATAATCAGGTGAATAGCCTCACTTAGATTTTTTGACCTCAAACAGCAAATCAACCTTCAGAACTGAACTGCCTGGAAATCCATGACATTTCCAGAAATGATGTGGAGAATATTGGGGGAAGGGACAAGACTACATGCAAAAAACTGGGTAGAATTAGGATGAGAGATTCAGAAGAGATGATGGGCTCTGGGCTAAGGAGGTGGTTGCAGGCATGGAGGTCAGAGCATACTCTCCAGAAATATTTAGGAGGTAGAACTGGCATGATTTGGTGAGTGAAACTGAACTTGGGCAGTTAGGTAATCACCTTTTTCACATCATGAGTCATTGGGTAGAAATTAGAAGCAATGTACAAATGAAGTCATTTTAAATTTAAGAACTTTACTCTGAGTGCTTCACTGGGGGATTGAAGGAACTTCTTAAGATGGCCATTCACTTCTTTCTTCCCTAACCATCTTTCTATAAGCGTCCTACTTCAGACTTCTCAAAAATGGCCTTTGTAGCTTCTCTCTACTCCTATTTTTGTTGCTTTTATCCTACTACACTCTACTATTTACTGTCTTCAATGTAAGGGGTGGAGAGATGCTATTAACCTCTATTAGTTAAAAAATTATTTATTTAGAAAGAAAATCAATTCAAATAAAGTGAAGTAGGAAGTTAGAGAATATGCTACTTCCAGTTTGGAACATTTCAATTTCCTTATTAAGTGACAGAGTTAATAGGCAACTGGATATAATAATTAAAGATGTAGACCTAGGTGTTGTATCTATTGTTTTTGCCCACCCTAGAATTCATTAAGAGCATTCTGGTTTTCTCTGAAAATTTACCCCTTTCCCACCCCCAGGAGCCTCATCATTCTCCATGTCTTTCATCTTCCTGTGCTTATCTCTATTTGTTTGTTTTATCTGTTTATTGCTTATGTCTTCTTACAGAATAAAAACTCCATGAGCCTATGGACTTTGTTGCCCACTGTTGCATTCCCAGAACCATGAGCAGCACTTGGCAAGTAGTAAGTGCTTCATGTATGTTACATAAATCAGTGCCAATTTGGTCAAGGTTGACCTGACTTCTACCTTCAGGGGTGGTGATGTAGCTAAAGCTTAAGAAAAGTTGTCATATTCTACTTCATTGGTGACAACGATTAGTTTAGAATGGGCACGTAAACCACCATGGCCCCAGAACTGTAAGCGTGTGCTTTTGGGGCTTCAAGGGGCTTCACAGAAGAACCTGGACTACAAAGTCAGCTCAGAAGGAAGCAATGCTAAGACACAAAATGAATGAGACCAAATCCTGATGACATTACTTCAGATCCTGGGTCAAGACAAGCACATTACACTGAGACTAGACATTCAATCTTTTGTTTAATTTTGTTCAGATTTGCTTAAGTTGAATTGCATTTTCTGCCACTTATAACCAAGAGTCCTGATGAACACAGGTTGTAACTGAAGTGTTGTTAACAGATGACATCACACGGACAGAATAGATAGTGTGAGAACAGAGCACTGAAAACACCTTATTTATGGATGAACAGACGAAGGAGGCTAAAAAGAAATGTCAGAACAGTATTAAGTTCACAGAAACCAAATAAAGAATTTTAAGGAAGACAAGACGTTAGCAGTATTGAGCTCAAACTCAGCATATACACAAGAGTCACATAGAGGGCTTGTTAAAGCACAGATTGTTGAACACCACCCCCGAGTTTCTAATTCAGTAAAGCCTGTGTGGGGCCCAAGAGTTCAAGTCTTTAACAAGTTCCCAGGTAATTTTTTTTTTTGCTCTTCTAGGGACCGCCTTTGAATAACACTGCTATAGAGATTTTGAATAAGGCAAGATTTGATAAGGGGAAGGGAGAACACTGTCTGTGTCTGTGTTGTGGCAGGCACTAGAAGGTGTGGGGAATTAGAAAGGATTGCAAGGAGTGGAGGCAGTGGAGTAGATGGTTTTTTTCAAGGCATTAAATTATTAAAGCAATGAGAGAAGGGAACAGCTAGCGAGAGTGGCTGGGGAAGCCTCTTTATTTAAAGATGGGAGAGATTTAGGCGTGTTTATTTGCTGAGGACAAAGGGTTGTAATGAAGCCTGTACAAGCTGAAGATACAGGGAGTGAACCCTAGAGTGATGAATTGGAGAGGACCAGAGGAAACAGCTGGGGTCCACAGGTGGAGAGGCTAGTAACTGAGGAAAGGGGATGGAAGCAGATGTGGAGAGGTTTGTGGATGCAGGATGCCTGTTTGGATTGCCTTGTTTTCCTTCTAAAATAGAAAAGAGGTTAATGTGCTTAGAGCAATGAGAAAAGTAGAACGGGAGGTTTAAAGAGGAAGGAGAAGATTTAAAAGAACTGTTGAGAAAAATGAGAAAAAGTTGACTGTGGACAAGTAGAAGTTTTATTCGGAGCATCAGGGGCCCAGCTGTGGTTGGAGTCCATGATCATAGAATAGAGGGACTTCCCAGCAGAGCTTGGCAGCCCTGGTTTAGGAGCAGACGAGGCAGACTGTGGCATTCATCCAGGATAGGGGTGACTTTCCTTCTTGTTCTTTTAAAAACAATAATACCTCCATTAATTTGTGCTCCGGGAATAAAGCTCTTTACTATGAAAACAGGCAGTCTGAAAAACAAAAACATGTCCATAAATCACAAAGGCAGAACATTTGTAGCCTTATGACAAAATTGTTCAGTACACAGCTTCTTTTTGTCCTGGACCAGACCCTTGTCTAGATCAACATGTGAAATCTCTGAAAAATATCTTCTGTCCTAGGTCCCCTTGACCTAATTCAAGGGTCTGACATCTCCTATTCTCTTCAACTCCATCCTCTAGCAAACCTGGAAAGGATGTGATCATCACTCTGCTTGTTGCCCTTTGCAGATTGCTGGAACCCTTCACTTGATGTGTTGCTTTAGTCAAGATTATGCACATTCAATGGTTTTGCTCCAGTTGTGGAAGAATACTGGACTTACCTTAAAAAAAAAGATGTTTAGATGTCACTTTAAAACAGGAGGAGTGCAGGTGATGGAGATGATATGTCTGATCTCCAGAGCTCTGTATTACATCCATGGGTGGGCCTGGCACAGAAAATGCTCAACAAGTGTCTACTAAATGAATGAACACGTGATTAAATAAACAACACAACTAGTGGTGAGTTGGAGTGGGGGTGGAATTGAGGTGAGGACGGGAAACAAAATTGTTGGTGGAAGTGAAAACTATCACAACCTTTGTAGAGGGTGCCTTTCAAGGGAATTTCCTCAGAAGTCAACCCTGAGACAAAGATTTGAGGGCAAGTGATTTGAAATGTGGGTCTAAGACACATATATACTTATGTGTGCAGAAAGTACCATTGGGAGGGTGAAGAAGAAATTGGAACAGTGGCCTGGAAATTTGGGATGAAAGAAAAGGCAGACAAGGTGAAAGGGAAGTGTGTGTGTATATATATATATTTTTTTTTTCTTTTTACTATAATCTTTTGTATTTTCTGGGCTTCCCAGGTAGCACTAGTGGTAAAGAACCTACCTGCCAACGCAGGAGACATAAGAGACTCGGGTTTGATCCTTAGGTTGGGAAGATCCCTTGGAGGAGGGCATGGCAATCCGCTCCAGTATTCTTGCATGGAGAATCCCATGGACAGAGGAGCCTGGCAGGCTACATACAGTCCATAGGGCTGCAAAGTGTTGAACATGACTGAAGCAACTTAGCACGAAACATGTACTCACTGTCTAATTTTTAAATTTGTTCATCTAGAACGTATTTCAAGAAATTAAATTTTCAAGCAAGTTGTAGTTGTGTGTGTATGTGTGTGTAGATAGTAGTTAATAAAATAGAAACCTCTTAACCTACCTCCATTCCCACTTTCTAATCTCAAGGGAATTGAATCTCAAAGGATTCCAGTAATATCCTGGGGCTCTTAGATGTCCTCATGTTGATATGATTCCATTTCAAGACAGTCATAAAAGTGACTTAACCAGACGTTATTTTTCTGTTGCATTTTTCACAGATCTCTGCATTCCTGGGAACCAAAGAAATGGTGGTTGATGAATGTTTTTAAGACAAACACAAACAACAAATAAGTTATGGCACAAACCAGACTAGATATTCTTGATAATACACTGCCAGCAGAAATGTTATCATCTTTGGGAAAATCTTTTGAGTGGTCATGATACTCTTGGGCAGGGAAGTCAGTCCTTAGTGGCACTCGAATGTCTCAATATTTGGCTGGGCTGTGCCATGTCACCGAAATATCTAATTAATGTAGGTCTTCATTTTGAGGAACTGGGGCTGTTTCTGTGGGGTGTTGGAGGGATAGAGGAACTGGGGTAGGGTGGGATAGAGGAACTAATTTGCCCCCATGAAACTGCTGAAGCATTGATGTTTCTTCTGTTTTCTCAGCTTCTCGGTGGAGAAGAGATTAATCAGCTAATTGCTCAATTTAATCAGTGACAGGCAGCCACATTCAGAATAGACTGCCCAGATGAAATGGTTTAGCCTTTGGCAGGGAGTTGGGGAAGAGGTACAAAATTCCCATTTCTCTTAGTTGGAGCCATTGAATAATAATAGAAAATATCATAATTTCTCATCAAGATCATAGCAACAACAAATCGTAAATGCTCTCCCTGTCTCCAGTCTTGCTACTTTTAAAATCATCTACCAAGATGTGATCATAGTGATCTTTTTAGAATGTGGATATAACCCACATTTCATTTCTTGAAACTTTTTCATGACTCCTATAAAGTAAACCACATTCTACTAACCAGTATGCTCAGTCTTTCATGGTCCAGCCCCTGCCAAATTTTATACCTACATCACCTACCATTTCTCACCTGTGTTTGTATTTTCAGCAGTGCCTATGGATCTTTATATGCTGCTCTTGTTCTCCTGTATTTCCAAGCCCAGAGACACCTTTCCCTTTGGGTTCCCGTGGCCCAGTTAAAATCCTACTCTATTATAGTATTTATTATGTGATATTATAATTTCATATTCCTTATCTATAGCCTTTATTAGATGGTAAAACTTTTCTAGATATAGACAGTCCCTTATCTTTATATTCCCATGCAGTAGTCATTCAATAAAAGTTGTTTACATAGACTAACTGCCCACTGTCCTACTCCCTTCAAGAGCCTCTACTTGAATACTTCAAGCTTACCACCTCTGTAGATGTTGAATTCTACTCTTACTATTTTAATGACTGTTAGGAATAGTGTTAAGGAGCGAAAGGGGAAAAGAGAGAAGATGGGCTGTGGTGCAGCAGCAACAGGGCCTTAGATGACCCCACAGGGAGTCCTGAAGCTGGGGTGGCCCTTTAGAGTTGGCCCAAGTTGGGGAAAGGAGGCTGAGGTTTTATATCCCTGCATAAGCCAGATGTTGCATGAAGGCTGCCCATGGAGGGAGTCATGACCTTGGAGAAGGTGACTATTTTTAGCCAAAGACAATTCCTTTAGAGGCCTAAGAGCTGAGAGCTGTTGTGGGAAATACTCGGCATTGGAGTGAATAATGCATTTCAGTCCTGTCAGGTGATTTGGGCAGGATGTAACTGTATCAATTTACACTCCCACCAATAGTGCAAGAGCGGTCCCTTTTCTCCACACCCTCTCCAGCATTTATTGTTTGTAGACTTTTTGATGATGGCCACTCTGACTGGTGTGAGGTGATATCTCATTGTAGTTTTGATTTGTATTTCTCTAATAACGAGTAAAAAGCAACCATCATTTATTTATAGCACATATCTGCCGGGCTGGTAGTGGTCAGTGGGGACAGCTTGGTTCTGCTGGTGTTAGCTGGGGTGGCCCATCTAAGGTTGGAAGTGCCATTTCCAAAATGGCTCACTTACATGGCTAAAAATTGCAGCATGGAACTCTACTGGGAAGTGTGGGCTTCCTTATACAATGGCGCTTGGATACCCAGGAGGAGTATTTCAAAATAACTAAGCAGAAGATCTATCAGCTTTAATAACCTAGCTGCAGAAGCCACAGATTATCACATTTTGATAGAGGGTGGCAATGCTACATTGTAAATGAAAAAGTGAAATTGGAGCTATTTTTAGGGCTATTTTTGGAAAATACAATCTTTCATAATCTACCTTTTAGGTACAATGATTCATATTCATCCTTTATGTAGAATATACTTATACCCCTTACTCAGAATCCAACTCTTATCCCATTATGGCATTGGGTAAAACCATCTGAGTACCATTCTGAAGACATGTGACTAAAGCAAGTATAATTTGGGACAGACATTGAACATATAATTTTGGAAGGCATTGAACAATCTCATAGACATTTCCATTCAAAGAGAAAGAAAAATAAAAGACATATAACTGTTTGGGGTCATAATAATTCTGGAATCCAGTCAGAGTCATATTCTTAGATCCTTGATTAAGGTTCATCCTTCTCCCTGGAATGATTTTCCACAGCACTTGGGTCTACCCTTTGACTCTTGGTTCCATCTTCTGAATTACCGTTTATCTTCCATAAACTGTAGCACATGTTTATGGCCGAGTCCACATCCCAGTCCAAAAGTGTCTTTTAATTTTATATAGTTATTGTCCTTTTTAGCAAGGCTTCCACCAGAAAAAATTATCATAAATACACTGTGGATTTTCCATGAATCCCATTAATGTTTACCCACTAGACAAAAGTTACACTACAAACCCATTTTAGACAGATGCTTAATCTTTGGCTCCCTCTAACATTCAGAAAACGAAGATCATGGCATCTGGTCCCATCACTTCATGGCAAATAGATGGGGAAACAGTGGAAACAGTGTCAGACTTTATTTTGGGGGGCTCCAAAATCACTGCAGATGGTGATTGCAGCCATGAAATTAAAAGATGCTTACTCCTTGGAAGGAAAGTTATGACCAACCTAGATAGCATATTGAAAAGCAGAGACATTACTTTGCCAACAAAGGTCCATCTAGTCAAGGCTATGGTTTTTCCAGTGGTCGTGTATGGATGTGAGAGTTGGACCGTGAAGAAGGCTGAGCACCAAAGAATTGATGCTTTTGAACTGTGGTGCTGGAGAAGACTCTTGAGAGTCCCTTGGACTGCAAGGAGATCCAACCAGTCCATCCTAAAAGAGACCAGTCCTGGGTGTTCATTGGAGGGACTGATGTTGAGGCTGAAACTCCAATACTTTGGCCAGCTCATGTGAAGAGTTGACTCATTGGAAAAGACCCCAATGCTGGGAAAGATTGGGGGCAGGAGGAGAAGGGGTCGACAGAGGATGAGATGGCTGGATGGCATCACCGACTCGATGGACATGAGTTTGAGTAGATTCTGGGAGTTGGTGATGGACAGGGAGGCCTTGCGTGCTGAGATTCATGGGGTCGTGAAGAGTCGGACACGACTGAGTGACTGAACTGAACTGAACGAGTCTCAGGTGGTATCAGAAAGAAAAATGAATAAAATGTTTTGAAACTGGAGGAAAGAATTTCTATATTACGTAGAGGCAGAAAATTTGACAAGTCAATCATTTTGCTTCTTCTTAATGCTGATGATAAAATGTGAGAGGAGAGAGATAAGCTGAAGAATATATGTACAAATGAGCCAGGGTTTGCCAGGTTTGAAAAATAAAATCATTTCTCATTGCTGGCCTTTCTGAGATTTTCAAATCTATAAATAGATTTGAGGCAAAGATAGTTAAAGAAAGGGTATGATAATTGTATAAGTTGTGACCTTTCACTAAGACTTTAGGAACAGTTAAGGTGGCATCTCAGAGATCCTTTCAGATAAAAAAGCTATGAAGGATATGAAGAAGCTTCCCCATTGGTTCAGATGGTAAGGAATCTGCCTGAAATGCAAGAGACCCAGGTTTGATCCCTGGGTTGGGAAGATCCCCTGGAAAAGGAAATGGCAACTTCCTCCAGTATTCAATGCCATGGACAGAGGAGTCTAGCAGGCTATAGTTCATGGGATCACAAAGAGTTGGACATGACTGAGTGACTAATACACACACACAAAGATATGAGAGTCATGTATCTCCGATCCTCTCATTAAATGACAGGTCTTCCAATAATCTTAAGGGCAATGTCCTTTAGAAGACTTCAATTCAGTTTAGTCGCTCAGTCGTGTCCAACTCTTTGCGACCCCATGAATCGCAGCACGCAAGGCCTCCCTGTCCATCACCAACTCCCAGAATCTACTCAAACTCATGTCCATCGAGTCGGTGATGCCATCCAGCCATCTCATCCTCTGTCGACCCCTTCTCCTCCTGCCCCTGATCTTTCCCAGCATCGGGATCTTTTCCAATGAGTCAACTCTTCACATGAGCTGGCCAAAGTATTGGAGTTTCAGCCTCAATATCAGTCCCTCCAATGAACACCCAGGACTGGTCTCTTTTAGGATGGACTGGTTGGATCTCCTTGCAGTCCAAGGAACTCTCAAGAGTCTTCTCCAGCACCACAGTTCAAAAGCATCAATTCTTTGGTGCTCAGCCTTCTTCACGGTCCAACTCTCACATCCATACATGACCACTGGAAAAACCATAGCCTTGACTAGACGGACCTTTGTTGGCAAAGTAATATCTCTGCTTTTCAATATGCTATCTAGGTTGGTCATAACTTTCCTTCCAGGGAGTAAGCATCTTTTAATTTCATGGCTGCAATCACCATCTGCAGTGATTTTGGAGCCCCCCCAAATAAAGTCTGACACTGTTTCCACTGTTTCCCCATCTATTTGCCATGAAGTGATGGGACCAGATGCCATGACCTTCATTTTCTGAATGTTGAGCTTTAAGCCAACTTTTTCACTCTCCCTTTCACTTTCAACAAAAGGTTTTTAGTTCCTCTTCAGTTTCTGCCACAAGAGTAGTGTCATCTGCATATCTGAGGTTATTGACATTTCTCCCGGCAATCTTGATTCCAGCTTGTGCTTCCTCCAGCCCTGTGTTTCTCGTAATGTACTCTGCATATAAGTTAAATAAGTAGGGTGACAATATATAGCCTTGACGTACTCCTTTTCCTATTTGGAACCAGTCTGTTGTTCCATGTCCAGTTCTAACTGTTGCTTCCTGACTTGCATATAAGTTTTTCAAGAGGCAAGTCAGGTGGTCTGGTATTCCCATCTCTTTCAGAATTTTCCACAGTTTATTGTGATCCACACAGTCAAAGGCTTTGGCATAGTCAATAAAGCAGAAATAGATGTTTTTCTGGAACTCTCTTGCTTTTTCTATGATCCAGCTGATGTTGGCAATTTGATCTCTGGTTCCTCTGCCGTTTCTAAATCCAGCTTGAACATCAGGAAGTTTATAGTTCATGTATTGCTGAAGCCTGGCTTGGAGAATTTTGAGCATTACTTTACTAGTGTGTGAGATGAGGGCAATTGTGCGGCAGTTTGAGCAGTCTTTGGCATTGCCTTTCTTTGGGATCAGAATGAAAACTGACCTTTTCCAGTCCTGTGGCCACTGCTGAGTTTTCCAAATTTGCTGGCATATTGAGTGCAGCACTTTCACAGCATCCTCTTTCAGGATTTGAAATAGCTCAACTGGAATTCCATCACCTCCACTAGCTTTGTTCGTAGTGATGCTTTCTAAGGCCCACTTGACTTCACATTCCAGCATGTCTGGCTCTGGGTGAGTGATCACACCATCGTGATTATCTTGGTCATAAGCTCTTTTTTGTGCAATTCTTCTGTATATTCTTGCCATCTCTTCTTAATATCTTCTGCATCTGTTAGGTCCGTACCATTTCTATCCTTTATTGAGCCCATCTTTGCATGAAATGTTCCTTTGGTATCTCTAATTTTCTTTAAGAGATCTCTAATCTCCCATTCTGTTTTTTCCCTCTATTTCTTTGCATTGATCACTGAGGAAGGCTTTCTTATCTCTCCTTGCTATTCTTTGGGACTCTGCATTCAGATGGGTATATCTTTCCTTTTCTCCTTTGCTTTTCACTTCTCTTCTGTTCACAGCTATTTGTAAGGCCTCCTCAGACCGCCATTTTGATTTTTTGCATTTCTTTTCCATGGGAATGGTCTTGATCCCTGTCTCCTGTACAATGTCACAAACCTCCATCCATAGTTCATCAGGTACTCTGTCTGTCAGATCTAGTCCCTTAAATCTATTTCTCACTTCCACTGTATAATCACAAGGGATTTGATTTAGGTCATACCTGAATGGTCTAGTGGTTTTTCCTACGTTCTTCAATTTAAGTCTGAATTTGGCAATAAGGAGTTCATGATCTGAGCCACAGTCAGCTCCTGGTCTTGTTTTTGCTGACTGTATAGAACTTCTCCATCTTTGGCTGCAAAGAATATAATCAATCTGATTTCAGTACTGACCATCTGGTGATGTCCATGTGTAGAGTATTCTCTTGTGTTGTTGGAAGAGGGTGTTTGCTATGACCAGTGCATTTTGTTGGCAGAACTCTATTAGTCTTTGCCCTGCTTCAGTCCGTATTCCAAGGCCAAATTTGCCTGTTACTCCAGGTGTTTCTTGATTTCCTACTTTTGCATTCCAGTCCCCTATAATGAAAAGGACATCTTTTTTGGGTGTTAGTTCTAAAAGGTCTTTGTAGGTCTTCATAGAACCATTCAACTTCAGCTTCTTCAGAGTTACTGGTTGGGGCATAGACTTGGGTTACTGTGATATTGAATGGTTAGCCTTGGAAACGAACAGAGATCATTCTTTCATTTTTGAGATTGCATCCAAGTACTGCATTTCAGACTCTTTTGTTGACCATGATGGCTACTCCATTTCTAAACTAAAATGGACTGGAATGGGTGAATTTAACTCAGATGAGACTCGTTAGGCTTTCACTAAACCCTTTAGGTTTCTGTCCAATCCTAAAGTCAATGCCATATATATACACATATGTATACAACATATTTTTTTCCATTCTCAGTATCAAACTTTCTTTATCTATTGCTCCATAACACACCATCACAAACTTATGACTTACAGTAAAACCAATTATTTATTTCATTCATGAATCTTCAACCTGGTCAGTGCTCAGCAGGACCATTTCATCTCTACTTCTCTTGGTTGGGGTGCTCAACTGTTTCGGATGAGCCACTTCCAAGATGGCTTATTCACATGACTTGCAATTGGGTGCAGTCTTCCAGTTTCTCTCCATATGGGCCTCTCCACAGGATGACCTGGGCTTCCTCAGAGCACAGTGTCTAGGTTACAAAGGCAAGTATCCCAAGAGAACCGGGTGGAAGCTGTATTTTTTTTGTTTTATGTTTATCGTTTCTCAAAAATCATCCAATGTCACTTTGCGTGCATACTCAGTTGCTAAGCTGTGTCTGACTCTTCATGACCCCAAGGACTGTAGACTCCTCTGTGCATGGGGTTTCCTGGGCAAGAATACTGCAGTGAGTTGCCATTTCCTTTTCCAGGGGATCTAATATCACTCACTGTACCATAATCATAATTTTACCCAGAGCTGAAGTTAGAAAGTGTGGGCCCCACCTCTTGAAGAGAAGAGTGTCAAAGTCGCATTGTATGAAGTGAGGATAATGAGATATATTGTTATGGCCAATTTGAAAAATATAGCCTACTAAGGCATGTTATATAACTGTTCTGTTCCTTGGTATTTTCTAAAGTTTAGTACCTGGGAGAAGACACATTACTAAAGTTCTGACTAGCATACAGTAGAAGGAATTACCTGTTCCTTTTATCTTTTTTTTGTCTTTTAAAGTTTTTTTTTTTTTTTTTAGGATATGGACCATTTTTAAAGTCTTAATTGAATTTGTTAGCATATTGCTTCTGTTTTATCTTTTGGCTTTTTGGCCCCGAGGCACGTGGGATCTTAGCTCCCTGACCAGAGATTGAACCCGCACCCCCTGCATGGGGGAAGGCAACATCTTAATCACTGGACCACCGGCTAAGTTCCTCCTTTTATCATTTATACCAGGATTCTGCGAACTACAGCCCGAGGTCCATCTAGCCACTCCCCCACCGCCACCCCCCAACCTATTTTTGTTGATTAAGTTTTCTTGGACCACAGCCACACTCATCTGTTTAGGTATTAACTCTGGCTGCTTTCACGTTATAAAGGCAGAGTCTTATGTGCAGCAGAGACCGTATGGGCTGAAATGACTAAAATATTCACTCTTTGCTCTTTTAGAGAAAAAGTTTGCCAATATCTGCTTTCCACCCTACTCAGTCATAGAGAGCTAGAACTGAGAGGCACCTTAGAGATGATTTTGAGTGAATTCCATTCTATGGATGAGGGTGCTGAAGCTCAGACAGCAGTGAGTGACTAATCAGAAGTAGAGTCTTGATTTATTTTTTTTTTTTTACTATTCACTGTGTTTCTAAGCATTTTTACAGACATTCTCTCCTCTCATCTGTCAGGAAGGGTCTATTTTCATTCCCAGTTTATGCCTAAGGAATGAGAGAACTCAGGTTGAGGAATTTGTTTGATTACATAGTGGCAGAGCTGAAATTCCAACCCAGGGCTTCTGAGCTTTAGACTTGTTAACCATGACAGCAATCTTTCCCAAAGGGCAGACTGCATCCTACTTGCATCAGAATCACCCAGTCTGTGACTCATTGCACCATACATGTTCTAAACAGAAGATTCTTAACCCTGGCTATACATCAGAATTACCTGAGGGGGTAGTTGAGAACACAAGTGCCTGCGAAAAACACAAAGCTTGTCTTAGTCTGTTCAAGTAAAGAGGAAACTTGGGGGAGGAAAACTTGGCAGCTTTAGTGGAGCCAGGGTCAGCTTCCAGCCAAAAACTATGATGTTGGGCTTTTACCTGCATCGTTCTTCTACTTCAATATTATTAGCGCATTTGCAGGGGGTCTAAAAATGGGAAAGAAGTGCTCATTTAAGCTTCTTACTTTCAAATAGTATAACAAGTGTATCTCCATTTTTACACATGGAAGTTGGGTTTTATTTACAAGAGATATGATTTCCACATATATATTACAGGTCTGGTGAGTTACATAATTGGCAGGGCATGGATTTAATCCTTGTTCTTTGGGGAAGAGAAAAGCTTTCTAATGAAGGTTTTTCACATTCACAAATAATAAAGCTGTATTACAGCCTAGGAAGTGGCTTTTGAGAAATTATAGATTCTTCAAATGTGGGAACAAATTTTTTTTTTCTCATTTTGCTCATTTACTCTGTTACAAAACTCAACAATGTTTTGCAAAATTTGACAGTCTCTTGGATTTTAAAAATGTATTTTGTAAACTGAAGTCAGATGTGGTCTCCAGCTCCCATAACCGCACGTGTTGCCCTCAAGTGATTAATTACTTTGGTTTGCCCAGGACTGAGGGGTTCCTGGGACATGGGACCATCCTTTCCGAGAATGGGAAAGTCTCAAGCAAACTAGGTTGAACTAGGACAAGTCAGCCTACTGGTGGCCCCAACTTGAATACAGAACTCAGCTGTTCCATGGACTTCACAGAAAGCTGTCTACTCATCATTTGTGACCAACTTTTCTCATCCATTTCCTCTTTCCCCATCCTTCTCTTTATAAAGAACAAATACAATTCTCTTTTTGCACAGAGAAGAATTGCACCCGCTTTCTTGAAGCATTAGCACCAAGCATTTCATGGCCCCAAGGCTTCAGTTTCTAGTCCAGGTAAGCTTATTATAACTTTCCTTGAAACAAACACTGTATGAGTTGAATGCTGTGAACACAGTTTCATCTTGTCCTGTTACTCTTTTTTTATATCTCACCTTATTCCAAATGGATAGATTTGTGAAGGGTCTTTCTAATTTGTGATAATCTTTTCCCATTCATCACGTGAACACCTGTGTACTTGCTGCATAGTGCCATGCGTAAGAACATGACTAGCTCTTCAGCCTAGGACAAGTTACTTGAATCCTCTGAGCTTGGATGCCTCACCTAAAAAATGAAGTAAAACAAAGTGATTTCTAAGATTCCTCCTGCCCTGACCTTCCAGTGTATTCTTCACTGTGTGTGTGTGTGTGTGTGTGTGTGTGTGTGTGTGTGTGTGTGTGTGTGTGTGTGTGTGTGTGTGTGTGTGTGTGTGTGTATGTGTTAGTTGCTCAGTTATGTCTGATTCAGTTGTGTCTGATGGTAGTCCGCCAGGCTCCTCTGTCTGTGGGATTCTTCAGGTAAGAATATTAGAGTGGGTTGCCATTTCCTTCTCCAGGGGATCTTCCCAACCGAGGATTCAAACCCAGGTCTCCTACTTTGCAGGCAGATTCTTAACCATCTGAGCCACTTCACTGAGTTGAAAGCAACTGGTCATGATCTTTTTTACATGTAGCCTGGAAATCTCACACAACATCCTTTAAACATGTACTAATATAGAACACGGAAATACCAGCAAGGCTGTTTCTGAAATCTTTCATAACGATGATGTAACAGTGGCCATTTGTCTCCATCAGTTCAGAAGTTCCTGCTCCCTGCTCTGTTCCCCTATGGTAAAGTGCTATTTTTCTTTTTTAATGGCTGTGAGGCATGTGGGAACTTAGCTCCTCAACCAGGGATAGAACCTACATGCCCTCTATTGAAACAACTGTACCACTACGGGACCACTGGACCCCCTAAAGTGAAGTCGCTTAGTCGTGCCTGACTCTTTGCAACTCCATGGACTGTAACCTATCAGGCTCCTCCGACCATGGGATTTTCCAGGCAAGAATACTAGAATGGTTGTCATTTCCTTCTGCAGAGGATCTTCCTGACTCATGGATTGAACCCAGGTCTCCTGCATTGCAGGCAGACCCTTTACCCTTTAAGCCACCAGGGAAGCTGGTGGACCCCCTAAAGTGCTATTTAAAGAGTTGTTTTTGAATTAACCACTTAGAAACAAAAAGATACATCTCTCCCCTAGCCCTCTAATTTGAAAAGTATTTTAAGGACTTTATATAGATTTAAAGAATTTGGAAAATATAGAAAAGCACAAAGTATGACAAAAATCACCAATAATTCTCCCCTATGGACATAAAGTGGAGAAGGCAATGGCACCCCACTCCAGTACTCTTGCCTGGAAAATTCCATGGACGGAGGAGCCTGGTAGGCTGCAGTCCACGGGGTCGCTAAGAGTCAGACACGACTTAGTGACTTCCCTTTCTCTTTTCACTTTCATGCATTGGAGAAGGAAATAGCAACCCTCTCCAGTGTTTTTGCCTGGAGAATCTCAGGGACAGGGGAGCCTGGTGGGCTGCTGTCTATGGGGTCACACAGAGTCGGACACGACTGAAGTGACTTAGCCACAGCAATGGACATAAGGACTGGTAAACTTTTGGTGTATTTGGTATTAAAAAAAAAAACAAAAAACACTGTGCTGTGCTATCTATAGTCAGCTTTCTTCACTTAGCAATGGATTGCACTTTCTCATTTTATTGTGAGATTTCTGAGGGCTCAATTGTATTACATTTTATAGGTAATCACACCTGATTTAATTAAGCCTCTGACTGGATATTGAGGATTCCTACTTCTCTGGTGGCTCAAATGGTAAAGCATCTGTCTACAATGCTGAAGACCTGGGTTCAGTCCCCAGGTTGGGAAGATTCCCTGGAGAAGGCAATGGCACCCCACTCCAGTACTCTTGCCTAGAAAATCCCATGGATGGAGGAGCCTGGTGTAGGCTACTGTCCATGGTGTTGCAAAGAGTCGGACACAACTGAGTGACTTCACTTTCTTTCTCAAGTTTTTATAAACAAACATCTAATAAATTACTTTCTCACCAGATATTCATTTTTATAAGCTTTTAATTTTATATTGGACTATAGCTTATGAAGCCCAACAATGCTGTGATAGTTTAAGTTGGACAGCACAGGGACTCAGACAAACATGTGTATCAGTTCTCCCCTAAACTCCCCTCTCATCCAGGCTGCCATATAACATGGAGCAGAGTTCCCTGAGCTGTAAAGCAGGTCCTTGTTGGCTACCCATTTTAAACATAGCAGTGAGTACACATCGATCCCAAACACCCTAACTATCCCTTTCCACCTCCACCTCCCTGGCAACCATAAGTTTGTTCTCTAAGTCCATCTCACCAGATATTCTTAATGGCGAATTTCTAATATACAAGTTATATACATTTCTGAGTTTTTAATGGGACTTTTAAATTGTCTTCCAAAAAGTGTTCTCAAGTTACACTTCCTCAGGCTGGATATGAGAGGGACTCTTCCTTGCAGCTTTGCCAACAATTAGTCATAATCAGTGATAATACCAGCCAAGGGCTTTGGGCAGTGGCAAAGTCCAGTGTTACAGCAAAACTCTGACACTGCTCTTTGATATTGGTGTGTTTATACAACATCCAAAAATAGAACAAGAAAGCAAACAGAGACATTGATCATTTGGGGTCAGAGTCATCCACCTAGTATTGAAGCGTCTAAACATACATCAGGAGCTCTTAACCTGGAGTCGATGAACCTTACCCCAGACATTTATCCAACTTAATATGTCTGTTTCAACTTGAACAAACCGATGGCCTTTAAACCAGAGGGCATAGCTGCTCTGAGGAAACTTGAAAATAAATAAATGGTTTATGAGAAAAGGAGTGAAGGGAACTTGCCCATAGTGAGTGTACTTGCCCTGTGGATCAACTTATTTCATCCTGAAAGTATGATGTGGGTATATTTTTAGACCCATTTAATCAATTTTTTTAGACCTCATTGACAAAATGGGTCTAAAAAAATACCCACATCATACTTTCAGGATGAAATAAGTTGATCCATGGGACAAGTGCACTCACTGTGGGCAAGTTCCCCTCACTCCTTTTCTCATAAACCTTTTATTTATTTTCAAGTCTCCTCAGAGCAGCTATGGCCTCTGATTTAAAAGCCATCAGTTTGTTCAAGTTGGAATAGACATTCTATCAATGAGCAGGGGCTTCCCAGGTGGTGCAATGGTAAAGAATCTGCCTGTCAAGGCAGGAGATGGGAAAGACCTGGGTTATATCTCTGGGTTGGGAAGATCCCCTGGAGTAGGAAATGTCACCCCACTCCAGTCTTCTTGCCTAGAAAATTCTATGGGCAGAGGAGTCTAGCGGGCTACCATCCCTGGGGACGCAAAGAGTCAGACACGACTGAGCGATTGAGAACACATATTAGTGAGGGACTGGAGAACTCAGAAAAAGCCTGAAACTTCCCCCACAGTCATCCAGCTAATTAAGAACTCCCGTGGGAGCTGAGCCATGGTTTGTTTCTTTGTTTGTTTGTTTTTACTCTAAACAAGTGCTGTTCCTCTTATAACACAAAGGCCTTCCTTGAAAGGAAGACTAAGATTGAGATTTAAAAGAAAGTGTAAAGAGAATGTGAGGTTAAAAGCATAACACCTAGTGTACAGTAGGACTTTAATGCATTTGTGCTGAGGGAGTGAATGAATGGCCAATATTTCCTTCTGATCCTTGGTTTCAAGTGTCCTAAGCAATTGCAAAATGATTGGGAAGGCTTTCTCTTCCATCGAGTTTGGTCCCAGCCTTCACCCTTTAATTATGGTCCATATTTTCTTCACTCCAAATTAGTTCAGGACAGCTGACAATAGTTTCGTGTGCCATGTCTGGGTGGGAGAAGCGAGCTGAGAGAGGTGGGGCTGAGTGACATAAATCTTCTATTTTTGGTAGGTAGCAAACCAGCAGTTTCATGTGGTTAACTTAATAATTCAAAGCTAAAATGCTGACTTTTTTTTTTCATTTGAAGTGTTTATGTGAGCAACAGACCCACTTCCTCTTCCTTTTTAAGATCTTGGGGACACCCTACCCTGTTTCCATGGAGGAGGAGCAGAACAAATTTGCTTGTTCTTGGTGTAACAGCCTTTAACGTGACCTGTCATCCAGGCATTGGTCACTTTGGACAAAGGATCAGGGGAGAAGGATGGACAAGACTTTGATGGGAGACATGGGATAGATCCAGAAGAAGCTCCTCAGGTTGCAGCAGCAGCATGGTCCTAGCACAGGGCCTGGGATAAGGCGCAGGACTCTAACTCCTAGGGTGGGAGGAGAGTGGCTAAGAATAAAGCAGGTGGAGAAGCAGGGAGAACAAAGCAGAGTCCATGTATGACCTGAGAAATAATATCAATATTTAGGTCCAAGAATAAGTCACAGCCTTGGGAGTTAAACCCTGGGCATTGGTGATAGATGGTGACAGTGTTATAAAGCAAATACCCAGGTTGATGGAATGGAGTGTAACCAGGGGAGGGCCATTTTAAACAAGGTTGTCCCAGAGCAGTTGATCAGAGAGCTGAAGGGTGAAGATACACAAACCTTAGGAAGAGCTGCGAAGGAGCAGGCCAGGCAGAGGAAGTAGCAGGTGTAAGGGCCTCAGATGGGACTGGGCTGCAGGTTCTGGGGTCAGGGGAATGAAAGGAGGCCTTGGTGGGAAGAGGGAGGCTAAGAGATGAGGCTGGAGAGATGTCCATGAGGTGGGATGGGCAGGAACTTGAGGATCCCAGTTCAGAGTTTGGGCTGTATTTTAAGAACAATGGAAGGACATTTAAAACATTTTCCATGATAGAATGGCATGATCAGAATTTCACTTGACAAATTTAAGCCTGGCTGTTGTCTGGAAATTGTAGAGGGGCAACAGAGCATCCAGGTAAGAGACTTCAAAGCTTTTTGGGGAAATCAAAGCCATTCCTCAACTCCTTGTGAGATATCCCAGAAGAGGCAGTTGGCAAAAGATCACACTGCCCTTCATGAATATCTAAGATTCATATTGGGATGGAATCATGGACAGAATCAAATAAGAACTATTTGGACACTCTTTTATGAAGATGTATATGTGTAAAGGAGATGGAGAAACATATGTTTGGAAAAGTGCCCAAAATTCATGCATCTTTTGATGAAGTTAATTAAGCATTCACTTCATTCACTCACTCTTCCTTTCATACAACAAATCTTTGTCAGCTGTCTGTTCTGTGCCAGGAGATATGCTCTATCCAGGGAGTTCAGTGGAGAATGAATAGAGAGGATACCTACCTTCCTGAGGCATGTGGTCTGCTCTAGGTAACTTTCATAGTTTCCAAGTTCTTAGAGAACTGATTCATGTGGAAACATGGGGAGGACTGATGGAATTTTCCATGGAAAGACACTTGAGTTCTTCCAGGAGTGGGAGCTTGATGAATATTTGTTGACAAACAGATGATGTTGAAGAAATCATTAAACTTCCTTGATCCTGTTTATTCCTTTGAACAGATTAGGAAAGCTGGGTAGGGGGTCATACACTCAGAGTGGCTTCAGTCAGTGTTGAATTCCTATCATGTAGAACCTGGATAGAATTGGGTGACATCACCTGAGCAATCGTAACATTGCTACGAGTAGAACAGACATTACTGGCCTCCTGAATGGGCACAATGAGATCTGTGTTATACTCCCCATGAAGTCATCTTGCCAACAAACTGGCCACTAGTCTAGTTAAGTGTCTCCATCTACCCACCAGCTTTCCAGAAATAGTGGGATGGAGGAACATGTTTAGTGCTCCCCAGGGAACAAGTATGAAAGTGAAGGTGTTAATTGCTCAGTCATGTGTGACTCTGTGACCCCATGGATGTAACCCTCCAGGCTCCTCTGTCCATAGAATTCTCTAAGCAATAATACTGGAGTGGATCTTCCCTACCCAAGTATCGAACCCAGGTCTCCCACATTGCAAGCAGATTCTTCACCATCTGAGCCACAAGGAAGGTCCTGGTGCTCCCCAGGAAACAAGTATACAGCCAGACAAATTAAATGCAGGCAATTCTATAGGACAAATGACCCGGTTTCTTTCTCTAACAAATGAATGGCACAAAAAAGTGCTAGGTTGTGGGTGAGAGGGCACTGCTCTTTTAAGGGAAACTTATCATGTTAATGTCATATTAATTTTGTAAAGGATGAAAATAGTATTGGATTTTGCTACAGGCAAAAGTCCTCAGGCATTTTATGCTACAACATAGATGAAGTTTGAAGACATTCTGCTAAGTGAAAGAAGCCAGGCACGCAAGAGGACAAACATTGTATGATTCCACTTATTTTGGGTACCTAGTGTAGTCCACTCCCGTACTCTTGCCTGGAAAATCCCATGGACAGAGGAGCATGGTAGGCTGCAGTTCATGGGGTCGTGGAGAGTCAGACACGACTGAGCAACTTCACTTTCACTTTTCACTTTCATGCATTGGGAAAGGAAATGGCAACCCACTCCAATGTTCTTGCCTGGAGAATCCCAGGGATGGTGGAGCCTGGTGGGCTGCCGCCTATGGGGTCGCACAGAGTGGGCCACGACTGAAGTGACTTAGCAGCAGCAGCAGCAGCAGCAGTGTAGTGAAATTCCCAGAGACAGAAAGTAGAATAGAGGTTGCCACAAACTTGAAGAGGAGGGGTTGAGGAGTTGTTATTTAAGTGGTACAGAGTTTCAACTGGACAAGATGAAAGAATTTCTAGAGATGGATGTAATGGTTGCATAACAAAGTGAATATACTTAATGCCACTGAACTGTACATTTAAATGGTTAAAATAGTAAATGTTGTATTTATTTTACCAGAACAAAGTAAGTACTCAGGTGTTAAAGATAAATGCTAGAGTCAGATCAGATCAGATCAGTCGCTCAGTCATGTTTGACTCTTTGAGATCCCATGAATCACAGCACGCCAGGCCTCCCTGTCCATCACCAACTCCCAGAGTTCACTCAGACTCACGTCCATCGAGTCAGTGAGGCCATCCAGCCATCTTATCCTCTGTCGTCCCCTTCTCCTCCTGCCCCCAATCCCTCCCAGCATCAGAGTCTTCTCCAATGAGTCAACTCTTTGCCTGAGGTGGCCAAAGTACTGGAGTTTCAGCTTCAGCGTCATTCCTTCCAAAGAAATCCCAGGGCTGATCTCCTTCAGAATGGACTGGTTGGATCTCCTTGCAGTCCAAGGGACTCTCAAGAGTCTTCTCCAACACCACAGTTCAAAAGCATCAATTCTTCGGTGCTCAGCCTTCTTCACAGTCCAGCTCTCACATCCATACATGACCACAGGAAAAACCATAGCCTTGACTAGACGGACCTTTGTTGGCAAAGTAATGTCTCTGCTTTTGAATATGCTATCTAGGTTGGTCATAACTTTCCTTCCAAGGAGTAAGTGTCTTTTAATTTCATGGCTGCAGTCACCATCTGCAGTGATTTTGGAGCCCAGAAAAATAAAGTCTGACACTGTAGTTACAGATAAATAATATAATGATTGGGATATGCTTTGAAACAATTGAGTAAAACAAAATAAATAGAAACCTTGGAAAACAGAGAGCAAACAGGACTGAGAAAATGTGTGTAATTGTTAAGTTGAGTGATGGATAATGGGGGCTCATGATACTGTTCTTTTCCTTTTTTTACCTTAGATATTTAATACAAAGTTTAAAATATATCTATCATGTTTTAGAACGGTGAGTTTAATTTTCTGAGATGTTCTGAGCATTATACATATTTTAAGAACTCAAAGAAAAAACTCCCATTATCCTAAGCTGTTGTGGTATGAAATTGAGCATGAAATAGACCCAAGCTCGAGGAGGTAGTGATGGAGGTGGCTTTTTAGTGAGCGATCCTCTTGTGTTATGCATGATATTCCTGCCACTCTGGTCAGATTGCCAGGAAGAATAAGCACAATTAGATATATCAGTGTTGCTTCCTGCTGCCTCCACCTTAGAGTCATTAAGGAGCTTTAAAAAATATTAATGCTCAGCCTCCATTCCAAACTAATTGAGGTAAACTCTCCAAGGGTGGGCCCCAGGGAGCAGTGTTTTTAAAAATGCACTCTAGGTGATTCTAATGTGCAGTCAAGGTTAAGAACCCCTGGTCTATAAACCACCTGGTACCTAGTTGGTGCTCACAAAATGCTGATGGAAAATGAATATGGAGCTAGTTACCTGGTATTACATGTTTCAATCATTTGAAAAAGGCTTTTATGGAAAAGAATTTATATACAAACTTTTCTCCCTCCCACCCAGGAGATCCAACTTCCAGAGGCTAGACACTTATTTCTTGATTGTCTACTAGAGTAGGAGCACTGATACCCAAGACAGTATTGTGGTGGCTGTTAGCAAGAGCCAGAAAAGATAAGAGCAGTTTCAAAAATGTTTTTTGGGGCATCACAAAACCCCCATTGTAACACAATGCTCTTTGGAATAACATTAAAGAAAAGTGAATTCTGCCCGTTTATCAAAGGGAAAATGAAAGCCCCTTGGACACAAATTTTATTTTGAAGCTGAAGCCTTTAATCAAATTGACATTAAAGATAAGGTCCTTCTATGAACGGAGGAATGATAAGCAGCATTTCTGATCCCAGTGCGTGGCTGCTGGTATTTAACTCTGTGTTTTACCTCTGATGGGTTGAGAATGGACAGATTTTGACTAGAGAGAGTTGTGCAGAAACAAATGGAGATCTTCCACTGATTCAGTTAACTGAATGTGGTGGAAACAGCTCTTGCCTTCCTTTACCTCTGCACCTTGGGATTTGGAGAAAATATTTACAGGGCAAACTGTTCAAACAGACTTACCAAAAAATCAGCTCTAAACTTTCATTGCTGGTAACATTCATGAAATGATAGAATAAATGATCCTAAGTCTTCAGTGTGTGTGTATGTAGTGTGTGTGTTTGGGGAGTGGGGGGCTCATCTTTTTCTTTTGTCAAAGCCCACCAGGGTAAATAGAGGAGTAGGATTGTTAGATTAAGCAAATAAAAATGCACAATGTCAATTAAATTTGAATTCAGACAAAAGTTTGCAACTATTGCTTGGAATTGCTTATCCTTAAATGTTTTTTTTTTTTTTTTAATTTGAAATGCAAATTAAACTAGGCATCCTGTATTTTATCCTATACTTTTACAGAGAAGAAAAGAGAGGTCTTCTTAGATATACTGAATCTAAATATTTTATTCAAGGATGCCCAGGATGTTTTGGAGGTACAGGTAGTCAAGGAATGTCCAAGAATATGGGCCAGGAGGGTGATATTGGAAGCCAGTTTAAAGAAGTCAGGAAGTCAGTGTATCAGTTAGCAACTGCTGCATAACAAGTCACTCCAAAATTACGTGGCTTAAAATAATAATTTATAATTGCTAATGCTTTTGTGGGTTAGCTGTGATTTATCCTCCTAGACTGGACTTGGGTGAGTAAGTCCATCTCTAAGTGAAGTTTTGCAGTTAGATTGTGTTAGCTCAGCCTCAGGCTGTTGCAGGTACAGGAGAGGGGGCTGACACCCATCTCACCCATCTCAGGGGACCAGTAGGATAACTTCTGATGATAATAAGGCCATAAGAGTAAATGGAAACATGAGAGTCCTCTTAAGGCCCAAGCTTGGAACTAGCACACTGTTGTTTCTGCCTACATGCTATTGGCAAAGCAAATCATAGAGCTAAAATAGAGTCCTCTTAAGGCCCAAGCTTGGAACTAGCACACTGTTATTTCTGCCTACATGCTATTGGCAAAGCAAGTCATAGAGCTAAAATCAAGGTCGAAATGTAGGGAAGTACATCGCACCCATGAAGAAAGCATGGCAAGGTTGTGAGTGAAGGAAGTGTGAAGAATTGGGGTGAACAATTCTGTTTACTATAGACAAGCACAGCAAAACTGAGGTTTAAAAAAAAGAAATGAAACCCCTGTCACCTGCAAACCCAGAAAGGACTCAGACAGAAGGGGAGGAGGAGCCAAAGTCAAAAACCTGGGGAGCTGGGCTACAAAAGTCACAGGGATCCAGATTCAAGGATTATTTGATTTTTAATTTGACCCCGTGATTCCAACATTTCCATGTTTTCCACCAAAAGTTTTCATGCACTAAAGTGGAGATTTAATGATCTCAGCTGTGAAAGTTAGAGGACAGGAATATAGTTTGAAGTTCTCTTAAATTTTATCCATGACTCACATGTATTCCTTGCCATCATGCCCACCGTTAATTACTTCTTTGGTTGAATAGGCAAGACATTGAGGCCATTATAAAATGACAATTTTAATTTGCTTCTATCAGTGCTAGTTTGTGGTCAGTGTTTTTTCCATTCAAGTAAGAGAAATCTAACTTGAACTAGCTCAGGCTGAAAAGGGAAATTACTAAAATAACTAAAAAGGCTGGAAAGACTAGATTCAGGCAGGTTTGGATCCAGGTGCTCATATGATGTCAACAGGAATCTGTGTTTATCCATGCCTAGGCTCTATGCTGGCATCATTCTGAGGCAAGCTGCGGCTTCATGATGCTACAGTGGTTGCTGAAAGCTCTGAATTTACTCTATCAACTTGGCAACCCAGATAGAAAAACCATACCTCTTTTCCTTCAGTTCAGCAAAATCTTAGAATTAAATCTCAGGCTTAACATGGATGCAGTGCTCGCCTCTGAGCCAGTCACTGTGACTAGGATAGTGATTTGCCAGACATGAGTGTCTAAACCTAGATCATGAGGTTTGATCAACACCACCTAAGTCATGTGGACTGAGAGTGGGGGAGAAGTGGGAAAATTGAAGTGTGATGACAGATGGAAAATATGCTGGGCAGGTAACAAAGCAATAGTTATCTCTGTCCAATGGCTCCTTGTTGTCCTTAAAGTAGAAGATCCTATACCATCTTCCCTCCCCATATCTCATTACCTCATCTCCCACTGCTGGCCTCCATTTCATTAGGCTTCAGCTGTACTCTCTCTTGCAGAAGCATTCAAGAGTCACCTGTTTTAAGGACTCTTGTGCCACCTGTTTGATCTCTCCCTGAGACCTATCCTAGACACTTTATTTTGATAGCAATCTGACCTCTCCTCCATCACTTCTGATTTCTTTTATTCTGATTTATTCTTTTTTCATTTTTTCCTAGTCCTTCTCATACTGTATAATTTAGCTTATTTTCCATGTTTATTATTTCTTCTCTGTATCTATCTTCACGCTTCCCCATGCTCTAGCCCAGTAGAATGTTAGCTGTGTAAGGGCCAAGGTCTTTATATCATTCACTAAATTATCTCAAAGCCAACAATAGTGTCAAAGCACATAATATGTGCTCAACAAATATGTGTGGAATGAGTGAATGAATGAATAAATGAACCTAATACAGTTCCTGAGGGTGCTAAATATCACATTAATTTGATAGAAGAAGAAAGATTTGCTAGGGTCGCAAGTACACAGAACCCAACTCCCCAGTTATGTACCCATGTCAGAAACATCAGTGTTTCCCCTTGAATATGAACAAGACTCAGAAATCAGGCACTATCAATCAATGAAGGGTGTCTAGAGACTAGAAAAACACAAAATGGAACTTGGGATGTCAGTTCAGGTGTGATACAAATGCAGGGGACCAGGTACCTTGTCTGATGCTGGTAGCAGCTGGGGGGTTGAGTCTGACTAAGGAAGTAGATGGCACCAAAGTGGAGGTGATGGACATTGAAAGAGACACAGAGCTGCTGTGTCTAAAACAAGATTGGACCTTAATGTTTACTACCGTGTGGAACAAAGGAAGGAGCTGCCTTAGTTACCTGAATCAAAACCAAAGGGTGGCTTCTGGGCTCATTTTTGTTGTTCAGTTGGTCAGTTGTATCTGACTTTTTGCTTCCCTATGGACTGCAGCATGCCAGGCTTCCCTGTCCTTTACCATCTCCTGGAGCTTGCTCAAACTCATGTCAAATTCTGGGCTCGTGCTATGTATATAATTATGAGGCAGCTTTATTGCGCTTGTTTTTGCACCAGCTTGTTGAGTCTCTTACTTGTGAGCCAAAGAAACCTCTCAAAGTCACTGTCCAGTCAACACAAAGTCATGGAGTGTTCCAGGCGTGGGCTTAGAGGTCTTCTTCCACCTATCTGAGCTATTGCTGTGCATTTTTCTCAAACATGAGCATCACTGATTGAGCTCTGGAGAGATCCACTGTCCACTGCCCAAGTTCCATTTGGCTTTCTAAAGATGAATACTTAGATTGATGCTATTGAAAAATATTGTAGAGAGAGGGAAAGTGAGCTAAGATTACCAGTGGGTGAGGTTATGTGCCATCTCTAGCCAGAGCAAGCATTTGGAAGCAAGTGTATTTGGAGGGCCCTGTCAGAAAGGTTACTTCCTAAAGTTTTTCTGGGAGAGCTTCACTTGAACTTCAACAGCAACAAAAATATAAACAAACTCAGGGTGAAAGCAGAATAGACAGTCTCCCAAACTGGGGCTGCATTCACCAGGGATCTTTTGGAGAGCTTAGATCCTTGGCAGGGTCTTTCTTGGCCAGTGACCTCGTGTTTATTTAACTGTCCAGCTAAAGTTTCACTCTGACATTTCGGCAATGAGGCAGAGTCCATGGATTTGGGGTGACCACTCAGAGAGGAGAAAGAGAAAACTGCTCAACAAGGCTGCAGGGCGATTCTTCAGGAAATTTCTGCTTTTTAGGATGTTTTCTTTTATGATCTTCCTTTTTTTCTTTCTCTCATCACAAGGTGCTCGTCTCCAAGCTCTCATCTTCTCATTCATGATTGTGCCTAAGATGACTTGACTGTATTGAAGCTGGCAATAAGTGATTACTGCCTTCTAGGAAGGGGCAAAAAAGCTTGAGGGTTGAAGGGAGGTGGGAAAGACTCAGAAAAGGGCGCTAAGGATGGTTTGTGTCAAGAGAGTGTTGCCCTGAAAGCAGGAAAGGAGTCGGAAAATATGATTTAAGGGAAAAACTACTTTTTTTCACATGCAAAGGGAATTAAAGCAAAAAAAATTTCCAGAAATTTTTAGCAGTTTTTAACCTTACAGAGGTGGACAGGACATCTAGAGAGGGACAAGCAAGTGAGGGAGAAAAGACTTCTCACTTTCATTTTATCATTCATTCTCCACATTGTCTGGTTAGGTTATCTTATGTATCTTCTGTTTATTAATCCAAGTCTTTAGAAAATAATTTAATCCAAACTAAACCATAGGGGCTTTGTCTATCCTACCTTTATTTACTATGATCCAGGGAAAAGGCCTCATTTACCAGATGTGTGTGTGTGTTAGTTGTGTCTGACTCTGTTCAAGTCCATGAACTGTAGCCCTCCAGGCTCCTCTGTCCCTGGAATAATTTTCCAGGCAAGAATACTGGAGTGGGTTGCTATTCCCTTCTCCAGGGGATCTTCTCAACCCAGGGATTGAACTCAGGTCCCCTACATTGCAGGTGGATTCTTTACCATCTGAGCCACCAGAGAAGTCAGATGTATATTTATTTAGCCTTTCTGTGGTCCATTACCTATCTTGAAAATAGGCTTAATAATAGTGTCTGCATCACAGAGTGCTGTGAGAGTTCAGTGCTAGAAGGTGTACAAAATGTTAAGCCCTGGGTATCACAAGCTCCCAGTCATCTTGGCTATCATTACTATTGTTCAAATTCTGTCAGAAATCTGGGTTGGTTTGTCCTAAAGAAAGTACCCAATGGTCATGACAAGTGACTAAGACAGCTGTGGCTGTGATGGGTGATGATACTGATGATAATGATGGTGGTGGTGGTGGTGATGGGTGATAGATGTTTTCTGAATGTCTAGCACATCAGAAGTGGGGGAAGAAGCAGCTGTTTGGAGCTGGAGCTGTAAGAACAAGCAGAAGGCAAGGTTGATGGGATCACAAACACACCTGTCAGCATCTTAGTAAAATAAATTGTCTGCCTTTCGCCATGCCCTGAATATATCTGAGATAGATCTGACAGGAATAGAAATTGTGGAGAGGCCCAAGTGGTAAACAAGAAAAGAAGTACTCTAATGTGATGAAAAGATACTCTTCCCCACCATCTTCTACCAGCACTCCTTAAAATTATTTACATTTCTTCTTAATATGTCCAGGGCTAGAAGGATCCTAGCTACTTTAGATCTTATGACTTTAGAATCATAAAGTCATTGAATCCTTAAGGACTGAAAGGATGAACTGGAAGTCTCAAGTATCAAGCAACAAAAAACACATTTCAAATGAACTTCTAGAACTAAGACATTTATTTATCTCATGTAATAAGAAGAGTTGGACATGACTGAGCACACGCACACAATAAGAAGTTAACAGTAAAGATGGGCTTCAGGTTTGGCTGATGCAGTAGCTCAATCATAAAGTTCAGGTTCATTCTCTCTCTCTCTGCTATACCACCATTGCTATGTGAGTTGTGTTTTTGGACTGCTTTCTTCATGTGGTCATAAGGTGTTGTTGGTGGTAGGTAGAGCACCATGCTTCCTTGTTCCCAGCCAATGGTGAGGGAGGGGGTAAGGAAAAAAGTGGGAGAGAGAGACACTTCCCTCCAGCCATGGAAAGAAAAGTTCACCTGTGCAATCAGATTGAGCCAATTCAGGATACACATGCACAGTCTTGGACCTATCTTGGTGGCCAGGAGGACGTTGTGCACTGCAGGGATTTTAAACCATAAGGAAGGGGGACAAAATGATGAGTTAGACCAGGGTTTTCAACATTGGCTCTATTGACATTTGAGGATAATTCGTCATTGCAGGAGCTATCCTGTGCACTGTAGAATGTTTTCAGCATTCCTCATCTCTATCCAAACAGTGCCAATAACAAGGGGTAGAGTGGATAAAGGTGAGGCTGGGAGGAGGGCAGGACTTATATCCTGAAAGTGCCAGGAAACTACCAAAGGGCATTGCTACTGCTACTGCTAAGTCACTTCAGTTGTGTCTGACTCTGTGCAGTCCCATAGACGGCAGCCCACCAGGCTCCCCTGTCCCTGGGATTCTCCAGGCAAGAACACTGGAGTGGGTTGTTGCCATTTCCTTCTCCAATGCATGAAAGTGAAAAGTGAAAGTGAAGTCGCTCAGTCATGTCCGAATCTTCGCTACCCCATGGACTGCAGCCTACCAGGCTCCTCCATCCATGGGATTTTCCAGGCAAGAGTACTGGAGTGGGGTGCCATAAATAGAGGTTAATCTTAGCTGTGATCTGCAGAAAGAAAAGGAGATGCCTAGGAGGAAAAACATGGGCACCAGTTACTGCAGTATTCAGTCAGTCAGTCAGTTCAGACGCTCAGTTGTGTCCAAACCAACTCTTTGTGACCCCATGAATTGCAGCATGCCAGGCCTCCCTGTCCATCACCAACCCCCGGAGTTCACTCAAACTCATGTGCATCAAGTCAGTGATGCCATCCAGCTATCTCATCCTCTGTCATCCCCTTCTCCTCCTGCCCCCAATCCCTCCCAGCATCAGAGTCTTCTCCAATGAGTCAACTCTTCGCAGTAGAGCAGGTGATAAATTATGGCATTTCAGCTGGGGTGGTGGAGGTAGAAGCAAATAGAAATGGATGTGTGTGAGCATTATTTAAGGAGTTAAACTAGATAGAACCTAGTGCTGGAGTAGACATGGGGGTGAGGAAAGGAAGATACAAGGACGATTCAGGTTTCTGATTTGCTTGCTTCAGTGGATAATATTACCTCTCAGGAATTGGGGAGCATTGGAAAAGGATCAGATTGTAGAGGGAAGATCAGATTCCAATATGTTTGAGGCCCATGTCAGTTATCCAAGTTGAAATGTCAAGTGGACAGAAAGAGGTACAAGCATGGTGCCTAGGGGAGAAGACTGGGCTGCAGATAATAATAACTGGACCCATGGGTGTGATGGGCTCACCTTGAGGGACTCTGACACTCACAGGTAGGATAGAGATCCTTGAGTCAGGGTAGGGAGGATTCCAAGAGAGGGCTCCATTCCTTAGCTCTCAGCAGGACTTTTTGAGAGAGAGGGCCGAGGGCTGGATAAGCAGTGATATATGCTGTTGGGAGAAGATGGAAGATGAGGACCCAAAGATTGGCTTTTGTATCTAGTAATATGGAGGCCATTGGTGACCCTAGCAAGAACCATTTTAGAAGTGGTTTGTTTTGGCATCAGAAGACAGACTGGAAAGGCCTGGGGAGCTTATGGGGGAAGACGTGGTACAGAGTTGTTCTTCCTGGAGACATCTGGCTGTGGAGGGAGGAGAAGATAACTGAAGAGAAATGAGGACCAAGGAAAGTTCTTCTTTGGATTGAAAGACACTTTGGTGTGTTTAAATGGTTTATGGGGGAAGGGAGCAGAGGTTTAGAAACACAGGAGAGATGAAGATGGAGATAGAGAGAGAAAGAAATTAGAAATGGATAGTGTAAGGTTCCTGAAAAAGCAGGAGGGCATGGAAGCCAGGCCCATGAGCCTCAGAAAGGAGAGCCCCTCTGCTGTTGTAACTAGAGAAGGGCAGGAGGGACATGCGTGTAGGTAGACTTGAGGGGCTGTGGCAAGAAGTTGATAGCATTCGTGTTTGAATCCTTTATAGTTACTGTGAGGGCTTCCCAGGTGACACTAGGGATAAAGAATCTGCCTGCCAATGCACAAGATGCAAGGGACAAGGGTTGAATCCCTGGGTTGGGAAGATCCCCTGGAGGAGGAAGTGGCAACCCACTCTAGTATTCTTGCCTGGAGAATCCCATGGACAGAGGAGCTTGGCGGACTATGGTCCAAGGCATCGCAAAGAGTTGGACTGAGCACATTGTATACCACATAGTTACCGTAAAGCAGGAAATTCAGGGTCTGTACAAAGGATGGGGGAGATTTTCTGCAGTTAACTATAATGGAGAAATGCTGTCTAAAGGTCAGGCAGTTATCTTCACCAATGGACTTTTCAGGGCCATTTTCACTGTGAGTGTCCAAGAGAATAAACAGCATTTTCTGTTGGGCCACAGAGATTTTTATGTGCACAATACCTCATGAAATGTTCTAGAATACACTGACCAGAATCAGTACCTTCATTTTATGATCAGATCAGATCAAGTCCTGAATGATGATGCTGTGAAAGTGCTGCACTCAATATGCCAGCAAATTTGGAAAACTCGTTTTATGATAGAAGAACTTAAAACCCAAAGATGGGAACGGACTTGTGCCTACTCATCCAACCAGAATCTCTTGGTTGGATGAGTAGGCACATGGGATGCGTGCACAGGGAACTTCCTAGGCCTTCACTTCTGTGAGCACAGCCCTCTCATTCATGATGGTACTGTGAGACCTGGACCCCCTGCATACTGGGACACTCTGGTCCTACTTGGAAATATGAGATAGAGAGATGCAATTAAACTTTGATAAGCGAAATGCAAGGATACAAGGCAGGGCTTGAATCTATTGGCTTTGAGTTCAACCTGCCTGGAGTCTATAACAGAACTAGCTATGTGTTCTGGAGAAAGTTAACTTGACTTCTCTATGTCTCAGTTCTTCATCTGTATAAAGGAAGAAGTTACGGCATCCTTACTATAAAGTATCATGGTAATGATTAAATAAAATAATATTTATAAAGAGCTTAGAATAGAGTCTGACACAAGTAAGGGAATAGCGCATGTGGGCATGCATGCTAAGTCAATTCCATCATGTCCAGCTTTTTGTGACCCTATGGATTGTAGCCTGCCAGGCTCCTCTGTCCATGGGATTTTCCAGGCAAGAGTACTGGAGCAACTATTGGCTGTTGCTGGGAGGGGCAGCTATGTTCCCTCCCATAAACAGGGCAGCAGATAAAACTACTCTGGCAAAGCGAAGAAAGATGAATAGATGTGTCTAGCAAGGTAGAGAAGAAAAATAGGGAAAGAATAATCTTTCCAGAGGCCCAAATCTGTCTTTGGGACCCATGAGACACCCGTATCTCTCTGATAAATTCCCCTATTAACTTAAACTAGCTCAATGACTTACAAACTAAGAGACAGAATGAGTACAGTGGCTGAGGCAGGATTTGAACCTTAGTCTTCTGGTTTCTAGTCCTGTACTCTGATTATTCCCACATGCAGTTTGTTTAAGACCTGGGTGTAACTCAGCAAGAAAAGCCTCCCAGAGGATGAAAGCAGACCCTTGCAACCAGCAGCAGATTGTGTCTGAGATCAAATTAAATGTTGCTGGTTTCAAAAGAGGCAGACTTTGACCTTCCAGCTGCTTCAGCTTGTGTGTGATTGAAGAAATTAAAGATGTCACAGAAACTCAGGTATCGAGGACTTAGAAATTATTTCAGCCCCTTGTTCAAGATTTTCAACTCAGTGGTTAGTGCATGACATCATCTAGAAATTGATGGGTAGTTTTGGTTTGTTGCGGGTTCTGAGTTAGCCATGAATGTCCATAACCCCACACCTTGGCTTGCACACTTCTCCCTCCCTGGAATGTTCTTCTTTCCCTTTTCTGTCTGTTAAGGGCCTCCTCTGGTGGATCTCAAATTACTGAGGGCTGGAGAATCACCTGGAGGTGTTTGTTAAGCTGCCACTTCTCTAGTCCCTCCCAGGATTCTGACTCAATCAGCCTGGGATGGGACCCAGGAGCCTGCCTAGAGACAAGCGCCCTAAATGATCCAGATGTTGAAAATTCAGGCATAGCTTGAAAAATGCTCCATGCTGTTTGATTCAGACTTTTTGAAAGAATTCGCAGAATTGAGGAACATACGGAGTGGGACTTCTAAAAACAATTCTGATGTGGGGACAAGTTTTTTTTTTTTTTAACTATGGGCTCAGTATCCTGGTCTGTAAATAAAGTTAATCATAGAGACATTTCTCTCTTGAGGTTGTCTTGCAGCTCAAATGAGCTCAGTGCACAACAAGGCAGTTTGTTAGCTGTGACGTCAGTGGCAGTAATTATTTTGCATCAACACACAAATCTCTCTGGTAATCTAACGTTTCAGTTTTCAGTGGAAGGCCACTGGGGCAGAATTGTCTTATTTGCCACCATATCCTCTGACCTAGCTCAGGGCCCAGTGTGTAAGAGCAGGCTTCGTTTTTGTTGATAAGGACCCAATATTTTTTAAGCTTTTGAATGCAAATGAGTCATCACCAAACATGCTGATTGGCTGACACCAGTTCTCTTTGGTGGAATACTGAATAATGAAGAGGAAAAAACTGGCTATTAACACAGAGAAGCTGGGAAAATGCAGTGAATAGCAGCACAGAAATAGCCTCAATAATTATAAGTCTTGTAAACCCCGTTGTGACGTACTTTATGAGTCAAAAATGAAGTGTTTGTGACATGAAGTGAATCATGAAATGAATGGTGAATAAAAGAAGCAATCTTACTTATTTTATGTGTTTTGTCAGAAGTAATGGATTTGTCTGTATCCAACATAAAATATGCATCTAATACATCTTTACCTAGTATATGTCATATATGTAAAATAACATATCTAATATAAAATAGAATTCTTTCTGTAAAAATATCATGATAATTCAGTATTAAGCTGGCTCTAGCACCACATTAATAATTAAAAAAAAAGCTACAAGGCCCTTAAGTAACTTTGCATGTATTGATCAGCCGCTTTCTCTTTGGGAATATGTGGTTAGTATCTTTCTTTGACTTTAGAATTGGATGGATGGGAATAAGAAGACCATATTTTTCCATTTAGCTTCTAAAGCAGCCTCTCAGTATTGTGATATGCTAGTCTCTTATATAGCTGCTTGTGTTATATATCAAAATGTTTATATTTTAATACTCATATTATCTATAATTGTTTCTAATATTTTTATTGTAAGGGGGAATGGAAGGTGTTTCTTTGGTGTATTGGTACCCTGCTTCTGGAACAACACTGAGGTAGATATACTTAGGTTGCCACCTCTACTGATATGCTAAGGTATGTTGAAGGTATTGGGTTTCAATAAATAAATCTCTTCTTCCACATCTAATTTTGAAACAACAGGGAGCACCTCATAAGAGACAGGTCAAGAAGGTCCAGATGTTTCCTCCATGATTGATAAACTGAGAACATGGCTCTAAACCACGGCCAAATGGGCTTGTCATGATTTCTCTTACGAATGAGGTAGCCAAGACTGCTAGTGCTCTGATATAAATTCATTTTTCTTTAGTAAAAGAATTCCCATACTTTAGAAATGATGGTGTGACAGTTCTAAGGCTAACCTTCAGAAGACTTGGATGCATCCACTTTTGTCCTCTTAGGAGCCCTGTGGTTTAGTCACTAAGTTGTGTCTGACTCTTTGGGACCCTATGGACTGTAGCCCCCCCGGCCTCATTTGTCTATGGGATTTCTGAGGCAAGAATACTGGAGTGGGTTGCCATTTCCTTCTCCAGGGAATCTTCCTGACCCAGGGATTGAGCCCACATCTCATGCATTTCAGGCAGTCTCTTATATTGCAGGTGATGAGTCTACCAACTGAGCCATGAGAGAAGCCCTTACTTTAGTGGGGCACATAGTCACCCAGAATAAAAACCATATTTCCCAGCCTCCTTTGCAGCTCAGTATGGCCATATGCCTAAGTGTAGTTCAATGCAATTTAAACAGTGTTTGCCCTTAAGTGATATGTGTTAGGAAGTGTCCTTAAAGGAAAGTCTTTCTTTAATCCTTTTGTTCTTCCTGATGACTGAAAAGTGGAGGTGCTGGCTGGAATTCAAAAAGCCATATTGCATCCATAGGTCCTAACTATATGCTGACAATGAAAAACAATGAAAAAACAAGAAAAAGAGTCTGCTATTTTGATTGTTAGTTGTATGTGTGAATTTTACCAGTCCATGAAAGTGCCCACATATTTGGCTAAACAGTATTTCTGGATGTGTTTGTGAGGGTGTTTCCAAATGAGATTAACACTTGAATTGATGGACTTAGTAAAGCAGCTTGCCCTCCCAAATATAGGTGGGCATTATCAAATCTGTTGAGGGCCTGAATAGAGCAAAAAGGCAGAAGAAAGGAGAATTTGATATCCCTGCCTGATTGATAGAGCTGAAACATCTGTCTTCAGACTCCAGCTGGGATTTACACTATTGGTTTCCTTGGTTCTCAGGCCTTGGAACCCAACCTGGGACTACATTGTTGGCTTCCCTATATCTCCAGCTTGCAGATAACTTCTCAGCCAATGTTCTCTCTTCCTCTCTCTGCTTCTATGGCTCTTTGTCTCTGGAGAACCCGAACTAATACAGATTTTGATACCGAGAATGATCTAGAAGTCAAGACTGCTGCCCCAGTGTGTCTGTAAGGCAGAGCATCAAGCTGAAGATGATTATTCTTGAGTGTATAAGATTTTATGGATTTTGCCCTAAGCTTTGGTCTCGCTTGAGACCCATCATCCCTCCCTCCTTTCCCATTTCTCTTGGAATGGAAATGTGTATCTGATGCCTGTCCCACCACTGGATTTTGGAAGCACATAATGTGTTTGGTTTCACAAGTTCACAGTTAGAGAGGAATTTTGCCTCAGGATGAAATGTGCCCCAAGTCTCATCCATGTCTGATTTGAGTGATATTTAGTTGAGGCTTTGGATATTAGACTTTGGAGTTGATGCTGGAATAAGTAAAGACTTTGGGGGCTCTTAAAGGATGGAATGAATTTATTTTGCATGTGAGAAAGGCATGAATTTCAGGGGGCAGAGGACTGAGTGTTTGAGTCCTCTCCATATTCACATGCTGAAGCCCTAATCTCCCACCTCAGTGGTATTTTGAGATGGGGTTTTGGGGAGGTAATTAGGTGATGAGGGTGGAGTCCCTCATGAATGAGATTAGTGCCCTTATAAGAAGAGACATGAGAGAGGTGCTCTCTCTCTGACATGGGAGAACATAGATGGAAGGTAAGCATCTGTAGATCAGGAAGAGAGCCTTCCCCCCAAATTGAACTGGACCTTGATCTTGAACTTCCCAACCTCCCAAACTGTGAGAAATGCACTTCTGTTGTTTAAACCACCCAGCCTATGATATTTTGTTATAAACAGCTTGAGCTGACAAAGACAGTAAAAAGTGCCATGCTAGTCCAAACGGTTTACCTCTGTATTTCATTGACTTAAAATAAAGAATCAACTTCTAGTTAACTTAAACTGCAGTCATTTGGGGTTTTCTGTCATTTTAAGCCAAACTTAAACTTAACTGACAGGTCTCTCCCTCAGAGATAAGGACAGAGGCATCCTCGGGAGACACATCCCAAAAGAGAACACTCCAAGGGGCGGAGCCACCGATTTCCTGTTCCTTCTTCCAAACACTAATCAGATTGGTAGTCTATCCCAGGGGAGAAATGACTAGAGGCACCCAGAGATATCAAGAATGTTAACTGAAGAAGCTCCTCTACATAGAAATATGAGACTAAGAGAAGACAGGCTCTCCTGAATCGGGGAAAGAGAAATATATTTTAGATTGCAAATTCTGCAGGTCAACAGGGAGAGGTTCAGGAAGAGGGTGGAGGAAAGGCATTTATACTAGATAACATAAGACAACATCTTATGTGTCCAAAATAAGGAGAAAAGGAGTTTGAAGGCAGGAACAGTTACTTTGGCTGAATGGGATGTAAAATCCTAAGTGTTATGAACAGCACCTTCGAGACAGCCTCTGGTCCAATAATCTTCATTTTACTGATGAGACCAGAGTGGTTAAGAGAAACTTTTTTTGCTTTATCTATTACCATTTTATTTGTTTTTGTGGGAAACATTTTTTTAAAAAATTTTTGTTAGAAGAGAATTTTTTACAAATTGGTAGCAGAATGCCATGAAATGAACCAGGACCAGAGCTCTAGTCCCTCCAAGGTCTGCAACTTCCCACTGGGACTTTGATGCACTGGAAAGAGAAAAGGGTCAACCCAGGTGGGCGAGAAAGATGGGAACAAAGGCTAAAATATAGGATTGCCAAAACATGTTCCGCAGACAGTTAAGTAGATGGTTGTGGTTACAGTGGGCGATTCATGTTGCTAAGGAGTGGGAAAAGCAGGGCCATGTATATGGGTTTTTAAATACTAGATGGAAGGACTGTGAGTCTTTCTTTTGGCAAAGATGGAGCCACGTAGGATTTTGGAGCTGGTTATTGTTATGTGACTCTTAATTAGGCTCCACACAAAGAATATGTCACAGTACTCTGGGCCCGTTAAGCACAAGAGAAGTTGGCAGAGGCATCTTCCCAACAACTTGCAATCCAGAGCTCCAGCACCTGAGTACTCCAGGGCTTTTGACCTGACTCCCACCTACCTACCAGACACATCCCTTGCCATTCTCTTCCTTGATTTCAGACCCCAGCAACACCAGGATGCTTTCAAGTTGATGCAATTCATAATTCCATGTTTTAGTGGATTAAAGCAAAATTCACTTCTAATGTGTGTCATGTGTCAGTTGCAAGCCAGCAAAATGACTCTGATCAGTGGTTCAGCCCTCCAGAATGATCAAGTTTCCATCTCAAAACATGCTTCATGGTGGCCAAGGCAGCGAAAGAGAGACCAGCAAACCATGAGTCCAGAGTTTTAAAGCTGCTGCCCAGAGGTACCACATTACTTGTTCACATGTTACATGCTATTGGCCAAAAAAGTCACATATCCAAGACCGCCTCCATGGAGCAGGAAAAGATATAATCCTCCTTAGGGAGAGGCAGGTAACACACTTTACTACAGCACCACCACACCCCCTGCCCCAACACACACACACCTCAGCCCTGTGGAGCTTGTGCTTTGTGCTCCTTTAGTGCCCCAGACACACTGGTATTCTCCTATTTGTCCTCTTCCTGGTCATCAGTCTATCTGCCAGGTGCCAGGCTAAATGTTTCCCATCCTCTCATTCAATCTTCAAAGTGACTTTATGGACTCAGTGTGGTTATTAACCCCTTTTACAGAGAAAAACACTGAGGCAGAGAGATTACTAGTTATCTCTAAATTCTTCCCTCTGTCCTCTTCTTTTGGATTTGTGCCAGGTACAAGTTTGCTGGGAAAAGCATAGAACTACCTGTAGGCAGGCCCGGGAAGGGACAGGTGTTCCTTAAGTGCTCTTATATGGAAGGTGCTTCTTGTCTGCTCTTCCTTCTTCGTAACTGAGAATCTGGGCCACACATATGATGGTGATGACAGCAAGCATCCATGTGATTTATGGCACTTATATATGGGTCAGATGTCATTTTTAGTTCCATACATATCAACATATTTAATTCTCACAGCACTCTTGAGAGGAAATACTATGATTATACCTACTTTACAGATAATGAAACTGAGTCATAGAGGTTAACTTGTGACTCACTCAAGGTGACACAGCTCGTAAGCAGCAGAGCCTGGGTTTGACCCCAGGTAGTCTGTCTCTGAAGTTAACACTCTTAGCCTCTATAACAATTATGAGTGCTTGCTATGGACCAAGTTCTATTCTAAGTGTTTACATGTATTAACCCATTTGCCACATGCAACAAGCTTGTGGCACTCATAATTGTTATAGAGGCTAAGAGTGTTAACTTCAGAGACAGACTACCTGGGGTCAAACCCAGGCTCTGCTGCTTACAAGCTGTGTCACCTTGAGTGAGTCACAAGTTAACCTCTATGACTCAGTTTCATTATCTGTAAAGTAGGTATAATCATAGTATTTCTTCTCAAGAGTGCTGTGAGAATTAAATATGTTGATACGTACGGAACTAAAAATGACATCTGACCAAGAAGAGGTGGCAAGAATACACAGAAGAACTGTACAAAAAGAGCTTCACGACCCAGATAATCATGATGGTGTGATCACTGACCTAGAGCCAGACATCCTGGAATGTGAAGTCAAGTGGGCCTTAGAAAGCATCACTAGGAACAAAGATAGTGGAGGTGATGGAATTCCAGTGGAGCTATTCCAAATCCTGAAAGATGATGCTGTGAAAGTGCTGCACTCAATATGCCAGCACATTTGGAAAACTCAGCAGTGGCCACAAGATTGGAAAAGGTCAGTTTTCATCCCAATCCCAAAGAAAGGCAATACCAAAGAGTGCTCAAACTACCGCACAATTGCACTCATCTCACACGCTAGTAAAGTAATGCTCAAAATTCTCCAAGCCAGGCTTCAGTAATATGTGAACCGTGAACTTCCTGATGTTCAAGCTGGATTTAGAAAAGGCAGAGGAACCAGAGATCAAATTGCCAACATCCGCTGGATCATGGAAAAAGCAAGAGAGTTCCAGAAAAACATCTATTTCTGCTTTATTGACTATGCCAAAGCCTTTGACTGTGTAGATCACAATAAACTGTGGAAAATTCTGAAAGAGATGGGAATACCAGACCACCTGATCTGCCTCTTGAGAAATCTGTTTGCAGGTCAGGAAGCAACAGTTAGAACTGGACATGGAACAACAGACTGGTTCCAAATAGGAAAAGGAGTACGTCAAGGCTGCATATTGTCACCATGTTTATTTAACTTATATGCAGAGTACATCATGAGAAATGCTGGACTGGAGGAAACACAAGCTGGAATCAAGATTGCCGGGAGAAATATCAATAACCTCAGATATGCAGATGACACCACCCTTATGGCAGAAAGTGAAGAGGAACTCAAAAGCCTCTTGATGAAAGTGAAAGTGGAGAGTGAAAAGGTTGGCTTAAAGCTCAACATTCAGAAAACGAAGATCATGGCATCTGGTCCCATCACTACATGGGAAATAGATGGAGAAACAGTGGAAACAGTGTCAGACTTTATTTTTCCGGGCTCCAAAATCACTGCAGATGGTGACTGCAGCCATGAAATTAAAAGACTCTTACAACTTGGAAGGAAAGTTATGACCAACCTAGATAGCATATTCAAAAGCAGAGACATCACTTTGCCAACAAAGGTTCACCTAGTCAAGGCTATGGTCTTTCCTGTGGTCATGTATGGATGTGAGAGCTGGACTGTGAAGAAGGCTGAGTGCCGAAGAATTGATGCTTTTGAACTGTGGTGTTGGAGAAGACTCTTGAGAGTCCCTTGGACTGCAAGGAGATCCAACCGGTCCATTCTGAAGGAGATCAGCCCTGGGATTTCTTTGGAAGGAATGATGCTAAAGCTGAAACTCCAGTATTTTGGCCACCTCATGTGAAGAGTTGACTTATTGGAGAAGACTCTGATGCTGGGAGGGATTGAGGGCAGGAGGAGAGGGGGACGGCAGAGCATGAGATGGCTGGATGGCATCACTGACTCAATGAATGTGAGTCTGAGTGACCTCCGAGAGCTGGTGATGGATAGGGAGGCCTGGCGTGCTGCAGTTCATGGGGTCGCAAAGAGTCGGACACGACTGAGCAACTGATCTGATCTGATTGTTAGTTTCAGGTTTACAGCAAAATGATTCAGTTACAAATATATGTAAAAATATATATTCACTTTACATATTGTTACATGTATTGTTATTGTTGTTATGTATTGTTATTATTATACAACATATTATTGTACATTATTGTTATAACCTGAATTGTTATATTCAGGTTTACAACAAAGTGATTCGGTTACATACATATATATATATATATATATATATATATATGTATGTATATATTCAGTTACATATATATATATAACTAACTCACAAAGAGTTGGACACAACTGAGCAACTGAACTGAACCACAGCACACCAGGCCTCTCTGTCCATCACCAAATCCCGGAATCCACCCAAACCCATATCCATTGAGTCAGTAATGCCATCCAACCATCTTATCCTCTGTAATCCCCTTCTCCTCCTGCCCTCAATCTTTCCCAGCATCAGGGTCTTTTCAAATGAGTCAGCTCTTCACATCAGGTAGCCAAAGTATTGGAGTTTCAGCTTCAACGTCAGTCCTTCCAATGAACACCTAGGACATTCTTTTACAAATTATTTTCCCATTTAGATTATTACAGAGTATTGAGCAGAGTTCCCTGTGATATATGGTAGATCTTTATTGGCTATCTATTTTAAATATATCAGTGTGTATATGTCAATCCTTAACTCCCAATCTATTTCTCTTCCCCCTCAACTTTCCCGCTAGTAACCATAAGTTTTTTTCTCTAAGTCTGTGAGTCCGTTTCTGTTTAAGTTCATTTTTATCATTTTATTTTAGATTCCACATATAAGAGACATTTGATGTAGGTATTCTTATTTACATTGGACACAAAGGAAACTGAGGAACAAGGGTTAGGTAACTTGTCCAAGTTCACACAGAGGTAACTGGCAGAGCTAGAGGTTTAAACACAGCAAGTCAGACTCCAGAGCCAGCACTCTCAGGTACCATGCAGTATTATCACAGTATTGGTTCATATAACCTACTGGACACAGAGCTCTCTATAATGGGACCAGTTAGGTATAAGTCTGGATTGAACAAAGACAACACTGATTCTTTTATCCCATGGAATAAGCTCTGTATAGTTCAGTGAGTAGATGAGTTCACACTTATTTATTAAACCCTATTAAGTACCAGGCACTATTGTAGATACCCAGGATATAGAATTGAGCAGAACAATTAGATTCTTGCCCTGTAGAGTCTACATTGTAATGGGGAGAGTCAGATAGTTCAGTTCAGTCGCTCAGTTGTGTCCGACTCTTTTCAACCCCATGAACCGCAGCACACCAGGCCTTCCTGTCCATGACCAACTCCCGGAGTCCACCCAAACCCATGTCCATTGAGTTGGTGTTGCCATCCAACCATCTCTTCCTCTGTTGTCCCCTTCTCCTCCTGCTCTCAACCTTTCCCAACATCAACATCAGGGTCTTCTCAAATGAGTCATCTCTTCGCATCAGGTGGCCGAAGTACTGGAGTTTCAGCTTCAAAATCACTCTTACCAATGAACACCCAGGACTGATCTCCTTTCAGATGGACTGGTTGGATCTTCTTGCAGTCCAAGGGACTCTCAAGAGTCTTCTCCAACACCACAGTTCAAAAGCATCAATTCTTCAGCACTCATCTTTCTTTATAGTCCAACTCTCACATCCATCCATACATGACTACTGGAAAAATCATAGCCTTGACTAGATGGACCTTTGTTGGCAAAGTAATGTCTCTGCTTTTTACTATGACGTCTAGGTTGGTCATAACTTTCCTTCCAAGGAGTAAGCGTCTTTTAATTTCATGACTGCAGTCACCATCTGCAGTGATTTTGGAGCCCAGAAAAATAAAATCAGCCACTGTTTCCACTGCTTCCCCCATCTATTTGCCATGAAGTGATGGGACCAGACCATTCTGAAGGAGATCAGCCCTGGGATTTCTTTGGAAGGAATGATGCTCAAGCTGAAACTCCAGTACTCTGGCCACCTCATGTGAAGAGTTGACTCATTGCAGAAGACTCTGATGCTGGGAGGGATTGAGGGCAAGAGGAGAAGGGGACGACAGAGGATGAGATGGCTGGATGGCATCACTTGACTCGATGGATGTGAGTCTCAGTGACCTACGGGAGTTGGTGATAGACAGGGAGGCCTGGCGTGCTGCGATTCATGGGGTCACAAAGAGTCAGACATGACTGAGCGACTGATCTGATCTGATGGGACCAGATGCCATGGTCTTCATTTTCTGAATGTTGAGCTTTAAGCCAACTTTTTCACTCTCCTCTTTCACTGTCATCAAGAGGCTCTCTACTTCTTCACGTTCTGCCCTAAGGGTGGTGTCATCTGCACATCTGAGGTTATTGATGTTTCTCCCAGCAATCTTGATTCCAGCTTGTGCTTCCTCCAGCCCAGTGTTTCTCATGATGTACTCTGCATATAAGTTAAATAAGCAGGGTGACAATATACAGCCTTGACATACTCCTTTTCCTATTTGGAACCAGTCTGTTGCTCCATGTCCAGTTCTACCTGTTGCTTCCTGACCTGCATATAGGTTTCTCAAGAGGCAGGTCAGGTGGTCTGGTATTCTTATCTCTTTCAGAATTATCCACAGTTTATTGTGATCCACACAGTCAAAGGCTTTGGCATAATCAGTAAAGCAGAAATAGATGTTTATCTGGAACTCTCTTGCTTTTTGATGATCCAGCAGATGTTGGCAATGTGATCTCTGGTTCCTCTGCCTTTTCTAAAACCAGCACGAATATCTGGAAGTTCATGGTTCACGTATTGCTGAAGCCTGGCTTGGAGAATTTTGAGCATTATTTTACTAGCATGTGAGATGAGTGCAATTGTGCGGTAGTTTGAACAGTCTTTGGCATTGCCTTTCTTTGGGACTGGAATGAAAACTGACCTTTTCCAGTCCTGTGGCCACTGCTGAGTTTTCCAAATTTGCTGGCATATTGAGTGCAGCACTTTCACAGCATCATCTTTCAGGATTTGAAATAGCTCAACTGGAATTCTATCACCTCCACTAGCTTTGTTCGTAGTGATGCTTCCTAAGACCCACTTGACTTCACGTTCCAGGATGTCTGGCTCTAGGTGAGTGTGAATGATCAGACCATCATAATTATCTGGGTTGTGAGGATCTTTTTTGTACAGTCCTGTGTATTCTTGCCACCTCTTCTTAATATATTCTGCTTTTCTTAGGTCCATACCATTTCTGTCCTTTATTGAGCCCTTTAACTTTAGCCCTTTAATTCTGTCCTTTAACGTTTGCATGAAACGTTCCCTTGGTATCTCTAATTTTCTTGAAGAGATCTCTAGTCTTTCCCATTCTATTCTATGCCAACAAATAAATGAGTGATAAGTGCTAGGGAGAAAAGTTAAGGAGGGAAGGGAGACAAAATTAAAGGGGAAGGGGAGTTGCTTATTTGGACTGGGAAGCTAGAGATAGAGTCTTGAGAAGGTAAGGAGGTGAACTGTGCTGGTACTTGTGAGTGAGAGAAGCATGTGCAAAGGCACAGTGGTCAGGGTGAGAGTGTCAAGCTTGAGGAGTATCAAGGAAGCCAGTGTGGCCACAGCAGACTGAGTGAGACAAAGAATGCTGGGACAGAAAGGACAGTGGGAAAGTGTGGCTGGAGGGATCGTTTAAGGCCTCAAAGGTCATCATGAGGCCTTTGCATCTCATTTTAAGTGAGAGGGCGCCTCTGGAGGGCGTTCAGCAGTCAAGTCACAATCTGTGAGTGGCATTTCAGCTGCCATGTGGAGCACAGGAAAACCGAATGCTCACCAAGAGGGGGTGGTTGAATAAATTATAGTACAGTCAAACCACGGATTAAGCCATTACAGAGATTGACTTAGAGCTTGCCGCTTGATTTGGAGGGAATTACAACGAAGAAATGCTGAGTCAAAAAGCCAAAAAGCAGGAAAGCATGTACAACATCCTATTTTTGTAAGGCTTTCACCACTTTTCATATGCAATATAAACATACATTTCTCAATACAATTATGGATGCATGGAGGAAATGACAGGAGACACATATTAGATTGTTCACAGGGGCTATGCAGTTAAGAGGGTGATATTTGCAAGGGAAAGAATAGGAAGGGAGATGCCAAGTTAAAAAGCTGATTGTCTTTAAAAAACAGTATGTACAATACACAAAGCAAACAACATGGACCTACTGTAAAGCATGGGGAACTATATTCAATATCTTGTAGTAACCTATAATGGAAAAGAATCTGAAAAAGAATATATACATGTGTATGTATATAAAACTGAATCACTTTGCTGTATACCTGAAACTGTCAAACTTTGTAAATCAACTGTACTTCAGTGGAAAAAAAAAACCACAGTAGATCAATGTGAATGTATGTAATGCCATCGAGCTATATATATTTAAAAATGGTTAAAATGGTGACTTTCACCACAATTGAAAGGGGAAAGAAAAGAAAGGAAGCCCCGTGTGACTGTAAATCCACTATTCACAGTGGTCGGGGGCCCGTGAAAACTGTGTCTGTGAGAACTTGCTCAAGGGTATGGCTGCCTCTCTTGGAACCCTTACTCAAAGTGGTCCATGTCTCACTGCTTCAGTTACCCTGCTGTTCCCTCCACCATTCTGATCTCGCAACCTAATTAAGTGTGCCCAGATGTGGAAGCTCCCAGGGCAGGATGGATGGTGGTGGCCACTGGGCACAGAGACAAGGACATGAAGATGGCCTCACTGTGAAGCATCACCTTCAGAGGAAAACTGGCAGAGCCAGGAAAATGCTAGAGGCATGCTCTGGCAGAAAGAGGGGTGACGAAGTCTGATGAGAGCAAAGGCAATAATCCCACTGGAATTTCTAAAAGTTATCCAAGACTCCACTCCAATGCCAGTTGCATTTAACCTTTTTTTAAACTTTTCACCTTCTTTTCTGGTCTGTTTGAGATAAATCTGTCTCCCCAAGGAGGAGAGACACTCATCTCACTTGACCAGAAGCAGCAGCACGTCACCAAAGCACCTGAGCTGCAGTTGTCTGTCAACCTGGTCTGAGACCGTGGTCTTCGGTTAGGAGAAACAGCCACCAAAATCTTTCCTGGTTTCATTTCAAGTGCTTTATTAGGCACGGGACATCCTCTTTCTTACTCATCCTTTCTCCTTAACCAGCCTCTTCCATCATGTCCCTTAAAAGAAGAGGGAGTCCCATGGGTGGCCTGTGTGAGCTCTTGGCAGACGTCTGGTAGCACTGACTGTACTCTTCACGCAGGACTTCACCTGCAGAGACCAACATGTCTCCACAAGGAACCCGTCCTCTGTCAGGGCAATCAATGCAGGAAAGGAGTTGGTGCTGAGGATCCAGGCTGATGGGAGGAGGAAGAAGCAGTATCATGTCCATAACTCGGTTCCATTCCCCCTGGAGAACTGTGTGGCTAGAAAGAAGTTACTGCTTCACTTGTGGTCGCAGTTCAGTTGCTAAGTCATATCTGACTATAGAGACCTCAAGGACTGTCACCCTTACAGGAAAGACTTACCTGTGGGACAGGGCAGGTAGAAAAGAGCCATTTCTAAGTGTGATGGAGCAATTACAGTTACAAGTGTTCTGTCCCTTGACTATGCGGGGACTCCCAGCCCTGACTCAGCCTGGACCGTGAGGATGAACGATGGGCCTTCAACTGTTCTCCTGGTTGGGCTCCCTCATACTTCTGGCATGCAGACATGGAGCCGAGTTCCGAGCCTGCTCTTCCCATGAGGTCCTGACTCTGCCTTGCTCTGTTACTCTCTCTCCCTGCCATCAGTTCCTTAGCCAGAAGCCAGACCACCTGGGTTCAAATCCCACATCCCGAGGCCTAAGGGTTGACCAAAGAGGGGAGGCTGGGTGTTCTCTGAGGCCCTCACAGCACTGGGCAGAGATGGGGCCATCTCGCTGCATCATCTGGGAGTTGACCAAAGTCTGCTTGCTGTTGATTTCCAGGGTTGGCTTCGTTAATTCATCCCACATGTTTCTTCCCTGGTGATAGAGAGCTCTAGTGTCAGGTTGCGCCTGGACAGAGTCAGAGCGGCTTCCTCTGACATCTCTGTGATCCCGGGCAGATGCACATCCAGGGCAGGGCAGCATGACCACCAGGCCACAGAAAGTCTGCGTCAGAGAGAAGCGTGGACACGTGGGCTGACGGGCCCGACAGGCACCTTTGGAAGGGCATGCTCTGGGTGTTAAACCTTCTAGCATTTGAGGATGGAACAGCGCAGGCCTTGTCATCCATCTGCAGCAGCACGGGCCTTTGCTCCTGCTTTCTGCCTTCTGGTAGTGAGTACAGACTTTTATGAGTCCCATCAAGTGCAAGTGCAGCTTTACACATACTGCCATCTCTACTCCTATGCTCACAGAATCTTGCAAAGTGGGTGGATAATATCCTCATTCAATCAAGAAACTGACTGATATTTTGATTCTGAGAAGTCAGGTAGCTTGCATCATCACCTAGCCAGGAAGCAGCAGAGCCTTGAACTTGGAGGACTGTGCTCTTTCCTTGTACTGCAGAGATGCGAGTCAATTTTGCAGAGCCAAGAGAGGAGGAGAGAGGGAGTCAGAAACCAGGGCAGAGAAAGCACTGCAGGATCCAGGGTGGTGGTACAGAACCTCTGCCTGGCTCTTGCCTCTGTCCTTCTGGCCTGTCCTCACCTGATCATGCACCAATCCCTATAGAAACTTCAAAGCCCAGTGCAGTTTGTAACAGCTGCTGAGAAGCCTTCCTAACCACAACCCTGTGCTTTAGCTTCCCCTAAATGAAATTCATCATGCCACTATTGTAGTTTGTACTTGCTTTTATAGTTGTGATGTTTTGGGTTCATCTTGTTCAAGGATTTACCTTCTCTACCAGTTTGTTCACCTCCTGAGTACAGGGACTAGGTCTTTATCACTTTCAATTAAATAGTACCAGGTAAAATACTGGTGTATAGCAGACACTCAATCAAGATTAGGGGGAAGAAGGAAGGAAGGAATCCAACCTATTGGCTTTTTCTGAGTTACAAACAAAAGAAATCTTCAAAATACCTGTACCAGTCAGCAGGACTGCATCATGGTCTGATGAGGTTTTTCTGGCCTTAACAGTCTGCCCTCCACTTCTGCTACACACACATAAACGTATACACACACATTGCCAAAGCTTCAACTCTGAGTAACACAACCAATTTCAATAGGTCTCATTTCCCTTCCCATCAAAACTTACAGAAATTTAATGCAATTTTCTTTTAATTTCTCTTCATCGAATTTCATGGGTGACATTTCAGTTATTCAGGCCAATTTGTATGTGTATAACCATCACTCCTGTCTTGTTGTTTCCTCCTCTGGGAAGATTTGCTTTTTGTGCTTAAAAGCTGTGCATATGTGAGTGGAGCATAAAGAAATAATGACTTTTTTCAAAACTGGTTTCTTAAAGCATCTTAGAAACTTTTCCCTGGTTATTTATTTTCCAAAATAGAAGCTGTGGTCAAAAACTGCAAGAGAAATAAAATCCCTGGGATTAGAAGTAGTGTTAGATGTAAGCACATGCTGTCATTTCTATAAGTCATGTCTCAAGACGAGCTCAAATGGATTTGAATGCTTATAGCAGTTCTCATGCTGGCATTCAAATCCATCTATCCAAAAGTGAGTAGAAAATATTGCCTATTTCATGATCATACAGTTTCAACATTCTATGTTCTGGGCATTACTATGTTTTACTGCTGTGATAAGGTAGACACAGCCATTGGATTCATGATATTTTCATTTTGTGAAGAGAAAAAATTATTTGCAAAAACAGAAATAAGCAAAGAAACAAATACAGGCAATAATTAGGAAGTGTGATAAGTGCTATGAAGAAATCATTTGAAGACCAAGACAGAATTAAGATAGACGGAAGGCTGCTGTAAGCGGAGGCCAGAAAGATATGAAGAACAAGAGTAGGAGAGTTTAAGACTCAGGAACAGCATGTGCAAAGGGCCCAGGGTATAAAAGAGCTTAGTATGGTCTAGAACTTGGCAGAAAGCCAGTAAGGCTGTAACCAAATGACCGTAACAGAGATGGCATAAGGTGAGGTGAGGGAAAGATGAAGTGGCCAGGTGGTGACCTTGCACACTGGGGCAAAGCAGTGGAATTTCATCCAAAGTTCAGTAGGACACCCTTGAGAGTCCTGAACCAAGGAGTGACATGGCCCCTTTTATATGTTAAGAAGCTCAGTGGTGAGTGGAGGGCATAGGCAAGATGGAAGTTAGGAGTCCTCCTAGGAGGCTGAAAAGAGAATCCAGAGGAGTGTTGACCTAGAAAGACCAATGGTGATGAGTACAGCCCATAGGTGCACAGCACTTGCTCTGTGCCCTGTGCCGAGTACGCTGTAGATACTGGTAGATTTCATCTTCCTAACGTTCCTGCAAGATCAGCTTTACTTAAGACCTCCATTTTACAGACTAGAAAACTGGGGCCCAGAGAAGTTAAGTAAACTTGCCAAGGTCCCACACCACTTAGTACTTTTAGAGTAGGGATATGAATGTGGCAGCCTGGCTCACAGCTCAGGGCTGAAGAGTGGAGGAGTGAGAGAGGATGATGGTTGGAGGGGGCACCGAGCCTGTGCAGAGACTTAGTGGGAAGTGGGTGGTCAGTGGTAAGGAGATGGCACCCCACTCCAATACTCGTGCCTGGAAAATCCCATGAATAGAGGAGCCTGGTGGGCTGCAGTCCATGGGGTTGCTAAGAGTCGGACACGACTGAGTGACTTCTCTTTCACTTTTCACTTTCATGCATTGGAGAAGGAAATGGCAACCCACTCCAGTGTTCTTGCCTGGAGAATCCCAGGGATGGGGGCGACTGGTGGGCTGCCGTCTATGGGGTCGCACAGAGTTGGACACGACTGAAGTGACTTAGCAGCAGCAGCAGAAAGGTAAAGGTGGTGAGTTGGAAACTGGGGAACGTGGTGCTAGAGAAAGCATGAATCCATCTTTTGTCTGTGCTGCAGACAGGCCAGCAACTTAGAAAGGCCCCTTCTACCACTTGTGTGGCATTGAGAGAACCCCTAGAAATCTTGCTTCCCAGTTTGATCCATGCAAATCACGGTTTCCCAGCCAGGGTTGGCACACATCTCTGTAACGTGAAGATTTCCCTGGAATGTCACAGGGATTATGACCCTGCCCTTCTGACCTCCCAGGGATATTGTGACCATCAAATGAGATAATGAGAGACAGCCTGGCAGACTGGGAAGCCAGAAGGCTTAGGTTGAAGTTCCTTCGGTGTGTTTGAACACCTGTGGGAAGTTAGCTAATGTCCTTGTACCTTGATTTCCCCATTATACCCTAGCCAAGAAACAAGAAGGCTAGTGTCTCAACTACTGTGAGCAAGGGGAATAATGATAATAAATGAGTGATCATATATAGACCAGATCATATATGACATGTAGAGTTTAACTTTATTCTAGGTGCAAAGAAGCCATGGGAGGCTTTGAAGCAGAGGATGACATCATTTGAATTTACTTCCTGATGATCCCTCTTGTTACTGGCTAGAGATAGAGTTGAGGTGGAGCAAGCTCGGGGAGGGCAAGACCAGTTAGAAGTCTGTCATCCAGGCCAGAAATGCAGAGGAGGTAGAGAGAAGTTTGAGACACCCTTTGAGGACAAACCTACATTTTGACCAGATATAAGAAAGCTCTTAAATGAAATAAGCTCTCTGCTTCAGATTCCCACAAGTCTGAGTTGTCTTGTGAAACTAAAATCAACAGGGACCTTTCATATGTCCACTCCAGAGTAGTTCAGCTTCAACATCAGCAAGACCTATTCAGATCAGGGGTTTGGGGAGCTAAAGATGGACCAAGGAAATAAGAAAAGTTGTGGAGTCAAAGTGGGGAGACTGTTCTGGCTTCTCTTTCTCTTGTTTTTTCATTGAGATGATTACTGACATCTTTTCATATCTTTAGGCAAAGCCAGAAGTAAAGAAAAAAGCCCTGAAATACTGGTCTTTACATCCATTTCAACTTCCCTTCCCTGGGCACTTCCGAGAGTACCCCCCAACCATGCAGGGTCATGGAGGAGCAGAGAATGGAAGATGGTGGAGAAACACAAGGGCAAGTAGGAGAGGAAGCCAGAATTTACACTCAAGAGAGAGCAGAGGAGAGAGGGTATCAATTTCTTTATGCTCCTCTTCCAACCTCACATATCCGGCTTGGGATTACTCTTCCATCTACAACGGATGGCCAAATTGAAAGGTGTGCACCTAGAAGAAACGCTGACATGAAAAGACCCCAGAAATTCATCCTTCCAGCCTTGCGGCTCTGCCCCAAGTTAACCCTGAAACAAGAAAACAGGCTTAGTAGAGCAAGGTTTCATAATCTCCTATTTGACAGCAGCTGGTGGTACAAAGTGTGGAGTCTACTGGATCCGATTATTCAACAGATGGTTCTGTTTTCAAATTTACTCCAAATGTTCAGAGATGCTCTTTCACTAAATCATATTTCCCATTTGATACTACCCCTGGGGCTGAGCTTTAATCTGGGTTGTAGTTTGTAAGTTTTTAAAATTTTCTTTGAATCTCCCAATAGAAAGAGAATTCCCAAACACCAGAGGCATCCCACGGGCCAGACAATGACTGCACTTGAATACAGGAAGATTGTTTCCCGAGGCAAGCTTTTTCTCCATCCAACCTCCTGCCAGAGGTGGACTCAGATATGCCCTATTTGAAGAAGCCTCAAAACCTGGTTCAAATGATCTTGAGATTTGAACAGGGTGTTCCTTTCTTGGGGCAGCACAAGTTAGCACATTGAAATTCTTAGTAGCAAATTAAAACTCCTTTAGCAGAGCATAAAGGCACTAAGTAACTGTGTTACTTATTGTAACTGTGTTACTTACGTGTCTCTAATTGTGTCACCTTGCTCCTCAGTGAGGTTTTACATTCATTATTTCCAGGTCCTTTCCCACTGCTGCACAGTAATGGTCTTCCTATTCTTTCCCTCCCTTCCAGCTGCCTACAGCTGTCAGCCACCCACTCTGACTCTGCCTTTCTAGTGTTTTCATTTTCCTGCCAGCATTAGGAAATTTAATTCAGAACAAAGAAGTTTTCCCCTGAGCCTCCTTTTCTTTATGGATTTCTGGTTTCCCTCGTCATTTAGAATCCTCCCCAGTTCTCTGAGTACCTGTACCTACAGATGTCCAATATGACATTTGCTCTGCCCGAGTGCTCTTTCTTGCAGACACAGGAAAGAGAACAAAAGCTTCAGAAGGCAGGATGTGTTCCAGAGCTAGAGTGGTGCTGGGGGAGAGCGAGTTGGTTTGGAGACCTGGTTCTGAGTTATTAGGTCCTCGTCGCTAAGGACCACTGAAAGTTAGTTGCATAGTCGTGTCTGACTCTTTGCGATTCCATGGACTACAGCCTGTCCTGCTCCTCTGTCCACTGAATTCTCCAGGCAAGAGTACTGGAGTGGGTTGCCATTTCCTTCTCCAAGCGACCACTATTCACAGAGAAAATAAGGTGGATATTGACTTCTGTGGCTCTAAGATAATGAAGATGGCCCCCTGGGGTTGAACAAGGCAATGGCCTTCCCACCAATGAGCTCTGAGCTCTGGGACCATTTACTTCTCATCTCTGGGGTTCCATTTTCTCATCCGATGAAGAAACTTTATATGAAATGATTACTAAGGTCATTGCTGCTGCTGTTTCCAAGCCCATTGTAAAAGAAAGACCAACTCTCTGCTCCCTGAGTGTGTACTTCTTATCTAAATATTGGGCAGAAACAGATGCATAATTTGTGGGGTGCAGTGCAAAATAAAAATGTTCAATGACTCTTAAGGATATTTTTAAAGATTTCTTTTGATGTGGACCAGGTATTTTAAGTTATTGAATTTGTTACAATATTGCTTCTGTTTTACGTTTTGGTTTCTATGGCCACGAGGCATGTGGAATCTTAGCTCCCTGATGAGGGGTCAAACCCATTCCCCTTGCATCGCAAGGCAAAGTCTTAACCACTGGACCACCAGGGAAGTCCCGACTATTAAGAATTTGAAGATGGGAACTGCTGAACATTAAACAAAGCATGGTGCTCTTCTGAGCTGGGAGTTTGTGTGACTGCCCAGGTCAAATACACATGAACCTGGTCCTGATATTGCTGCTACCCTGGGACCATATATAGATTACTGGGGACAGTCAAGCCCACTTGAGAACCCACTTGAGAAGGCCTGGTTTTCTCAGAAGGAGGGATTTCCTGAGTCAATCAAGACAATCCTCAGATAGAAAGCCAGATTACTAAAAGATACCTCTTAAGCTGGGAATCCCTGGTGGCTCAGTGGTAAAGAATGCAGGAGACTGCCTGGAGGAGACATAGGTTCGATCCTTGAGTCGGGAGGATTCCCATGGAGAAGGAAATCGCAACCCACTCTGGTATTCTTGCCTGGAAAGTCCCATGGACAGAGGAGCCTGGAGGGCTACAGACCATGGGGTCCTGAGAGATACAATTTAGCAACAAAACTACCACCTCCTGAGCTTCTTCGTCCTGTTTGTAGTCCAGGGGTCTAAATGTCAAGGGATTTTTTTCCACTGGAAGTGGATGGTTTCTACACACTTTCCCCCCAAATACAGGCAGGCCAGAAGCTTGGATAGAATCAGGTCTATGACCACTCAGGGCAGCTAATATTTGCAAAGTAGATTCTCTAATTTTACATTATTTTCTGGGTTTATTTCTGTACAATGCATTGAAAGTGTTATTCAGCAGAATTATCCTTAGAAGTACACTGTACCATGTGAAAGGAACCCTTCAATAAATACACAGAGGTGGAGGATGAGATTCCAAGGAGCCGTTCAAATAGCAGAAGGTGGTTGCTAAAGTGCTCTGCATAATACGTGGAAAGGAATGTATTCAGCCCCTGAGGGGATGAAGGGTTGAGAGACCACAAGAAGGAGCAAGGAATGAGAGGTGAGTGAAGGAGCCTGGGCATGGCTCCAGGGCAAGATAGAGAGATGCCTGCTGGTGTCAAAGTGGGTAGGCAACTTGGGGATAAAAAAATGTTCAAGAAGGGATTTTTGCACTTGCTTGAAAATGTGATGTAAGCCCTCATTTCCCCTGGACTCCTGTAGAGAATCTTTAGTAGTCTGGGCAATGCTGTGCTGTGCGTATGTGTGAGTGTGCACGCTCTTTGGGGAATGTGAATAGATGCTGATTTCTATGTTTTGTCTGATTCAATGCAAAAGCAGAAGCATCATCTGTGAGCAGGACACCTGGGGCAGAAGAGACCTGAGGCTGTAGGGTCCTGACAAGTTTCTGGACTTCCCCAGGTTGTGGTAATCGGCGACAGAGCAGGCAGAGCATGCAGTTTAAAGGAATTTCTTCTAGAACAAAAGGATAGGGAGAACTGCAGCTTACATCTGCGTTTTCTTTCCTTTTGTTATTCCTGAGCCTTTAAAAAAGTCTTGTTTAAACATTCCAGCTTGGTTTCAGGTGGCAGTACGGACTAGAAGGGAGGCTCCAGTGTCTGCACTTGGCCCAAAAGTGAAATGGGGAAGAAGCACCCCTTTCCACCTCCTTAGGGGAGCACAGTAGTGGCAGTTGTTCTTAGTGAGAGAGAAGTTCATGGCGATATAAGCATTGTGGTTACAAAATCCAACTTCCGTACTCACACTCAAATGTAGAGATTGTCACTTCACTGTCATCCTTGAATCATTTAGGGTTTTATTTTATTTTGGGAGGGGTACTTTATTTAGAAAAGATATCTAATGTGCTTGGATCCATCCGTTGTGTGTTCATCTACCACCTTTTTGCAGTTTTGGAATCATAATAAGGGCTATATTTCTGGGCAGATATATTTCCTAGCACTCTGGAATTCTATAAATCTTAAATCACACCATGATCCATGTCTGAGGAAGCTTCCCCCTAAAATAGAAATGCTGTTAGAGATCTCACAGCATTAATATTTTAAAAAGTTGATAAATGAGTAAAAATGCAATTTAGTCATTAAAATTTAAGGAACTCTGCTCGTGCTTCTTATCTACCCAGTTATGTCCTCAGAACTCATTTTCACATTGTATTTAATGTGGGCTTTGTGGAAAGCTTTTTCCATCTGTGTGAGATGCTAATTTCAGGGAACCAAATGAATGGACTCTTTGGTGTAGGGAAAAGTACCTTCCCTATTAGGCAATTTCTTAGGAAGGGTGCTTCAATCAAGGTTCTCGGAATGCACAGAAACAAGTTCAAATATAAGGAGAAATTGGATGAACCTTCAAAGATAGGAAATGAGTTAAATCATTGTACCTGGACATTGGGAATGGGGAGTCACAAACTGAGACCAGATCCCTAGAATAATTCCTTCTGTCTTGCACTGGGTTGGATGAGAAGAACTACCTTTCAAGTTTCTGTCTGAATGTCTCTATTTTTTCTCTGAATCCCCTTCTCTTAGACAACATCACGTCTCTGTGTTGGTTCATGATCAACAACAGCATCACAGGTATGAATTACCTACATGATGGGTGCTGAGGGGACGCCCGTGCTCCAGGGTTCAGATTTGCTTGGGGTGGTTTCACCAGGAGGTAGTGGGGGCAGAGTTGAAGCTGTGCACCTTAGGAGGTAGAAGAGTTTATTAATTCTTTGGAAGATAATGCAGGAGATGCCCAAGGAACCCAAATGCCATTAGGCTGAAACTAAACAGAGACAGAGATTGGAGAGGAGAGGATTTTTGGTTTTATGTACTATAAGCCTTAAAAGGGGACTTCATTTGGGCTTTAACTTTTAGGTTTCTTGTTTCACTAGGAATTGAATAATTAGAGACAGTCTCTGTTACATAACATTGGAACAGTCCTCATTGTATTAGTTGGGTTCATTGTATAAGCTCTGAAGGGCTCCATGGGATCGGGTGTCTGGGCGTGACTGGAGATGGGTAATGGACTACAGGGTGGTTCTTTGGCCTGTGAGGAAATTGGTCTTAGAGGTAATGTGTCCTTTTCCAGCCTAGAGCTTTCTGGGGGCAACAGTTGATTGGCTCAGAGATTCATATTAACAGTGATCGGAATCAGAAGGCAGGGTGACTAACTGTCCTGGTTTTCCCTGGATGAGGGGGTTCCTGGGACGTGGGACTTTCAGTGTTAAAATCCTGAAATTTCCAGATAAATCAGGACAGTTGGTTAACCTAACTAAGGAAGGGAGCAGACTGGCCCAGTAACATGGCCAAGCTTTTCTCCTGGATAGTGGTGATAAGGAAAATGGGGAGGAGACAGCCTCCCCTGGTCCACAGATCTTGCTGCCTGTCAGCATGGTGGTCTCAGGGTGGTTGGGCTTCTGAGATGGTGGCTGCTTTTTTTAAAGGGGAAAGAAAAAGCTGCCAGTTGTCCTAAGGCCTAGGTGTGAAAGTTCCAACTTTCAAAACATGACTTCTACCACATTCTTTTGGTCAAAGCAGAGATATGACCACTCTGAATTCAAACGGGGAGGAAAAACTCCTCAATTCTAGATAGATGGAGTAACATGTACGTGCAACAAGGGAAGACATGAATGATGGCCATATCTGGAGACTGTCTGATACAAATACGATTTTGGAAATGGCGAGGCACACAGGAGTGTACAATGTGAATGTAAGGACAGACTGTCTGCCAGCTCTATCTATCTGGAGGGCTTCCTAGGTGGCTCAGTGGTAAAGAATCCACCTGCTAATGCAGGAGACCCGGGATTTCCCTGGGTTGGGAAATCCCTGGGAGAAGGGAATGGCTGCCCACTCTAGTATTCTTGCCTGGAGAATCCCATGGACAGAGGAGCCTGGTAGGCTACAGTCGATGGGGTCTCAAAGAGTCAGACATGACTTAATGACTAAACAACAACAGTCTACCGGGAAGTAAGTGAGATAATTTGTGTCCTTAAGAACTTATGTTCTAGAATGAGAGATATACACATGCAACAATACAGCACGATTTTATGTGTGTACACACACACTTATATCCATATTTATTTACATACCTACATGGTTTTACACATACATACATATGAGGCACAGAAGTATATAGAAATTAGAGATTTTTGAAATATATTTGGGGGTAATATACGGAGAAGGCAATGGCACCCCACTCCAGTACTCTTGCCTGGAAAATCCCATGGATGGAGGAGCCTGGTAGGCTGCAGTCCATGGGGCCGCTAAGAGTCGGATACGACTGAGCGACTTCACTTTCACTTTTCACTTTCGTGCATTGGAGAAGGAAATGGCAACCCACTCCAGTGTTCTTGCCTGGAGAATCCCAGGGACGGGGGAGCCTGGTGGGCTGCAGTCTCTGGGGTCACACAGAGTCGAACACGACTAAAGTGACTTAGCAGCAGTACCAGGGGGTAATATAAAATGGCCAGATTTCACCTGGCCATTTTTCACAGATTTCACAGATCTAGGGCATTTGAGGGATGAATAGGAGTTTATGTGGTACACAAGAAGGGTTAGAACATATCAGACACAGGGAAATAATGTACAAAATTTCAGGAATTCAAGAGTACATGGTTTGTGCTTTAAGACTGGAGTATGAATTTGTGTGGGGTGTGAAATGGAGATGAAGCAGCAAGTAGGGAGCATAACACTTGTCTGCCATGTTGTAGAACTGATTTATTTTAAAGCAAGGTAGTGACTTAATTAATTTTAGTTATTTTAAAGTTTACTCTGATGGCAGCAAATATTGTAATAATAATAACTAATACTTAATCAGCATATGGCTTTACCCAGGCACTATTTTAAATAATTCAAAGTCATTTGATATTACAAGAATCCTAAAAGGAATGTTATCATTATTATCACTCCATTTTACAGTTGAGAAAAATTGAGGCGTAGAGAAGACATATCATTTGCTGAATATCACACACTTGGTAATGGGCTGAGTCTAGATTTGAACGGAGGCAGTCTGGCCCCTTAACCACTATGTTCTACTGCGTTTACTTTATGGAAGATGGGGCTTCCCTGGTGGCTCAGATGGTAAAGAATCTGCCTGCAATTCAGGAGACCTGGGTTCAATCCCTGGAGAAGGGAATAGCTACTCACTTCAGTATTCTTGCCTGAAGAATTCCATGGACAAAGAAACCTGGTGGGTACAGTCCATGGGGTTGCTAAAAGTTGGACCCAACTGGGTGACTAACACTTTCACATCATTTAAATGGCAGAGAGTTTGGTGTCAGGGGTGGGTGGAGATGTTCCTACTATTGAAAATATGGATGAGGTTGTAAAAGGGGTAGCAATAGTGGAAAGAAATGACCCAGATGAATCTCAAAGCAGTTAAGGGAATACAGATCATGGAATTCAGAGAACAACTGAATATGGGGCATAAAGGAAGAAAACTCAAGGATGACTTCCAAGTGTCTGGTATGAGTGAACCAGTGGGTGGTTCATTATCAAGAGTGAGAGACAGAAGAGGATATAGACCTGCATCTCGTTCTACAAAACTTTATAGGAAAAGAATTCTTGGCCTCACATCTGTAAGGACTTCTTCCTGTATCTTTCACAATGGGCATATTTTTTCCTTCAAATCACACAGATTTTTACCATATCCTGGAATGCTTTCTCTGGAGCTCAATACTTAATAGAAATGGAATGGGTAATAAAGTTTACATTTAAAAGCACTTTTAAAAAAGAAATAGAAGAGGATAGTTTGGTTTGGAGGGAAAAACAAAGAGCTCGGTTCTGACACTGATTTTGAAGTGCTCACAGGGCAGCAGAGCAGAGGCGAGTGGGAGAGAGCTGGACGTGAGGACGGAGTCAGTGGAAGAGGAGGGCAGGAGGCAGAACTCCCTGGTGCCAAATGCCTGAGGAAGGTCAAGTAAGGTGAGGCATGTGGAGCTTCCATTGGGTCTGTAAATACAGAGGTCAGCGTGACCTTGACAAGAACAGAGTGAGTGGAGAGGTGGCTGGACGCCAGCCTGCTGTGGGTGAGGAAAGGAGGAAGTGAAATCAGCAAGGGGTGGCCTAGATTTCCAAGAACTTGCCTGGGAAGGGAGTGAAGGGAAAGAGCAGGAGCTAATGGAGATGGAGGGTGGAGGGGGCATTTTGTTGGCCTGTTTGATTTTTTTTTTTTTTTTTAGTCTGTATTTATTTTCTAAAGTGAGGGAATCAGAGAGAGAGAGAGGCTCAATATTTAGGAAGAAGAGACTCAGGAGTGACGGATGTCAGTGCCTGAGCAGACGAAAGGCAGAGATAAACAGAGCACAGGTGGAAGGGTTAGCCTCTGGGGACATTTCCCCTTTTAAAATGGGAGGGGAGAGAATAAGAATGTTGAGAGAAATGAGCATATTTTCATCTGTGGGGGTAGGATGGGAAATTGAGAAATTTCATCATAATCTCTAATAAGTATTAGCACAAGTCATTTGCCCAAGGAGGAAAAGAAGGCTAGGGACCTGGAGGAAGACAGAGGTGGGTGGAAGAGCACTTTGGTAAACAAGATGATGGGAGGAAAATCACCTACATGGAGAATTCATTATTTGCCAGCTATGCACTGGATCTTTTTTCACAATAATAGCGGTAATAATTAATAAAGAATAGCTGGAGTTCGATCCCTTTAAAGTTGTACAAAGTTGGTACTCCATAAATACTTCAATGATTGCCTTTTGCGGTTCAAGTTTGCAGGTAGATTCCTTCCTCTAATTTGAATTAAGGAATATTAATTAACATCAGGTGTGAAAACCTGATGCTTAGAAGCAAGGGGAGATCTCAGGAAGTTAAAGAGAACCCCTGTTTTAAGGGGCCCCAAGTCCCTCTCTTGGAGGGCTTCCAGGCTAAATGCTGAGTGAAGCAATTGTATTAGAAACATTAGCTGTCTCTCTCCTTCCTTTCCCAGCGTCTCAAGAGCCTGGGAGCCATCTAGCATCTGGAATGGAATCCCAGAGGACTTAGACTACAGTTCCACTCTAGTGGCTCCCAGTTCTAAGATTCTAGCTTCCAGCCATGGCTGTGGTGTTGGCAATGCTCCTAAGCCTTAGCCCATTGGATCTCAGTGTGGTTCCTGAGGCCCAGCATCAGGATCTCCAGGGAAATTATTTGCAAGACAAATTCTCAGGCCCCACTCAAAGCTCTGAGGGTGGGACCCAGTTATCTGTGTTTTGTTCTTCCTTGTTTAAAAAAAAATGGTAAAACATGCTCATAACATAAAATATACCATCTTAACCATTTTAAAGTATATATCCCAGTAGTGATAAGCATATTCTCATTGTTGTGCAGCCAATCTCCACAACTGTTTTAATCTTAGGAAATCAGCATTCTTTACCCATTAAACAACTTCTCATTCCCTTTACCGCCAGCCCCTGGCAGCCACCATTCTATTCTCTGTTCTCTAAGTTTGAGGACCCTCTCTCTCACACATACACTGCATTGTGTTTACCTATTCATCTACCCGTGGACACTTAGTTTAAAACTGTCTCCACCAGTTGGCCATTGTGAAGAATGCTATCAATACTGTGAACGTGGGTATGCGAACACCTATTCTAGTCCCTGCTTTCAAATCTTCGAGGTATACACCCATGATCCACATTCCCCACGCTCTCAGGTGGCTCCGATGCTGACTCAAGTTTGAGAACCACTTCTGTGGAGCATGGCTGTTACACTCTTGTCCTGACCCCACCTCACTATAGGGACCACTCTCAAGCTTTGGATTCCAGTATTCAGCATAGACAAGCAGTCCATGTTCCTCACAATCACTATACTTGGTTAGAGTGAGCATATGAGTGCGTAGTGTTGAAAAAGGAGGTACCAAGAGGAAGACCAGAGGTGAGAGTAACTCTCTCCCTCTTCTTAGGTACCTGCGGCTGAATGCAGATGGGGAACTTGGGCTAGGAAGGTGCACACACTGCTCAAAGTGGGATTGGTCTTGGCAACTACCTGGATCAGTGGTTCCTAATTTTTTGGGACTTCTAGACCTCTTTGAGAATACTATCATTAGTAATAATAATTTTATTATCACAGTTATTTATTGAACAATTATGATGTCCCCAACACCATGTACTTTACATATGTGATCCCATTTAATTCTTATCAGTTGGTTCTAGTTGGTACCCATTTTCCAAATGAGAAATATAAGATTGAATAGCTTTCCCAAAGTCACACAGCTAGTAAGTGGTTGTGCTAGGATTCAAACTGAGAATTGTTTATCTCTAAACTCTTAAACCACTAAATTACAGGGCTGAATATATGATAAGCTTTAGATTGTCTTTCTACCTCAGAAAATGCCCTGCTTCCTCTCTCTCTCTCTCTCTCACACACATACACACACACAATTTTATCAATGATTTAAATATTGGCCTAATTGATGGCCATTACCTATCTTAGTGGGGCTTCCCAGGTGGCACAGTGGTAGAGAATCTGCCTGCCGATGTGGAAGACACAGGAGACTCATGTTCGATCCCTGGGTCAGAAAGATTCCCTGGAGTAGGAAATGGCAACCCACCCCAGTATTCTTGCCTGGAAAATTCCATGGACAGATGAGCCTGGAGGACTACAGTCCATGGGGTCACAAAGAGTCGGACACAACTGAGCGACTGGACATATACGTACCCGTCTTAGTGGGATTCCCAGGTGGCTCAGTAGGTAAAGAATTTGCTTGCCAGTGCAGGAGATGTGTTTGATCCCTGGGTCAGGAAGATCCCCTGGAGTAGGAAATGGCAACCCACTCCAGTGTTCTTGCCTGGAAAATTCTGTGGACAAGGGAGCCTGACAGGCTATAGTCCACAGGGTCACAAAGAGTTGGACACAACTGAGTACAGCACAGGGCAAGGCTGTGGGATCTCTGCTTCTTCTACCCATCTTAGGAAGAGATTCCTGTCGACTTAAGTACAGAAAGGCTGTTTCCTAGAACGCATTCTTCCTCTGCATACTCTCCACATTTCCAGCAAAATGCATGAGTGTCACTGGAAAGCACAGGTTATAAGACAGCACGATGCATCCATTTCTCTCCAAAAGGTTGCTTTCATCTCTCTCTTTCTCTCTCCCTCTCTCCTCTTTCTCTCCCTCCCTCGTTCTCACTCTCCTCTCCCTCTGCCCTTCTCTCTAAACAGTTGTCCCACTCAGTTTCTTAAATGGGCCCATCACATTCCATTGTCAGTACAGTTACTTTTGCAAGAAGTGAACTCGTGAACACACCGTGAACTGAGTACAGTGGAATTCTTCTCCATAAAGAAAAATGGGCACAAATCAGCTCTGTGACTACACTCTACACTGGCCTTGCTGGAGGGAAGATACTTTCTGGAAAAAGCAGCCAGATGAAAAGCAGTTTATCCCATTTTGGCAGCTTTCCTTTCTCACCAAGCCTGCGGTTGGGTTGCCAGAGTTCAAGGACCACTGTGAGCCTTTTGTGCATCTGTGACGGTGGTGGTACCAGAGGAAGCTGGGGGCTGCAGTCAGCACCTGCGTAGAGTGATGCTTTGAAGCAACTGGGTGGCTGGTGGGGTTGCTGGCTGCCCAGGGCTTCCCAGGGCTCTCAGTTCTCTCTTGGGCTGGAAGTACATTCAGGGCAAAGGGCTTGGACTTTTTTCCCCTTGTGGTGTTTGGCTGTGCTGAGCTCAAATCCTAGTTTGGCCCTGGCAGGGCTGAGGACTGTATAAGTGAAAAATAGTGGAATGAAACCTCAGAACACGTTATGACCTTCAGGAAGGTTTGGTTTGGATTGGGTTCTAGAAATGGTCTGAGTTTTTTGGTTGCAGATTTTTTTTTTTTCCAGAACACATTTCTAACCTCTTCAGAAAGCTGTTCATGATCTCTGAGAGGCAGCTGAGGCCCTAATGGGCCTGACTTTGCCCCTTCCCGAAACCCCACCCCCAACACTAACACTGGGGATAAAGGACGGATAATACCAGGAGTTATTAAATGAATGTCATATATCAGGAATTCAGCTAAAGAGCTTTACAACCATTACTCCATGTAATTTTCATGTCTCCCATAAGAGAGGTATAGGGGGCTAATTATCTATGATGAAACTAACAAAGACTCAGAGTATCTTGACTGTGTTCTCAAGATAATGTGATGTGTGATGTGATCATCAGGACATTTGACTTCAGGATATGGCATTATGAGCCTCTCTATCAGGCTCCTTTGCTTCCTTTCTCCATCCTACTTCTTTCTACTGCCTCACTCCTCTTCTCTCTCTGTTTCGTCTCCTCAACTGCATTCACCAATGTTTTTGGAGTTCCTGATATAGGCAAACTACCCTGTCACGCTCTTTAGATAGTACAAAGATGAAGAAGACACATCAGTGTCAACTGAGGAGAATCTGAGGGGTTAAGAAGATGAAATTGGAGCTGGGCCAGTGACCCAGTTCTTCATAGGATATGTCCTTCAACTCAGTTGAGTTTAGGAATATTCCTGCCTCTTTGATTCGTGGTGCTCAAAAATGTCTAATTCTTAGACCCTAATTAATTGACAAGAGAAAAGAGTGATGATACTATTGTACATGAGTGCCTGTGATTTCATGTTTGTGACGGTCACTGTATAAGTCAGGACAATGTGGGACTGAAATTTGTTTCATTCGCTCAAGGTTGGTGATGTGAGTCCAAGTGAGGCCAATCAGAGGTCTCCACTGAACTCTTACTGTTATTTTAATAAAGATGCTTCCTCCTTCTCTTGGGAACAGGCACTGTAAAGTCATGGCAGGCTTAGGGCTGCCAGCAATCATCTTGCCACCATACAAAAAATACCTATCTGAAAGCGAGGCCAAAAAGAGGTGTCCAGAACTGAGAGGGAGAGAGAGAAAACTTAAAAAAAGCACTTGAATGCTGGATCTAGCCACACCTGAAGCTGACATGTTAGTTATATGAGCCAATAAATTCCCAATTTTGCTTAAGCTGGCTTACATTGAGTTTCAGCACTTGTAAGCAAAACATTCTCAACAGGCGTAGGCAGAAGAAGATATAGACTAAAAGGCGACAGGAGAAAGGAACCTGGCCATGGACTTCCCTGTCTTGCTCCCTGGTTTATACTCAGCACCTACAACAATGCTTGGCACATAATACATACTCAGTAAATACTGGTTGAATGAAAGATAGAACTCAGGTTGGATCAGACAACTTGCACATCAGATTTAGCTATTTTCAGCTCAGAATACTATAGTGGTATGTTTTGCCATTTGCCACGTTTTTGTATATTTCTTTCTGTCTCCCCTTAGTAAAGTTCTTTTTAAAAATTCAAACTTGTCTCTTTTGACAAAGGGACAAGATGAGAAGATTTATCGAGGCTAGGGATGTAAAGAAGAACAGAGTGGAGGTTGCGTATGGTAAATGAGGTAAAGAAAGGATTTATGATGACCCATGAGAGATGGTGTGGAGAGATGGTCTAAGACCAGGAGAGAAGCTCTCCCTCTCCCTTTCTCATCTTTCCAGTGGAAGGTTTTGTGTTATTTGCTGAGATGATTCTCCCTCAGTGAGTCCTATGTAGTTCTCTTTCTCCTCCTTTCTCTTATTTTCTGCTTCTCGCTCTTCTTTGGACTGTCTTTATTCTTATCCATTAGCCTTTTCCTTCTCTCTCTGCTTCCTTTTTTCTTTCTTCCATTTTGCCCAATCATTATTCCTCAATTATTGATCTCAAAGCTACATGACTTTCAAAGGCTGGTCCCTCTGGCTATATCTCTCCAAGTTTATTCCAAGCCCCTCATCTTCCCTCTGCTGCTGCTGCTGCTGCGTCGCTTCAGTCGTGTCCAACTCTGTGCGACCCCATAGACAGAAGCTCACCAGGCTCCCCTGTCCCTAGGATTCTCCAGGCAAGAATACTGGAGTGGGTTGCCATTTCCTTCTCCAATGCATGAAAGTGAAAAGTGAAAGTGAAGTCGTTCAGTCGTGTCCGACTCTGAGCGACCCCATGGACTGGAGCCTACCAGGATCCTCCGTCCATGGGATTTTCCAGGCAAAAGTACTGGGGTGGGGTGCCATTGCCTTCCCCGCATCTTCCCTCTACCCCACCATTATTCCAGATCTTGGATATGTTATGGAAAAATGTGACAAAGAAGCACATGTCATAGAACAGGACAGAATCCCTGGAGAGGGTACCAAGATTTGTCAACTCTCCAACACCAGTCCAGTTGTTTCAGGGCCAAAAGGACTTGAGCAGATGGCCAGAGCATTCTGCACAGTTTTCCACCAGCTGCCTCTATAAAAGCCACCGTGTCCACCCACTAGGCAATTAGTTGGGGGCACTGTGGGACAATGCAAAAGGCATAGTGGATCTTACAGGCAGAGAAGTGGTGTGAGTGCTTGCTCAGTCACTTCAGTCTTGTCTGACTCTTTGGAACCCTGTGGACTGCAGCCCACCAGGCTCCTCTGTCCAGGGGATTTTCCAAGCAAGAATACTGGAGTGGGTTGCCATGCCCTCCTTCAGGGAATCTTCCCCACCCAGGGACTGAACCCGTATCTCTTACATCTCCTGCATTGGCAGGTGGGTTCTTTACTACTGGTACCACCTGGGCTAAGACAGAGCAACATGTGGACTCTTTGGAGTCTCAGATTTTCAACCTAATTTTCATCTACAGAAGACTGGATTTGGCCAAATCGCTTAACTTCTTTTTGAGTCTTAGTTTCTTTGTTTGTACAACCTAGATAATTGTGATATTTACCTACCAGGGTTTTTGTGAGGATGAAAAGATTCAGCATATTTAAATCACTTAATAATTAATAATAATCTCCTTCCCTCTCTGCAGAAACAAAACATAACTCTATAATCCTTGTCTTCAAGAAAAATTGCCTGCAACCCCCAATAGATTCCTTCAAGAAGAAATTACCACCACCAATAGATCTGTCATAGTTTCTCAGCCTTATAGCAGGGGTCACATGAAAGGTAAATGAAGGAAATTGGTTAGGCTCACTCAGGGGGAAAGGGAGTGGTGGGGAACTGGAGAGTGTGTGCCTCATGCAAGAGGCAACCTTATTCACTTCTGTCAGTTGTTTCCTCGTGGTGCTGTAGACGCAGAATCACCACATTGTGTTTACTTATTTTCAAGAAAAGCCAAAAGTCTGAATGAGGTCTGCTGAATTTTACAATGTTGTCAAATTCATTTACATTAAAAACAACAAGAAATGAAAATAACAGAAAAACCTTGTGATTGATCAAAATACACATACCTCTATAAAGCACATTTCTTGGCTGTCTCTTCGGGAACTATGGCTTATCTATTGGGGACCCTTTCCACCTGGGTTTCTGCATATAGAAGCTGCTCCTCCACTGATTTTCACAAGTCCAGTAATCTCACTGAGCATGTAGTGTGATGAGAGATTTAGATGGGAAATTGATGATCACAGAAAAGTCACATCACACCACTTGTTTCCTTTGCCTCTTTCACCTACATTGCTCTCCCTTTCCTCTATATTTCTTCCTCCAATACATTAGGATCAATTACATTCTTTTTGTCTTATATGGATTTGCAAAACTCTTTTCTTGGAAGCTTTGGCACCAGCTGGCATGTATGCCCCCTGGAGACTGATCTATTGTAAGATGATTTCTCAAAACATTTTCCCACCAAAGATTGTCCTTCCTCCTAAAGAATCCTCTGACCAGCTTCATGTAGGAAAAAACCCTCCATCTTATTACAAATGACTAGACCAATCAGCAAGGAAAGCATGGTTTAGTAAGTGTCAAAGGATGTAGTCCATGCATCGAGTGTCATTCATTATGGAAACGAGGGTTCCTGAGTCTGCAGGAGGGCTTCTCTCCCAGAGGATACTTGATCTTCTGCGGCTAGTCCACAGTGACCCACAGAACACTGGCTGAAACACATCATAGCAAGTGGTTTGCCAAGTCTGTGTGTGAAGAGAGATTTTCTGAAAGTTTTGTAGAGATCCGAATGGCAGACCTAGGGACTAGGAATGGAGGCTAACACCAGAGATGGCAGACTACAGTGGTTATGAGCAGAAGCTTGGTGTGCTATGCCTGCTATTTGCAAGTTAACACATTTTGTGTGCTCTCTTTAAGCCTCAGTTTCCTTAGCTACAAATAGGAGATGATGATAATGTTTCCCTAGGGTTGTTGCAAGGATTTCATGCAAAACCATGTATAGCACCTGCTCATTTTAGACACTAAGAAAGGCAAGTTTCCTTCCTTCTTAATTCCTACCCACTCTTCAAGGTCCAACAGGAGCATCACCCCTTTCAGGGTGCTTTTCTTGCACTGCCCTTCGTTCCTTCCATGTTGGGCCGGGTTTCCGCTCTTCTCTACGTCCTAGATTTTCAGGCATACCATTTGTATCATCCGTATTGCATAGTACTGAATGGCCTGTTTTTATTTCTGGATCTCCTTGAATGCCAGGAACCGTCTCACATTTACTTTTGTCTCTCCAGCTCCTCGTACCGTGTTCTATGAATAATAGGCTCGACAAATGGATTTGTTGAACCTGGGGCTCTGAAGTGAGGACAAAATTGTCTTAGGTAATCAGATCAACTTACAGGTTAGAAAAGCCTTCTAAAAACTCTAGTTCTGAAAAGATTTCTTTTCAAAAAAGGCACTATATTTGTATCTTTATAGCTATACATTTTATTACACAACATCAGTGCTCGATCAAGCTTTAGCACTTGACAAAGGTGCTAAAAGCAAAGCATAAAGTTTAACCTGGTGTCAACCTAAATGTTGGGTCGCGATCTCAGAGAGAGCGAATTGAGTGGGAAGAAGAATGGCTCTTTCCCTTGTGGAAAACGTCTTTGAGGGAAGGCGATTAAAGACCCAGTGTACTTGAAAGTGTCTCTTCCAATCTGAAAATAAACTGTGCTTCCTGAACTGCTTTTGGAAAACCAAGGCTTGGAGGATTTTTCTGACTTTCGTCCTGCCTGCATCAGCATTTGGAAGAGAAACAAGGAAAAAGTAACAATTAAAAGAAACCGACTGTATTAGCAATCGGTAGATTGAGGGGAGAAGGAGACAGAAAGGCTAATGACTTGAACTTTTTAATTGCGTGAAGCCTAAAAAATTAGGGAATTACCTAGAACTTAAGCTTTTCATCTTTTTTCATTTGATCTCTAGCCAAGTAACTACTGTAAAATAGTTTAATATTCGCTGGGTCGTCAATAATAAGGCTTGCAATGTGATAGTTAAATGCACTTGAAATTTTGATGAGATCATTAATAATATCTCTTGTCAGTGACTTAACTCTAGTTAATAACTTCCTTGTGACTTTCGTCAAATAGATTTTCCTGGGGGATATTAATTTCCAAAGGTTTATGGATGTCCTTCAATTGTTAGCCAGTGACAGAAATAGCTTTTCTGCTGTGGCATGTTTTGAGGTTTTGCCCTTACTTCTAAGAAAAAGGCGATAATTGTGTAAACCAACTACTCATCTGTGTTTGGCATCAAGCTTTAACCTAAAACTTGAAGTAATATTTTCTAAAAAGAATAGTTTCATGTAATTTTCACAATAGCATGCCAACACCAACTATTCTAAAATGGCAGCCTGTTATTTTACCAGTTATATAAGTCTAATAGAGGAGAAAAAATCCTCTTACCACCTCTCTTTGGGAACAGTTTCTTAGAATTTTCCTGACTAATACGGGATCACGTCAGTTTGCTCATTTCTCATCTTCTGTAGCTCATGCCACACAACCAATCCAAACCCACTCCCTTTCTAAAGCCAACCCAAGACTCTTCAAAGTGAACTGTATTTGTATCTGCTCTGTGGTGGAGAGGAAACGCTTGGGCAAGGGTCAACAGAGAATTGTTCATCAAATTCTAGAATCGTTGGGCAGTGAGACACTCTTTGAAGTTGGAAGTAAGCATCTGAGGGTAAATAAGAGAGAAGGGCATCATGTATTGAATAGTACTCATTTGGAATTGGTCACTCCTCATAGAAACCTGGAACCCCAATGCCAAACTCATACACATTTGTTGAATGAATGAATGGAATAAATAGGGTCAAACAGAGTTTGGATAAACTCACAGATGATTGATATATAACTGATTAGAAAAGGAGATTCTATTTCTTTTAGGCTATGGACCCTCCACTTCTTTCTCCTTTCCCCTTCCTCTGTTAATTATGTGAACGACAAAGAAAGAGACACTCTTACCCCTGAAAACAGGAGAATCTCTTTCACTATTGTATTCTTAGAAGACATAAACATATTCTTTGAAATTTCTTCTTCTAAAAAATGATTGAAAGAGAACTTTATACATGATCTTGAAGATCCTTTACCCCTAAAAAGAGGTCTTTTCCATTGTATGTATCATAAAGGGCTGGATTAAGAGATCAGAGCTTCTCTGGACTTCATGGTACTGTTGGGGGACAGGACATATTCAAAAATTAAGAAATAATGACACAAATGAGTTTATGCTGAATTCCCAACAATTGTCCTCAGGAGACAAGACATTCTTTAATTAAGGGTGACATTGGCCCTGGGCTCCTGCTCCATTCCACCCCTTTCTTCTGGGCCATTTTTCCACCAATTTCATCCTTTTTCTGTGAACCTAGAACTTACATCCTTTCTCTCTTAATACCCCTTCCCCCAACCCCATCTTGGAGATTTCTCCTTGGCTCATAAGTATTTTCAATACTCAAAACTTTTATATTCTAAACAAACACCCAACAACCTCAATTTGAGCAACATCTCACTCCAACTACTGGCCTTCATTTATCCTATCTTCTCCAAACTTCTACATTTATTAGTTCTACTTTCTCATCTGTCTTTCATCCCTTAACCCTCTCAATCCCTGGTTTTTACAACTCCCTGTCCTTAGAGAAATTCCCTCTATGATCTACGATGGCCTCCCTACAGCAGGTAAGAGCACTAGCCCAATCTTTTAGACACTTTCAGTCCCTGCTGTACTGGGTGGACCACTCCTTTTCACTTGGTGCCACTTCAATGATCCAACTGTGGTCCCTTTAATATTCTTTGCTCCCTTGGTTCTCTGCTTTCATTTTCTCCCTCATTTTCATTCTTTTCACCATCTCCTCTGTGAAATCTGCATTCCTCTGATCTTCTTTTAGATGTTGGTGTTCTTACCGTCTTTAGTCCACTTCTCTTCTCTCTTGGGCCAGTTAAATTCACCTTATGGTTTTACCTAGAACTTACATATTTTTGACTCATTAACCTGTATCTTCTTTGAAAGATATGTTCAACTGTCTGCTCGTAACGTAGTTTTATATCAGATGTGATTGGCGTGGTGTTACAGCCTACAGGCTTTTCAAGAGCCTATGACTCCTATGAGACCTAAATAAATGAATAATTAACTCCCATATATGAAAACAACATTGAAAAAGCCAAGTTCATATGCAATTTAAAATAGAGCAGCATGTCAATTTCATTACAAAAGTAAATTTACTACTTTAAAAGCTCAATTTGTAAACAACTAAAAAAAAACATAACCAGTCAAAAATTCTAAATGAATTGCAAATAACTTAAAAAAAATCAGAATTATAAAAATCCTCTCACATTTTTATTGCAACAGTTAGATCTAATGTGGGATGTGGGTAAATTTTAATATATTTTCTATGATGTGGGATGGGGCTTCCAGAAATAAGAGTGCATGGGACTTTGAAGGTCTTACAAACAGCCCTACTTCCTGTATTATCTCCATCTGGATATTCCACAGGCATCCAAAACTTGGCACGTCCAAGGCCAAATTCATCTTCTTCCCACTCTGGTATTGTCTATTTTAGTTGGCATCACCCAATCACCCAAGCTGGAAGTCATCCTTGGCTTCTTGATCTCATCCAAGACTCCTCATATTCCCCCACTCAATCAACTGCCACATCCTATTGGGTTTTATCTACTAATTATGTATTAAATCCATTCATTTCATCCTTTTCTCTTGCACTACTATGGCTCCAGCCCTGATCAACCCTCATCTTAACCTCTGCAATAATTTTGTAAGTGGTCTACATGCACCTATTGTCTGCTCTTTCCTTATAGTTGACATAAAATTCACATCAGACTCTTATCACTTCTACTTAAAATGCTTTGGTAGCTTGCTAGTGATTACAAAGGAGAATCTGAGAGTCTGAGCTTCTGAGCAAAGCCACAAAAGGCCCTGGTGATCTCTTCTCCAGTCTTATCTCTCACCTCTTCCTGCTTGGTGCTTGGCAGCTAGTCAGTTGCCTTCTAGGCAACATCAGGGCTCTCCTGGCCTCTGGGTTTGCTCAAAATGACCTCCTTGCCTGGAATGCACTTTCCCACTTTCCTCACTGGATCACAGTCAGTTTATCCTTTAAGATTCAGCTCAGGCATAACCTGTTAAAGGAAGCCTTCCAGGTATACCTCAGTCCTGGACAGAATTCCCTCCCCTGGATCATCCATACCTACATCTGTCACAGGCTTACTACACTAAGTTTCAGAAATTTAACACATGTCCTTCTCTGTTCATTCAATGGTAGGTCACAGGATGTCAGGGAGGCTGCCATTGTTCTTAATATTTATTTATTTATTTGGCTGAGCTGGGTCCTAGTTGTGGTATGTAGAATCCAGTTCCCTGATGAGGGATCGAACCTGGGCCCCCTACATTAGGAGCATGGAGTCTTAGCCACCGGACCATCAAGGAAGTCTCTGCCATTCTTATTTTCAAATTTCCATTCCATACTGTAAGCCCTGAAACAGTCTTCTGTTAGGGAAGCTGTTTCCCAAATATTAATCTGGGAACCCACCTTTTTACTGGATTATTCAGGTAGAACCTAGTCCCACCTAGCCCAGAAATCTATCTAAGATAGTCCCTGTAAAGTGATTCTTTAAAGTTTAATGGAGAATGAATGGCCATGTTCTTTGGAGTGGGAACTACATCTAGTTTACATAATGCTAAACAGAAACAATCATATATGACCAGGGAGACTATATTGCAGATATTAATTTATAATCACTCCTCACTAAGAATTAGCTAAAATCCCTTGACTAGATGTGTCTAAGAATTGTCTCTGTTCTGATCTGGTCCACGTATATTTTTCCTTAATTTTCTACTTTCTGCTGATCTTGTTATGGTGTTGTATGTTCTTATGGTCTCTGATATTTTCATGCAAAATTCCCTCTAGTGCTAAGTTCACTATTGAAAAGCAGCCTCATTCTCCTCATCTTCACTTGTTCAATGTCCATGTCCAAGTTTACGAAGGTTCTTTTTCTCTAGCACATTGCCAAATGCTCTCAAATAGTTCCTGATTCTCAGGGCTTTTCTACCCTTTTCCTACACAACCACAGCAAAAAGTGGACAACAGGTAAAGGAAATGAGTGAGAAGACATTTGTTTTCTAATGATCTCTTAAGTGTGGTTGCTGAATTTAACAAACAGAACCTCAGATGCCCAGTTACATTTAAGTTTTAGAGAAACTATGATTTTATTTTTAGTTTAAGTATGTCCGTGCAGTATTTGGGATGTATTTTTTAAAAAATCTGTTATTTATCTGAGATTCAGATTTAACTCATGTCCCATGTTTTATCTGGTAATCCTACTCATAACTTGTCCTGTTAAATCCAGATACACTTCACTTGCATATTCAACATATAAGAATGGTTTTCACTTACACAAGGAAATGTCCTCATTCCCGTTTTTCCTAAAACAAAGGTGACTTATTGTCTATCTCTAATTTCTCTGCATGGAACATGTGTCCATAACATAGTTATTTTCTTTATAACTCTACAGATAGAAAATGACATCACAATTACTACCGGTACCTGGCATCCAGCTCCATATCTAGATGGTAGGGAGTTAGGAGTGTTGTTGTGTGTGGGAAATCAGAGGATACGAGTTTGCTTGACCTGAAGGGGTGCCACATTGCTCAGCTCGTGTCACCATGTGGGAATACATTTTCAGTATTTTTTGAGAGTTCATTTTTTTTTTCCTTCCAAAAGAAATACCAGACTGGTTGATTTACCGTGAAAATTCCAGAATTTTAAACATCAACGATCTAGGCAAGTCGTCACTTTGTTCGGCTGGTAATGAAAACAAAACTAAAATACGAACACATGCACACGCACATACGCATGCACATGCGCACACACAAGCACTTACACGCACCCGCGCACGCAACAAGCGCATGCGCACACACGCTTCTTGGCCCTTCCGGTGTTCCACGTGCGCGCATGCTTCTTGGTCTCTTTCGGGGTGTTTGGCCTGCTGCGGCTGCAGACTTACACTTTTGTCGTGGTGTCTGAGAGTAGGTATGGAAACGATCATCTCTGAAAGAGGCAGTTTTGGAAGAGATTCTGATGGCAGGGGCTCCACTTCTCGGTTGGATAGAAACACAGGTGCCGCGGCAGCGAGGTAATCTTGCTGAGTTTTCTCGTTTGCTGACCCTCAGTTAAGGCAGGCGGAGAATCTTGCTTCCCAGGACTCAGGCAGGTGTGTGACAAGGAAGTAAAGAATGCAAACAACGACCTTTTCCTGGCTTTTGTTTTCAAAATTCTGTGCCCTTGAGGAAATTTTCTAAGGCTGTAGTTTATAGAAAGTTTGAGCAGAGGGGGAACGGACCTGAGGAAATAGTAAGGGGTGAGATTCTCCCAGACTAAAAGAAAAACAGTTCTCAGACTGGAGGAAGGGGCAGAGGCTTGTGGTTTCTGTAAGTAGGCGCTTTCTCGCCATCACTCCCTGGCAGTGCTCCAAGGAAGTGGCCTGATCCCAGAGGGGACAGCGGCTGAGGAGGCCAAGAATAAACACCGAGCTCTCTGGATCCCACGACCTGAGAGGACCATCTGAACACAGAAAAGACAAGTCAGGACTAACCGATCTCCACAGTGATTGATGAATAAAGGGGCTTCCCTGTGTCAGAGTGCTCCTTAATGTCCTGGAACCCACCTAGTGCCAGGTGTGATGGAGACCCCAAAATGACCATGATGAGTACACCAAATGCATAGTGTAATGGAGACTCAGAACTGAGACTAGTGGATTTTGAAACACAAAAGAAGAGGCACAAAGGAATAGAAATATTCACCTGAGAGTATAGATGGAGGTTCCTACCCGCTCTCCCTTAATGCTTCCCATACACATGTTGTTGTTGTTCAGTGGCTAAATCATGTCCGACTCTTTGTGACTTCATGGACTGCAGTACTCCAGGTTTCCCTGTCCTTCACTATCTCCTGGAGTTTGCTCAGGTTCTTGTCCACTTAGTTGGTGATGCTATCTAACCATCTCATTTGCTGCTAGCCTCTTCTCCTTTTACCTTCAGTTTTTTCCAGTATCAGTCTTTCCCATGTTTATGCATGTGTGCTGCTGCTGCTAAGTCGCTTCAGTCGTGTCTGACTCTGTGCGACCCCATGGACTGTAGCCTACCAGGCTCCTCTGTCCATGGGATTCTTCAGGCAAGAGTACTGGAGTGGGGTGCCATTGCCTTCTCCAAAGGCATGTATAGAATGCAAATAATATTTGTACCTACTCCTGTGGCAGCAGCTCAGAGATTAATTAGTTAGACATTTATTCTCTTTTGACATATTGGATACACTTAGTTATGGTTGGGCTTTTTCACAGACTGAAAGATAAACATAGATGTTCTTGAATTACTTGGTATAATAAATGTGCTTTTGTCCAGAAAATGCTAAGTAGCCACACTAGGTAACTCACCTAGATTACTACTTGCTAAATGCCTGACCTCCTATTCCATATTTTCCCAAACCCCTAGGTAGTGCTGGCTGTTTTTAGTAGGTGCTTATTGCATAGCACTTACAATTAATCCTTGTAACAAAGGAAACTATGATACACTAATATCAATAATTACTATAATGTGATGCTAATTACAAATATTATTTTACAAATGAGGAAACTAAAGCACAAGAGATTAAATAACTCATACATAGTTACATAGTTTATAAGGATTTGATTGTTTTCTGTCTTCCCCTAAATGGTGAGCACGCATGGGGTACTGTGAATGCTTTGTCACTGAGGCCAAGATGGCTCCCTGTTTTCCCAGGCCCATTCTTGTCTTTCCCACAGTGATAGGCTCATAGCCAGGCACGTGGCTGACCAGCTGTCTTCATTGTCCAGCCTCCTTTGTAGTTACATGTGGCCAGCCTCCCTTATAGTTACATGTGGCCACATGATGAAGTTTCTACAAAGAGAATGCAGGCACAGTTGATGGATATCACTTTTATTCCTGCTTCCTCTTCCTGCAACTGTGACCCAGTGTCCACCATGCAGAGGATGGATGCCAAAGCCACAGTGGACAGCAGAAGATGAGGGAAGAAATCAGAGTCTCCAGACTACCAAGTGGAGTAGAGCCTAAACCTTACCTCGAATTGTTACAAGAGAAAGGAATTCACTTCAGTTTTCTTCAAACCACTGAATTTTTTTTTTTCAGTCCTCCTTGTTATAGTAGCCTAGCCTCACTCTGACTCACCAGCTGCATTTCTGGACTCTGGCGCCGAGCAGGGGCTTAACATCTGTCTGTTGGGTAACCAACTGAGTCTGTTGAGTGACCAGTGTGAGTAAACCTCCTCCTCTCTAGTCTGTACTCAGAACTTGAGAGTTGGAAATGTGTCTTCCACTTGTTTTCTTCTACACCAAGCACAACATTGAACATATGGTAGCTGACCAAAGAAGGAATGAAGAAATGATATAGAGAGACTTAATGGGTATGTATATATTCACATTAGTCCATTTCTTGTGCCAGCTGCAGAAATACTTTTCAAAGAGTTACACTGTATCCTTATAGGAAAAGCAGTTCTACCTGAAGTTCATGATGAGGTACCTATATGTAGATTGTCAAGTCAAAGTAATTGGAGAAAGGCAGAGAAATGTGCTGTGCTTAATAGACATGGAGTTGGGGAATCTAGGTTCTAGTTCTGTGTTTATGTCTGTGAACTTGGACAGATCAGCTAGTTCTCCAGACATGTGTTTGACTGTTATATTAGCTGAAATAGATGAAAAGATTTCTTCTTGGAATTTTCTTCCTTTCTAAAAGTCCGTGATTCTATATATGCTAGACTTTTTATTTTATTTTCTGCAGTGTCTCGACTCATGCTCCTTATGTGCCAGTTCCTCTTAAAGATTGTTCTGTGGTTCATAGGAATGATTATTTTCATTTTTTCATTGCCACATATGAAGCCTTACTCCATCTAGCCCAGACACTGCTATGCATGTCAAGTGTATTTAATGTTCATAATTCAGTTCAGTTCAGTCACTCAGTTGTGTCCGACTCTTTGCGACCCCATGAATCACAGCACGCCAGGTCTCCCTGTCCATCACCAACTCCGGGAGGTCACTCAGACTCGCATCCATCGAGTCAGTGATGCCATCCAGCCATCTCATCCTCTGTCGTCCCCTTTTTCTCCTGCCCCCAATCCCTCCCAGCATCAGAGTCTTTTCCAATGAGTCAACTCTTTGCATGAGGTGGCCAAAGTACTGGAGTTTCAGCTTTAGCATCATTCCCTCCAAAGCAATCCCAGGGCTGATCTCCTTCAGAATGGACTGGTTGGATCTCCTTGCAGTCCAAGGGACTCTCAAGAGTCTTCTCCAACACCACAGTTCAAAAGCATCAATTCTTCGGCACTCAGCCTTCTTCACAGTCCAACTCTCACATCCATACATGACCACAGGAAATACCATAGCCTTGACTAGACGAACCTTTGTTGGCAAAGTAATGTCTCTGCTTTTCAGTATGCTGTCTGCATTGTTCATAACTTTTCTTCTAAGGAGTAACCCTATATAATGAAGCATTGCTATCCCATTTAATGGGATAAGGTGGGCAAACTAAGGCTCATGGGTTAAATATTTTCCTAATGTCCCATAACTAGTGAGTGCTGGGTATAGGTACCAAATCCAAACCCATTTTTCAGTCACTCATTCATCCATCTATTTATTCAGCAGCTGTGTATTGAATAGAATATATATATGTTAATATGAGTCACTGTTTGAACTGGTAGAATTCAACAGTGAACAAGAGATACATGGTCCTGTCCTCCTGAAGCTTAAATACTAGATTCTTAGCTGGAGGTGGTGCAGACAATGAACAATTGAAGACATAAATAAAGAAATTTCATATAGTACTAAATTATATAAAGGAAATAAAATGCATCAATATGCTAAGGGTGTCAGAAAACCAGAGTAGAAATGAATTTTAATAGGAGAACCAGAGTTCTGTTTTAGGGACATTAACTTTGACTCTTTAACATGACTCTATGATGTCTAAGAGAAGGCATTCCTATTGCTATTATTGGTAATAATTGCTATCATTATTGAGTATCCATCATGTTTTTAAAGCTGGTATATATTCCTTAAATACATCAAATTATTTAATCTTTAAAAAAATCCTAGGAGGCATTACCCCCATTTGAAGAGAAAAATGAGGAAAGAGGCTCTATAAATTCTCAAAGTTTTGAACCACAAAGGTAGCGGAGTAAGGATTTGAACTCAGGCACTCTGGTTCTGTGGGTCCCATGCTTCCTTCTATGTTACACTATCTCTCTGACAAGAGAGCTGTTAGGTAGGTGAGTGAAAAGTCCACAGACAAAGCCAGGACAGAAAGAGTCATCACCCTGTCTATTAAGACCACAGGACAAGACCCAGGACAAGACAGGAAGGCAAAGAGAGCTTGGCCTGAGTCTTGAGTCATACCAGGATTATGAGGCCAGAAAGACAGCCCAGGAGATGGTGGAGAGAGATAGCCTGGGAGAAAGTAGAGTGAATAGCAGCCCAGAGATACTTCAAGCAAGGAAGATGGTCCTTATATGTGGAGTAGTGCTGAAATGTCAGATAAGGACAGGGAGGTGACCACGTGGAAGATGGGGTGAACTTGATGGAAGTAACCTCAGTCTGAGGGGACAGAGACTCACTGGGGTTCTGGAGAGAATGTGAGGTGAGGAAGTGGGGTGTATGTGTAAATACCTGTCAGTAACTCTTTAGAGAGTCATGCTGTGAAGAAGATTTACAAAATAGATGAAAAGAGGAGGATGTGTGGCGCAGAGAGGCACATTTGTGCTTACATATATTCCTACCTACTCACAGGCGTGTTACAGATGGTGTCACCAGAGCATGTTTGGTTTATCCAATTCCAAAATCGATGCTCACCATCTCCATGCCACACTATCCCCACAATTACATTAAGTGGGAAGTGAGTAAGTGGGCTTATAAGTTTGAAATGGACTCCAGATGTGATCAAAAAGCAACAAAGCTATAAAGTTACTTCACTTATGTAACAAAGCAGGCCTCAGGGCTGTCAGTTTCTTCATTTCTTCACCTCACTTACCCATCACATAGACACAGAGGAATTCAGGGAGGGGCCAGGGCTTCCAGTGCATTGGAGTCAGTTTATCTCTAGGATGTCTGTTTTTGAACCAAGTCTTCAGCTTCAGCCTTCTCTTAGCTGTGTAACATCTGCACTTGGGTAGTTTGGAAAGCCAATAAGTTGCCTCATTATTTGAGAGTTGGATTCTGTGTATGCACAGTCAAGCCCTAGTCAAAATAGAAATAAGGCTGTGTTTATGTACACATGGACAGTAGACTGTTCATTCAGTCATTTATCCAGCAAACATTTGTCGAGTGTCCACTCTCTGATAATCCTTGATGATAAAAAAAAAAGAAGACACAACCCCTGCCCTAAGGACCTCTCAAGAGTGGACTTGGGAAGAAAGTTGGTGATGTTACAAAGTTGTGAGTAGATGAAATTTATGTGGTGTGTGTGTGTGTGTGTGTGTGTGTTGTCTGAAGGTACCTAATGGGGAAAGGAGGTTTGAGCTGGGTCCTGAATGGTGATTACGGATACCCCTGGCATAGGACACAGCATCAGCAAAGGCACTCAGTTGCATCAGAAACTGAGACTGGAAAATGTAGGTTTCCTCAGATCGTTCATTCATTCATTTCCCCATTCACTTAACAATGACTTCTGAGGGCCTAATAGGTACTAAGGAACTGTATTTGTTGTTAAGGACACAGTGGGGAGGGAAAATGCACACAATCCCTGTCTGTATGGAGCTTTCAGTCCAAAAGGTAAAGGCTGTTGGCTGCTATGCTAAGTTAGGACTTTGAATTTTTAAGAAAGGTAGTAAGATGATCAGATCTGTGTGTTGAAAAGACATGCTAATAATCATATGGTCTTGAGAAAATAGAAGTGGTACAGGGGTAGTACTTGTGAGGCTGGTACAGTGGGCTCAGAAGGGAATGAGGAGGAGGGAAATTGGGGCACCATCACTGAACATGCTGGCGTTCTGTCATTTTTTATCATTTTATTCATTCATCTGGGAAATAATTTTTGATAGACAGCTAAGGCCACCTCATGCCAAGAGTTGACTCATTGGAGAAGACTCTGATGCTGGGAGGGATTAGGGGCAAGAGGAGAAGGGGACGACAGAGGATGAGATGGCTGGATGGCATCACTGACTCTATGGACGTGAGTCTGAGTGAACTCTGGGAGTTGGTGATGGACAGGGAGGCCTGGCGTGCAGCAATTCATGGGGTCGCAAAGAGTCACACACGACTGAGCTACTGATCTGATCTGATCTGATCTAAGTGTAGCAGTTAAGAGCATGGGCTTTGGAGCTGGATCTTGGCTTTGCCGTTGATTGGGCGAACTTGGAAAGGGATTCTATCTCTGTGTCCATATCTTTTCATCTCTAAAGCTGATACAATAACAGGCTGGCTTGCTTTGTGTGCCCCCAAATTCATGTCCAGCCAGAACCTAAGAATGTAACCTTGTTTGGAAATAGGGTTTTTGCAGATGTACCTGATTAAATTAGTGAACAGTGAAAGTGTTAGTCACTCAGTCATGTCTAACTCTTTGGGACCCCATGGGCTATAGCCCTCCAGGATCCTCTGTCCAGGGGATTCTCTAGGCAAGAATTCTGGCATGGGTAGCTATTTCCTTCTCTAGGGAATCTTCCTGACTCAGGGATTGAACCAGGGTCTCCTGCATTGGCAGGCAGATTCTTTACTGTCTGAGCCACCAGGAAATTGGTTAAATTAAGGGAATCGTGTGAGCTTTAGTCCCATGACTGGTGTCCTTACAAGAAAACAAACACACAGGGTGTGGGTGTGGGGAGGTGCAGGGGGTACCATGTGACAAGAGAAGAAGAGACTAGAGTGATACAGCTGCAAGCCAAGTACACCAGCAATATCCAGCAACCATGAGATGCTGGAAGAGGCAAGGAAGGATTATCCTTTACAGATTTCAGAAGGAGCATGACTCAATTGTTGATCTTTTGTGACTCTGTCTGACTGTCTGACTCTTTTGTGACCCCATGGATTATAGCCCACCAGGCTCCTCTGTCCATGGGATTTCCCAGGCAAGAATACTGGAGTGGGTGCTGTTTCCTTCTCCAGGGGATCTTCCTGACCCAGGAATTGAACCTACATGTCCTGCATTGGCAGACGGAGTCTTTACACCTGAGCCACCAGGGAAGCCCCTCTATTGACACATTAATTTTGGTTTTTCAGCTTATAGTCTAGCCTCTGGACTAAAGAACTGCGAAAGAATAAATTACTGTCACTTTAAGTCACCCAGTTTGTGCTAATTTATTATTGAAACCCTAGGGAATGGTGCATAGGTGATAGTGAAGATTAAATTTGTTAGAACATGTTAAGTGCTCAGAACAGTGGCTGTCCTATAGTGTGTGCTCAATAAAATACAGTATTATATGCTTGACACCTTTCTGTTGCAGACATCTGGCTGGGCTCGCTGGAACAGGAAAATATCCCATTGGAAAAATTGTTGATAATTATGTGTGAGAAGTGCTTGGATGGGGGAAGGTGATGTTGGGCAGTATCCTTGTTAAGCAAAACTTTTTAGAGAGATGGCTCATTTCACTGGGCATCACATGCTTATGAAATTAGCCTCAATATTGTCTGTCATTTACTCAACACACTTCTGTCCCCTCTCTGGCACAAAGGTTCCTATTTTTCTACTGTATCCCCTACTTCTCATGAGTTTGAGCAGGCACCGAGAGTTGGTGAGGGACAAGGAAAGCATGGTGTGCTGCAATCCATGGGGTCACAGAGAGTCGGACATAACTTAGGGCCTGAACAATAGTCTCCTGCTTCATGCAGGAAAGCAACAGCATGAGTTTGTTAGGGCTGCCCCAACAAAGTAGCACTGCCTGGGTGGCTTAAACAACAGACATTTATTTTCTCACTATTCTGGATGCTAGAAGTTCAATATCAAGATGTTGGCAGGTTTGGTTTCTCCTGAGCCCTCTCTCCTCAACTTGAAGATGGTCGCCTTTTCACTGTGGCCTTTTGTGCACAGATCCTTGGTGTTTCATTTTTTTGTATCCACATTTCTTCTTAGAAGCACCCAAGTCAGTTTGAATTGTTGCTGTTGAGTTGCTGAGTTGTGTCTGACTCTTTGCAACCGCATGGACTGCAGGACGCCAGGCTTCCCTCTCCTTCACCATCTCCTGGAGTTTGCTCAAACTCATGTCCATTGAGTCAGTGATGCTATCTAACCACCTCATCCTCTGCTGCTCCCTTATCCTTGGCCTTCAATCTTGAATTATGGCCTACTTTAAAATGGTTGGGTTTCTGTGGTGGCTCAGACTGTAGAGAATCCACTTGCAATGCAGGAGACCCACCCAGGTTTGATACCTGGGTCCTGGAGAGGGGAATGAAAACCCTCTCCACTATTCTTGCCTGGAGAATTCCATGGACAGAGGAGCCTGGCAGGCTGCAGTCCATGGGGTCAGTTGGAGACCACTAAGCAACTAACACTTAACTTTTCACTTGAAATGGTAGATACTTCACTGTAACTTAATTGCATCTGTACAGGCCCTGTCTTCAAGTTCAGTCACACTCTGAAGTACTGGGAGTTAGGACTTCAACATATGAATTTTGAAGGGGTATAATTCTGTTTACAGTAGCAGCCTAGGACAGGTCAAGTTCTAAGGCTCAGTCATCGGTTGGAAACTGTTTGCTCATCTTCTGAAGCTCTTGTGGCCCAGGAAGGCTTGGGGCAAAGATGTCAAATCCTCTTTGTGGATTGGCAGGATGTGGGATGTGAGCCTGAGGGCCTGGTATGGTTTCTGGGGTGGTGGCAGTTTGGGCAATGCCTGGGGGCTGTGTGTGAGAGATGGGACCCTGAGCAGACCCCTTGTTGTAACTGCCCGTTTCTTTGTCTGCATGCCCTCTAGACTGTTAGCTTTTAGAGGGCAAGGACCATTTCTATCTTGTGTGTGTGTATTTAGTTGCTCAGTCATGTCTCACCTTTGTGACCCTATGGACTGTAGCCCGCCAGACTTCTCTGTCCATGGGATTTTTCCAGGCAAGAATACTGGAGTGGGTTGCAATTTCCTTCTCCATGGGATCTTCCAGACCCAGGGATCAAACGGGCATCTCTTGCATATCTTGCAGATTCTTTAACTTTGAGCCACCAGGGAAGCCATTTCTATCTTACTTGTCTTCAAATTCCCTATTGCCTGGGACATAGCTGGCATATTTGTGAAATGAATAATTCACTTTTGCATCCTTTTCCTTGTGTGAAAGTTACTTTCCATGTAATGAAAGTAAATTCTTTTTGCATCTAGAAACTTTCAGCATCCCCCAGTCCTGACCTCAGAGAGGTCCTGTCTTATTTTTCCTCTTTGGAAATTTTGATGCCCATAGATGTAGTTGGTGCCATTTATGGAAGGTTTACTATGCCCTGGCACAGTGCTAAGAGCTTCACAAATCTCTTGTTTAATCCTTTTGGCAACCCTGTGAGTTACTCCATTCATTTTATAAGTGAAATATTCATCAAAGAGGTGTGCTCCATGTCCCATGTCACTCAGCTGATTCAGGTGACTGCTATGTTGGGTTTGAAACCCAGGTCTTTTGGCTTTAAAGCTCAGGTCTTTAACCTGAGTTTAATCTTGAACTAAGATTAAGATATATCTGCCTCAGATACAGCATTTCCATCTCAAAGTGGATAATGCTTGTAGTTCTTCAGAATCGATTTTGAAAGAGACACAGGCCTCCAAAGGGTTTAGGTCATGTGACTTTGGAAAACTACATTTCATTCATGAATAAGTCAAGAAAGGAGATATCAATACATTGCTCAATCAAATAATAGTAACACTTTTATAAAAACCTTTGCTTGGTAGAAATGAAATCTCCAAATTGCATCAAGCTTCATCTTCTCTTTCTTTCAGCATTTGGTGCTGTGTGGGGGTTGGACAGAGTGTTTAGGTCCACACACTGAGATGAAAATTTACAAAAGAGACTGGTTTATATTTTCTTTGTCAACCAGACTTGAGCTACAAGATTCTTTCCTTTCCTCTTCTTTTCTTTTTCCTCTTCTTCAACGAGTTTGACTTACTGTCTTAGTATTGTGCAGCCACAGCCCTGGTGATCCCCTGTGATGAGCTGGGCATTCTTCAAGATCTAAACACAGTGGGGTGACTTAAGGACAGAGGTTCAGCTTTGCTTCTGACTCTCCTCGGTTTTGTGGGTTTAAGTTAATGTTATTTGAAAGTTTTTGTGTGTGTGTGGTTGAATATATACTATAACTTGTTCTTTTGTGACAACAAGATTTATACTGGCGGTGTCCCTCATACCACTGGAAACTGGAAGGAAATCTACCATGTGAACCTCTGACAGTCTTAAAAAGACAGCAGCCATTATTCGGTGGTGATGGCTTCAGGCTGCCTTCAAGCCTCGTTACAGGCTTGTTCTGCATCCTGGCTCCCTGGCAAGGTCAGCGAGCAAATGGTCTCTCAGGTATTTAATACATCACGTATGCATGTAGACCAATTCCCGGCCTTCTCCTTAATGAAGATTTCTTCAGTGAGTAAGACGTCAGGGGAGAAAAAAGGAGCTGATGGAATTGTATTAAATACCAGTTTACTTCCCAAGTTTCTGATTTTTTTTTTCACTTAAGATATCTTGGCCTGAAAGACGAGGGAATTTGAACAAAGTATAGAAGCTGGCACTGCATTTTGTATATCATTTTGGCTCCAGGGAGCTGCTCCTGGTAAAAATGAGCCTGTGAGATGTAGCTGCTTTATGCAAGGGCTAACAATGCTGGCCTTTTATAAATCATAAATCCTCTTAACCTCAAACAGTTTGGAGCCACCAGCTGTAATCTATAAGGTTTCAATTCACAGGAGTTTTATTTCTTCTCAGTGCCTTTCAAGCCATTAGGCAAATATTTATATGAAGTTCTCAGCTATTAGGGGATTTAACATAATTTTGTATGGAATAGAAATTTCTTGTCGATACCTCCTCAGTCAAACGGTTCAATATAAACTGTATGCTTTTCCTTTTGTTAAATACTTTCCATAATTGTTGACAGCCATTTGATTTAGTCTCTTTTAGTACAATTTGTGATAAACCTTAGCTGTCCTCGTTTTTTGGATGGAGAGAATGGTGCGGTAGGCAAATTATCATTACATAATTCTTATGTTGGTGGTGTTTTTTTGCACCATGTCTGTTTCTTTTCTTGAAAATAAATAGGAATCAGAGACAACAATTATTTGATACTCTGCAGCAATTAGGATCCTTTGGCCTAAACAGTAATAAACAACCGTAGACAACTTTGTCTATGAGAAGAAAAGGAATTTATTAGAGGGATACAGAAGGACACAAGGTACTCACAGAATCAGAGAGAAGTCTGGGATATTGGACTCTGAGGAGCAGAGGAATCTAAACAAGTCTGTGGGGTTGAGTTGTAAGAACCATTGAAGGGATTCATCATGCCACTGTTTAATGAGATGACCTGTGAGCACCAGCTGTTTATTTCCTGTCTGCGTCCTGTTGCTATCATTCTGATCAGTTTTACAGTAGTAGATCCTGGGAGGCAAGAGCTGATCAGCTAGGTCACATGCTTCATCCTTGTCTAGGGCAAGGTGGCACCTCTGTTTTGGGGACACCCCAAATCTCCAGTTATCCATATAATGGAATCTTTGTGAAAGGAAAGAGGACACTGTTAGGAAGGAGAACTGGATGCTGGGCAGCCAAAAACAATACCCATTTCTTGCTTGAAATCACACTTAGAGAAATAAGCAAAAAAAAAAAATTCCACTCTCTTTTCCAATCTAATGCAGGAATCCCAAAGGATTCAGTGAAGTCTCTGCAAATTAATTTTATGTCGCTGAGCAGAATCTGATCATCTTAGATTTGATTCAGTGAAACTATTGTGAAATCCCTTTGGCTTCAAAGTACAGATAATCCTGGGAACAATACCCTTGATTCAATTCCACACTGTAAGCTGGGCAGTTTGAAAGACTGTTCCGAGTTTTTCTCCACGTCTTAAGGAAAATTAATGACGGAGAGCTGAGCTACATGCTTTTATATAGTTGCTTATTATGAGCTATTTAACTTTTACAGCTTTATTAAATGTTTTATGGAAAAGTTTATTTCATGCTTTAGTACAGCTTTGTAGGATGGCCATGTTTGGCCAAGAAGCTGAACAGATGAGCAAAAATGTTTTACAAATATCACTGGTGAGCGGTTTCTGGGTAAAATCGTGTTTCCTTTGGATATTTTGTGGACCTGGGGTGGGAATGGTTCTCTTTAATGAAGCTCAGTAAAGCTGGGTGATTATGAAAGGAGAGGGGTAGAGAGCAAAAAGGAAGACCATACCTGCATTCTACTTTTTCAGATGTAAAAACTAAAAAAAAAAAAAAAAATTTATAGAGATCCACTTTGGATGAAAGTGAATTTATGAGTTAGGAGCTGATATTAAATGTGTTTTGTAAAACTAAAACTAATATTTTATAATGTATTTATTTCACCTTTAAAATAAACCCATGAGTTGGGTAAAAATAGCTGTCACTATGAGTGTTATAAGCCTTGTTCTAAGCACAGTATGTGCCATATCTCATTTAATCCTTATAATAAGACGTTGTATGTGTGTTAGTTGATCAGTCATGTCTAACTCTTTGCTACCCCATGGACCGTAGCGCACCAGGCTCCTCTGTCCTTGGAATTCTCCAGGTAAGAATACTGAAGTGGGTTACCATTCCCTTCCCCAGGGGGCTCTTCCCAACCCAGGGATGGAACCAGGGTTCCATCCTGAATCACAGGCAGATTCTTTACCATCTGAGCCACCAGGGAAGCCCACTAGGTGAAAACAAATAGCAACCCCATTTTACATTTTGTAGATGGGGAAACTTAGGCTTACATAAGTTTTCCAAACATTCTGACTCCAAGTCTAATTTATTTTACTTTCTCATAAGGACCTCACTGCCTGGTGGTATGATGTGTAGCCCATTCAAGTTACTAATATCAATTGATCTTTGAAACATCCTTTTCTTATATGTCTGTGGGCAACATAAGACATACACTGGCTGTTTGTTACCACAGTTTGCCTTGTGAATACTCTTTCTGCTCTCCCCTAACTTCAGGTTTCTAAGCACTTGTGTCTCCAGATTCTTGGATCCCATTTGTTATCTTTGCTGGGAAATCTGGGATTATTTTTTCAAAACTTAAATGGATAAGTTCAATCTCTCTTTTTTCCCTAGCTATTTGAAAATCAAAGCCTCCTGCAAAGAATTCTGAAATTGTTGACTCCTTTTGTACTAAGAATCCAACATTTGTTTTTTCCTCCCATTTAAAAATACGTTGCAGTGAGGAGTACAGTGGAAATGCCATATATGGGTGAAAGCACCCATATATTCTCTTAGACAACTTGGCTTTGTGTAACATCTCATATGTTTAAGTGTCTATTATTAATTGAGACCTACTGTGTGTCAGAGACTGTGGTAAGTACTTTATATATGTTGTCACACTTTAATTTTCACTGCAACACTCAGTGGTATTATCATCTCATTTTCACATGTGAAGAAACTGAAACCCATAGGATTTAAGAGGTAGATCTGAGCTTTAAATTGAAGTCTGCTTCCAATGTTAAGTGGTTTCTACTCCAGGTAGACTTTTTCTCAGGTGAAGAAGAACCATAAAGATGTCCAAACTAAGCTTGCAAGGGACATTTTCTGAAGTATGGTGATATCTGAGTCAGGGAGATACTTGTGAATGGGTGCCCTTGACTGGACTGTTTTCTGGCCTTTAACTTTATTAATAAGAGAGTCTCCTCATCTTACATTCTGACTTGCTGGCCTGGTCTCCCTACTGCAAGGTGTAAAGTCCTCCCTTCTGCCTTGCCTGAGGAGCAGTCTCAGTCCCTAGAGTGAAGTTCAGAGAATTCACCATGCACATTCAGGACCTGACAGCTGACAGGACTCTTGATCATTGTGAAACTTGGCATTTGTGTGTGAGTAAAAGTGTATATGTGTATCCGGTTGAAGGGGTGTGGGATAGGAAATGAACAGGAGAGACCTCCAGAGGGATATGAATGTGTCTTAAGTGTCCATATGTGCCTTCCTGTTAGGGAAAATAAGTACAATAAAAAGGTGTGTGTGTGTGTGTGTGTGTGTGTGTGTCTAAATATAAAGTTTGTGTGTACATGGGATGATTATGCAAAGTCATATGTGTATTTATTTGTCGTCTGTGTGCATAAGTATAGAAGCATTGGAAAAGACTCATTGGAAAAGACCCTGATGCTGAGAAAGATTGAGGACAGGAGGAGAAGGGGACGACAGAGGATGAAATGGTTGGATGGCATCACTGACTCAATGGACATGGGTTTGGGTGGACTCCAGGAGTTAGTGATGAACAGGGAGGCCTGGTGTGCTGCGGTTCATAGGGTTGCAAAGAGTAGGACACGACTGAGCAACTGAACTGAAAAGATAACTGTTTGAATTCTCCCTGTTGTTGTTCAATTACTCAGTCATGTCTGACTCTTTGCGACCCCATGGACTATAGAATGCCAGGTTTCCTTGTTCTTCATCATCTCCTGGAGCTTGATCAAACTCATGTCCATTGAGTCGATGATGCCATCCAATCATCTTGTCCTCTATAATCCCCTTCTCTTCTTGCCTTCAATCTTTCCCAGCATCAGGGTCTTTTCTAATGAGTTGGCTCTTAACATCAGCTGGCCAAAGTATTGGAGCTTCACTTTCAGCATCAGTCCTTCCAATGAATATTCAGGACTGATTTTCTTTAGGATTGATTGGTTTGATCTCCTAGCAGTCCAAGGAACTCTCAAGAGTCTTCTCCAACACCACAGTTCAAAAGCATCAATTCTTTGGTGCTCAGCCCCCTTTATGGTTCAACTCTCACATCCATACATGACTACTGGAAAAAGCATAACTGACTATGTGGACCTTTGTTGGCAAAGTAATGTCTCTGCTTTTTAATATGCTGTCTAGGTTTGTCATGGCTTTTCTTCCAAGGAGCAAATGTCTTTTAATTTCATGGCTGCAGTCACCATCTGCAGTGATTTTGGAGCCCGAGAAAATAAAGTCTCTCACTGTTTCCATTGTTTCTCCATCTATTTACTATGAAGTGATGGGACCAGATGCCATGATCATATAGGATTTCCTGTTCAAGTAGAAATGCATCTTATACTCAACATTAAGGTGCTGTAGATTGAGCATCATATGGAGTATTACAGGTCTGTTTTGGATACTCCCCTGAGGAATTAGGACAAAAGGGCCAGCACCATAGGGTGATACTGCCATTGAGACAAGTCTAGAACTGTCTAGACATGAGCTAATTGTATCTATTTATCTTTCCTGATTTCTCAAGAGTGGGTTATCTCTCTGATAACTGTTGAGCCTTTTAATTGCTGTTAAGATACTGGTTAACAAGGGAAATGGCTGGAGCAAAGAATCGGGAAGCAGGTCTCTCACTGACTAATTTTGAAAAAAAAAAAAAAAAAAAAAAAAACAAGGAAAATCACCTAGGGTCCTTGGACTTCAGACTTCTTGTCAGCTAAACAAGCATAAGGGCATTTGTCCCACCTACTTTCAGGGCTGTTTTATGAAACAAATGAAAGGATGTGAAAGCCTCTGAATAGCACATATAGTGTAAACCAGATAAATTGTTACCAATAATGTTGTTGTCCAGGAACCAAGTATTTGAATGTATTTGTTTCATGGGTTTCTTTGCTAACTGATAAAGTGAAATGAGCACCCGATTTAAACATAGAAGTTGAAGATTTGAGCTTGAGTATTACTTTCATGACCTTTTGGCATTCCATAAATGCTTGATGAACAGATCTATTAATGTCTAGATATTAAGCTTGATGATACAAAGACAAATGTGCTTAGATTTGTAAAACATGTACTTAGATTTGTAAAAAATGTACTTAGATCACTAAAATTGGTAATCATTTTACTTCTTGAGCCTTAAAAGTGTCTGTAAAGTAGGTTTATGATACTCTGACTCACAAAATTGTGTTAAGAATTACTTGGGATGTGAAAGCACTTTGTAAACTTTAAAATGTTATACAAAAGAAGAGGGTATTTATTAGTATTTCCCTCACGGGCTACTGGAAAAATCCATTTTTCTCTTGTTGCATGTGACAAAGAGAAGGCTGAAAAGCTTTGCCAGTACACACACATTTAATTACCTCTCTGTCTCCAAGCACATAATTTATAGCTGACTGGTATTCATGGATCCAGATGTATTATTGTGAGTTAGGATTAAGAGGCTGTTTAACTCCTCAGGCTTCTGAAAATTAGTTGATCATGTTATACCAAACAGTTAGCTAGTGGATTAATTAATATTTAAATAATGACTTTTAGTTCTTTTACTAATCTAAGTACATTTGTCTTTATATCAGCAAGCTTAATATCTAGACACTAATAGATTTATTCATCAAGCATTTATGGGATTCTTAACTTGGCTCCTAGTAGAAGCTAGATTTGTTGTTGTTCAGTCACTCAGTCATGTCCACCTGTTTTACCCCATAGACTGTAACCTGCCAGACCCCTCTGTCCATGAGATTTCCCAGTCAAGAATACTGGAGTGGGTTGTGGTTTCCTTCTCCAGGGGATCTTGCTGACCCAGGGATTGAACCCAGGTCTCCTGCACTGCAGGCGGATTCTTTACAAAGGTGAAAAAACATGGTCCCTGTCTCCACAGAGCTCCAAGTCTAGTAGAAAACAGACAAATGAAAAATAAAAAAGGGATTCCACCAAGATGCATTAGGTGCATTAATAGAGGCATAGATACAGGTGCTTGGGTGAAGAGAGGATGGGAATCTGATGTTGGAGATTTTGGTGGACCTGTGGCTACCAGGCCAGGTGAGATTTTATCATGTAGACAGAAGGAGGAGGGGGAAATGATTTGAGGGAGAGGGAATGACACAGGTCATGCAGACATGGTTGTGTGAGAGTACACGCATACAGTGGAACTGCAGGTAGATTGGCATGACCCATCAAGTGTCTATGAGGATATAGTTAAAGCTTCTGTCCTAAGAGTGGGAGAAGCAGGGGGCAATTTATTAAGGTCTTGGACTTCCAAACTAAGAAACTTGAATTCTCTCTGCATTCAGGGACACATTAAAGTATAATCAGCAGGCAGGTAGATGACATGGTCAAATTGGCATTTTAGAAAGAGTCAAATTAAAACCTTTACTGAACATCTACTGTATACTATATGAAGCTCTGACAAATTAAAGATAAAAATAACTTAAGGATTCTGATCTTCTGGAACTGTGCATGTTGGGGAGTATAAATGTTTCTGCCCTTGACTAGTTTCGGGAATAAGTAGGGAAGGCACTAGGGTGGATAAATTCATCTCTCAAACACCAGAAGAAAGCCAAATAGACAATGATGTTTGGGCAAGAACTTGTTCATGTCAATTCATGTTCCCTCCTGTAATATTTTGATAGGGGGATTCCCTTCCACACCTTCGTGAATAGACACAAATGACTATTCACAAATGTGACTATTCACAAATTGTGACTATTCACAAATGTCCTCTATTAGCAAACACTGGCTTTAGATTTGTCCTCTTTTCAGGTGAAGAAAAGAGAAACTTCTGAAGAGTATGAAACTATATAAAAGAGAAATCCTCCAGGCCTATGAAAATTTATTATAGAAAAAAGGGAACATGCTTTGAGGATTGGAAGATACAGATCATTATCTTCAAAAATTATTTTTAATGGTAACCAGAATAATTTTTAGTAAGATGCAAATAAACACTGGCTTTTTAAAGATAAGAGCAGAGAATCATGAGAAGAGAACATTCTGAAATCAAAATATAATATGATGAAAGATGAAGACAGTAAGTTGAGCAGAAAAAGGAACTGGGTAACATGAGGATGATGCAACAATTCAGTTAATTTACCTGCCTGTTCCTCCTCAGAGCGGGCTCTCCTGCACTCTCCATTCTCAGAATGAAGAAAGAGCACAGCATTTACCCCCACTCACAGCTGATTGGACTAAGAATGGACACATGGTCCAAACTTGGCCAATCAGTTTCTTTTTCCTAGAAAATTGAAATAGAGATCTGGGAGTGCTATACAGGCTCAGATGATGCTGAAAGAGAGACGGTAGGAAGAACTGCCTTGGGGGCCATTTTCTTTCCTGTTCACAAATAGAGCTCTAGACTGAACAGAGGAATGAATTAGGAAGATGAACAAAGAAAAGCGGAGACTGGAGACCACAGAGTCTGGAGAGAGATAGATGCAGAGAGAAAGTAGCTATCTTGGTCCCTGACAACTTTCCAGTTCCTCATTCCAGTTTCCCATGAGGCTTCACTAGACTTCCTGACTTTGGGTTCTATGAATTGCACTTGTATTATTTTAAAAACATTCCACTTTTGGCTTACCCCAATTTGAATAGGATACTATTATTTGCAACCAAATGGTCCTTGACCAAAAAAGAAGGATTGTAAGAATACTAAAAACAAACCAAAACAAAAAACCCAGTTCTAGTGTAGACTTCTGTTTTGAAAGTCAGCTGGAGAAGAGCTTCTACTGCAGAATTTCTTGATTTCCCACAAAGATACATATAAATTAAAGGATTTAGAAACAACTCAGAATAACTTTGAGAATCTAGGCTGGTAGTCAATGTAATTCCAGAATCAAGAGGGTTGATTTAAATACTTACTTGGCTTACCCCTGAAAGGACATTTATCTCTATGGGCTATTTCCTCTTCCTTGAAATGGTCTCTTCCTTTGACTCCCATGATTATATGCTTCTGATAGTTTTTATATCTCTCCAGCAATGTCTTTGGATAAGGCAATGGCACCCCACTCCAGTATTCTTGCCTGGAGAGTCCCATGGATGGAGGAGCCTGGTGGGCTGCAGTCCATGGGGTCGCTGAGAGTCAGACACGACTGAGTGACTTCCCTTTCACTTTTTATTTTCATGCATTGGAGAAGGAAATGGCAACCCACTCCAGTGTTCTTGCCTGGAGAATCCCAGGGATGGGGGAGCCTGGTGGGCTGCCATCTATGGGGTCGCACAGAGTCGGACACGACTGAAGCGAATTAGCAGCAGCAGCAATGTCTTTGTCCATTTTCCCTGTTCCTCCTTCTATACTTGACCCTTTAGTAGTTTTTTTTTTTTTTTAAGGATTATTCCTGGGCCTTCTCTCTTAGTCTGTTGATGTTGGTCCCACTCATGACCCTGGTTTCTGTTATTACCCTTATACTGATGATTCTAAAATCTATACACTTACCCATAGCTCTAGAGAATACAAACATCTTCCTACTAGAAATTTTTACCTAGATATAAGAATACTGCCATGTATGTTACCCAGATCATCCTCTTTCCAGCCAAATCTGCCCCTCCTTCAATAAATACTACCTTAACTATCTCCATCTTAATCATCCACAGTACAAAAATTTAGGAATTATCCTAAAGTATTGCCTCTCCCTTTCTCTTAGTGATTTCCTAAGATGATTGGGGGAAAAAAACCCCTAGGATCCCCACTGACATTTGATTTAGTGCCAGAACCTTTAAGCTTCACCTTTCTCCCATGTTCCTCACCTCTGGTGCAATTCCCATAGGTTGGTACTCTTCTCCTATTCAACACACACGTCCTGGTAAAATGAAAAGTCTGCATGTGGTATGTGTGTGTATGTGTGTGGCAGAGGAAGCAGATGCTGAAATAAAGAACTCTAATAACAACAGATGATGGACATTGAGATTTAAATAAATATCATGAGTTCAGAATATCAAAAGCAAGGTGATGAGTATAGGGGAAGAAATGTGTTACGTGAAATTGTGATAGAACCTAGGGATTGGACAGGAATGAAGCTCACTGACTTAATCTCACTACAGCTTCACCTTCTCTCTCATACCCACACACTGTATAGATGCAAAGGAGGTTTTTCCTTTAAATGACAGAGCATAAGCCCAAGACAAACCATATACTCTGAAAACACCTTTCCATTTTCAAGAATGAATAAAGGAGTGGGGGACTAATATGGAGTTTTATGAAAAAGAATTGTTGTTCACCTTTTTTTGGTATAGTTCTTCTATATGTTCTTGCCATCTCTTCTTAATCTCTTCTGCTTCTGTTAGGTCCTTACCATTTCTGTTCTTTATCATGTTTATCCTTGCATGAAATGTTTCCTTGATATCTCCAATTTTCTTGAAGGAATCTCTACTTTTTCTCATTCTATTGTTTTTCCCTATTTCTTTGCATTGTTCATTTAAGCATGCCTTCTTGCCTCTCTTGCCCTTCTCTGGAACTTTGCATTCAGTTGCATGTATCTTTCCCTTTCTCCCTTGCCTTTTTCTTCTCTTCTTTGCTCAGCTATTTATAAAACCTCCTCAGACAACCATTTTGCCTTCTTATATTTCTTTTTCTTTGGGATGGTTTTGGTCACTGCTTCCTGTAAAATGTTATGAAGTGCCATCCATAGTTCTTCAGGCACTCTATCTACCAGATCTAATCCCTTGAATCCATTTGTCACCTCTACTGTATAATCATAAGGAATTTGATTCAGGTTGTACCTGAATGGCCTAGTAGTTTTCCCTACTTTCTTCAATTTAAGCCTGAATTCTGCAATAAGGAGCTAGTAGTCTGTGTCACAGTCAGCTCCAGGTCTTATTTTTGTTGACTGTATAGAACTTCTTCATCTTTGCCTGTGAAGAACATAATCAGTCTGATTTTGATATTAACCTTGTGGTGATGTCCATGTGTAGCATTGTCTCTTGTGTTGTTGGAAAAGGGTGCTTGCTATGACCAGTGTGCTCTCTTGACAAAACTCTATTAGCCTTTGCCCTGCTTCATTTTGTACATCAAGGCCAAAGTTTCATTCAGTTACCTTTTGACTTCCTACTTTTGCATTTCAATCCCCTGTGATGAAAGGGACATCTTTTTTTGGTGTTAGTCCTAGAAGGTCTTGTAGGTCTTCATAGAACCATTCAACTTCAGCTTCTTCAGCATCAGTGTTTGGGGCATAGACTTGGATTACTGTGATGTTGAATGGTTTGCCTTGGAAATGAACAGAGATCGTTCTGTCCTTTTTGAGATTGCACCCAAGTACTGCATTTGAGCTCTTTTGTTGACTATGAGGGCTACTCCATTTCTTCTAAGGGATTCTTGCACATAATAGTAGATACAGTGGTCATCTGAATTAAATTTGCCCATTCCTGTCTATTTTAGTTCACTGACTCCTAAAATGTGGATGTTCACTCTTGCCATCTCCTTCTTGGCCACGGTCAATTTAACTTGATTCATAGACCTAACATTCCAAGTAACTATGCAATATTGTTCTTGATGCATCAGACTTTTATTTTTACTATCAAACACATCCACAGCTGAGTGTCATTTCCACTTTGGCTCAGCTGCTTCATTCTTTCTGGAACTATTAGTAATTGCCCTCCACTCTTCCACAAAAGCACATTGGACACCTTCCAACCTGAGGGGGCAGTACTTATCTTCTGTTGTCATATCTTCTTGCCTTTTTATACTGTTGACAGAGTTCTTGGCGGCAAGAATACTGGAGTGGGTTGCCATTTCCTCCTCCAGTGGACCATGTTTTGTTGGAACTCTTCACTATGACCCATCTGTCTTGGGTGGCCCTTCATGGCATGGCTCATATTTTCATTGAGTTATGAAGCCCCTTTACCACAACAAGGCTGTAGTCCATGAAGGGGATGAAAAAGAATACTGAAGAATAAAGGTAAGGGACAAGTATCAAAAGACTCAAAGGAAGAGCCTATTTCAGAAAATGATCTATTACAGTATATTACTTAAAGTATAGGCAAAACTGCTAGAAAAAAATATAACTGAAAGTACAGTGTTTTGAGAAATTCATTCATCTTTCATAGACGTGTCTAAAGGCTGAGTGTTAAAGGACAGGAAAGGAATGCCGAGGGCTGCAGTTTCCTTCTGTCCTGTTACCCTGCATACATTTAGAGCAATGAGAGTGTGGTTCAGAACAGCACTAGTTTGGGGACTGCTTATCACCAGTCAGCAGTGAAACAAGTACAGAAGTAGTGTTTGTCTTATCTCATTGCGTACTAATGACAATTTAGAGGAAAGCTACTCATCTTATTGCTGACAGGTAACAAAGTTTCCAGACTCTACCTGCGTATATACCACACTTCAGGTGACACTGCCATAGGGTGCTGTCCTCACTGTTATGCTTAAAACTGGCTAACTAGCATGGGGTCGCTAAGAGTCAGACATGACTGAGCAACTTCACTTTCACTTTTCACTTTCATGCACTGGAGAAGGCAATGGCAACCCACTCCAGTGTTCTTGCCTGGAGAATCCCAGGGATGGGGGAGCCTGGTGGGCTGCCGTCTATGGGGTCACGCAGAGTCGGACACGACTGAAGCGACTTAGCAGCAGCAGCAGCACCATGCTACATCTAAAGAGATACAATAAAATCCTTCTGGAAGAGCAGTCAGCAATTAAAATGTACCAAAGTGAAATTAACAGGATAAAGTGAAATATAACAGGATATGATAATAAAATTGAAAATACAATAGGACATGAAAAAGGAACTGATGAGATAAAGAGTGAAACTACATTAACAAAAACCTTAAAATCTAAATTAGAGGGAGTAGAGAGCGTAATCAATCTGTACAAAATCCAGTAAGTGATTTAAGAGTTAAATTTGAGCTCTTTTCCTAGAATGTAGGAATAAAGCTCAAAGAAGATGACAGACATGCAAACCAAAACCAGAGAGCCAAAAAATAAAAAATAAATTTTTTTCCTGAAAAAAAAAAAGAAAAAAATCCACAAATAGAATCAAATTATAAATTAAAGGTGTAAGACAAAATAAACTTAATTGAGGTGAAGTGAGGCATGTTTAATGATTTAAAGGCTCACTCCCTTCCAGGAGAAAATCAGTGAAAAGGTAAGGTTTCTGGACTAGGAGGATAAAGAAAAATTCATTAACCATCCAGGCAGCAAAAGCAATAATAGAACAAATCTAAGCTTATTCTTCTTCATAGAAATAAATTTTATATTTGAAAAATTTTGAGGGAAAATAAAATAACTATTGACAAAGAATTTTATGACCAACCAACTTACCTTACTCTTTAATGTGCTGCTGGTGGTTAGTCGCTCAGTTGTGTCCAACACTCTGTAGCTTCCTCTGTCCATAGAATTTTCTGGGCAAGAATACTGAAGCAAGTTGATATTTCTTATTCCAGGGGATCTTCCTGACCCAGGGATCGAACCCACATCTCCTGTGTCTCCTGCATTGGCAGTCAGATTACTTATCACTACTGCCACCAAGCAATCTTTCATATGGGAAAGTACTAAAATGACTTTGAATTAATATGTTGTGTAAATATAGCCATGCTTATTAGATGTCAGGGCTTCCCCTGTGGTGTAGCCTGGCAGGCTACAGTCTGTGAGGTCACAGTCAGATGCAACTGAGTGACTGAGGATGCATGCATTAGATGTTAGGATAAGCAATATGTGTGTGTGTGTGTGTGTGTGTGTGTGTGCGCGCGCGTGCGCACACGCACGCACACACTGGGAAAATGGACTAACCGTGCACCCTCTTGAATATTTATGTATGAAAATATTCTCTAAGCTACTGATGATGGCATCATGAATTCAGTGGACACGAGTTTGAGCAAACTCCAGGAGATGGTGAAGGACAGGGTGGCCTGGCCTGCTGCAGTCCATGGGGTTGCGAAGAGTCTGACACTACTGAGCAACTGAACAGTAAAAGTACTGAAACATGAAGCAAAGCAAAATTATCAAGTCTGTTAAAGTAAATATATGATAGTTTGGGGCATAGGAATTGAAGCCAGTGAAAGTAGAAAGCAGGTAAGACCAAAATATTGTTCAATATAAATGTGACTATAGTCAAGGTCAAATTCAAAGTCAATTTCAAATTTTTTTCAGAATTGAAAATATGAAATGACCAGGATTATTATGTTATAAATAACTTAGATTTGAAATGCAGGATTTTGTCAACAAAGACCATGAAACAGTCATGGTCTTTTTTGAAATGATGAAAGAATGGAAGAAAATTACAGAATTAAAAAGATATTGGAAAATGCAAATGATATTTTCTCATTTCTAACTGAGATTAAAAAAACCAGTGGTTACAAAATCATTTTGATAATCTTATATTTTTTTTCTTTTATTTATTTTTTTAATTAAATTTTATTTTGCTTAACTTTACAATATTGTATTGCTTTTGCCATACATCAAGATGGATCCGCCACAAGTATACATGTGTTCCCCATCCTGAACCCTCCTCCCTCCTCCCTCCCCATACCATCCCCCTGGGTCGTCCCAGTGCACCAGCCCCAGGCATCCGTTATCAGGCATCGTACCTGGACTGGCGACTCGTTTCAGATATGATATTATACATATTTCAATGCTATTCTCCCAAATCATCCCACCCTCTCCCATTCCCAGAGTCCAAAAGACTTGTATACATCAGTGTCTCTTTTGCTGTCTCGTAAACAGGGTTATTTTTACCATCTTTCTAAATTCCATATATATGCGTTAGTATACTGTATTTGTGTTTTTCTTTCTGGCTTACTTCACTCTGTATAATAGGCTCCAGTTCCATCCACCTCATTAGAACTGATTCAAATGTATTCTTTTTAATGGCTGAGTAATACTCTTATTGTGTATATGTACCACAGCTTTCTTATCCATTCATCTGTGGATGGACATCTAGGTTGCTTCAAAGTCCTGGCTATTGTAAACAGTGCTGCTATGAACGTTGGGGTACACGTGTCTCTTTTAATTATGGTTTTCTCAGTGTGTATGCCCAGCAGTGGGATTGCTGGATCATAAGGCAGTTCTATTCCCAGTTTTTTGAGGAATCTCCATACTGTTCTCCAAAGTGGCTGTACTAGTTTGCATTCCCACCAACAGTGTAAGAGGGTTCCCTTTTCTCCACACCCTCTCCAGCATTTATTGCTTGTGGACTTTTGGATCGCAGCCATTCTGACTGGCATGAAATGGTACCTCATAGTGGTTTTGATTTGCATTTCTCTGATAATGAGTGATGTTGAGCATCTTTTCATGTGTTTGTTAGCCATCTGTATGTCTTCTTTGGAGAAATGTCTATTTAGTTCTTTGGCCCATTTTTTGATTGGGTCATTTATTTTTCTGGAGTTGAGCTGTAGGAGTTGCTTGTATATTTTTGAGATTAGTTGTCTTTTGCTTCATTTGTTATTATTTTCTCCCATTCTGAAGGCTGTCTTTTCACCTTGCTTATAGTTTCCTTTGTTGTGCAGAAGCTTTTTAAGTTTAATTAGGTCCCATTTATTTATTTTTTATTTTATTTCCAATATTCTGGGAGGTGGGTCATAGAGGATCCTGCTGTGATGTATGTCAGAGAGTGTTTTGCCTGTGTTTTCCTCTAGGAGTTTTATGGTTTCTGGTCTTACATTTAGATCTTTAATCCATAAGTATTAATTTATAGAATTAATAAAAGAAAACCAGAATAATACAGTATAAGATTATATAGTTCATACATGTATGTTATTTATGTACATAGGTATTTATAACAAGAAAATTATCCAGTCCATCCTAAAGGAAATCAGTCCTGAATATTCACTGGAAGGACTGATGCTGAAGCTGAAACTCCAATACTTTGGCCACCTGATGTGAAGAACTGACTCATTTGAAAAGACCCTGATGCTGGGAAAGATTGAAGGCAGGAGAAGAAGGGGACGACAGAGGATGAGATGGTTGGATGGCATCACCGACTCAATGGACATGAGTTTGAGTTCTCTGGGAGTTGATGATGGACAGGGAGGCCTGGTGTGCTGCAGTCCATGGGGTCACAAAGAGTCAGACATGACTGAGCGACTGGACTGAACTGGCCAAGAAAATTGTGAATCATATATGCTAGTTTTAACCGCAAGCATCCATGGGCAAATTTGCTTTGTTAAAAGACAGCATGTCAAGCTAAATTTTATGAAGCTAATTATTTGTTTCTTGATAGGGAACATATGTAGCACATCTTTTAAATTGTAAAAGCAAAATTATAAGCAGTGGTAGATGTTATTACATGAGAAAGAAGGAAAAGCATTACATGTTACAAATAATTGTTTTTAACACACAAAAAAGATATCTCATTAACCTTTTCTAGCCAGGTACTTACTATCATATTGAGCTAGATAAGGTGAATATAGAAATACAAATAAATTGAATGCATACACACTGAAATCTTTTCTTCTTGGCCTAAACCTAAAAAAATGAAATAGAAGACATATTTAAATGTTAGAATAATACAATTGTATTTCAAAATGAGGGAAAACATTAATAGTCCACAGGCCAGTCTGTAGAAGAAAACAAGAGAGTGGAGGTGCCAGCACTAAATTATGACTACTTTCTCAGTAAGAACCCAACTTACAAGCCACAGCCAGATGGACAACACTTAAACCTGGGGCACAGGGATAAGGGTTCCATTGCAGAGGTTGAACCCACAACTGGAAATCACCAAACAGATGAGAAACAACTGTACTTCAACAGGGAATGGCAAACCTAACAAACAGAAATACTATCATCTTAACAAGTAGAGTCAGTAAACCAAAAAAGAAAAGAAATTCAAATAAACAAGATCTTTTCAAAGATATAGGGAGAAATGTTGAGATAAGAACAGGGCTTTTAAACAGGGACAGATGGAGAGATCCCTGGGAGGAAGTGTGTGTGTGTGTATGTTGATGTGTGTTTGTGTATACACAAAATAATTTATTTGGTATAGTAAATAATGTACTGGGTAAAACTGAAGCACAAGCCAACAAATTGAGATAAAAGCAAAATTTTATAAATTAGAAGAAATTCACAAATACCAAAAGTAGTTGATTAACAAAATCAAAAGCTACTTCTTTGAAAAGTGCTCTAAAATAAACAGTACTCTAAGGAAAAATCAAAGAAAAAATACAGATACACAGAATCTGAAATGAAAATAGAGGCTTAAACAAAAATGCTTAAATTATTTTTAATTATGAAAATTTTATGGGCAACCTAGTACCAAGGAATTTGAAACCTAAATAAGTAGGGTGTTTTAGGAAAATATAAATTATCAAAATAAGCTTAATACACTAGGTGAACAAACAAAAAAAGTATGAGGAATAGAAGCCAAAGATTTTTCTAAGAAAAGGCACCAGACCCAGATAACTTTATGGGTGGGTTCCAGCAAACCTTCAAGGAACAGATAATTCCCATCTTATGTAAACTGTTCCAAAAAATATTAAAAGGTAGGAAACCATCCAACATATTTCATAAGGCTAGCTTAATAGTGATGTCAAAACTAGGCTGTGTTTGTAAGTGTGATTTGGTGTATACTTTTTGTTGTTTTTGTGTACATTCATAGGTAGTTTATAGCTTTGTTTTTTGCTAATGTGAACGGAAACTTTCATCCTATTACTTGTCCTAATTGGTTATCACTGCTTCAAATAAAACTCCATTTAAGATAATTCTGAAATCAACACAACCTAGTGGAGTTCGGTGAGAAGGGACTTTGTCCTTGAAGGGACTTATTTAATTTCATGTATGATTTCAAGAATTCTCTCATAACTTCAGATTTATAGTAATTTATATAGTGCAGACATACTGATTTATGAATATCTTATTTGGAAAGGAAAAAAAGGATGAGAAGACAGCCTCTAAGGTCCGAACCATCATACGTCAAAATTCCCTTTCATCTTCCTACATGTTACAGATGCCTCTGTATATAAGCTATTGAGAACTATACAGATGTTAGTCATTACGAGAATAGTTAACGCAACTATGACGGGGTTGGGAAACAATTCTCTTTCTCATCTCAGGGAAATGTTTTCTCATTATAGTTCCTTCTGTTTACTAATGTTTTCTGGGGGCATTGCTGGAAAGACAGCAAATATTAAAGTTGTCACATTTACCGCTTCTGAGTTAGTGGGAGATTGAAGCGGCTGTAGCTGGGGGCACACACATTCTCTGAGCTCCCACCACCTTTTGTTGCCATTTATTGGCATCCACTTTCCTGTGGGGATTTCCCAGATGTCTCAGTGGTAAAGATGCCCCTTTCCCATGCAGATGTAGGTTTGATCCCTGGGTCAGGAAGATCCCCTGGAGAAGGAAATGGCAACCCACTCCAGTATTCTTGCCTGAGGAGTCCCATGGACAGGAGGAGCCTGGCAGGCTACAGTCCATGGGGTCACAAAAAGTCAGATGCGACTTAGCGACTGAACAACCAAACTTTCCTATAGACTCAGTGCTATAAGTGGTGATGGAGACTGCATACACTTGTAAAGTAATAAAGAGTATGTAGCACCACTCCTCGGAGAAGGCAGTCGTACCCCACTCCAGTGCTCTTGCCTGGAAAATCCCATGGATGGAGGAGCCTGGTAGGCTGCAGTCCATGGGTTCACTAAGACATGACTGAGCGACTTTCCTTTCACTTTTCACTTTCATGCATTGGAGAAGGAAATGACAACCTACTCCAGTGTTCTTGCCTGGAGAATCCTAGGGACGGGGGAGCCTGGTGGGCTGCCATCTATGGGGTTACACAGTCGGACACGACTGAAGTGACTTAGCGCAGCAGCAACAGCAGCACCACTCCTAGTTCAAATCAACTCCTGATTCCACTGTTCTAATTGTGTGACTTCAGGCAGGTTAGTTAACTTCCCAGTACCTCAAGCTTCCCATTTGTGAAATGAGATTATTAGAACTTTACACTCCAAGGTTGTGAAGGAGAGTGTATTAAATAGCATATGCAAAACTAACGACTTGGCACAACTTCTGTTATTTTATAACCAATACTCTATGTATGTTGGTTCCCTTATACTTGATTTTTAGGCCAACTTGAACCCATATCACTTGATCATAGTGTTCTTTTGAAAATTTTGCTTTAAATTTCAAAAAACCCATTGGCAAGTGAATTTTAGAATCATAAATAACCAGGAGTTGCCTGTAAAGTGCTTAGCACCATGGCACTTAAGAATTAAAATTAAAAAAAAAAAATGTAGTTACTAACCTTCCTGTTCTTTGAGTAGCAGCTAAGTCTCCATTTGTTGGCTGTTTACATAGTAGCATGGTAAGTCGCTTCGGTCACGTCCAACTCTTTGTAACCCTGTGGACTGTAGCCTACCAGACTCCCCTGTCCATGGGACTCTCCAGGCAAGAATATTGATGATTGCCATGCCATCCTCTGGGGAATCTTCTTGACCCAGGGATTGAACCTGCATCTCTTACATCTCCTGGATTGGCAGGCAAATTCTTTACTACTAGTGCCACCTGGGAAGCATATTTACAAAGTAGAAACTCAGATATTTAATGAATGAAGGTGACTGATTTATGTGTGTCTGCTTATTAAAAATAACACAATTCATCACTTCCCAGTTTACAAAGCTCATTAGTTATCACAATTTTATTTGTTCACCAAAGCCCAGGGAATAAAGTAAAAAAAGAAAGTGCTCTCATTCCTATTTTACAGTTGAGGAAACTAAGACTTAGAAATTTTCAGTGGTTATCTTAAAGCCACAGAGCTTCGAACACTGGTTTGCTGACTATTTCTTGCAAAATCTTGTTATTTTTCTCATGTCTCGTGCTTTGGGAAAGTGTGTGTAGTAAGCAGAGTAAGGATAAGAAGGTCATTTGAGAGTAATTTGGCAGTATCCTGTGAGATTGAAGATGTGCAAACTCCATGACCCAGCAACTCTGCTTCTAGGTATATACCCTCAGGAATCTAGCTACAGGTGCATTGGGACACATGAAAAAGAAGGTTTATTGCAGCATTGTTAGGTAACAGCAGTGTTTGGAAGCAACTTCATGTCCATCTGTAAGAGAATGAATAAATAAACTGTGGTCTAGTCATAAGATGAAATGCTATCCAACAGTTAAAATACTAACTTAGTGCACATATATATGATATTGAGTGGAAAAGGAAATTTTACAATGACACATGTAGCATAATATTTGTATAACATTTTAAAAAGTGAAATACTAGACACAATTTATCTAGATATCAGATACTATTTATCTAGATAAATGTTTATGCTGGATACTATTGGTCTAACTTTTATAGGTAATATGTCAGTTTTAAGGGGCAAATTGTCTTCAATCTGGAAAGGGTCTCCCTTTCTCTTCTTTTGGTTTCATCAGGCTGTCTTTTCCCTACTCCTATTATCGCTAAGCTCCCTTTCTTTGTGAAGTCAGGACGTTCTGTCTTTCATTATTTTCCTCTTCAGCAAAGTGGCTATTAGGAAGACAGATTCTCCTGAAAGGCCACAGAGTCATCAAATACAGATAGGCTCTGTCAAGATCAGCAAGGTTCATTTGATGTGTGCACTTTCCAAAGTCCTTTAAACAATTCTATTTATTTTTTCAGAAGAATTTGTCATTTCCAGTTTGGGGCAATATCTGTGTCTGGTCATAGTGTTAAAAGCATGAACATGTCAGCGTTCATGCCTTATACCAGCATGAGGATCTGACTGGCTTAAGTCTTCCTAAGAGAATCTTTAGCCATGGTTTCCACCATACCCACAGTGGCTTGCCTATCCCTAGGAATTTCCCCAAGAGCCACTTCAGAGGGTGTCATTCATGTCACATAAATGCTGTAGTCTCGTTTTTGCCCCTCTAACTCATCATATCCTATAAATCAGTTGTTTGAAGATGAGATGTCTGTGATTTCAATGAACTTGTTTCCTTTTACTGAAGTTGTACAGATTTCTGATACAATGCTTATTTTAGCCTTGGATGTAATCCTTAACCTGGGCTTTGAGCTATAGCCTGCAAACTGGGAATTAAGGGTTCTATTCCAGGTCCTGTCTCTGACCTTGGGTAAATTCAGATCTCCTGGATGGCAAGTTGTCCAGACAGAGAACATTTAGCTATGGTTTACCTTGGATTTGAAATGTTTCCCCCAGTGATTTATGTTCCTGACATGGTCTGATTTTATATAACCCCAAATAAAGCCTCGTTTGTTTCCCTTGGCCTTTTTGGAATCACCAGAGCTGCTTACTCCATATATTCAAATTTTGCAAAATTCCCTGGGATGTATCCCCTTATATATAACTGAAGCCAGATCTGCTTTGTCGATTAGCTTGGTAATCTTCTGAGACTCTTTTGGGATTTCAGAACTTGTGTTCTCACAGTAAAATGTGCCAAAACTGACAGATAGAAAATATTAATCAATTTCTTAGAGCAGAGAGGACTACTGTACTGCTTCTTAGAGCTCACTCACTTGAGCTCTAGGTCTTTCTGTAATGATCTAGGAATATGGCTTGAGCTATAAAATATTAGGGCTCAGAGCTGCAGTGACCCCATCCAAGGATACATAATTACTCTTGAAGTGCCAGCTTCTTAGTTACAAAAGATATTGTTAAACCTTTTGTCTTTTCAGATTGATTTGTCTGGTTGGACCATATTGTAAACAATATGTGTGTTCATGCCATAAACAAACATGTTTGTATGTGCACCGGTCAATTCACATGTAATTTTCATCAAGCCCATTCCATTACCCATACTTTGCTATAGAGGAAACAAACAGAGGGTAGAACTCCAGTCTGTGTTTTCTAGGAACTTTCAGTATGTTTGGAGAAGCTTAACCACAGAAGACATTTAGAAGGTCAGTTAATATTATTTAGTATTGAGATTTGATATGAAGAGAATTGTGGAGCTGCCAGGCACCTGAGGGTCCAATCTGAGTGTCCCTTTAGTCTTTAGGTGACAAAACATAGTGCTATACTTTGCTATAATCCGTTAACAAGCTTCAAAAGAATTTTAACCGCATTGTCTGGTGTGTGTGTGTGTGTGTGTGTGTGTGTGTGTGCGCGCGCGCGCGCGCACGCACGCATGCTCAGTTATGTCTGACTCCTTGCAATCCCATGGACTATAAGCCTGCCTGGGTCCTCTGTCCATGGGATTTCCCAGGCAACAATACTGGAGTGGATTGCCATTTACTTCTCTAGGGGATCTTCCTGACCCAGGGATCGAACCAACATCTCATGTCTCCTGAATTAGCAGGTGAATTCTTTATCACTAGAACCAACTGGGAGGCCTACCATGTGTCCATATTTGTGCATGGGTGAATATACTTCTGGGGTAAGCTAAGTATGGAAGAGATGCAAGAAAACTAGATAATCTGGACCATCATGGTACCTTCCCAGTACCCGGGTGACTGTCCATAAATGATGTATGTTTCTCAGTGCAGTGAAATTGTACTAAAATGTTGGGATATTTTAGTGACCCAAGACACAGAAAAGGAGGAGAAAAATGGTTAACATATTGGCTTTAATCATTAATTTTGGAGCTGATGTCACTCAGCTGGATTATCTGTTCTCTGAAAATTCAAATCCATTTGTGCCTTCTTGGCTGCTTCTAGAGAAATGCTTCTAAGATCGTTAACACACTGTGACCAGCTCCATCATAGCCTCCTTCAAAAACTTCATCCTTGTTTGATTTTGGATGACTTTCTTCTCTAGGCCCAAGTGACCAAACTCATTATTAATATTCTGGCAGATGCATTGCTCTCATTCTTCCAGATCAAATAGGATTTAACTGTGATCATTCAGGTAGTCTGATTTGAATTTGAAGGAGCTTGTTTCTACTTCATGGAGGTGGGGAGATCTGCACATCCTCAAGAATGACAGTAGAAAGCATTTCATATCACCCTTTGCTTTATGGTTGGTGTCTCTGAATCTTTTAAAAATATATATCTTGGGTTTTATTGAAGAGGCCCATCTCTCTCCTCCAATGTCAATCTGTTTTTTCTCAAAGCACTATTTCTTGGAAAATTGTAATTCAGAACTGTTATACAGTCCACTGAAGTGGAGGATTTCAGATAATTCAATTAACAAATGCTATTTTCCTCAATTATCCAAATATTTTAGGTGAATATGCTCAAAAAATGTTGGCTGTAATTATCTGGAACTCCACAAATTCCACAAAGAGCTCCCCAAATTCTCCACATTATTTTGCATAAACACAAGGTGTATGTATTTATTGTTAGGAGTTATTAACCATGAAAACCCCACAATGGAGTTTTAATTCACTTTTATTCTAGTTTCCTGTAGAAGGAGAATTTAGCAAAACTTTCTGTGTCCCTTCTTTACCCCGTTATGTTCTCAGAAGCAGCTGCTGTTGCCTTGGCCACAGAACAGTGTTTATTTGCTGATTTTGGGACATTTATGTGCAAAGTTGGCTGAGCTATGGGGATGCTAAACTTCTTGGAATACAAGGCTACAAGTCAGGGGTCATAGGTCTGTGAGGCACCTGTCAGTATAATACTCTTGCTGGTCTGTAACCTCACAGCCCTGACTCTCCACTGACTACAGCCTAAACCCAGAGGAGGCTCTGGTGCTTTTACCTGAGATGCGTAGACTAAAGTCCGGCCTTCACACACCTCCCATGAAGCAAAAGTTTTCTACTGGGCTTCCTCAGAGATCTCAAGACTCACTACTTAACACATGCTTATTTGTTTGACCACCTTTTTTTGCTTAATTGATAAAAAAGGAGGCAGTCCAAGTCAAGTGGACATTTCTGGAATCTTGCAGTCTTGAGAGTTTTGACCCAAACTCAGTTGACTTCCAGAGACTTACTGCTGGCCTCATAAGTTCAGAGTAAATGGTTTTCTATACCCCCAGCCCTAGGCAACTGCCATGGTTCAGCATTATATTGTCCTGAGAACCTTGCTAAAGAACAGGAGAACTCTAATAATGATGTAGTGGGCAGTGCCACCTCTGATTTCCCTGTCTGTTGAAAGCCTTCAGAAGCTTGTGATCTAGTGGCCTAGTCCCTGCCGACCACCTCCATCGTATTTCTTATGACTCCTTACCCTGTGTCTTATATTCCAGCAATTCCAAGCCATGCAAAGTCCACATCGTCCCCAAAGACAGCCATACTCTTCTTACCTGTTTTTAAGTTCCTTTGAAATGCCCTCTTCCCAGTAAATGCTCATCACCCCCCTCCTGCACCCCACCCCTTTGTTCCCTGTCTTATTGTGAAGACCCTACACTGGTATCATTTCCTTCCTGAGCCTGGTCAATCCAGTTAGAGGGTGTGCACACACCACATTGTTTCAGAACTGTACAGTCATGTGTCTGTCTCTCCCATTAGATGGTAGCTTCTTTAGAGGAGATACCGAGACACTTTTATCTTTATTTTTCTGATGCCTGACTCACGGACTAGAGCAAAGCAGGCTCTCCAAATAATGCTGACTAAATTAAATGAGTCCATAAGGGTTTCTGGATGGGTAGGAGATTATGGTTTTCTTATCTAGAGTTTTATTCAAAGGCAGACAGAATAAACAATGTCACAGTAATAATAGTTATAGTCTATCTGAACAACTATTATCAGAAGTATTTTCAATATATGGAACCCCTTCAGTAATAATCTCAAGTAGATACTGTGATTATCCCTATTAAAATATAAGGGAGTAATTATGATGATGATAAATACTGCATATAGCAAAAATCAAGAATTTAAAATTAAGAAATTTAAGAGATACACACAAGAGAGAAGTGAAGTATCTTTTCAGGCCACACATATATATACACATGGAACCTAGGATTGCTATCCAGTGCCATTTGCAACATGCTTAATACGTGACATCTTATTATTTGGAGGTGAATGTAGAAGCTGGCCATGTTGAAGACCAACTGAAATTCCCCCAAATGCCATGAAATTGAACTACTCTACTGGGAAAACTCTGAGAGCAGTAGAATCAAGAAATACTCCATTCAATCTGGGGCTGGCAGAATCTGTGTACACATGTACTCCAAAGGCAGGAACAGCTTGTTAATCTGGCATTTAACTACCAGAAATTACTATTAATCATTATTACTGGGAAGAGTTACTGATACATAATGATGGCCCTAGGGTATTGCTTAGTCATGAAGTACCTTCTGAATCATCAAAGAAAACTGAAGTTATGTTCAGCTGAAGTTTAGTATTAAGTCTGTTTTATTGTCTTCAATTTTTTTAGGTGTTAGTAGTCACTAAATAACATAGATACATTGAACTCTCTTAAATATTTTATTAATAGTAACCAGAACCTTCCCCTAAAGAGAAAGTTCATTATTATTTCGCATCTGTTTTTTTTTTACTTCAAAAGATATGTAAATGTCTGTGTAATTTCAGAAATGCATATTTGTGAGAAAATACCAATTCATAGTAGCTTTTGGTTATTACAAAATTTTCCATTACTGGGTATAATTTGCTTATTTAATAGATATTTGCCAAGCATCTACCATGTGGGCAGGAGCTGTATTGAGTACTGGAGTTGCAGATGTGATTAAAATCGGTACAGTCCCTGCCCTCCTATAATAAGGAAATCCATGAGAGTTTTTGATGCTAAGGTAGGAATTCTGATTTTCAAAGATGAATGCTATCATTAGTAAGACTAAGAGTCCCAGGTTGAATTAAGTAAGTACTACAGTTGAACTATAAGCACATTTCTGAGTATAGGAAAGAAGTGATATGCATTGGGAACTGAGAAATAAGACAGTGTGGTGATCTCTTGGGGATGGACAGATAAGCAGGAGGCATATGGTCCTGTAATGGGAAGCATTCTTTGGTCAGATTGTTGGAACCCAAGGAGTTTGGACTTTATCTTGTAGAGTAAATGGAAAATAGACTTTGGTCTGTATGCAAATTCATTGGTAGTATCTACTTGAACTACTCTTTGGGGAGCTTTATAAGGTCCTCTCTGCATTTCAGAAAAAGTGCTATGAATGAATTTTGAGGTCCACTGATGATATTGGAGGAGGAATGACTACTCCAGTGCAATGAATGCATTTGTCATCCTATCTACAGAAAATAGGAAACAAACAATCATTCCATATTTATGGGTCATCTTCCATCCCTTGGATAAAGTATTGCTCCAAACCAGACTCAGCACCTTGAGAAGGAAAGAGTTCTAAGCATCTAGGGTCTAAGTACCTAACGTATTAGACGTTGCTCTTAACAGTTTAGCTGCAAAGAAGCATATTCATGGTATAGTCAGGTTTCAGTACAGGCTCAAGGAGATATGAAATCCTGTATTTCTTCATGTACCTGAAGAATTCCTGAATTTCTTCATGCACCAGACTTTGATGTATGGAAATGTGCTATTTTCTTACAGGACAATTCATAGGCAAGGATGGAGAACTAGAGAGAGTGCTTGCATCTTTCCCTAAATGTCTGATGACAAGACACAATCAGGGCATAGGGGAAGGAAGTTAGCACCCTGAAACGATCATCCAAGCAGGCCCTCAGTAGCGTGCTAACCAACCAAACACAGATGAAGTAGTGTGGGCGGTGAATTACAGTTTTAGGTCCCCAGTTCCCTTCTCACTAAGAATCTCCAAATCAAGGGTCCACTGCTTGAATTGGCTCTAGCTGTGGATTGGCAGTCTTCTTAGACTGCTGCAGTGCTGGGATTTATTTGCTTTAAAGTTTTCTCCAAAACATCTTTAATAGGCAGATGTAAACCTATATGTTCTCCTTCCAACAAGTCTTGGATCCCTGTGTTCCTTGATGCTTGTACTGCTTTCCCAGGGTGTCTTGAGCAACCTAATCTTTACTTTGCTGAAGGAAAAGGGCCTTTGGCTTGTATGTTTTCCCACCACCCTGTCAGTTATGACGTCTGTTTTCTTGAAATGGCTCGCTCCAGCTTGTTTATTTATGAAGGGCCTTGTGGTCAGCTGCAAACTTAGTTTGCAGTTTTTGGGTAACATTTATTGTTTTCAATCTGATTAAAGAAAAATATATGCCAATGTTTGAAAAATTTAAAACTACAGGAAAGTGTAAAAATGAAAATTCAAATCACTTATAATTCTGTCACTCACAGTTAATTACTGTTGACATTTTGGAATATTTTCTCTCAGGCCTTTTTTTTTTTTTTTTTAAATGCATATATGTGGTAAGCATGTCTCTTTCAAAACAAAAATTTAATAGCTATATAATTTTGGTCAATTCTGATTTTTTGGGACCATTTTAACTAACATAGACACCTACCTTTTTTTCCATATTTCTCATTATTTATTTGGGAATAGATTCCTATAAAATAGTTTCTGTTATGTAAATATATTTTATAACTATTGAAACAAATATACTGATTTAAATCTCCACAAGCATGATAATACTAGAGTTATTTCACTATAACCTTGCCACCATTGAATATTATTAACTTCAGTTTGTTAATTTAGTAGACAAAAAATGGTATATTCTAATTTATCTCCCATTTCTAACTGGTGAGTTTTATAACCTTTGATAGAAAAGTGATTCCAGAAGACTTGGTTCTTATTTTTTTGCACTTACCATTCTATTGATGTTGAGTTCTATTTATGTTCTATTGATGATGAGTTCCTTGCTTTTCTACGTGAGCCTCTAATGTCTTTTTTTGATCCATAAGACATGTTAACCCTCTGTATTATATATTTTCTTTTTACTCAACAGTCATGCACTCAAAATATTTATTGACTATCTATCATATTTCAGGCTTCTGAATCCATAGAGATAAATACATGAAAATTGACAATCCTTGACCTCCAGAATTTCAAAATATAGAGACAACACACAGATAACAAGAGAAATAGAAAACAGTGTTTTGATGCTATGCAGTCAATAAATATTTACTGATTGCCATCTACATTTCATGGATTAGGCTAAGCATTAAAGATACCCAAAATGAGTAAGTTAGTCATACTTCTTTTCTTTACAAATATTGTTGGCTATACAGAATAGTATAACGATTAATTATAATACAGTGGGGTAAGTTGAAAGCAGCTTAAAATAGTGGCTAAGGACATGACTCTGAAGCTGACTGTCTGGGTCAAATCCTGGCTCAACCACTAATTAACTATACTCTGTGATTATGGGCAGATAAATTAGCCATTCTGTTCTTCTGTTTCCTCCTTGGGAAAAGAGAGGCAATAACTGAATTGTTTCATAGACTCTTGCAGAACATTCAGAACAAGACCTAGTATGTAGTGAGCACTCAGTACCCGTTTTATTTTGTTTTAAGAATAAGATGTAGAAAGCACAGTCTGTTATTGAAATGTGTAATAAGGGGCTTTTAACATAGACTTATAAAGTCATGAGAGCTACTTTTGGAGGAAGAAACCCCAAAAAGCTGAAAAGTAAGGAGATAGTATGGCTCATTTCGGAGGGTGCAGTGGAGTGTGAACATGTGTGAGGGCATAGTTTTCACAAAGAGGGAACCACATGTGCAAAATCCCAGAAGAAGGTGAAGGGCTTTCGAAGAACTAAATGAAGTTCAGTGTGGATGGTGGAGTATGAGTATCTTTGTATTGCTGTGTAACAAACCACCACAAAATTGAATGCCTTTAAAATACAAAGGTTAAGAGAACAACAATAGGTCAAATAACAGTGAAATTTTCATCAGAAACCAGAGTGACTAGAACAGAATGGAACAATATCTTTGCAGTGCTGAAAGAAAAGAACTATCAACCCAGGATTCACTATCCAGCAAAAATATCCTTCCAGAATGAAAATAAAACCTTCTCAGATGAAAGAAAATGGAGAGAATTTGTCACCAGCTGACCTATTCTAAAATAAGTGCTAAAGTAAATTCTTCAGACTGAAGAAAAATTATACCAGCAACTTGAAACTTCAAGAATAAAGACCAACAGCTTTAGCTCAGTAAATATAATAGACCTTTTCCCTCATCTTAAAATTATTTAAAAATGTGTATGACTGTTGAAAGGAAAATGTATAACATCATCTAATGAGATTTTTAATATATATAGATATGACACATATGACCATATACATATAGTCAGATGTAACACATATGACTATACATATCAAAGAGGAGACTAGTGGGATCTACTTGGTTGTAGAGCTTGTTTTACTTGAAGTGGTGAAATATGAACTCTAAGCATACTGTGTTGGGCTTCCCAGGTGGTGTTAGAGGTAAAAACCTCCCTACCAATGAGACGTGGATTTGATCCCTGGGTTTGGAAGATCCCCTGGAGAAGGGCATGGCAACCCACTCCAGTATTCTTGCCTAGAGAATCCCATGGACAGAGGAGCCTGGTGGGTTACAGTCCATGTGGTCGTAAAGAGTCAGACACTACTGAAGCGACTTAACATGCATGCATGCTGAAAGGTTATGCATGAATATTGTATCTCTATAGAACAATCACTAAAAGATAATAATATCACACAAAGACATATAACCAGGAAGCCAATAGAGAAATTGAAATAAGATCATAAATATTCAAATTTTTAAAAGACAGGAAACAGGGAACAGAAGAACAAAAAAACTAGAGGGGACTCACAGGAAACAGATAATAAAATGGGAAATGTAAATGTGACCATATCCATAATTGCATTAAATATAAATCAGTTAAAGAATAGAGGCAGATTTAAAAATAAAGTTGCAACTATATGTTACATACACAAAATTTACTTTAAATATAGTTATGTAGATAGATTAAAAGTAAAAGGATAGAGAATATATATTATGTAAAACTGATAAAAAGAGAGCTAGAGTGAGTATATTAAGTAGACAATATACTTTAGAATAAAGAAAATTACTTGAAGTAAAGAGAAACATTACATAATGGAAAGGTCAGTTCACCAAAAAGATATTACAGTACTAAATGTGCATACACCAAGTAACAGAGCTCTAAGATGCATGAAGTAAAAGTTGATAGAACTAAAAGGAAAAATAGAAAAATTCATATTCTCTTTATCAATAATAGATAAAACAATTGGAAAGACAATCAGCAAGACTAAACTTGAACAACACTATCAAACGACTTGATTGACATTAATAGAACAGTCTACCCAGCAAGTATGGAAAACACATTGTTTTCAAGTGCACATGAAACAGTCACCAAAGAAATATATTCTAGGTCACAGGAAGAATGATAACAATAAATTAACACATTTAAAAGAATTGTAATCATCCAGAGTACATACTATGACCATAAATAATTAAACTAGAAAATCAGCTACATAAAGATACCTGGAAAATTCATAAATATTTTGAAAATCAAAACATGCTTCTAAATAACTTGTAGGTTGAAGAAGAGGCCTCAGGGGAAATTAGAAAATATTTTTGAGCTGAGTAAAAGTGAAAATATGACAAAATTTATGGAATACTGCTGAAGCTAGTGCTTTTAGGGGAATTTTTAGTATTAAATAGAATTCCCTGGAAGCTCAGATGGTAAAGAATCTGCCTGCAATGCAGGAGACCTGGGTTCAGTCTTTGGGTCAGGAAGATCCCCTGGAGAAGGGAACAGCTACCCACTCCAGTATTCTTGCCTGGAAAATTCCACAGATAGAGGAGCCTGGTGGGCTGCAGTCCATGGGATTGCAGAGTCAGACACGGCTGAGCAACTAACACACACACATAGTATTAAATGCTTATATTAGAAAAATACCACCTTTTGGTAATCTAGGATAATACATTAAAAAATTAAAATTGAAGGGCAAACTAAACTCAAAGAAAAATTAAGGAAATTATAAAGAGCAGAAACTAATAAATTGGAAAAATGGAAAAATATAAATGAGATAAAATTTTTTTCTTGAAATAGTTGATAAATTTGGTAAACCTCTAACTGAAATGGCCAAGAAAGTTGCACAAATTACCCACATCAGGAATAAAGGAGGATATCACTGCAGACCCTACAGGTATTAAAAAGATAAGGATGCTATGCCATTAAATTTGACAACTTAGATAAAATGGACCAATTTCTTTAAAAAACACAAACTGCTGAAACTCATACAAGAACAAATATAAAATATGAATAATTCTAAATCTGTTTTTAAAACTTGAATTTGTAATTAAAAGTCTTCCAGCAAAGAAACCTCCAGGCCAGATGGTTTCACTAGCAGATTTTACCAGACATCACAGGAGGAGATAGTATCAATTTTATACAAACTTTTCTAGAAAATTGAATATAATGAAACACTTGTCAACTCATTTTATGTGGCCATTATTACTCTAATACCAAGATTAGACAAGCACAAGAAGATAGATCAACATCCCTCGAACATAGATACAAAAATCCTCAAGACATTAACACACCAAATATATCTATCCATCCATCTCTCTCTATATATTTCTATACAAGTTGTTTCTTGGATTAAAAAGCTCTGAATTCTACCAATTTCCCAATTTCCATGAGATAAATGTATTCCAACCTTGGCAAATTTAATTTCAAGTGACCCACATGAGTCTACTAATTACAGAGTTGGGAAGTGGTGCACAATCAGCTCGCATGAGCCAGTGGTACTGAATCAATTCTTCATAATTCATGTTTCAGAATTTGGTCTTTAAATCCTGAAAGATGATGCTGTGAAAGTGCTGCACTCAATATGTCAGCACATTTGGAAAACTCAGCAGTGGCCACAAGATTGGAAAAGGTCAGTTTTCATCCCAATCCCGAAGAAAGGCAATGCCAAAGAGTGCTCAAACTACCGCACAATTGCACTCATCTCACACGCTAGTAAAGTAATGCTCAAAGTTCTCCAAGCCAGGCTTCAGCAATATGTGAACCGTGAACTTCCTGATGTTCAAGCTGGATTTAGAAAAGGCAGAGGAACCAGAGATCAAATTGCCAACATCCGCTGGGTCATGGAAAAAGCAAGAGAGTTCCAGAAAAACATCTATTTCTGCTTTATTGACTATGCCAAAGCCTTTGACTGTGTAGATCACAATAAACTGTGGAAAATTCTGAAAGAGATGGGAATACCAAACCACCTGATCTGCCTCTTGAGAAATCTGTATGCAGGTCAGGAAGCAACAGTTAGAACTGGACATGGAACAACAGACTGGTTCCAAATAGGAAAAGGAGTACGTCAAGGCTGTATATTGTCACCATGTTTATTTAACTTATATGCAGAGTATATCATGAGAAATGCTGGACTGGAAGAAACACAAGCTGGAATCAAGATTGCCGGGAGAAATATCAATAACCTCAGATATGCAGATGACACCACCCTTATGGCAGAAAGTGAAGAGGAACTGAAAATCCTCTTGATGAAAGTGAAAGTGGAGAGTGAAAAGGTTGGCTTAAAGCTCAACATTCAGAAAACGAAGATCATGGCATCTGGTCCCATCACTACATGGGAAATAGATGGAGAAACAGTGGAAACGGTGTCAGACTTTATTTTTCTGGGCTCCAAAATCACTGCAGATGGTGACTGCAGCCATGAAATTAAAAGATGCTTACTCCTTGGAAGGAACGTTATGACCAACCTAGATAGCATATTCAAAAGCAGAGACATCACTTTGCCAACAAAGGTTCGCCTAATCAAGGCTATGGTCTTTCCTGTGGTCATGTATGAATGTGAGAGCTGGACTGTGAAGAAGGCTGAGTGCCGAAGAATTGATGCTTTTGAACTGTGGTGTTGGAGAAGACTCTTGAGAGTCCCTTGGACTGCAAGGAGATCCAACCAGTCCATTCTGAAGGAGATCAGCCCTGGGATTTCTTTGGAAAGAATGATGCTAAAGCTGAAACTCCAGTATTTTGGCCACCTCATGCGAAGAGTTGACTCATTGGAGAAGACTCTGATGCTGGGAGGGATTGAGGGCAGGAGGAGAAGGGGACGACAGAGGATGAGATGGCTGGATGGCATCACTGACTCGATGAATGTGAGTCTGAGTGACCTGAGTGAGAGCTGGTGATGGATAGGGAGGCCTGGCGTGCTGCAGTTCATGGGGTCGCAAAGAGTCGGACACGACTGAGTGACTGATCTGATCTGATAAGGAAAATGGGAGTGTTTCAAGTTTTTAAGCTGAAACAGTTTTGTGCCTTAGAATGCTCCCTCTTGCTTTAGACCAGAAAGTGGATTGGACGTAGGCCAGAATGAGCACCCATGAGCTGCTTATTGATATTACTAAGAAACAGTGGTGGTCTAAACCTGGGTTGTGGCCTCTGGGATGGAGAAGGTGGACATTTTTGAAATGTTTTTAATATGTAAACTTGCTGAGGGGTCAAATTGGCTGTCAAGTATAAGACAAAAGCAGAGAAGTCACTCATCACGTCTAGGAAGGCCCTTATTGTTTGTTTGTTTGACAAGTAGGGACATGCACAATTGGTCTTTATGGAACAATTTTTTTTTCTGGAATTCCTCAGTTCTATGACAATGAGTAGTTATTAGTCTAGGGAAGAACATTAGTCATTTTAAAAGTTTCACTCAATGTGAACTATCAGACCCTTACGCTTTTTAAATTAGTTGCATCTCTAAAATTCATTATTGAATGCCTTCTTGTACCATGCACTGTTCTAGGTACTTGAACTATGTTGTTGAATGAAAATAGACCCCTATCTTTGTGGAACTTTAGTCTAGCTACAGGTTGAGGGGAAGGCAAGAGAGAGGCATTAAACATGAGATAAAACAAGTTATATATTAATAGTATGGCAGAAAGTGAAGAGTATTTCATAAAATTTTTAAAAAATGTGGAGCAGGGTAACAGGAGTTCAGGAGTGATGGTAAGACAAAATGTAATAATTAAGTATGGTAGTTATGGGAGGATGCATTTAAGAAGTAACATTTGAACAGTCTTGAGATGGAAAAGCTACCAGCAGTGACTTCATTCCTGTCATTGGAAATAAATATATTCTCTCCCCGAGTATTTGTCCCAACCATATTTTTGGTCACTGTGCACAAAATCAAATTTATTTCCTCAATCTCCAAGATTTCCCTGACCTGGGAAGGCAGGCATGAGGTACCTTTCCATGTTTGTGCTATTCTGAACCTCCCTTGACTAAAGCATTTGCCCCCAGGAGGTTGTAAGTGCCTCTTTCCTTGGTTGTTTTCCCCAATGGACTGAGAACTCCTCAGAGATTTTGCTGATGCCACTTGCTTTTGTATTCCAGTGCTTCTGGCATGCCTGGCATAAAGGAGGTACCTTTTGTTGTTGTTCAGTTGCTAAGTTGTGTCGACTCTTTGCAACCCCATGGACTGCAGCACACCAGGTTACCCTGTCCTTCACTATCTCCTGGAGTTTGCTCAAATTCATGTCCACTGAACTGATGATGTTATTTAACCATCTCATCCTTTGCCGCCCTTCTCCTTTTGCCTTCGGTCTTTCTCAGCATCAGGGTCTTCTGCAAGGAGTTAGCTCTTTGCATCAGGTGGCCAAAGTATTGAAGCTTCAGCTTCAGCATCAGTCCTTCCAGTGAATATTCAGGATTGATTTCCTTTAGGATTGACTGGTTTGATCTTGCAGTCCAAGGGACTCTCAAGAGTCTTCTCCAGCACCACAATTCGAAAGCGTCAGTTCTTCGACATTCAATCTTCTCTACTGCCCAGCTCTCACATCCATATGTTAACTACTGGAAAAACCATAGCTTTGACTATGTAGACCTTTGTATACCTTTAAAACTTGATAAATCTAATATTCTAATGAGTTTCTCCTTGATGGGGAATGCCAAAATTTGAAAACACATCTAATCATGGAGTGTGATAGGAGGTGAGAAGTTTAATTATCTGATTTCATTATCATCTCTTTGTCTTCTTCATGTATTTTGGCTACTTCCGTGGGAGTAGCTTTGAAAGTGCAGATTAGAAATAGTATTTGACTCTCTGCTTATATGTAAAAAGCCCATTGTTGTGGATGTGTGCTGCCAAACACACAGTTTGTATATACTGCGCATATACAGTTTCTTTGGCAAGAAAAAGATGAAATAAATAACTCTGAGTATCTGCGACACCAAAGTGCTAGGTGCTTCATAAATACTTATAGACCAGCTAAACGTTAGAAACATTTTATTTTATTTTTATTTTCATTTTTTGTCTCATGACATGCTGCTTTTATTTAATACCAAATCTTAAATACTAATATTATTCATAATCAACATGATTTTCTTGCCTCTCTGTTACAGATAATGCTACTATAAACATCTTTGTAAATAAATTGTTTTGCATAGCTCTGATCACTTCCACAGAATAAATTTCCAAATTACATTTGTCATTAGGATAAATTCTTTAAATTAATTTTTATTGGAATATAGTTGCTTTACAATGTTGTGTTAGTTTCTGATACTATGTATAAAATAGATAACTAATGAGAACATATAATATAGTACAGGGAGCTCTGCTTAATGCCCTGTGGTGACCTAAATGGGAAAAGAAATCCAAAAGAGAGGGGATATATGTATATGTATGGCTGATTTATTTTTCTGTACAATAGAAAGTTAGAAACATTTTAAAACTAAAGCAGGCAGTGATATTTTTGTTTATTTTGTGTGGTTTTTTTAGGGGGAGTTGGGGAGGAGTAAATAGCTCTTCAGCAATCATTGAACTACTTAGAGTACATAAAGTTCATTTTTGTATTTTGACTTTCAATGGTAGAAATCTAGCAGTGCTATCAAATGACAGTGAAAACACACATACATGCATTTACACATATGCACAAGTACTAGCAAGGACTAGGGAAGAAGATGTGAAAATAGGACAGCTTGAATGACAGCTGCACATGCAGGTATACCGAGCAGAGTAACTGGATGGTTGCGGGTCTGGTATCCGTTATCAGAGCATTTTATAGCTCTTGAGAAGGCATCCCTGAAGGATTCATGAAAGGCCAAGAAAACATTTCTCTTGGAAGCAGAGATGGCATTCACTGAACACCCCTCGTCTTGTCAGAGTTCCAAAGGGATGAAAGAAGTATGGACGAATTAAGGAAGGTCTTGGAGTGCCACAGAAAATTATTCTGAATATTGATCTGAGGAATCAGTTCCAAGATGAATATTGAAGTACTTGTTCTTGGGACTTTAATGGAGTTTTCATATCAACATTGTGACAGCAATCGAGATAGACATTCATTCAATCAAGCAGTCCTTACTGACTGATCTGTATTATCAGGCACAAGGGACTGGGTAACAGAGATGAACAAGACACATCACTGTCCTCTTGGTGTTTGCAGTAAACTGATGACATGCAATATAACAGTAGAGAGGATGAGCAGAGTGCATTGGGAACACCAAAAGTGGTGACCACTTTTGGCTCAGGGCATCAGGGAAAACTTCGGAGAGGAGTCCATACCTGAGCTGTGTCTTGGAGACTGAGTAGGGATTGGCCAAGTGAAAAGTGGCAGGAGGGTTTGAACTGGCATTCTATACTGAAGCAGCCTAGCTGAGGGCACGAAATGGTGAGAAGTCCTACCCGGATCAAAAGAGTGATATGACATTAATAATGTCTTAAGACAAATGAGTAGCTGAGGGAAAATGGGATAGGATGGGAAAAGAGCAATGGAATTTAAAGGCCAAGGAGATGGACAGTATGATTGAGGAAGTCTAGTTTTGCCACCCAAGGGGGTTGGAGTCTTACATGCTTTTGAGGCATTCCCATATTGACAGTTATCATTTAGTGAGCACTTATTTTCCTGCCCGAGTTAGACATTAAGGTGGAAGCAGACTAGGGCAAGGAGGGTATCAGAGGTCTGGAACCCACAGCCTGAAAAGTATTTGTGGAAGGGAGAGTACAGGAAAATCGGTATTGCCCTCATGAGCAGGACAGCAAGAGGCACAGCAAGGGGAATTAGGAAGCAATTGTAAAGAACAAGGCTGTGGTTCTTATTCTGTCAGATTTTTAATTTTAACTCCTTTGCCCTTCCAGGAGAGCAAGTTCTTTTTACTTTTAAAAGCTCTGCATCCTTGGACTTCCCTGACAGTTCAGTGGTTAAGACTCTGTCCTTCCAGTACAGGGGGCATGGGTCCTAGTCGGGGAACTAAGATCCTGTGTGCTGTGTGATGTGACCAAAAACCCTCCATCCTTAGCCTGTGATAGCTGATAGTCATCAGAATGTGTCAATTACAATGACTTCAGGAATTGTGCAGGTCAGAAAACTATGACCAACAAATGGAAAATTCTCTGCTTCTCCCCACCAGCCGCCCCATCCCAGTGGATTGTTTTCTGTGGCACAGATCTTATGCGCCATGCCTCCCAGAAGTGACTGAAGCCAGGCTGGTGTCTATGTGTCTGCACCCTCCTTTCTCTCATCCCCCAGAAGGTGGGAGAAGGGAAATCACTCAAGATGGTGCTTGTCTGCCTGTAATCAGAGCAGCACTGGGGGATACAAGAGAATTTTTGTTTCCTTCATTTCAAGGATAACCTTGAATAAAATGATTTCACCAGTTGTAAGGAAAAATATCATCTTGTCATTGGTAAATCAGAAGTATGTTCATGAGAACAGAATTATCTCAAGTTCAGATTTTTGAAACTCAAGACCCTAGATTTTGAGGATTCTAAAAGAAATCCATGGGTATCAGAGAGAATTTTTTCCCTTAGAGAATTCAGCAAACTACGGCCCACAAGCTAAATCAGCCCGCTACCTGCTTTTTTAAATTCAGTTTTATTGCATTCAGCCACTCCCAGGTGTTAACAAATTGTCTGTCTGTGGTTACTTTTCAAATAGAAAGATAGAGTAGGTACAACACAGAATGTCTAGCCCACAAAACCTGAAATCCTTACTATTTAGCCCTTTACAGAGAAATTAGTCCACCCTTGCCTTCAAAGATGCTTTATATCACTTATGTTTAAGCAACTCTGGCCCAGGTATCTAATGCTTATTAACTGACTGTAGTTAAAAGAGTTATATGTGTAGTTCTCAAGGAGGGTGCCTGGTGTTCTAGAAGTGGACAGTTTTGGGGCCCTACAGCCCTTCTTTCACACCAGGCTCTGCCATTCATTAGCCATCTCACCTCTGTTTTCTCACCAGTCAAATGGAGGCAATAAAGTGTGTGCTCAATAATAAATATTGTTCAGTTGCTAAGTTGTGTCTAACTCTTTGCGACCACAAGGACTGTAGCACAGCAGGCTTCCTTATGCTTCCCTATCCTTCACCACTTCCTGGAGTTTGCTCAAATTCATGTCCATTGAGTCGAGTCGGTGATGCCATCCAACCATCTCTTCCTTTGTGGCCCCCTTCTTCTTCTGTCCTCAATTTTTCCCAGCATCAGGGTCTTTTCCAGTGACTTGGCTCTTCACATCAAGTGTGGCCAAAGGATTTGAGCTTCAGCTTCACCATCAGTCCTTCCACTGAGTACTCAGGAATGATTTCCTTTAGGATTGACTGGTTTGATCTCCTTGCTCTCCAAGGGACTTCCAGTAGTCTTCTCTAGCACCATAATTTGAAAGCATCAATTCTTCTGTACTCAGCCTTCTTTATGGTCCAACTTTCATATCCATACATGACTACTGAAAAGAACATAGCTTTGACTAGATGGGCCATTATTACTCTCCTCAATCAAGTTTGTATATTTGGGGATCTATTCCTGGATACAGGAGTTCCAGTTGTCTCTACAGCCTCTGTCTAAGCTTGAAATATAGCAACCCTGTGCTTTACAAATCCATTGCCTTATGGCAAGATTAATAATTTTTCATATGCCTGGCACATAAAAAGGGTTCAAACATTGTAAATCACAGGTTTATCTGTTACTGTTATTACCTCCAAGACCTGCTTCTCTTTTGTACAGTAATCCCTCACTGTCTAAACTCTCATTACTCAAATATTTACTGCCCTCCCGCCAAAAACATCCATATATACATGGCAGCAAAATGGCTTAAGTCACATGTGATTGTAGGTGAGAGAACACCCACAAGTGTGTTACAGCTGCATCTCGGCTGGTCAAATATAATTGCATCTCATTATTTCACCATGTTATGTGTTATCGTTGTCACGTTCACCACATTGTGATGACACCGCCTAAGAAAATGGAAAAGCTTATAAGAAGAGTCGATGGGCCTGACATGCTTCAGAAAGTTCATTCATTGGGAGGAAGGTCAGATCAGAAGGTAAGAAGGATATTGAAAGAGGTGACTGTGTAAAAAATATATGTGTCTCACAGTTTTGTCCTTGTCTAAGGCTCACTCAGTGCTTCCCTGGTGGCTCAGATCGTAAAGAATCTGCCTGCAGTGCCAGAGACCAGGTTTGATCCCTGGGTTGGGAAGATCTGGAGAAGAGAATGGCTGTCCACTCCAGTATTCTTGCCTGGAGAGGTCCATGGACAGAGCAGCCTGGCAGGCTACAGTCCACGGAATCCAAAGAGTCAGACATGACTGAGTGATTAACACCAACATGAGAAGATTAGAAAACTTATTAAAATACTGTTGGTTTATTTGTGCCAAAATCCTTAACAGATTGCAATATTGCTACATAATGGTGTTTGGGGAAACTGTTTAGGGTTTAAAGAAGGATACAAATTATTGTCTTTTAAAATAAGGGATTAGAGGCTCCTACCATCTGAATGTCTGTTATGCAGTAGGTTTTGACGAATGGGCTGAAGTCAGGTAAAGGAGTAGCTTCTCCTGACCTCTTGGGAATCATAGTCCCAACTTGTTGCTGTGGGTGAGTCTCTCCCTTGTTAACCCAGCCAAGCTGCAGACCTCGCATTGTTTCCAGTCGCCTTCCAAGAACTATGGTCCTTGTCTCTGGTGGGTGGGCCTCTGCTCCCCACGGGCCAGCTGCCTCTTGCCTGTCTGCTGGGTTTCCTGGCATGGCCTTCTCTTGTATTCTGCTAATTCTTTTCCCTTCCTGTTCCAAGTGTGTTTCCGTTGAAGCTGAGCGTGCCTAGGCAGAAGTCCCATCCGTTAGTCAAGCAAGTTCAAGTATGCATGCTTGTCCTTTCCCAACATCCCCTTTCAATATGTCCCTTCCCTGGGTCAGGACACGCTACGCTTGCTCTTGGACCTCACCGATGCCCACTGCTTCACTGACTCACCACCTGTTGCATGCTGCCATTCCTTCCAGGTGTGGTCCTGCAGGTGGAACTGAACACCCTCGCAGCTCCTGCATGTGGGCCTGTTCTACCCGCCCTCCTCCCAGACGCCGGCTCTGATTCCAGATCCCTGCATGCCCAAGTGTCTGGACCACCAGCTGCAGTGAACAGAGCATGGCCTAAGCAGGTTCAAACACACACAAGGCTGCCCTTTTGGGATAGTGTTCATCTGCTGCCCTTTGTTGGAACATTTTAACCTGGTTTGTCAAATATGCAACCTTGGATAGAGAAATGGGTAACCAGTGGGTAGCAAGATGTGATGTGACTGTAATGAGCCTATGCAGTGAACTCCAGCATGACTAACTCCAGTCGTGGACCCCAAAGCATCTGTGATCTGAGGAGATTAGAGATCTCCTGTAGCCTTCCCTAGAATGTGTGTGGTCTCTCTGAGCCTCAGTTTTCTCTTTTGTAAAGTGAGGAAGGTAACTCCCACTTTAGAGGTTGTTATGAAGATATAAAGAACCTACGGAGAAGGCAATGGCACCCCACTCCAGTAATCTTGCCTCGAAAATCCATGGACAGAGGAGCCTGGTGGGCTGCAGTCCATGGGGTGGCTAAGAGTCGGACATGACTGAGCGAGTTCACTTTCACTTTTCTCTTTCATGCATTGGAGAAGGAATTGGCAACCCACTCCAGTATTCTTGCCTGGAGAATCCCAGGGACGGGGTCGCACAGAGTCGGACACGACTGAAGCAACTTAGCAAAGTAGTATCTTGATTCGATGACAACACAGTACCACATAACCAGGCCCATACCTCTCACTGGCCCCAAGAATTGCCATTGTGGCCCTTCCTTCCTACAACTGCAGTGGGCCCCAGGTTTGCAGAGGTGCCCTGTGGTTTTACCTTGAAGTTGCAGAAAGGAGACACAAACTGGAGCACAAAGATGTGTCTGAACTAGAACTTATTCATAAGTAGGGAAAGGTTACCCCTGCCACCTCATCTAGATTTCTTTCCCCAAGAAGGACCTTTTCTTTCTCTTGTCTCCCTACTGGCCTCTCCCTTATCCTGGTGTCACATGGTCAGTAAGCAAACTCTTGGTTTCAGCCTTAGCTTTTCCATGTCTCTCTAATTAATTCCTGCTTGGCCATCTTACCTTGCCAGCTAGAAAGGATTTTTCTTGCCTTTCTACATAGGAAAGAAAAAAATGGGCTTCTAGAAGGAATACAGATATCTCCTGCTTTTCAAAAGTTTGCTTTATACCACTTCATTTTTACCTACATTAGTACCTGTTTTCACCAATGGAAAGAAATCTGAAGAGGATTTGTGGTTTTACAAAAACAAGGAGAAAGAACAGCATTTAATGTCTGTGTTATGGGAGCCTGAATAGAAGGAGCTCACACCCCTAGTAGTGAGAGCGACACAGCCAAGCTCTTTGCGGGGGAACTACACTCAGCATCTACACACCAGGCTGCCATAACTGCATCTGAGCTTCATCTTGCTTTATTTTGCACATCTGTTAGCAAGATGTGTCCTAAGATAACCGCTTCTTCCCTTTATGCCATCTCTGCTTATGAAAGGTTTCATAGGAACGCTCTACTTTTGAATAGCTGGGGAAACATACACCAGAATCAAGGTCAGAAAACCTGATCCAGTCCAGGATCTACACTTTCACTAGTCACATGATTCTTGAAAGGAATTTTACTTCCCTGTGTGCCATTTTCCTCAACTCCCAGATTTTGAAGATTGAAGAATTCTATGTAATTCCTAATTACTCCAAGTTATTTCACTTAATTGGCATCAGAATCTTGGGCAATCCTAAAAAAAACAAACTCAATTTACTTGAAGATAGATGAATTGAAGAAAACCTATGATGATCTAATCTACCTTAAGTAATTCAAGTTGAATTTTCCAAATGAATGAGTTGACTGAAGAGGGGGCTAAAACATGAGTAACATGCCAGATTGAAGGAGTCTGGTCTGTTCATCTCAAAAAATTGTCCTGGCTCTTTCCTTTCCTCTCCACACAGCTTCTTGAAAGTGGATAAGACCTTTAGAAGCTTTGTTCTCTCTTTCTCATGATAGCTGTTCACCGCTTGATGTTTTTAGACCTCTGAAGTCTGGAAGGTGGCACATGGTTTTCCAAGTGCCATGGGCCAAGTGAGCCTTTTCAGTGACCTCTGTGGGTGAACATTTCAACTGCCTTTGGTCCTTGCCTGAGAGAGTCCCCAGGTGATCAATGTCTCCGAAAGGGCCACACCATTCTCCCTGAGCCCGTGTCCTTCCTCTAGCCCACAGCTCACTCTGCATCTACTCTGTCTCCTGCCTCTTCCATTCCCCCAGTCTTTTTCCACTTACCACGCCATTGGTGGTCTGGGGGTGTGCAGCCCAGATGTTTTCCCCAAGCGATTAGAAGATTACTTTTTCAAGTCTCTTCACAGAGCAGATGTTCCCCTCCAGCTCCCCCTCCCTCGCCCAGCAATTGCTGAAACCTTTCTCTGTCCCAGAGAGCCTATGGTGTGGCTGCTGTGTGTTTGATCAGGAGAGCCTGAACAGGAACAAGAGAATCCCACACTGATGACTGTTTGGCAGGCAAGCTTCTGGGTGTGTGTGTGTGTGTTCCTTCTCCCTTTGTTCCTACTTCAGTTGTGAGCAGATGTTCTCTACTGGCTGAGTGGCTGTCCTTTCTCTGGTCCCTGACACCAGTGCTTCATCCCGTTCCCCTGCTTCAGGCCGTTCAGTGTGCCTGACTCGAGCATCTTTCTTGGCTTGCATACATCTGTCTTTACTTCATCCAGAGCTTTGCTCTCTTAGCCTGGGAAACCTGTTAGAAAAATAAGTTTGCTCCTATGCCTAAACTTGATTTATAGGTTGCTCCCTACCCTCTCCCTCCTTGAATGTATTATTTATCCATCCTCTGCTTCCATTTTCATCCCACCCCAAATTCTGGGCCCACTCAACTCTCTCACCTCTTAGCCTTTAGGTGTGCCTTCCCTTCTTTCTGAAGCATCCTCCCTTTTCTTCTTTTCCTTTTTTGCCTGGCAAATTTCTGTTCATCCTTTGTGTCTTTGTTTAAGCACGATATTCTCTTCGACCTCCACCTCCCAGTCCTAAGTTACCATACCGCTCCTATGTTAATACCAACCCTTATTTCTCTGTACTACAGTTGTGTTCTTACTTGTCTCTTCATGTTGTCATTAATTTATTTTTATAAATCTGAGCAAGAATGTTTCCACAGTGTCAAACAAGAGTTAGGTTCCAGATTCTTCTCTCTCCATCTTCTTCTGACAGTATTCATTGAGCATGTATTCTGTATGAAACCCTCTATTAGATCTTGGAGTCATAAAAATGAGGGGAGAGATTGTTCTTGCCCTCAACTAGATTAAGTCCCCTACATAGACTTCAAAAGTGATGCTATTACAGTGGTGAGATAGCCAAGACCACATGGAAAGCAGATACTTAGATGATTAGCCAGCCCTGAAAACAGAACCCAGAAGGGATATGGAAAAGCCAGGTTGGTGTTGAAAACAAACAAAAAGTAAGAAATAGTTAAGAGCAAGGCAAACTGCTGGCTACCAGCCAAATCCAACCTGCTGCCTGTTTCGCAAACAAAGCGCTAGTGGAATATAACCAAGTCCGTTTATTTACATAAAACAATTTGCATATTGTTTACAACTTCTTTTATGCTACTATGGTAAAGTGAAGTGAAGTGAAGTGGCTCAGTTGTGTCCAACTCTTGCGACCCCATGGACTGTAGCCGACCAGGCTCCTCAGTCCATGGGATTCTCCAGGCAAGAATACTGGAGAGGGTTGCAATTTCCATCTCCAGGGGATCTTCCCGATCCAGGGATCGAACCCGGGTCTCCCGCATTACAGGCAGATGCTTTAACCTCTGAGCCACCAGGGAAGCCCCGACTATGGTAAAGGTGAATAGTAAAACTGTAAACTACATGCCCTCAAAGCCTAAAATATTTATTGTCTGCCCTTTTATAGGGAAGTGTTGTGCTGACCCCTGGCTTAGAGAGTAAATAATAAATGTGGATAAGATGATTTTAGAAAATAAAAAAGGGTGAAATTTCTCAAACAGATTTTAAAATGCAGTACACAGCTACCATAATCAAAATAGTATGATACTGGTTTACCAAAAGACAAATAGCTCATTGGGAAGATAGTAAGAAGTCCAACATAAACCGTGTATATAAATTTGATATGATATTTCAATTCTATCAAGAACATAATATATTTAATAAACAGTATTAGGAAAATTAGCTATTTCTTTGGGAAAAAAAATTCCACTAGACTTTAACATTCTTCACCCACCTGCCTCTCCCCCCACAATAAGAAATATATCACTGTTTTTGATTAATACTTTTTTTTTTTTTTTTTTGCTTACCAGTGTATCTGGTTTCCCATGTCTTCCTCCTAGATTTTATTTCTGGTTGCTGCATTAGTCTTCAGTAAATCTTTCTACTAGGATATGTGACTAGTAAATTATCTGTTTTTACATGTAAAAAAAAAATCTTTATTCTACCCATACTCTTGAATGGTAATTGAGATAAATATAGAGTTTTACTCTCACCAATCATTTTCCTTGTCACTTTAAAGACATTTCACTGTATTCTGACAAATTTAGTGCTGATGAAAAATTTTCTCTAAATCTAATTATAGAGCTCATTCATCTATAGAAAATCTATCTTTTGGTTTTAGTATTTTTTAACATGTTTTCTCTGTCTTTGATGCTGTAGTTTTCCACAGTGTGTTGGGATTAGTTTCTTGTGTCTTTCTTCAGTTCTAGAAAAACTTTAACTGCTATTACCTTGATGATCACATTTTGTCCATTTCCTCAGTTCTCTCCTTATTGAGGTCTTGTTAGACATTTGTTGGAATTTCTCACTCTTTATTTCATGTATTTTAACAGCATTTACATGGTTTCCAACTTAAGGTGATTTGCTCAGACCTGTCTTCCAATCCACACTGTTTTCAGTTGTGTCTGTTGTGTCCATACTGTATGTTTAAGTTCAATGACATTTTCCATTTAAAATTTTTATATCTTTTAAGAGAGTGAGAAATCAAGTCAGAAACTGAGAAAAAATATGTGAGAAAGACATACCTGTTAAAAAACTGTTAGCAAAAATATGTAAGAACTCTTAAACCTTAACAATAAGAAAACAAACAACTTGATTTAAAAATGGGCAAATGACTTGAACAGGTATCTCGCTAAAGAAGATGTAAAGATGGCAAATAAGTATATTAAAATGTTTCACATTATGTATCATTTGGTTTTAATAAAACAATGAGATACCACCACACAACTGTTAGAATGGCCAAAATGCAGAACACTGACAACATCAAATGTTGGTAAGGAAGGGGAACAATCTGAATTCTCACTGATTGGTGGGAATGCAAAATGGTACTACAACTTTGGGACATAGTTTGGCAATTTCTCACAAAAGTAAAAATACTCTGAGCATATGATCTGACCCTACTACTTACCCAAAGGAATTGAAAAGTTATGTCCACACATAATATGTAGCAACTTTATTCATAATTGCCAAAACTTGGAAGTAACTAAGATGTCCTTCAGTAAGTGAATGGATACATAAACTGTGGTACAGCCAGAAAATGGAATATTAATTAATGCTAAAAAGAAATGAGTTCCCAAACTAGGAAACGATATGGAGGAAACGTAAAGATTAAAAGCAAGGGAGATGATTAGGTGAAGCACAGAGAATTTTCAGGGCAGTGAAACTATTCTGTCTGTGCATACGTACTCAGTTGCTCAGTTCTGTCCAACTCTCTGAGACCCCATGGACTGTAGCCCACCAGACTCCTCTGTCCATGGGATTCTCCAGGCAAGTATACTGGAGTTGGGTGCCATGCACTCCTCCAGGGCATCTTCCCAACCCAGGGATCAAACCCGAGTCTCTTAAGTCTCCTGCATTGACAGTGGGTTCTCTACTACTAGTGCCACCTGCGAAGCCAGAAACTATTCTGTTTGATCCTATAATGGTGGATATGTGTCATCGCATATTTTGCAAAACCCATAGAATGTGCAGCATTAAGAGTAAACTCTAATATAAACTATGGGTGATAATGATGTGTCACTGTGGGGTCATTGATTGTAACAAATGTACCACTCTGGTGCCGGATGTTGATAATGTAGGAAGCTTGTGTGTGTGTATGTGTGAGCAGAAATTTTTATTCAACATGATAAGAGGTTTCAGGGTAAGAGGTGCAGGGCTGTGATGCTACTCAAAAATGTCCCCAAATATCCAGGTCTGTTAGGTCTTCCTGCTCCATAATTTTTTGTCCTCATTTCCCAAGATGGGTGTGTGCTTCAAAGCATCGTGGAAGCATTCCAGACGTGAAAATGGGTGAAAGTCAAAAGGGCCTTCTGTCAGTAAGGTTTTCTTTTTACACAGGGGAAAAATGTCTCCCCAGGAACTTCTGCTTTAGTCTCATTGTCTAGGAGAGTGTCACATGGCCTCCTGTCACTGTAAGAGAAGCTGGGAGAGTATTTCTTTTTCTAGCTTCCTTAGTAGAGGAAGAAAAGTAAAAGGGAGGTTAAGGAAGTCAATCTACAGTATTTTCTACAGTGGTCTTGCACATCATTAGATTTCTGTAAGTATTTTGAGATACTGATATGTAGGTTCTTTTTTGAGGGAATTTTTTTTTAATTTTAGATTTTCATCTTGGGCCTTCATTACAGCGTGCAGGCTTTCTCTAGTTGTGGTGTGTGGGCTTCTCTTGTGGCACAAAGCCTTCTCCTTGTGGCACCCAGGTTTCTCTAGTTGCAGTGTGCTGGCTTCTCTGGTTGCCACACGCGGGCTTAGTTGCCCCACAGAATGTGGCTTTTAGTTTCCTGATTAGGGATTGAACTCACGTCCCCTGCATTGGAAGGCAGATTTTAAACCACTGGGCCATCAAGAAGTCCCAAGTTGCGGGGGAGGGTGGTGTTTTATCTTTCTCTCTCTCTCTCTCTCTGAAATCACTCCTCCTTGTCAATGGCCTCAATCTGTTCCCCAGCCTACAACTTAAAGAAGTAGGTCTTTGAGTGTTGGGACAGGATTCTATGTTGTGGTATTACTGCAGTCTTCACTTATCTGTCACCAAGCTTGGATGTCTGTTTAAATGTTTATACCAAAGTTATGTCTCTGCCCTCTTTCTTCCCTTGAACCTAAACATCCTATAAGCCTAGCACAGTAGACAGCAGTTGCCAGCAAATTTTTTTGGAATAACTATTATATTATGAGTTGAAGTCTAACTTTAGTTCCTCCTTTCACACAGTACTTTTTTCTTAATCTTAGCCTGCAGGTGCCACACTTTCTGGTTACTGTTAATCTGTTTCTAGACCCAGAACCAGCATATCTGTTTATTATTTGGTGTTATTGTTCCATTTCAAGTTCTCTGAAATGCTTTTCTTGTTTAAAAACATTTTTTAAATTATTTTTTTCTATACTGCGTGGCATGAGGGATCTTCTTTCCCCAGCCAGGGACTGAACCCTCACCCCCTGCAGAGGAAGTGCAGACTCTTAACCAATAGACCACTAGGGAAGTCCTGCTTTCCTTTGTTAAATATACAGTTTAACCACATCTCTTTGGTTTTTCTCTTCTTGTATTTTGACCACCAGGTCGATGTGTTTGAAATAGTGTGTTAATGTGTGAACTAGCCAAGCCAACTGTGACTTAAGTTCTTGATCACAAAACTCTTTTGTATGGTTTTCTGCTTGTTTGTGCCATTAAATCATCATAGTACATTTATGAGATATTTAAAGGTGCAGACAGTGTACTTTTATATTCCTTAAAAGGCTTAATGGTACTCAGTGCTGAACTGTAAAGATAGATGCATAGGGGTGACAATCACTGAAATTATGGGTAATAGAATATTGGGTTCTTGTTAACGCTATTGAGGGTTTTAGAGAGTTTCCAAAATATCTCAATAATCACCTGACCTAGTGATTTAAAGAAGCAGCTGTGGAATCACACAGACCTGAGTATAAAGTCTTGTTCTGCTATTATTAGCCAGTATGAATGTGGAAAAGTTTCTAAAATTCTCTAAACTTCTGATTCCTTACCTAAAAGAAAATGGATCTAATAATAGTACTGACCTCATAGAATTGTGGCAGAAATAAATGAGACACAAGTAAAGCTCTTAGCACAGTGCCTGGTGTGTAGCAAATCAGTTACAAAGGCTACCTGTTACTAATTTACTAGAATTAATAAATTAATAGTAATATATTGATAACAGGTAATCTCTATAGCTGTTCATTTTCTGGCCATTCACAAAAAGTTAAATTATATTCTTTTCTAAATTTATTTTTTCAGAATGTAGATCCAGTATAGCCAAGTTCAACATGGCTAACCCAAGATAACCAGCAAGTCAACTTTTAATTATAATCTGCGTCAACAGCACATGCCTTCTTTGTACTTTTGACTATTGACTATGACTTTATTGCAGGATTTTCTGAGAACTGCTACCCACCTAAGGTCAAATTCTTATCAGTGTTGTGCAATTAATAAGTCCCATGATCATCAAATTAGAAAGGCCAGTTTTAATTTCTTTTAACTTGTCAATCATTGTAGACTCTCTTCTCCCATCTCAGCTTTGCCAGTTCTCTGGTTTCTGGCACTTTCTATTCTGTGTCATCTGAAAATGTTGGATGCCTGGTCAAGAAAAACAAGTCTTCACTGAGTAAAAAAAAAAAAATTAATTGTACTGAAGCTGAAGATTAATGTCTTGCTCTCCACTGTACTCCCCCTCCAAAGTGTTCAAAACCCTAGTCACTTCATGCACAAGTCATGCATTCTGATCAGAGACATGCAGTAGGCTGCAGGACTTTGACCATGATGTCATCCCATAATTCTAAGCAACTTAAAGAAGCATTATTATGTAATTTGCCTCTTAGATAGCACAATAACACTTTACTAAGAAGCAGAAATACCATTTGTTTCTTTTTTTCCCCCATCATAGTAGCTATCATCAAAAAATCACAGTAGTTATGAAATAATTGGCAAGTTATTTCTGTCAAGTGTGAAAACTGAGTAGGCAATGCAAAATGAATCTTTTGGGGGAACTTTTTATTTACTTTTCAGTTAAAATGTATGAAATGGTTTTGAATTGATTTTCAGAATAGAAAAATCTAGCTAGGTACCTAATACATGGATAAAATAATTTCACTATTTTTTTTTTTTTTTTGGACAGGTTTCCGTACATCTGAGTTGAATTAATCCTTTTGAATATTTTAACTAGTTACATCAGAAAACTTGTCTTTGCCATTCTGCTTTTACTCATTCCCGCCCCCACCCAACTATGTGATGACTGTCCATGTACAGACTAGGCTTTTTTAAAATGGTGCCATCATCTGCTGCATTCGTCTGTTCAGTGGGTTTTTCAGATATAGATTTAACTTTTTGAACCCAATCCCAGTAGAGGGACTAGGGGTGTTTCCAGCACACCAAGCGATTCACCAAGCACACCAGCTGTGTGTCCTATAGTTCAACAGAATTCTGACACAATCTACCTGGAGATGGCTTCAGGCTCCATGAGTTCAGGGCTCAGTCCCACCAGACTGTCCTCCACTTCAGGTGCCAATTGCAAGTCCAGCCTTCTGATGCACAGGCTGTAAATCCGAATTTCCCACAAGACCCTCCTGGGGGTTGATTAATTTGCTAGACTACCTCATAGAACTCAGATAAATATTTTACTTATTGTATTACCAGTTTATCATAAAAATCATTTGTTAAAAATGGCTATTCTTATCCCAGCCTTGGAAGTTCTAGTTCAGTACAACTGGAAGCACCCCTGAGTAAATTTGAGCCTAGAGTCTTCATGCAACCCTTTGAGAAACACTGTTTGTCATGGTGTCCATCAAGATATCAGCAAAGGATGAGCCAAGGATAATTCCCAGGGAGAGATGACTTGCTGGACAGTCAGCAGAGATGCTCCTGGCCATTGTAAGAATACTGAAGGGGAGATCCAGGTACCTCAGCAAATCAGTTCACCTCTTAAAATATCAGATCCTTCCACTTCTGCTAGTAGATCAGATCAGATCAGTCGCTCAGTCATGTCCGACTCTTTGCGACCCCATGAACCGCAGCACGCCAGGCCTCCCTGTCCATCACCAGCTCCCGGAGGTCACTCAGACTCGCATCCATCGAGTCAGTGATGCCATCCAGCCATCTCATCCTCTGTCGTCCCCTTCTCCTCCTGCCCTCAATCCCTCCCAGCATCAGAGTCTTCTCCAATGAGTCAACTCTTCGCATGAGGTGGCCAAAATACTGGAGTTTCAGCTTTAGCATCATTCCTTCCAAAGAAATTCCAGGATTGGTCTCCTTCAGAATGGACTGGTTGGATCTTCTTGCAGTCCAAGGGACTCTCAAGAGTCTTCTCCAACACCACAGTTCAAAAGCATCAATTCTTCGGCGCTCAGCCTTCTTCACAGTCCAGCTCTCACATCCATACATGACCACAGGAAAGACCATAGCCTTGACTAGGCGAACCTTTGTTGGCAAAGTAATGTCTCTGATTTTGAATATGCTATCTAGGTTGGTCATAACTTTCCTTCCAAGGAGCAAGCGTCTTTTAATTTCATGGCTGCAGTCACCATCTGCAGTGATTTTGGAGCCCAGAAAAACAAAGTCTGACACTGTTTCCACTGTTTCCCCATCTATTTCCCATGCAGTGATGGGACCAGATGCCATGATCTTCGTTTTCTGAATGTTGAGCTTTAAGCCAACCTTTTCACTCTCCACTTTCACTTTCATCAAGAGGCTTTTTAGCCCCTCTTCACTTTCTGCCATAAGAGTGGTGTCATCTGCATATCTGAGGTTATTGTTATTTCTCCTGGCAATCTTGATTCCAACTTCTGTTTCTTCCAGTCCAGCATTTCTCATGATGTACTCTGCATATAAGTTAAATAAACATGGTGACAATATGCTAGTAAGAAGTTCTCCTCATATGGGAATAGCTCCTGTCAGGATTCTGTTTTGCCTTTTATTCTGGGAAAATTTACAAGAGGAAGATTAGTGGGATGAAATTATAACCACCCCCCATCCTGCTTTAGCTAGTCTTGACACTACATCCAACACGTACCATCTCCCTCCTCTATCAGCCTTTCGAACTGAATTCCTCTCACTTTGCCCTTTTGCGAGTCTAGATGACTCACCTGGAAGGGTGACTCAGACCGTCTTCTTTGAATGATCAGATCCTCTGGCCATAATGTCCTTCTCAGGCTTTGTCTGCTTTCCCCATCCATTTAATGACAAAATTGAATGAAGGAACCATGAGAGATGCCCTGGTGGATCAAGTAGATTGCCAGATCTGTTCTTCCTGGTCTCATTATATAACTGCAGTTCTTCCTCTTTCTAATCAGGATAATTATTCCTGACAGTATGTTGATTCCTGTATTTGACTGCAGTTCTCTTGGTACAAGTGTGCTGAAGTGACTAGGCAGCAGCCATAACTTAAAGTTTAGTTGGATTCAAGTCATATCCCCTGGTGGGAGCCTTCTGATTCTGGTAACAGACTCCTCTAGACACAAAGAACCTAAAATTGGAGTGTTAGAAAGCACAGAATTCTGGGGAGGGATCAGTGGGAATGACAGTAAGTGGGGGGCTGTTCCTTCTTCCATATCCTGGTTCCAAAATCTTATATTCTATCTATTGGAAACATAGCGCCGTACAATAATTGATATTTTTCATTTAGGTTAGACACTGTGATAATCAAATGCACCACCTGGAGTTCTGGCCCTTGAGGGGGGTTTCTTTTATCACCCTCTTTTAGGACTACTCCTGAATGGAGCTGTTATGCAATGACAGTCATTTTGACTTGCACCCCACATATAAAGTTGACCAAACCATGAACCTAGTTTGGCATTTTTTTTTTCTCCATTACTTGGTCAAAATGAAAGCATCATTATGAGCTGAGGGAGAGGCACTGGAACAGTTGATGCTGGTCATTCCTGGGAGACTATCAGGATGAGCCATCAGTAGCCACACTTCCAGCAACTGGGGAGTCTAGAGTGATAAGCCATACATAGCATTCCCTCTGCCATAATTCTCACCAAATCTGTTCCTCCTTCATGCCTCTTTTTTGGTGACACCATCATCCATCTAAGTAAAGTGGAAGTCATTCTTGACTCCTCCATAAATTTTGCCACTCCATCCTAAATGCATTCAACCACCAACTTCTTTTTTAAAATTATTTGATTATTAATTTTATTGGAGTATAGTTGCTTTACAATGTTGTGCTAGTTTCTGCTGTACAACAAAGTGACTCAGCTCTGTGTGTGCATATATCCCCTCCCTCTTGGCCCTCCCTCGCATGCCCCCATCCCCCGACTCTAGGTCACCGCAGATCCTCCAAGCTGAGTTTCCTGCACTATACAGGAGTTCCCACTAGCTCTCTGTTTCACACATGACAGTGCATGTATGTCAGTCTCAGTCTCCCAGTTCATCCCACCCTCCTGCCCCAGCCTGTGTCCACACTTCCATTCCTTACTTCTGCATCTCTATTCCTGTCCTGCAAATGGATTCATCTGTATCATTTTTCTAGATTCCACATACATGCATTGATAAGTCTATCATACACAGTAAAGTAAGTCAGAAAGAGAAAAGCAACCACCAATTATTGATTGCTATTTCTCTAGATGTTAATACACTTTGTCCCTTCTTCTCTGACTTTGGCTGAAGCAATTGGAATGTACAGATCTGAACTTAAAAAAAAAAAAACAACAACAACACTACATCCTCATTTTAAAAAGCAGATTAATGCGGCGGGGTGGGGGGATGGGGCAGGGCAAGACAGGCAGTAGGAAAAATTTAGAAAATTAATGCAATGAGAGAGATAGTAGAAGCTTGAAGGTTGTTATAAGTTGGAGTATAGGGAAGTAGCTAAAATACAGCAGTATTAATAAGGCAGACTTGACAACCTGGGAGTGAGTGGTAGAGGAATGCAGAATGACTGACTTCTAGGTGTCAACTTGAACAAGGTGGAGAAGGAAAATAACATTTACTGAATTCTAGGCTCTGTGCTAATTATTTGCACATGTGATCACAGGTGATAGCTGGAGACTTGTATTTCTTGTATTTCACTCATTTTAGGAATTAACTGGCTTGGCTTTGGATTTCTGCATCTAGCTGTCTATCTGGAAAAGAAATGTTTAATTTGGCTCTGAATAAGTATCAGTCTTGCAGATAGCATTCTTTAGTCAACATGCATTTTGATTTTGTCATTTATTCTGTATCTGTAGAATCTAATCAGTACCTGGCACACAATAGACACACAATAATTATTTGCTGCACTGAGTTAAACCATTTTAAAAAACCAGTGTTTAACTGAACTATTAAATAACTATTTACTAACTGATACCATGGACCATTTGCCTCTATGAACCATACATAGGCTGTTAGGAGGCTGAATAGGCAATGTGATCAGGGTACCATTTGGTTCATATCCATCTCCACTTTCTACCATGTTTTCTGGGTTGGAATAAACTCCAAATGTCCAGAGTGGAATCTTAATAACAGCAAAACAGTCACTTGATTGCTTGGAAATTAGCTTGGATAATTCATCGTTGTAGAAGACTTGATCAGAACAGGCGAAGAGAAATGGAATTTGGCTCCAACAGTTCCTAATAATCTTCCTTAGTTTAATAACATTGCTTTAGTAGAGCCATGGAATGCTAGAATTGGAAAGGGCCTTAGAGACCATAAAATCCAATCTCTTCCTCTTACAAATGAGGACACTGAGACCTGGTAAGGCTAAGAAAAGTTACCCAATGTTTCATAGCTACACAGTGATAGTGTGGGCTCAGAAGCCAGTGCTCTATCTAGGTCAGGAAGCATAAATTGAATGACTAATGCATTTCAGACACTTGGCTACTTTCTGTTGCTACAGAAATCAATCTCCTGACCCCTAGTCTCTTATCTGATGGGAGAAAGACACATAATCTGATTTTAACACAACAGATTAAATGGTAGAATATAGATGCAATCATATCTAATTGTTATCATTTGTTGAGCACCTACTAAAATCAGGAGTTGGCCAATTACTTTCTACAGCTTTATTCATTTAATCTCCCCATGAACTGCTTTATCTATTAATTCCTTTCCACCTCCAGGCTCTGGACTGGAAATACACACTGAGAAGGTTTCTTCAAACCAAAAATCCATGTTCAGAGTCCAGGCTGTTCCCTTTGACCCCAAATCTGAAGATATGTACTGCCCAGATTGTGGGAGATCACCAGACCCTTCTCCCATGAATAAGGCCATATGGGAATAATAAACAGCTCTGGGAACCTTCAGCAGGCCAGTATTAGGGGAAAGATCTGCGATCATCCTAGCAGGTGGAGGGGCAGCTCACTGTGTTTATGATTTCTTTAGGGATCATATAGAAGCATTGTAAGACCAAAAGTTCACATTTAAAGCTATTAAAAGGCCTTTTAAGGTTTATAAGGCACACATTGGTTGGGGTTTCTGACACCCAAGCCATGAACACTGCTTTTACTGCTTCATGGGGATTGACTGCTGAAAACCTATGACAACAGCAGTTTACATTTTGACAGTTCCCTAAATACATCATCATTCCCATGTCCTAAAATGCTTTACAGGAAGGCTGGGCAAATTGGCTGTTAAAATCAAGGAATGTCAATGAAAACAGAATCAAAAAGCCAAGATTTACTCTATGATTTTTACTGATCCACATGGGGAAAATGTCTTCCCTGTATCCTCAGCCATTCCACTGAACTGATGTCATCTCAAACAAGAAGGTCTCAAGAGGTTGCTGCATAATGGTTTGCATAATTTTAGTGCTTATCTCCCTAAAACTTTTGCTACCAACACAAGAAATTTATTATATAATTAGCTAAAATGAGTAGCATCTTTAAGAACTTTTAAGTTTTCCCCTTTGTCACTTGATCATTTATTGTTTCAGTTCAGTCTTCCAGTCATGTCTGACTCTTTGTGACCCCATGAACTGCAGCATGCCAGGCTTCCCTGTCCATCATCACCATTTATTGTTTACTAAGCACTATTTTGGGGCTCCTCAGGTGGCCCTAGTGGTAAAGAACCTACCTGCAATGCAGGAGACATAAGAGACATGAGTTTAATCCCTCAGTTGGGAATATCCTCTGGATGAGAGCATGGCAACCCACTCCAGTTAGTCTTGCCTGAAGAATCCCGTGGATTGAGGAGCCTGACGGGCTACAGTTCATAGGGTTGCACAGAGTCAGACATGACTGAAGCAACTTAACACACCCGCACAGAAGCACTATTCTAGACCCTGGAGAGAAGAAGCAAAGAAAAAATAGTCATAGTTCCTAACTAGACAGCACTTAAATTCTACTTATGAAAATGAGTGGTTATGGAAAACAAACAGTGATTCTGGTAGTAAGTAAAGTAATGAAAAAGAGAGAAAGGAGGGCAATAGAGTAAAGAGAAGTGGTGAATGTATGTGGGGCAAGTGGTGGTGGTGGGCTTAGCCGACGTGATTAAGGAACACCTCTCAGTGATGGAGATTCTAATTCAGAGGAGGGCACAGTTCTGTGAGATCTGGGGTAGAGCACTTCAATTAGAAGGAATACCAAGTGCAAAGGCCCTGAGACTAGAAGCAGGAAAGCATTCTTTGACTTTTAACTTTAAGGTTGTAGGTTCTTTTTCAACAATCAATATTTTAAAGTTCTAAAGATGTATTTTGGTATAAATCTGACATCTGGAAAGAAGTCATATATAAATAGAAACAAAACCAGAGTAGCTAAGATGTAATAATGGGGTATAGGGGAGGTGGGGCTAGAGGGCAATTAAGAAAGAAGCAGCCAAAGCCACATCATAAGGCTATGTAAGGAACCAGGATTTCACTCCCGTTTCACTCAAAAGACATTGGAGGACTTGAGCAAAGAAGACGTTGACTTGTTTTATAAAAATCATATGGTTGCTATGTGGATACTGTGGGGTGACAAGGGCAGGTCAGGGAGGCCATTGAAAAGGCAGGTGAAGGTCTTCAAGTAAGAGATAATGGGAGGTTGGGATTAGTAGATGCAAACTATTGCATATAGAATGGACAAACAACAAGGTCCCACTGTGTAGCTCAGGGGACTATATTCAATATCCTGGGATTAAACCATAATGGAAAATAATATTAAAATGAATGTATATATGTGTATAACTGAGTCACTTTGCTGTACAGCAGAAACTAACACAGTGTTATAAATCAATTGCATGCATGCTTAGTCACTTAAGTCCTGTCTCTTTGCTACCCTATGGACTGTAGCCCACCAGGCTCCTCTGTCCATGGGATTTCCAAGGCAAGAATACTGGAGTGGGTTGCCATTTGCTTCTCCAGGGGATCTTCTCAACCCAGGGATTGAAACTTCATCTCCTATGTCTCCTGCATTGGCAGGTAGATTCTTTATCACAGAGCCACCTGGGAAGCCCTATAAATCAATTATACTTCAATTAATAAATGATATCTGGAAGTTAGTCATGAGTTGTAGAATAAATCATTTGGTTTTAATAATAATTCAAATATATTGAACTAAATAGGAAAAGGAGTACGTCAAGGCTGTATATTGTCACCCTGTTTATTTAACTTATAGGCAGAGTACATCATGAGAAACGCTGGACTGGAAGAAACACAAGCTGGAATCAAGATTGGAGGGAGAAATACCAATAACCTCAGATATGCCGATGACACCACCCTTAAGCAGCAAGTGAAGAGGAACTAGAAAGCCTCTTGTTGAAAGTGAAAGAGAGTGAAAAAGTTGGCTTAAAGCTCAACATTCCGAAAACGAAGATCATATGGCATCCGGTCCCATCACTGCATGGGAAATAGATGGGGAAACAGTGGAAACAGCGTCAGACTTTATTTTTCTGGGCTCCAAAATCACTGCAAATGGTGACTGCAGTCATGAAATGAAAAGACGCTTACTCCTTGGAAGGAAAATTATGACCAACCTAGATAGCATATTCAAAAGCAGAGACATTACTTTGCCAACAAAGGTTCGTCTAGTCAAGGCTATGGTTTTTCCTGTGGTCATGTATGGATGTGAGAGCTGGACTGTGAAGAAGGCTGAGGGTCGAAGAATTGATGCTTTTGAACTGTGGTGTTGGAGAAGACTCTTGAGAGTCCCTTGGACTGCAAGGAGATCCAACCGGTCCATTCTGAAAGAGATCAGCCCTGGGATTTCTTTGAAAGGAATGAAACTCTAGTACTTTGGCCACCTCATGAGATGAGTTGAGTCATTGGAAAAGACTCTGATGCTGGGAGGGATTGGGGGCAAGAGGAGAAGGGGACGACAGAGGATGAGATGGCTGGATGGCATCACTGACTCGATGGATGTGAGTCTGAGTGAACTCTGGGAGTTGGTGATGGACAGGGAGGCCTGGCATGCTGTGATTCATGGGGTCTCAAAGAATCGGACACGACTGAGCAACTGATCTGATCTGATCTGATATATACACTTTAAAAAGGTGAGTTGTATGGCATGTGAATATCTCAAACTATTAATAAAAATAAAAGTTCAAATACTAAAAATAAAAGTTAATAATAACCCTTTAATAAATAAATAATGATTACTTCCTTAGTGCAGCTGTCCCTGACACTGCCTTTCCCTCCCCCTCCCCCACCAGCAGATAAAACCAATCCCTTCCCAGTGTTTGTGAAGCACTTTGCAGGTGCCTCTCTTGGGAACTTATCAGTTGAGTCATGATTAGCGATAAGTTTACTTGCATGTCTCCATGTAATTTACAAGTTATTATAAGACAAAGATGTGTCTTATCTGTCTGGGTCTTCTCAACACTTAGTTGTGGACCTGATTTATAACAGGTGCTCAATAACTATCTTAAAGTAATAAATGTGTGGATAAATGAATGAATAAATGTAGTGGCACTGTGTTCAGTATTCTACAAACATGATCCTATAGCTGATTTTAATCCACATACTGTGTAGACTGTCCCAGATTATTGTGACAAGTCTTTTATTAACTTATTGACTTAATTAATGCAGAATGAGAAGGTGGCAATATAAAGCGGTTGGATATGTATGTTTCCTAAAGATATCATTTTGTCTGAGGGATAATTTTGTAAGCTGAATTTTAAATCTTTGATTTATAGGGTAATGTAAATGTTATGTATAAAGTTATGGATCCTCAAAGCAGAATATACTCATCTAACTAGTTGCTATCCCATTGCCAGCAATCATTCTGGAATCCTAAAATGCATCCCTGTGTTACATCCTTGTGAAACTCAAGGTGGACTCTCAGGTGAATGGGTAGCCCGGTGTTGGAAGTAAGCAAGACTCAAACCCAGAATTCTCAAAATCTCCAACTGTCTTCAGTCATTTTTAGAAATAGGGATGCTGGCCAAATTCATGCCTTGTTGTAATTCTGATCATTCTTGACAGTATTTAAAAAATAAAACTTTTTATAGTGTAAAACTCCCATATCTCCACTTCTCAACAGTAAAAGAAAAAAAAATCTCATGGGTTGGATTTAAGCAATTCTAGATGAGAGTGGGGTTCCCCAGACATGTGTTCTTGTGCAAACCACTTCACAGTGCTGAGATTCATTGCTTCACCTGTAAAGTGAAAATAGTAATGGCTACCTTATAAATTTAAGACAGAGTTAAAAAAAATAATGTGTGGAAAATACTTTGGCTATTGCCTGGCTCTTGAGAGATAGCTAGTGAATGTCCATCTTCCTGCCCTGCTCTCAGCACTGCATATCATGGAAATCTCTCCACACACTTCCAAGCGTAAGCATTCCCTGTGTCCTCAGTTGCCTCTTACTCTTGAGCCTGAGACAGTGTGGGTTAATGAAAAGGCAATGGACTAGAAGTGCTAACGTTTGACTTGTAGTTCTGACTCTGCTGCTAACCAGTTCTGAAACACTGAATAATTCACTTTGTAAAAGTGAAAGTTGCTCAGATGTGTCCAACTCTTTGTGACCCCATGGACTATACAGTCCATGGAATTCTCCAGGCCAGAATACTGGAGTGGGTAGCCATTCCCTTCTTCAGGGGATCTTCCCGAACCAAAGATCGAACTGGGGTCTCCTGCATTGCAGGCGGATTCTTTACCAGCTGAGCCACCAGGGAAGCCCAAGAATACTGGAGTGGGTAGCCTATCCCTTCTCCAGTGAATCTTCCCAACCCAGGAATCAAACCGGGGTCTTCTGCATTGCAGGCAGGTTCTTTACCAACTGAGCTATCAGGGAAGCCCAGTTCACTATATATTTATTTTCCTCATTTGTTAAAAAAAAAAAGTGTATTGGTGATGGATGGAAAGTAAATTTTTGATGCTGAGTTCCTTGTAGGGTCTATGGAAGTAGAAAGGCAGTATAGTATATATGAAACTTATATGATGTTATAGCTCAGTGTTACCTCAATTTAAAAATTATTTTTAAAATAAGTTTATGGGGCTGAATTAATTCTAAGGCCTCCTCCTTGATCTTAATAAGTGTCTGCATTTATGACTACAGTGTCTAACAGAACTAGGCAGCAAAATTTCACTGGAAGTTGTTGGCCATTCATTTGCTGATCTTCACTGAGAAAATTCCTTAAGAAACTAAACAAAGCAAATCAGAAACAACAGAAAATTATTTTTTTGCCTTATTGATCGTTAAATTTTGTGGTTCAGCTAAGTAGGTTTCCCTTTGCCTAAGTATACCTACAGGCACAGACATATTTATTAACAATTTGAAGTCACACTAAGATTGGATTAGGACTGGCTTATTATTATGCTTGGTTTCACAGTTGCTGACACTAAGTAAGCGGCATTGATGACATCTAAGGGCAGGGTGAGTCCTTGAAATCCAGTTGTGATTCATTCAGATGCCATGTCAGTGTGCTGATAATGGCAGGGAGAAAATTAAAATCAGGAATTTGTTCATACTTTAGTTACCCAGGGAATTTTTTTTTTCTTTCTTTATATATTGTGGCTGTAAAACTTGTGGAGAAAATAAAATGCTGCTTTTATTTTTAATTTTTCTTCTTTTTTATTGAGGTGTAGTTGATTCATAAAATCCTGCTTTAAAAAATTACTAGAATTAGAATCAGTAAGTTGAATGCAAGAAGTTATTGAAAATAAGGTCAATATATAAGAATTAATTATATTTCTGTATTTCAGATACAAACCAACTGGAAAATGAAAAAATTTAAAAGATATTATTTGGATAGCATGAAATCAGCAGTCCCCAACCTTTTTGTTATCAGGAACTGGTTTTGTAGAAGACAGGTTTTTCACAGATGGGGTGGAAAATGTTTCAGTGGATTGGTACCAGTCTGTGGCCCAGGGGTTGGGGACCCTTGCATTAAATGACATCAGATGACTAGAAATAAATCTAGCAAAAGATGTGCAAATATTTTTAAGGAATTTTAGAGAAGACCTAACAAAGTAGAGGGATATATTATATTCACAGGCAGATAAGTAGGTAAAAGGGACACAAAGGGAAGCTCCAGACAAAGACCCACACATACATTACCATAACATCTGACAAACGTAAATACTGCATATAGTGCAGAAAGCTATCTTTTCAATAATTGTCACTGAACCAACTGGCTATACATATGGAACAACTAAATCTTGACTTCTCCACCTTACCCTATACATAGATATCAATTCCAGTTAAAATATGTATCTAATTGTTAAGGATGAAGTATGAAAAAAAATGAGAAAGCCTAGAGATCTCTTCAAGAAAGTTGGAGATACCAAGGGAACATTTCATGCAAAGATGGGCACAATAAAGGACAGAAATAGCAAGGACCTACAGAAGCAGAAGAGATGAAGAAGAGATGGCAAGAATACACAGAAGAACTTTACAAAAAGATATTAATGACCCAGATAACCTCGATGGTCACTAGATGATCACTCATCTAGAGCCAGCCATCCTGGAATGTGAAGTTAAATGAACCTTAGAAAGCATTACTACAAACAAAGCTAATAGAGGTAATGAAATTCCAACTGAGCTAGAAGATAACTGTTAAGATGATGCACTCAATATGTCAGCAAATTTGAAAAACTTAACAGTGGTCACAGGACTGGAAAAGGTCAATTTTCATTCCAGTCCTAAAGAAAGGCAATGCCAAATAATGTTCAAACTACCATACAGTTGCTCTCATGTCACATTCTAGCAAGGTAATGCTCAAAATCCTTCAAGCTAGGCTTCAACAGTATGTGAACTGAGACCTTCCAGAGGTACAAGCTGGGTCTGGAAAATTGTGTCAGAGATCCAGTTGTCAACATTTGTTGGATCATAAAGAAAGCAAGGGAATTCCAGAAAAACATCTACTTCTGCCTCATTGACTGTGCTAAAGCCTTTGACTGTGTGGATCACAACAAACTGTGTAAATGTTTAAAATAGATGGAAATACCGGATAACCTTACCTGTCTCCTGAGAAATCTGTATGCAGATCGAGAAGCAGCAGTTAGAACGTTACATGAAACAGTGGACTGGTTCAAAATTGGGAAAGGAGTATGTCAAGGCTGACGTACAATCCAAATACATACAATAATATAACAATGGATAAGTTACTTATGTGATAATATTAAAATATATTATTCAATAATGAAAATAAACTACTGCTCTGTGCAACAGTATGGATGAATCTTATAAGCATATGTTAAATCCCAACACTTAGGAGTACATGAAGTTTAAGAGAGACTGAACTAATCCATGTAGTTAGAATAGTGCCTGCCTTTAGGAAGAGGTGATAGGTGATGACCTTGAGGAGAAAAGAAAGGAGCTTCTAGGGTGCTGATAGCATAATACTTCCTGATCTTGGTGGTAGTTGTCTGGATGCATTTGCTCTGTAGAAGTTAATCAAAATGTCCACATATGATTTGCCTACTTTTCTTGATCTATGTGTTATGTTTCCACTAAAAGTATATTTAAACTACTGGGAAAAGACTGCTTTTTTCAGGGAAGCTCACATAATAACTTACCAAAGCAATTTATGGTTGAAAAGAATCTTGGAGATTATCTAGTCCAGGGATCAGAAAACTATAGCTCTGTTTCTATACAAAACATGTGCTAAGAATGTTTTTTTTTTTTTTATACTTTACAGATTGTAAAAGAAGAAAGAATAGGAGGAGGAGGAATGAAATATGCAACAGAGACCAAGTATGGCTTTCAGAGTCTAAAATATTTACTGTCTGTCCCTTTAGAGAAAAAATCCTCTGGTTCAACACCTTTCTATTGTACAGATAATGAAACTGAGGCCACACAAAAAAATGACATGTCCAAAATCATCCCAGCAAGTTGGTAGGAAAATCAAGACTAGAAGTTATTATTATTATATTATTATTATTGGATTACATGGTACTTACTAATGTGCTTAATCTTTATCTTCAACCCAGACCTCTCACTAGACCTAGGTACCCGTCTTCACATTGCCCACAAGCAACTTAAACTCAACTTAGCATATTCTTTATCTGTACTTCCCCTACCCCCAGCCTTCTCTTCATCCTTTATTCCTATCTTCATATCCACCTCCCTATCCAGTCACCATTCAGGAACCAACGGGGCGTTTTTAACAACTCTTTCATGTTCCATAGCCCAAATGTAATTGATCACTAAATTTAATTAATCACTGAATTGTCAGTCCTATGTGTTAATATACCTCAAAACCACCCTCTTCTCTATTCCAACCACTACTGCCTTTGATTTGAACTTTATCTTCTCTTTTCAGAACAATTGATTAGTCTTTACATTGGTTTTCCTGTCTTGTTTTCTTTCAGTTTATCCACAATCAGGATAATCTTCTTAAAGAGGAGATTTGGTAACCTATTTGTTTAAGCAATGGATTTTAATAGTGGATTAATATCAAGATCTCCTTCTTATTTTTTGATTTAAGCCAGAATTAAGCTTCAAGATCATGAAGGATCATTTCAATATACATAATGGCACCCAGCATTGTTCCTCTTGGTGGTAAAGTTTGAAGTACTTCACTCCTATCAATGTCTCGTTTTGTCCTTCCATACTCATTTATTCATTCATTCTATTCAAAAACATGTACTGAGCAAGGTATTATGATCCTTTCTGACCAGGGGCCAGAAAATGATGTGCATGATAAGACTGTCCATGCCCACTTGTTTACATATGGTCCATGACTGCTTTCACTCCATCTTAGTATGTGAAAATCAGTTCACTTTCCATCACTTAAAGGAATTCAGTACCATAGTGATTAGCCACATGTGGCTGTTTAAATTAGTTAAAATAGAAGAAAACTAAGAGTTCAGTGCCTTGGTTGTAATAGCCACATTTCAAGTGTTCAGTCACCATGTTGGAGGGTGAGTATCATATTGGCTTTACAGCTGTAGAAATTTCCATCATCCCAGCAAGTTCTTTTGGATGGCACTGCTGATAACTATGGAAGAAGAGTTGTGTTCCTTAACATGACACATAACTTCTTTTAGGGTCTGATCCTGCCTTGTTCTTCAGTCATCTCCTGTCACTCCCCTCTAGAGCTCTAAATTTCAGTGATAGTGAAGTGTTTATAATTTCCAGAACATAATGCTGTTTATGTCACCCTACTTTTGGTCATGTAATATTGTTATCCAGTCCAAGATGTCTCTTCTCACCACATGTCCAGCCAATAAATCAGAGATGAGGTGTTGAGTCAAAGAATAGGAGTTTATTTAGAAAACCAGCAGATAGAGAAGATGGTGGACTAATGTCTCAAAATGACCATCTCGTTGGGGTCTGGATGCCAGGTTCTTTTATAGAACAGAGAGGCGGGGAAGTGAGTAAGTAAAGTAAAAAGCCATTAATCTTGCAGATATCTCCTGGAATGACCAGCCTTGGGAAGGGATGTGTTAATTTCTTCTTCCTGGAGCAATCGACAGGTGGACACAGTCTAGAACAAAGGCATTTTGGTTTAACATTCAGACAGTGGAGTAGAGTTCCCTGAGGCAGGCCATTATGTCTGGACAGTATCGTTTTAATGAACAAAAGCAATGGGAAGCAAAGTTAAAGTAAAAGAAACAGATCCAGTATGGAGTTAGATTTTGTTCTTCCCTGTAACAATATCCTCTGCCCAGAAAGCCGTCACCTATGATAGATAAACCTCTATTCTTTCAAAATGGAACTCACATATTACCTCTTCTAGGAAACCTTTCTTACACCTTACCCTTCAGTCCTCTTTCAGTAATTTCAACACCTTAGACATATTTTTGTTGGTGCATAATATTGCACTGAAATTTGTTTTTATCTTTTTTTCTCCTGTGGACTATGAAAAAAATCCTTAAGAATAAGGCCCATGTCTGGTTCAGACGTCAGTAAACTTTTTCTGTAAAGGACTAGATACCAAATATGTTTGACTTTGAAAGTCATGTTGCATCGAATGTGATTATTTTACTCTGTAGTTATTATGTGGAAGCAGTTACTGACCAAATGTAAATGAGTGGCCATGGTCAGCTTTATCCAAAGTGCATCATTTTCTGACCTCTGGTCAGGAATGATTATAATACCTTGCCCAGTACACATTTTTTAGTAGAATGACTGAACTAGTGAATGAATGAATATTCAAGAACAAATTATTACAGTGGTGGAATGCTTAAAACTCTACACCACAAGAAACAATGCTGGGTGCTATTATGGTAATTATTGAGATTAATTTTTCTGATCTTGAAATTTAATCCTGGTTTAAGTAAAAATTAGGGTGGTGAGACCTTGTTGTTTAATTCACTGTTAAGCATATATATGACCCCATGACAAATTTGATTTTTCAAATCTTTGATGACTATTTAAATATTACTGGCCTTCTTTGTAACTTTATCCAATTTATTTTAAGCATTTTTAAAAGGGGACAGAGAAGTGAAAGGCCTCTGCCTGTCTCTGGGTACCCAGTTCCTGGAGCGCACAGAGGGAGGGACTGTCTAGACTGGAAGGGATGGCGGTGCAGCTGTAGTTGGGGAGTCCCAACTCAGCCAGAGGAGCCCCCTGTGGTGCCGGAGCAATTACCAAACTAAGAAGCTGCCTGCTGGAATCCTCCCCACCAAAGAATGCTTGGCGGCTGTCTGGGTGTCTGTCTGGATCCAGATCCTCCAGGGATGGGAAAACCTGCCATCCCAAACACTTTCCCCTTCGTTTGCCACAGAGTGAGCTAATGGGACCAGGGCTCTACCTGAAGGCTCTTTTTAGCTCCATCGTGTGTCTGAGCCAGCGGGTGGGTGGAGAAGAGGGAGAAGCTGTGGAGCCTCAGGGTTGTGTACATTGGCCAGAGCTAAATGTGCATTGATGAATACCAGGGTAAGAAATTGTGGCCTGAGACTCTATGCCTGAGTGGATGCTAATTATATTTTTTCTCACACCCTGCCTCAGGCCAGAGCTCAGCCTGCCAAACGTAAGTGTGGGCTGGAGAACCTTTTTCTTGTTATTGTTTTCAAAAGCCTTTGCATGTTCAAATCCTTTATAACACAATCAAATGCACATTGGGTGAATTAAATCAACAAGGGACTGGCCAGGGATAAATCTCCAGAAATTCAGTTACCTGATCCCCTTTGACCAAGAAGGCTTAAATTGCTGCTCAGAGAAGACAGACCCCCATGCTCTCAAGTCTACAAATGCCCAACCCATCAAGTTATCCAGGCCATGCTTGTGGATTGTGTTAAGAATCAGGCTGAACTGGGTTTAAATTCAATCTCCGCCACTTGCCAGAAGTGTGACCCTTAAAACAGTGACCTAATCTCTGTGAACTCGTGTCCTCATGGGTAAAATGAGTGTTATAATACTTGCCTCATTTACCAAAGACACAGGAGAGCAGAGGTGACACATGCCAGGTGTAGTATAGGTTCTTAAATGTTTTATGTTGGGATCTTCAGTTTTTGCTAATGGAGGCCTATGGCTTTCTGTTGGGCAGGTACAATGCAGGAACCTCTCATCCTTGTCCTCAGAGCATCAGACCTGCAGTGGGGCCATCTCATAGTAAACACACAATAGCTACTTGATCAAGATTGCTTTCAGTTCAGTTCAGTCGCTCAGTCGTGTCCAACTCTTTGTAACCCCATGGATTGCAACACACCAGGCTTCCCTGTCCATCACCAACTCCTGGAGCTTGCACAAACTCATGTCCATTGAGTTGGTGATGCCAACCATCTCATCCTCTGTCGTCCCCTTCTCCTCTTGGACCAAGAAAGGAGCCTTGTAACCAAACAGACCCTCCTTGTATCATTTGTCCTTACTTACCACATATTATTTATTCATATTCTGCTACTGGCCATTTTTATCATGTAGGTTATCTTCCTTGCCTCTCACCTCTCCTCACCAGTTCTGGAGACATGCAGGTCTCTTTCAGGCAGAGTGGCTTTGAGTGCATATTAGTATATTCACAGTTTGGTTAATTTCTTCACCAAGGTAACTGCTTCTTATCACATTCAGTGACATCATAAGATATCTGGACTCTTGATTAGGCCAGGAGACTTCCAAGTTAAAAACATTTTTAAGGATTCTGTGAGTCTTCTTCCTTGTGCTTGAAGATTGAAATACTTAGGTGAATTACTGGGTTCCAGGAGCATCTCCCAAAGTTGGGTTTAAAGGTGAAATTGTAGAAGTGTTTAACCATTTATTCAGCAAAAAGTTACTGAAAAGTAAACCCACACAGCCTGCTAGAATGCAGGCACTCCAAGGACAAGATTTGTGTGGTTTGTTCATTGCTATGTCTCCACTGCTTTGAACAGTGACCAGCTTAAGGAATTTTTGGTGAACCAATAAATGAGCGCCCTGGGGCTCTTATTTATTTATATAGCCGTGGGGCTACAGGTACAAATAACTATGAAAAAAATGGAAGCATGGAAGATCTTAGACAGCGTGAGAGGGTCACAAAAACCTTCATAAAGAAAGTGACTCTTGAGCTGAGGCTTGAAGAAAGCTCAAGAAATTTCAAATGGATAAATGATGGAACTTTAGAGAGAGAAGCTAGTGGGAACACAGGAGACACAGAAGTAAGATAGCATGGTATGTTCCAGGAATTACAAATAGTGGTAGCTAGGGAGTGCAGGGAATAATTGGGCAAAATGTCAGAAATCAGATCATGAATAATAACTCTCTGTGACCTGCTAAAGAGTCTAGACTTCATCCTCTGGGCAATAGGTGAGCCACTACAGAGATGTGAGTAAGAAAGTGGCAGGAGAGGTTTAGAGAGGTCTCTCTGGAGGACAGATTTGAGAGGGTACGATGGAGGCAGGAAGACATACGTCATTGTAGTGGTTTAGTGAATGGGAAAGGAGAGGTGTGTAAGGCAGGGCAGTGCAGTGGAATGGTGAACTGAACAGGTGGTCTTGATATATTTTTAAGAAGTGAAATTTATATAACTTGGGTACAAAAGAGAGTGAAGGGCTAAGAGTTTCTCCTAGGTTATTGATTTGAGCATCCAGATCAATGGGAAGGGAGGGGTTTGCTGATGAGAACATGACGAGGTTAATTTCCCATGTCTGCAGAACATATAACTGTAGATGTTCAAGAAGCACTTGAGTACTCAAGTCCAGAACTGGAGAGAGCTCTGGGATGGAGGTGTGACTGGAAAGAGATCAGCATGATGGTGACATTACATGGCTCACCATGGAGAATGGGAAGCAAAGGGGCCTGTGAACAGAACCTCAGGATACACCAAGATTTAAGTGACAGGCACAGAGAAAAGAAGGACCAGGAAAGAAGAATACCATAAACCAAAGAGAGGAGGTTTTGAGAATGTGTAAGCCCTCATCAGTGCCAAGTGAATATAGAGATCATTGGATTAGGAACCAGTTGAAGGTAACAGGTGTTAAAACAGGGGACACTGGACAGGGTCCAGTGGGTCACAAAGGAAATGAATAGTTTTAAGATGAAGGCAGCAGGTATAGACTCTGTTGGAGATATTCAGTTGGCAACTGTGAAAGCAGAAGATAGAATGGGACTTAGAGAAATACATAAGCTTGAGAATTTTTTGTTTGCTTTTTGTTTTTTTGTTTTTCATTAAAGGTAGAACATACCTGTGGGAAGGGAAAATAATTAGGAGAGATAGAGAGTGAAGATATAGGCAAGAGAATTTTTTCAAGTTCTTTTTAATGGAACCAAGTTATAGGATTTAGTTTAAAGAGAGAGAGATTAGTCTTGGAGAGAAGGAGGATCTGAGGGCATGATGAGGGTTGATGTAGATAAGTAGCCGCCTAATGGGATTTGAAGCAACTGGAGTTGTTGCCTTAGAGTAGATGGCTTTTCTGACATGATTCAGAAAAAAAGAGAAAATGTCTCAGGAACTACAGATTCATGAATGTCTCTTCATCCTCTTCCTTCCTCAGCCTAGAGATGCCGGCAGAAAGCATGGGCTTTGGAACTCGACCCCTTGGGTTTACAAGATGGTTATACTATTTACTGCCCATATAACCTTGGGCAACTTTCTTCACTTCTGTGTACCACAAGTTGTTTCATCTGAAAAGGGGGTATAGTAAGCAACACTAACTACTATATAGAGTTGAAGTGAAGTATTAGTCACTCAGTCGTGTCCAGCTCTTTTCGACCCAATGAACTGTAGCTCACTAGGCTCCTCTGTCCATGGGATTCTTCAGGCAAGAATACTGGAGTGAGTTGCCATGCCCTCCTCCAGGGATCTTCCCAACCCAGGGACCAAACCCAGGTCTCCTGCATTGTAGGCAAATTCTTTACTGTCTGAGCCCTGGTGGCTAACATATAGAGTTGGGTGAGGGATAAATAATATGCAGGTAAAACACTCAGATCAATGCTTGGTAACTGTGAGCACAAAATAAAAGCTAGCCCTTATGATCTGGGGAATGCTAGTAGGCTCGCCAGGCGTAGAAAGCAAGCACAACTCAGGGCGGAAGACACCAAGATTTATAACATAGAAAGGAAACTTCCCAATTTCACCCCAGATAAAGCAAAGTCATTGTTAAGTGAACAGAAGTCTAACTTGAATCGTAAAAACAGAAAGCTGCAGCCTCTCAATCAATTCCAAGACTTGAGTCAGTTTGCAGAGATCCTTGAATGGTGGGGGTGGGGCGACACTAGATCCCAATGAGGAAGAACCACAGGACACCACCCAAACATTTTGCTGTTAATCTTACCCCAGTTTTTCTTGGAGGGACCCACAGCTCTTTACCATGGTAACTACACCAGGGAAAATTAAATATTCAGAGGACTTAGGGACTACTGGATACCGACTCCAAGCTGACACTAATTACAAGAGACCCAAAAGGTTACTGTGGTCCACCAGTCAGAGTAGGGGCTTATGGAGGCCAGGTGATTAATGGAATCTTAGCTCAAGTCTAAAGCTCCTGGGTCCCTGAACCCAGCCTGTGGTTATTTCCTCAGTTCTGGATACATAATAGTAATATACATGCTCAGCAGCTGGCAGAATCCCAACCCCAACCCTGGTTCCCTGGCCTGTGGAGTGAGACTGTTATCATGAGAAAGGCTAGGTGAAAGCTGCTCATACTGATTCTATCAAGGATAGTGGTGGTGGTTTAGTTGCCAAGTCTTGTCAACTCTTGCTACACCATGAACTGTAGCCCTGCCAAGCTCTTCTGTCCATGGGCTTTCCCAGGCCAGAATACTGGAATGGGTTGTCATTTCCTTCTCCACTACCAAGGATAACTGTAAACCAAAAGCAGTACGGTGTTTTTGGAGGGTTTCCAGAGATGAGTGCCACCAACAAGGACCAGAAAGATGCAGAGGCTGTGAGCCTCACCACATCCCCATTTGACTTGCCCATTTTGTCTCTGCAGAAGACAGATGGATCTTGGTGAATGTGGATAATAGTGTAAGCTTAACCAGGTGCTGACTCCAGTTACAACTACTGAATCAAATGTGTTGTCATCACTTGAGCAAGTAACACACCTCCTGGCACCTGGTCTGTGGCTGTCGACCTGCAGGTGCCTTTGTGTCTGTCCTCTCTGCAGACCCGCCAGAATCCCAGAATCAGTGTGCTTTCAGCTGATAAGCCCTGCAGCACACCTTCACTGTCCTACGTCAGGGCTTCAGCGGCTCCCCAGCTCTATGTATTATGTAGTTTGCCTTTTCCTTCCACAAGGTATCATTACATGGATGACATTATGCTGATTGGACTTGGCAGACAAGAAGTAGCAACTACTCCAGACTTATTAGTAAGAAATGTATATGTCAGAGGATGGTAAGTAAATCAGACTAAAATTCAGGGGCTTTCTATCTCTGTGAAACTCCTAGGGATCCGGTTGTATGAAGCATGTCAAAGTGAAAGATAAGTTGCCATGTGGCCCCTCCCACAACCAAGAAAGAGGCACTATGCCTAGAAGGCCTTTTAGATTTTGGAGGCAACATATTCCTCATTCGAGTGTTACTCCAGCCCTATGGTTGAGTGAATTGAAAAGTTACTTGTTTTGAGTTGGGCCCAAACAAGAGCAGGCTTAGCAACGGGTCCAGGTGGTTAGAAAGCTACTCCATCATTCAGGCCATTTGACCCAACAGATCCAGTGGTGCTTGAAGTGTCAGTACCAGACAGGGATGCTGTTTAGAGCCCTCTTCCCAGGTAGCGCTAGTGGTAAAGAACTCACCTGCCTACGCGGGAGACGTAAGAGACACAGGTTCAATCCCTGAGTTCGAAAGATCCCCTGGAGGAGGGCATGGCAACCCACTCCAGTATCCTTGCCTGGAGAATCCCATGGACAAGAGGAGCCTGGCAGGCTACAGTCCATGGGGTCACAAAGAGTTGAACACAAGTGTCTTAGCACGTACGCATTCACGCAGGCCCCTACAAGTGCATCACAACACAACGTGGCTATTCTCTGTGGTCAGATAACTGCTTTCCTTCTGGGAAACAGCTCTTGACCTCCTACCTTAGTAGAGACTGAACAGTCAACCATGGCTCACCAAGTTACCATATGACATGAGCTGCCCACCATGAACTAAGTGTTATCTGACCCACTGAGATATAAAGCTGAGTATGCACGAAAGTACTTCATCGTCAGATAGAAGTGGTACCTACATGATCAGGTCCAAGCAGTCCCTGATAGCACAACTAAGTTACATGAAGAAGTGGCATATGTTCCCGCAGTCCCTACTCCTGCTGTCCTGCCTCGTAGGAGTTCCCTATCATTAGCTGACAAGACTCAGGCTGGTCCACAGAAGGTTCTGCACAGTATGCAGGTACCACCCCAAAGTGGACAGCTGTAGCACTCCAGTCCCTTCCTGAAATCTCTCTGAAGGACAGTGGTAAAGAGGAATCTTACTGGTGGAGGAACTCTGAGCAGCGCACCTGGTTGGTCCCTCTGCTTGGAAGGAGAAATGGCCAGGCAGGCAATTAAATACTGACATATAGGCTGTGGCCAGTGGTTTGACTGGATGGTAAAGGACTGGAAAGAATTCAGTGGGGAAATTACTGATGAGGAAATTTGGGGATGAGGTCTGTGGATAGGCCTCTCTGAATGGGCAAAACACAAAACCTGAAGAAATTTGTATCCCAGGGTGAATCTTCACCAAAGGGTGACCTCAGCACAGGACGATTTTAATCATCAGGTGGATAGAAATACTCATTCGATGGCTACTAGTCTGTTTTCCCAAATAGCCCTGTCGTCACCCAATAAGCTCATGAACAAAGGGGCTCTGGTGGCACAGATGGGGGTATGTGAGGGCTCAGCAACATGGGCTCACCAAGGCCAGCCTGGCCACAGCTGCTACCGAGTGCCCATCTGCCAGCCCTGAGTCCTGGCTACGGCGCCATTCACCAGGGCGATCAGCCAGCTGTCTGGTCAGCTGCAGGTTGATTACATTGGACCTTTTCTGTTATGGAAGGGGCAGCATTTTGTACTTACTGGAATAGACATTTACTCTGGATACAAATTTGCCTTCCCTGTGTGCAGTGCTTCTGGTAAAACTACCATCTGTGGACTTACAGAATGCCTCGCCACCATCATGCTGTCCCACACAGCAGGGCTTCTGATCAAGGATCTCACTTCACAGCCAAAGTGCTGCAGTGGGCCCCTGCTTACTGGTGTTAACCATGTTCCTCACTAGTCTGGAGCAACTGGCTTGAATGGTGGAATGATCTTTTGAAGATTCAGTTATGGTGTCGGCTGTGTGGCAATATGTGGCAGGGCCAGGGCAAGGCTATAATGCTGTGAATCAGCAGCCAATATATGCTCTGTTTGTCTGAAAGCCAGGATCCACAGGTGGAATAAGGGGTGGAAATGGCAGTGGCAGCACCCCTAGTGATCCACTAGCTACTTTTTTGCTTCCTATTCCTACATCCTTATGCTCTGCTGGTCTAGAGGTCTTAGCTCCAAAAAGAGGAAGGCTTTCACTAAGACATGCAACAAAGATTCATTGAACTGGAAGTTAAGACTGCTGCCCAATGCCTCCAAATCAACAGGCAAAGAAGGGAGTTGCTCAACTGATTTGGGAAATGATCCTGACCCCCAAGAGGACACTGGACTAGTATTCCACAATTCAGGTAAGGAAGAGTATGCTTGGAATTCAAGAGATCCCTCAGGCCATCTCTTAGTATTACCGTGCCCTATGAATAGGTCAGTGGAAAACCAGGACAACTTAATCCACGTAGGACTAGTAATGGCTCAGACCCTCTAGCAATAAGTTTAGATCATCCCACCAGCTGGATAGGTGCTAAAAGTAAAGGGAATATGATATGCGTACTGGATAAAGGTAGTTATAGATACCAGTTACAACCACATGATCAGTTAAAAAACTAAGGGCTGAAATTGTCATGCATATTTACTCTTTATTTTGTTATAGTTATGTGTGAGTGAATTTGTTTTCTTCCCTCTCTTATCTCCTTTTCATTAGTACAAGATGCATAGACTTTATATCATAGTGTTTAAGTGTTGTTAATCTAAGTCATAGTATTTTAGTTACGAGCTATCAAGGGGAAGAATAAACATGACTCAAGGATTTTGATCTCCTCTTGGAGGGAGGGGGTTAGTGCATTTTAGGTTGAATGCAGGATAGTTATATCATATTGGGTGGAATTATGATTTTGTTACTGCTTTCATTTGGAGATTGTATGGTTTAAGGAGATGCCTGTGGATGCCAAGTTGACAAAGGGTGCAGCTGTGATGGTTAATTTCACTTGATCGGGCCACAGGATGCCCAGATATTCAGTCAAACATCCTTCTAGGTATTTCTTTGAGGGTGTTTTTGAATAGGACTAACATTTAAATTGGTAGACCAAGTAAAGCAGATTGCCCTCTCCAATGTGGGTGAAATTTGCAAATTATCTTTTATCTGAATTTGTTTTGCTTTTTCCTCTCTTGGATCTTACCTTGGGTAAGCTGTGTCTCTCTCTGTCATGTATCAGTGAATTCAGGCTAGCATCCATGGGAATGTAACCAATACATAAAACATTCAGGAGACTTCCCTGTCAGCATGAGATTGTCCAAATGCATGCAGGGGTCCCCCCAGTAGGCACACTGTCCTCACAACACCCATTCAGCTGTTGGCTGGCGACAACGTTCAGATTCCTCTCTTGACCTGTTCCCAGATGGTTCTAACCAGTCCTTTTCATTTCATTTGTATATTTGTATAATGCAATGAAGCATATCCTTGCTGGGACTGCAGAGCAAATTGGTGGCATGCCTTCTGAGAGTTCCAAGGTTGTCATGGGCATGATAGCAATACTCTGCTGTAACTAAAAGTCAGTTCTAAACTCCCCAGGGAGTTCCAGAGGATGCATGTTCTTCATTCTTTTGGATACATAGCAGACACCCAGAGTGTCCTGAGGTGCCCTAATAACAAAATCCTATTCTCTCCACATACCAGGGGGAGAAAAGGACCAGGTTGGTTCTATATCCTTAGTGATTTGATGAAATCTCTCTCTGATTGATTGAAAGTCATCTTTTTCATAACACTGAAAAGATGTAATATTAGCTTAATCATTCCCAAATGAATCCTGAAAAATATTTGGAAACAGTACATTTATACAAAATGATTTCAGCATTACTAGAAAGTTTCAGCCATTTGCTATAAACTTGTACTTTTAAGTGGCAACCATGTGGTCTGCCTTCAGAACATCCAGTTCTTTCTTTTTTATAGAATTAAAACCCCTGACACTTGTTTTAAGACCTTAAGAAAACCTTTAGTGCTTAGCAAAATGCAAAACCTGGCATGGCCATAAAGAAGATATATTTGATTTTACTCCTTGAAGGCATTTAAAAAAAAAAAAAGACACAAGATACTGTCTGTAAGAAAACTAAAATGGCAGCTGGAACTTCTTCCCAGAAGTCTCTGGGAAAAGACATCTAAGGTCACTCCTTATGCTCCCCCAGGGTACCAGGAAAGCAGCTTACCCACCCTCTCCCTCCCCCTTCAACTAAAGCTAAGAGCAGTAGGGAGAGATCCAACTCCCAACAGAGCCTGTCTTGATTGAGGAAGTCTAACACTTCAAGAAAAGGAATTCTGTCTTCTTGCAGGGCTCTTGAAAAGGATCCTTGCCAAACTCACCCCCAAATTAGAAAAACTCCTTTTCCTAAGACTTGGGAATTAGTCACCAACTTGTATTAGCATTCGAACCTGTGAAGAATTCCATCAAATCATGCATACCTAAGAGGCCTCATTTCAAAAATACAACCAATTTCAAAATGAGAGTCTACACGGGAAATCAAGATAATTCAGGTGCCAGGGAGAGATGGTGAAATTCACATTGGATGTACCACACTGGAACCTAGCACCTGTGAGATGATGAACAAGAAACACCATGAGGGTAATTCTCTTTTGGGAACATGAGGGAGATAGATTTTCAGTTTCAGGATTAAACTCAGGGTTTAATCCTACATTGAAGGGCAGCATTGATGTGTCATTAGCAACATATTCCTACCAGTCTGGCCTTAGCTTCTCTGGGTTTTGGGAAGTGTTTGAGAAAAAAAAAAAAAAAAGATGGTTGTTGGGATGGGAAATAGTTGTAAAATAATTTAAACAACCTCCCTTCACATAACCTCTGTTGTGTGTTGGTTTTTGTGTGTCCACTAGACTGCTTTGCACAAAAGAACACTCTATACATACTCAATGAGAAGACTCTTGAGAGTCCCTTGGACTGCAAGGAGATGCAACCAGTCCAACCTAAAGAAAATCAGTCCTGAATATTCATTGGAAAGACTGGTGCTGAAGCTGAAACTCCAGTACTTTGTCTACCTGATTCGAAAAACTGACTCACTGGAAAAGACTCTGATGCTGAGAAAGATTGATGATGGGAGGAGAAGGGGACAACAGAGGATGAGATGGTAGATGGCATCACTGACTCAATGGACGTGAGTTTGAGTAAGCTCCAGGAGTTGGTGTTGGACAGGGAAGCCTGGCGTGCTGCAGTTCGTGGGATGGCAAAGAGTTGGACACTACTGAGTGACTGAACTGAACTGAATTTTGCAATTTATATAGGCTCATACATTGGCCATAAGTATTATAGTGCAATTTGATTCCTTTCGAAGAAATTAAAAATGAGCAAATGTGAGAGGAAGATTGAACTAATTTGGACACATGATATCATTTTAAAAGTATCATGCCTTTCTTAATTACTAGTCAATTTAGTGATCCAAGGGACAAAGGAGCTGTATACCATGAAATGAAGCAAAGGCAATACAGACTGTAACAGGATGTTAAAATTGAAGTTATGACCAGGTCCCAACATTCAGTTGATGGAAAAATTCCAAAAGGAGATAACACCAATTGAATGTTTACAAAGGAAATGATCCTGAAGAACTGGTCAATGAATTTTTGACCTCTGAGCCAGATCAAGACTGAAAAGGGACGAGTGGCAGGTGATTTATTATTTCTTTGCCTCTAGAGAGAGGAGACTGGGAGGAAAGCATTGTGTAGCTGGGAGCAGAGTCTGACCCCTTCCCAGGGGACCTGTAAGATGATGAAGGTTGTCCATCATTTTCATTCTGGATAAGGAAAGAACTCCCTAATGGGATTAGCCTGTACTCCCAGGGCATGTTGGCGGAAAGGAGACAAGAGGATTTTCTAAGGACCAAACATGGACTAACCAAGAGAAAGAGAGATGGGTCATTTCTGATCCTAGAGGTACAGAGGGATCCCAGCAGCAAGAATCTGGAGGTGGGCACTTTGGTGAGGGAGGAGTTAAGAGCAACCACTCAGTGAAAGTCACTCAGTTGGGTCTGACTCTTTGTGACCCCATATACTGTAGAAGAGCAACCACTCAAAAGAGATGTATATTGTGTCCACATCTGCCAGGATCCAAGGAACTGCAGGGAGAGGAACCCAGCGCAGAACATCTTGTGAACCTATTGAAATACCCCCATAGAGACAGAATCTGCCAGGCCCAGAGAACAGGAAGCCACCCAATGCAGTTCCATTAAGGCTTTTCCTCACCACTCCTTTCTGACCTTCGAGGGGGCAAAAACAGATGGCCAGCTAGAAAGTGGATAGAGAAGAAATGCATATGGTAGAAAAAATATAGAAGAAATCAACTAACCTTCCCCTATCTGACTGCAGTTTTCCAAATATACTCAATATATATTTCTGAACTATATGCACACTAAAGAAAGAGGAAGCAGCCCTATGTCTCTTTAGGATGTGTTAATGATACCTTAGACTAATTAAACTTTCTAATCTGAGACTATGTTCTCAATTAAAGTAGTGGTACAACTGCTCATTACCTAAGTGTGCACAGAAAGTTCATGGGGCATGACCACAGGCAGATTCTGGTTTGGGGGAGATGCTCATTAAGAAAAATATAAAATTGTGCTTATAGGAAAAGAAACCACAACAGATCACAGATTTTTTAAAGTTGACAAATAACAGATGTATCACAAAGGAAAATTTTTGTTAGCTGCCTGGCACATTGATATAATATTTTTTCTAACTGAGTTTTGATTGAATATTCTTTGATAGTTTCTTCATATGACAATGGTTAATATTATTTATTTTCTGAAAAGAGAATAGAAAGAAAAAAATGTACTGATCAGCTTTATTTATAGTAGCAATATAGGTTTGTACCCAACAAGAAACAGGTATAATGATAAATACTATTTTGTTTTCCCATTTATAAAAAAAGAAAAATAATAAATGCATGTGACATTTATAATTATATAAACTGCATTTTCAAGTTTGTTGTGAGTAAGGACCTATGAGAACTGAATCTTTTGTTTACAGCCTTATGTGTGTGATGATTAGAAAAGTTTTCAGCAGCCTGGTTTCTGGTTCTGTATGGTTCAAACCTAGTTAGCCCTGTCCTACCCAGGCACTGTATGACATATTCCTATCTAGATAAAATGTCTGGTTTGAGTCATTGTTGAAACACCAGTTAGTCAGCCTGGCAAGCAGTAGAATCAAAATTCAGACACTGTCCTGCCTTCATGGAGCTTTCAGCCTGCTAGGCAGAGACAGAAGAATCAATTAACCACGTGAAAAAGATGGGAGATGTGTTTCAGAGGCAGGGAGAATTGCTCTCTGAGTGCACAAGGAAGGAATTATTCTTTGATAATTATTATGTAATGGATGGTGGACTAAGTGTGAAACAAGAGACCCAGGTCACGTGGGCAGTCACAGAAAACCTGTCCATCTCTATCTTAAAGCTCTCGATTGAATAATGGAGGCCCTCCCCTCTTCCTGAATCTCATTTCTCTCTCTGAACTTTGTGTTGGTCTTTCCTCCTTAGTGCCTCATTGTTAGGCACTACTGGGATCTACTCCGCTCAGCCAATAATGTGGTTTTTTTTTTTTTTTTTTTTTCCCCTGAATAAGCAGTGGGAACACAAGAAAGACAGAGCCCCATCTGGCTTGGGTCTTAGAAGACTCTGTTGAACTCAAGCTACCTCTTGGCATCTCAGAGCCCTCTTGCTGGGCTTCTTTACAAATTGAACAAGCTTTCACAATCACCTTCTAATTCTGTGCCCTTATCCCATCGCTATAACAACTTCTCCCCCATAATACATCATGGGGGATGGGCATCATCAAGAGAGGCAGGATGAATGAATCAACAAAAGAACATTTGCCTTAAATTGTGGTGTTTTTTTCCCCAGAGAATGTATCTTCCTCTTGTGAGCCCTTGGTACACTTGACATTCTGTAATTCCAGGTAACCAGTATTTATAAACCTACTTCTCTGTGTGCAGCAGATCAGCTGCTTCATAAGTATCTGAGGTGCTTGTTTAAAATAGATACCAAGCTTCACTCAGGAACAACTTCTCAGTGAATCTGGGGACTGGGACCAGGGAATATGATGCTTGTTTAAAATACAGATACCAAGCTTACTCTGAAACAACTTCTCAGTGAATCTGAGGACTGGGACCTGGGAATATGAATTTTTATTTAGTCTTTCAGGTGAATGTTTTGTAGATTAAAGTTTTAGAATGGCTACCCTAGGATAGTGCATAGATGACCTTCCCAACGTCCAGCATCAAGAAGGCACTGGATACCCAGACCATATGACACCAACATGACAACTATAGACAAGGGAGAAATCTCAGCCCCATAAAATAATCCATGGAGGAAACTATAAAATACTCTAAAAAGGCAGCAGCATGAATAAAATGGCACAGGTACAAGTTGATTCTTTACAGAGTTTTTGAAATAACAACAGTGTCCACATACAAGGTTCGGATTAAGCAAACTATAGCGCAGTCATGAAAAGAAATACTATGTAGTTTTATAAAAGAATAGAAAAGTAGATACTGCTGAGATATGCTATTAAGTTAAAAAGGCAAAATCCCAAGTATATATATGGCATATATACGATATTCAGTCTTTCACATGAGAAAAGAGAGAAAGTAAAATATGTGTCCATATTTGCTTGTGTTCCCATAAAGAGGATACAGAAAATCAACAAAAGTGCCAAGGCACATTGTTTGCAGTAACAGCCTTATCTGCTCACACTTGTCTTTATCTACTCTCCATGAGTTGTGCCTTCCACACTGTCTCTGGACGTGGCCATATGATTTGCTTTGGCCAATATGAAGCAAGCAGAATTTGGGAACTGCCTTCTCTAGCTGCTCGTGCAATACTGAGTGCCATGTGAAAAAAACCTGGGCTAGCGTGATGGATGGTGAAAGACATATGACCCAGCTGCCTACCTCATATCCCAACCCCTAAACTAGCCAGCAACATGTCAACTGCAGAGTGAATAAGAGATTTACTGTAGGGTTTTAACACTGCAAAACTGAAAGTCATTAGTCAAAGATCACAAAGAAGAGCTAATAAACATTATCGAATGCTGCTGCTTTTCTATTTGGTGCTATTCCTGAAAGTCATCCAAGGTCAGCAGCATAGATTATTCAAAAGAAAAAGTGAACGCAAAGCAAGAGAGATGGAGGCCAACCTGGAAGCCATGTCTGTCTTCCGTTCCATCTACTCCCTTTACTGTGGAGCCATGCGTGTGCCTGGCCCAGGCCTCAGGGAGGCAGAAGGAGGGGATCCATGGACGCTGTAGGAGCTGTGAGTCTTGCTGCTGCCCCATAGCAGAAGGGTGAGCCTGTGGATCTGTGACAAAGCACATGGGCTAATGGGTCCCTCAGGCTCTGTACCAGCATTCCAAGCATAATGACTGCCTCTTCATTCCACCCCCCAAATATCTTGCAAATATCCTGTGTCATCTAGTCCAGAATTATACAGGGAAGGGAATTCTAAGACATGTACTTGCAATTCACCTAAGCGAACACAGTATGACCACACCAGCCTAGATCACCACTTTCCACCATGACCCCAGAAGCATGGAGGGTACTCAGAGAGGGTCCACCAAGGTCACCCAGCCCCCAAAAAACTGTTCAGTTCACAACAGAATCACTAAAAACAAATTAGAAAGCTAAATTGTTGCTTTAAGCCAATAAGCTTGTTGCACAGAAAAGCTGATATAATGGGTATCTAAAAATGATGAGTGGATAACTGTAGTTAGAAGACAGGGTAGGAGCTAGACCTCTCAATGTATGCCTTATTCTATAAGACATCATTTAAGTTTTTGAACCATGTAAATGTATATAAGAACAAAGTTAATTTTAAAACCATCTGAAGGGACTGTAGGATGCTAGTGGGTACCTGTTGCACAAGACACTATTTAAAGGGGTGTAGGTGTAATTCAGAGAAACAGAAGAAGTGTGTATAAGTCAGTTGAGGCCCCCCCAGTCATGTACATCTCAGATATGGAGCAAGCATCCACCCAGCTCCCTGTCAGCAGTCTTCTCAGAATCAACCTGTAATCTCTTTTTCGTCCTTTATTCCAACCTGTAATCAAGGCTTTGGTTCCATCTCTGAGTATCTCTGAAATATGCTATCTTCTTTTTGTCTCCACCACCATCACTGCTGTTGTTCAGTCACTGAGTCATGTCTGATTTTTTGAGACCCTATGAACTGCAGCAAACCAGGCTTCCCTGTCCTTTACCATCTCCCTGAATTTGCTCATTTCCTACTCACACTGACTCATGTCTATTGAGTCAGTGATGCCATCCAGTCATCTTATCCTCTGTTGCCCTCTTCTCCTCTTTCCCTCAATCATTCCCAGCATCAAGGTCTTTTCTCTTCACATCAGTTGGCCAAAGTATTGGAACTTCAGCTTTAGCATCAGTCCTTCCAATGAATATTCAGGACTGATTTCCTTTATGATTGACTGGTTTGATCTCCTTGCTGTCCAAGGAACTCTCAAGAGTCTTCTCCAACACCACAGTTTGAAAGCATCAATTATTTGGCACACAGCCTTCTTTATGGTCCAACTCCCACGTCTGTACATGACTACTGGAAAAACCATAGTTTTGACTACACAGACTTTTGTCGGCAAAGTGATGTCTCTGCTTTTTAATACACTGTCTAGGTTTGTCATAGCTTTTCTTCCAAGGAGCAGGTGTCTTTTAATTTTGTGGCTGTAGTCACCATCTGCAGTGATTTTGAAACCCAAGAAAATAAAATCTGTCACTGTTGCCACTTTTTCCCCATCTATATGCCATGAAGTGATGGGATCAGATATCATGATCTTTGTTTTCTGAATGTTGAGTTTTAAGCCAGCTTCTTCACTCTCCTCTTTCACCTTAACAGAGGCTCTTTAGTTACTCGTCACTTTCTGCCATTACTGTGGGCCAGACTATTCCAACAGCTCATATACCTGCTTCCATATTGCCTGTCTGCAGTCCATTCTCTGTATTAATAGGAGGAATAGCCTTAAAATAGAAACTGAATCATGTATTGGATATTTAGCAGTGAGGATTGCAGTGTCCTAAGCTCTTTCACATCCAACTGGAGAGGGGAGGAGACAGTATATCAACAAACAAATCATACAGTTTCAGATGATGATATGTGCTGTACAGAATATAGAAAAGTGAAGTCACTCAGTCGTGTCTGACTCTTTGCAACCCCATGGACTGTAGCCTGCCAGGCTCCTTCGTCCATGGAATTTTCCAGACAAGGATTCTGGAGTGGGTTGCTGTTTCCTTCTCCGGGGGATCTTCCCACCTCAGGGATCAAACCCAGGTCTCCTGCACTGCAGGCAGACTCTTTACTGTATTAGCCACCAGGGAAGCCCACAGAATATAAGACAAGGTGATACAATAGAAAGTAACTGGAAGGGTATCTGAGTGGTCAGATAAGGTTTCTCTAGACTGGACTGTGGACTAAGTGAGAGAGGATTCCCAAATGGGGGAGAGCAAGTTCAAAGGCCCTGGGGTACACAGCCAAGGGACTGAAAGACCAGCACTGCTGGAGCAAAGTCCTCAATGAAACCAGGAAGATGACACCTGCCCCCAAATTATTATACTGTTATATTGCAAAGATGGGTGGGGTGCATTTGGGAAAGAAAAGCCCAATAAAAATACCATGGGTGTGCTGTTTCACTTTTGTTGCACTATCCTAATGTAATTCAGTGACACACCAGATGACAGCCCCATGACATCCTACTAACTTGGCTGTGGACCCCAATCACTACACCATGGTACACTTGGAGAATCTAGGCCTGAACTTTCCTGGTGAGTACTGGGTAGACTTTGCATGGATGCAGTTCCTGGTACCCTGTAGGCACTCAGGATTATCTTTTGAATACATAAATAAGTGCTGTCCCAGGGTGTGGCCTATAGTAGTGATTCTCAGCCCTGGCAGGCTCATTGGGATCATCTGGGGCTTTCCTGGTGGCTTAGCGATAAAGAAACTGCCTGCCAGTGCAGGAAACACAGGTTTGATCCCTGGTCCAGGAAGATCCCACATACCTAGGGGCAATTGGACCCATGCTCAACAGCTGTTATTCAGCCTGTGCTCTAGAGCTGGGGAACCACAACTACTGAGCCCTTGGGCAACCACCACTGAAGCCCTCATATCTTAGAGCCCATGGAGCAGCAAGGGAAGCCACTGCAATGAGAACCCCAAGCACCATGACTAGAGAGTAGCCATTATGCCACACTACTAGAGAAAAGCCTGTGCAGCAGCAAAGACCTGGCACAGCCAAAAGAAATACACAAAATGATTTAAAAAAAGAAAAAAAATCATCTGGAAGGCTTTTTGAAAAACACAATGCCCAAGGCCACCCTCCAGAGATGCTCATTTAACCATGTATCAGACCTGGGGTGGGGTCCAGGCTTTTGTAGGTTTAAAAGATACCCAGGTGATTCTAGTGTGTTCAGGACTGGGGACCCTGGACTTTCCAGTCCTTTCTGATGCTATTGCAATTCTCTAGGAGGAAGATTATGGTGATGAGCGCCATAGTGATTACAGAGGAGGTGGTGAGATGTGGTTGAACTTGAGCTAGACAGGATATACAGCTGAGGCCAGCCTAGTGAGAATGTGCCTGAGATCATAGGCTTTATCAGCTTACTGAAACAACACACATTTTCTAATTACAAAATAGCATAGCATAGCTCTCTCTGTGGGCTTACCTGGTGGCTCAGATGGTAAAGCATCTGCCTGTAATGCAGGAGACCCGGGTTTGATCCCTGGGTTGGGAAGTTCCCCTGGAGAAGGAAATGGCAACCCACTCCAGTACTTTTGCCTGGAAAATCCCATGGCCAGAGGAGCCTCATAGGCTACAGTCCATGGGGTTGCAAAGAGTCGGACATGACTGAGAGACTTCACTTTACTTTCACTTATAGCTCACTTCTGAGATGCCTCATCAGTCCATGATATTATAAAAGACTCTGCAGAAATTAGTGCATGAATTTTCACTGGCTTCTCTCTGAACTTAGCATTTCATTTAAATGAAAGATCTGCTCAAAGATAGAAGTTTCTGGACATGGGCCTCCTCTCATTGTTTTCCTGTCTTCTTCTGTTCCTTCTGCTTCAGTTCTCTTCCTTTCTCCATTTCTTTTTCTCTATAATCTTACCACTTTCTCCTCCCTCAGTGCTTTCTAAAATGCTTCCTCAAATATTTGAAAGTTTTTGTGTGTGTTTTGTTTTGTTTTACTCCAAAACTTGGACACTTCTCTGCATAGCATTGTGGGCAATCTATGGATAAGAAAAAAAAAAAAAAAAAAAAACCTGTTCATCCAAACATTCCATCTCCTCCTCATGCAAAGAGGCCACACAGATTACCCTTGGCCACAAATCCCAGTTGATACTCTTGTCTTCTCAGACCAGAGAAATGGGGAGAAAATTGGAGTTCAGGCATTTGACCCTTCTCCAGACCTTAGAAGCTGCAAAGTCCCTGTGAAAACAATAGACTATCAAGGTATTCTGGGCATTTGGGGAAGATGGGTCATATGAAATTTTGAGTTTTGAGAGCCTCTAAACAAATCCCCTCTTCTGTCAATTAAACAATTGATTTATGAGGAGTGAAGTTGCCACGTGGTTTGGATACACCCTGCTCTGGGGATGAAAAGAGAAGGAAATGTGATTTTGTTTGGAAGACCTTTTAAACTGTTGGCTCTCTAGCACTGAGAATGAAATCTGGGTGCAGAAAGGATGGGGAGGGGATGGCGCTGATGCAGAGTGAAAGGATGGATTGGCCAGGATGCAGTGTCTGGCCCTAAGTAAAGCATTACATTGCTTGCAGCTGTGGGATGGTTTGGAGGTCCTATTTTCCTAGATTCCTTCAGAGTCTCCTTTCTTTCTGATGAGGTGGTAAGGAGCCACGGGGGCCTTCTTGGCATGGGGGTAAGGTAAGGAGCCTTCTTGGCACGAGGGGGTGTGTTTTGTGTTTCTGGGTGTAGATGTGAAACTCAGCAGACCTCACATTCTTCTGTGAAGGGAGGGTGAAGGGAAAAGGCCAGGTGGGACATGGCATGGCTATTACAATGACCACACAGCACACTCTGTCCTCCCCTGATTCAGCACTTCACATTTCTCCAGTGAAAAATTAGTGGGAGATGCTCATTGTGTCAGGCTTTCCTCATGATTTAAAAGCTCTATGCTTCACCCAGGACACCTGTTTGTTGAGCAATAATAGAGGAGGCTTTTGAGAGGTTTGCAGAAGACCAGGCAGTGAAAGGGATGAGTAATGTAATGGAGGTTCCCCCTGGGGTTGAAGAGAGCGTGTGGGAAGATGTTGCTGGGAGGAAGGGGTAGAGAAGGATGGGCAGTAGGAAGAGCTAGCCTCTTTATTCACCCATTCAGTGATACTGTATCTATTGAGCACCCTTGTGGCAAGGTGCTTTCCTTGCCTAGTGAGTACAGCACAGTGAATTCAAGAGATCTTGCCTTCCCCATGTTTTCTCATCGTGTTCCTACTTATCTTCCTTGGAGACTTCCTGACTCCTAGGTGGGCATATTGCCCTCTCCTTTGTGCTCCAGTGGCCCTTCATGCAGACATCCCTCTGGTGTGTGCTAAGTTGCTTCAGTCATGTCCAACTCTTTGCGATCCCATGGACTGTAGCCCACCAGGCTCCTCTGTCCATGGGATTCTCCAGGCAAGAATACTGGAGTGGGTTGCCATGTCCTTCTCCAAGGGATCTTCCTGACCCAGGGCTCGAACCCACATCTCTTGTGTCTCCTGCATCATCTTCTTTACCACTAGCACCACCTGGGAAGCCCCATCCCTCTGGTACCCACCACATTTGAAAGTGAAAGTGTTAGTTGCTCAGTCATGTCTGACTCTTTGCAAATCCATGGACTGTAGGCCATCAGTCTCCTCTATCTATTGGATACTCCAGGCAAGAATACTGGAGTGGGTTGCCATGCCCTTCTCCAGGGGATTTTCCTGACCCAGGGCTCTAACTCATGTCTCTTGCGTCTCCTGCATCAGCAGGGGTGTTCTTCACCACTAGCACCACCTTGGAAGTCCCATCCCTCTGGTACCCACCACATTTATTATACTCTCATTTTCTGTTCACACATCTGTCTGCCTCATAAGATTCTGAGTTCTGCAGGCGAGAATCAAGAATGCAAGAATCATGCATGTCTCCTGCTGTAGAAGTTGCTCAATAAACAACTTAATTAGTGGATTTGACAAACAGTGTTTAATTTGGAAAGGTAGATGGGTCTTCACATATTTATAAATATAATCATGATGATGATTTAATTCTCCACTCTGTTCCAGGCACTGAGGAGGCAGGTTTGAAAATGATATGTTTAAATGCATAAATTTTCTATTTTGTTCTCCAGTCAATCCGTGATATCAGAACTATCCTATGGAGTATTGGTCAGATCAGATCAGATCAGTCGCTCAGTCGTGTCCGACTCTTTGCGACCCCATGAACCGCAGCACGCCAGGCCTCCCTGTCCATCACCAGCTCCCGGAGGTCACTCAGACTCGCATCCATCGAGTCAGTGATGCCATCCAGCCATCTCATCCTCTGTCGTCCCCTTCTCCTCTTGCCCTCAACCCCTCCCAGCATCAGAGTCTTCTCCAATGAGTCAACTCTTCACATGAGGTGGCCAAAATACTGGAGTTTCAGCTTTAGCATCATTCCTTCTAAAGAAATTCCAGGATTGATCTCCTTCAGAATGGACTGGTTGGATCTTCTTGCAGTCCAAGGGGCTCTCAAGAGTCTTCTCCAACACCACAGTTCAAAAGCATCAATTCTTCGGCACTCAGCCTTCTTCACAGTCCAGCTCTCACATCCATACATGACCACAGGAAAGACCATAGCCTTGACTAGGCGAACCTTTGTTGGTAAAGTAATGTCTCTGCTTTTGAATATGCTATCTAGGTTGGTCATAACTTTCCTTCCAAGGAGTAAGCGTCTTTTAATTTCATGGCTGCAGTCACCATCTGCAGTGATTTTGGAGCCCAGAAAAACAAAGTCTGACACTGTTTCCACTGTTTCCCCATCTATTTCCCATGCAGTGATGGGACCAGATGCCATGATCTTCGTTTTCTGAATGTTGAGCTTTAAGCCAACCTTTTCACTCTCCACTTTCACTTTCATCAAGAGGCTTTTTAGCCCCTCTTCACTTTCTGCCATAAGAGTGGTGTCATCTGCATATCGACAGAGATGGTGTGGACCTAACAGAAGCAGAAGATATTAAGAAGAGGTGGCAAGAATACACAGAAGAACTGTATAAAAAAGAGCTTCAAGACCTAGATAATCATGATGATGTGATCACTGACCTAGAGCCAGACATCTTGGAATGTGAAGTCAAATGGGCCTTAGAAAGCATCACTACGAACAAAGCTAGTGGAGGTGATGGAATTCCAGTGGAGCTATTCCAAGTCCTGAATGATGATGCTGTGAAAGTGCTACACTCAATATGCCAGCAAATTTGGAAAACTCAGCAGTGGCCACAAGATTGGAAAAGGTCAGTTTTCATCCCAATCCCAAAGAAAGGCAATGCCAAGGAGTGCTCAAACTACCGAACAATTGCACTCATCTCACACGCTAGTAAAGTAATGCTCAAAATTCTCCAAGCCAGGCTTCAGCAATATGTGAACCGTGAACTTCCTGATGTTCAAGCTGGTTTTAGAAAAGGCAGAGGAACCAGAGATCAAATTGCCAACATCTGCTGGATCATGGAAAAAGCAAGAGAGTTCCAGAAAAACATCTATTTCTGCTTTATTGACTATGCCAAAGCCTTTGACTGTGTGGATCACAATAAACTATGGAAAATTCTGAGAGAGATGGGAATACCAGACCACCTGATCTGCCTCTTAAGAAATCTGTATGCAGGTCAGGAAGCAACTGTTAGAACTGGAGTATTGGTGGGTGGGTGAAAATCAGTGGTCGTTATTTAGACACGGTCAATGCACTTTTTTTTTTTTTTTTTTAATTCAGTGTGATCCTTCCCTGATTCATTTTTCTCTCTTTCAGAGAGAGAGCCAAACCATGCCCTCAGCATGTGCCACATCTGGGAAGTACTCAACTGCAATGACAATGATAATAACAACTGGTATTTATTTGGTCTTTCCATGTGTCAAGATTTATTCTAAGAGCTTTGCATATTTCATTTCATTTATTCATCATGCAATCCCAGGAGGCTGATAATGCTATTATTCTAAAATGAAGAGACTGAGACATAAAGAGTTTAAGCCACTTATTCAAGGTCACACAGCCTAGGGGTTGGGTAGAAGCAGGATTCCTGCCAGGACAGTCTGCCTCCAGAGATTCTGCTCTCAACTTCCCTGCTAACTGTGTCCCCTATCTGGCTATTGACCCTACGGGGAGTTTTTGCATAAGGAGGAATCAAAACACATCACCTCTTGTGTTGAAGATCTGTTGTTAAAGACATTTCTTGAATTGACTTTCCCTCACCTACTATCAAGATTTGGCATCACCCCATCTCGGAAAGTCATATTTTATCTCTTCCAGACTTAGCCAGATGTTGCTTTTGTATTTTCACAAAACCCTTTGCTCTTATTTTTCATGTGGCATCAATTGTGATGGTCTAATTTCTCGTCTGTTTCCCCCTAGAGTGTGTGAGTTCCTTAAAGACAGAAACATATCTGTCAGTGCCTAGAGCCTACTGCTCAACAAATATTTGTGTAATTAATTAAGAAAAAACTGCAGTTTACTTACAACTTCTCAAGAACCTTACTAAAAAGAATGCTGATTTCCAGCTGTATTTATTCATTCATTATTTTATCCAATCATTTATTCATTTTTCAATAGGTATTTATTGAGAGAGAATCTTTCTAGGGGCTGAAGTGATAAAGTATACATGATTCCTGTCCATAAAGGGCTACTACAGGAGGTCTGGACATTAATCAGAATTGTCTAATTACAAAATTAGGATATGGGAGAAAGGCACAGAGTGCTATGTGAAAATATACAAGTAAACATAGAGGTCCCTGAGAATCAAAGAAAACCCATAATCCTACCAAAGGATCAAGTGGGTCATCCTTTGACTCTCTGGGTTGTGCCCCTGAGTCAGAAGCCACCACTGGTGATAGCAGGACAGTTCAGTTCAGTTGCTCAGTCTTGTCCGACTCTTTGCAACCCCATGAATTGCAGCATGCCAGGCCTCCCTGTCCCATCACCAACTCCCAGAATTTACCCAAACTCATGTCCATCAAGTCAATGATGCCATCCAGACATCTCATCCTCTGTCGTCCCCTTCTCCTGACCCCGATCCCTCCCAGCATCAGGGTCTTTTCCAATGAGTCAACTCGTTGGAAACTCATCATGAGGTGGCTGAAGTGTTGGAGTTTCAGCTTTAGCATCATGTCTTCCAATGAACACCCAGGACTGATCTCCTTTAGAATGGACTGGTTGGATCTCCTTGCAGGCCAAGGGATTCTCAAGAGTCTTCTCCAACACCACAGTTCAAAAGCATCAATTCTTTGGTGCTCAGCTTTCTTCACAGTCCAACTCTCACATCCATACATGACCACTGGAAAAACTATAGCCTTGACTAGATGGACCTTTGTTGGCAAAGTAATGTCTCTGCTTTTCAATATGCTAGGTTGGTCATAATTTTCCTTCCAAGGAGTAAGCGTCTTTTAATTTCATGGCTGAAATCACCATCTGCAGTGATTTTGCAGTGATTTTGACCAAAAAAATAAAGTCAGCCACTGTTTCCCCTGTTTCCCCATCTATTTCTCATGAAGTGATGGGACCAGATGCCATGATTTTCGTTTTCTGAATGTTGAGCTTTAAGCCAACTTTTTCACTCTCCTCAACAAGAGGCTTTCTAGTTCCTCTTCACTTTCTGCCGTAAGGATGGTGTCATCTGCATATCTGAGGTTATTGATATTTCTCCTGGCAATCTTGATTCCAGCTTGTGCTTCTTCCAGCCCAGCGTTTCTCATGATGTACTCTGAATATAACTTAAATAAGCAGGGTGACAATATACAGCCTTGACGTACTCCTTTTCCTATTTGTAACCAGTCTGTTGTTCCATGTCCAGTTCTAACTATTGCTTCCTGACCTGCATATAGATTTCTCAAGATGCAGGTCAGGTGGTCTGGTATTCCCACGTCTTTCAGAATTTTCCACAGCTTATTGTGATCCACACAGTCAAAGGCTTTGGCATAGTCAGCAAAGCAGAAATAGATGTTTTTCTGGAACTCTCTTGCTTTTTCCATGATCCAGCAGATGTTGGCAATTTGATCTCTCTTTCCTCTGCCTTTTCTAAAACCAGCTTGAACATCTGAAGTTCATGGTTCATGTATTGCTGAAGCTTGGCTTGGAGAATTTTGAGCGTTACTTTACTAGCGTGTGAGATGAGTGCAATTGTGTGGTAATTTGAACATTCTTTGGCATTGCTTTTCTTTGGGATTGGAATGAAAACTGACCTTTTCCAGTCCTGTGGCCACTACTGAGTTTTCCAAATTTGCTGGCCTATTGCATGCAGCACTTTCACAGCATCATCTTTTAGGATTTGAAATAGCTCAACTGGAATTCCATCACCTCCACTAGCTTTGTTTGTAGTGATGCTTTCTAAGGCCCACTTGACTTCACATTCCAGGATGTCTGGCTCTAGGTGAGTGATCATACCATCGTGATTATCTTGGTCATGAAGCTCTTTTTTGTACAGTTCTTCTGTGTATTTTTGCCATCTATTCTTAATATCTTCTGCTTCTGTTAGGTCCATACCATTTCTGTCCTTTATCAAGCCCATCTTTGCATGAAATGTTCCCTTGGTATCTCTAATTTTCTTGAAGAGATAGCAGGACAATTGAATGCAAATTTGAAAAGTCTGGACAAGTCAATGATTCCTACATAAAGGCTTGGAATGGTTGAGTTAAAGAAAAACTGTAACAATCATGGAAGCCAATTTTATGTACACTGGAAGACCTCATTTTAAGGTTCCAGGTAAACTGATTGTGCAAGAAAAATGCTAATCGGTCCCAGTTCATGGGAATTTATTCAATGTCCTAACACTATTTCTGGTAATAAATAGAGACTTGTGTCTACCTAGAAATTTTATGAGGCATTTACGGAGTTATCTTTATGTTCTCCGGTACTGATACTTTCACACAGAATCCTGAGCAAATCATCCTGAACCAACTTTGAGTTTTGTCAGGGATTTATTACAAATTCGTCTTGGTGCTACCCTCTGGTGGGTAAAACCAGATAGCAAGGATCAACCTTCTAATCCCAGGGAACATTCTGATAGAGTGAGTTTTTGTTTTATTTAGAGGAGGGCTCATAAGATATTATTAAAACAACTTGAACATCTGGTTTGGGGATAAAGTCATTTTCTTGTGTGACTGCCAAGCCACAGAGCCAGGCTTACCAAGAAAGCCTCCTTCTCTCTCAGCCTTCCGAAAAGCTTAATACCCAACTATAATAATGTGCCCCCTCCAACACAAACGAAGAGTACAGGAGAGCAGAATGAGGTCTTCAAGACACAGGGAAACTTCACCTGTGGTTGGAAAATCTGAGCAATAAGGAGCAGCTAGGATCCATTTTGAATCTTTTCTCAAGCTGATGGCCTCCTATTCAAACTCTCAGTGAAAGCATTCAAGAAAGAAGCAATATCCAAATGAAGTATTCACTGAATCCCAGGGAAATTCTTCTTCCCATCATTGCTGTACTCTCCTCTATCAAGTTGAGAGCTGACATTCAGTTTCAGAGAAAATAAAAACCAGAGTTAGCAAGTACCCTTAGAGAACATGTGAAATAGGACTTTTCTCTCTACACGAGTTCAGTGCTAATGCGGTCCTCTCCTTTGGTTGTGCTCTCTCTCTAGACAGGCCCTTAAGATATACAGACCCATATTCATTCATTCAAAAAATGCTACTGAGTACCTGTCAGGTAACAGACTCTGTACTAGGCACTGGACTCTATGATCTGATGGTACTTGTATTTTAGGCAGCCTAGATGCAATTAAAAGTATTCATAGAAGGATTATTAGCTGTGAAAGAACAGGAAAAGAGACAAATGAGGCACTAGGGATGTAACTACCTGCCCTCCCATGGAAGATCTTATAGTCATTTACGCTACCCTTTCCCACATTCCAGGCAATCAACACAGATAGAACAGATTGGTAAACAAAGTGAAGTCTACTTGCTGTCCCCAAACTTGAGTTTTCAGACAAGGGCAATGCAGCTCCCAAATAAGACATAATTATGTCCTGTCTTTCTATTCACAGTATCACACAGTTGGAAAACAGCCCAGAGATTTGTTTTGCTCAAGCCCCTTGTTTTGCAGTGACACCCAGTGGGGCAGTAACCTGCCTCAGCCTCCCAGCTCACCAGTGACAAAGCCCTGGCTGGAGACCCAAGTCTCGTGACTCCAATTCCAGGACCTTTGCCTGTTGTCTTCAATGGAGATTGTAACATTTTTATTTTATCCTACTCAACCGTCTCTCCATTCACTCATTGTGCTTTCATAACTCAAAGAACCTAGAAGAGGGAGGCAAGTAAAGCCGAAGCTTAGGAGTTAGCTACATTTTGTGGTGGGCAAAATGAAGTCATGAGCAGTAGGTTGTAGAAGCTTAGAAAAGAAAAGCATATCAGAACCCAGGAACTGAACAGAGATTGGGTTCTTTCTTTCTTAACTGTGTGAGAATATCCAGGTGTGGAGAAGTCATCCTTCTTTTGAGTCCTTTAGGTTGTCTTTTCATAGGTGGGAATTTGGGAAAGAAGGGAGGGGGTGGTAAGGGAGAAGTGGGGCAGGGACTAGATTCTTCCTCTTGTATTTGCTACCTGCTGTTGCTTGACCACCTACCTAATGCAAATGCTGAGGATAATCTAGTATATGCCAAACCTATGATACTTTTTTTTTTTTTTTGCATCTGATAGCAGTTTGCCAGAGGCAGTCAACTATAAACAGGCTTTTAGGCTGACAATCCAAGACTCCTCACAGAATTGACTCAGCGGATATTTTGTCCAAGGTACATAGAGCAAGTTTGCTAAGTCTAGGTCATTCTGATAAATTCTTGAAAACAGGGACCCTAGACTGCAAGGGGAGAACATCAAAGATCTCCTGGGGCTGTATCTAAGAGCTGGCAACTGGCCTATGTCCTCACTTTACTCCAGCCTTGGAGCCTGTAGCAAAGGAAGCTTACCAGGCAGAAGTTCTCTTCTGTCTTCTTTTTTTTTATGATTTAGTTTTTATTGAGATAACACTGGTTTAAAACATGATATAAGTTTTGTGTTGTGCACCATTCTATTGGGTTGACCAAAAAGTTCATTCAGATTTTTCTGTAAGATATTATGGAAAACCCTGAATGAACAACTCAATATTTTTATTTCTGTGTAGACTACAGCATGCTTACCACTAAAAATTTAGTTTCCCATCCATCACCATGCAGTTGGTACCTTTACTCATTTTTACCTCCCCCTGGTCGCTCGACCTCTGGTAACTACTACTGTTTTCTGTTCTCTGTCTACATGTTTGCTTTCATTTGGTTTGTTCATTTATTTTTTGTTTGCTTGTTTTTTATATTCTATATATAAGTGAAATCATATGATATTTGTCTTTCTCTAGCTGAGAAAGACAAATAATAATATCTATTATTTATCATAATACCCTCAAAGTTCATTCATATTGTTACAATGGTCAGATTTCATCTTTTACTATGTCTGAGTAGTATTCCATTGTGTGGAATACTACTATATATTCTTTATATATATACACTATATATTCTTTATCCATTCATCTGTTGATGGGCCCATATCTTGGTTATTGTAAATAATGCTATAATGCTGTAAGGATGGTTCAACATCTGCAGATCAATAATGTGATATACCACATTAACCAAAAAAATAATAAAATCCATATGATTATCTCAGTAGATGCAGAAAAGTATTTGACAAGATTCCATACCCATTTATGATAAAAACTCTTAATAAAGTATGTATAGAAGGAAAGTACCTCACCATAATAAAGGCCATATATGATAAACCCAGGGCTTCCTAGGTGGCAGTAGTGGTAAAGAACCTGCCTGCCAATGAGGAGATGCAGAGACATGAGTTCAATCCCTGGGTCAGAAAGATTCCCCTGGAGGAGGGCATGGCAACCCACTCCAGTAGTCTTGCCAGGAAAATCCCATGGACAGAGGAGCCGGGCAGGCTAAACTCCACAGGGTCATAAAGGGTCAGACACGACCCAAGCAACTTAGCACACAGTGCATGATAAACGCATAGCTAACATCATACTCCTCTTCTTTAAGGCCATCTGCTTAGCTGTGACTCCCCTGAAGAATCAGAGCTTCTTGACTTGAAAAAAATCTCAGAAGATTATCTAGTCCACCCCTTACTCCAAGGAGGTAAGTTAATAATGTCATTAATAAGACTATGTCATAGGTTTTCATGTGGAGGGAAGAAGAATTAAAGAACTGAGTGGACAGAGAGTCCCAGAGCACCCCATGGGAACACAAGGTATTCCTGGCTCAGGCAGGAAAATAATAGGATATAATAGATTAGTAGCCATCACCCTTTTACGTGCACCAGGATCACCTGGAGGCCTTTAAAATAGATCACTGGAACCCTCGCTCTAGAGACTCTGACTCTAGTAGATTTAGGACTAAAGATTTTATCATTCATAAGAGGTTCCGATTCTACTGATACTGCTGGTCCAGAAACCACACTGCAGGAACTTGTAATAGGTAAAAAGAGGGAAAACCCGTGGCCACTGCCCCTTGCCTTTTGGAGGCCCTGGAGAGGGAGTTCATGAGTAGGAATTGTCCATAGTGAGATAGATTCTTTAGATTTATGTTATTCTTTTCCGTCTATTAAATGTCATATTTGAACTTTGTAAGAAAGGGAGTCCTGAGCCAATTGGTATAGGCTACAAAAATCATTCCCTTAAGTAATTTTACTTAAATTATTTACTTAAGGGGAGAATTCACTTAAAAATGAAAAGATATAAAGCTAGCACTATATGCAGGTGGTATGGCTGAGCTGTAGGAATAATGAGGGACTTCCTTGGAGCTGGTGATCTGGTGAATTGAGGTGCGTGTGGGGAAAGCAAGAAGGAGAGGGAGACCAGGTCTCCTGTGTGCTGGTACTCCTTCAGTGTCACCCTAAGTATGCGGTAGGTTGCAAATTATAAGTTGTTTTGTTTCCAGTTATGCTAACTTTTATTCATATTTAGGAGACATGGCCCTGTGGGAGAAGGAGCCCCAGACCAGGAAGTTGGCAGGGCCCAATATGGTTGGTTTGTGGTGCAGGCAAACCATCTTAGCCCTCTGCATCTTAGCTTCTTCATCTGTAAATGGAAATAACAATGTTTGCCCTGTAATCCTGCTGAACTCCTTGAGGGTCCAATGAGAGCAGATGTAAAGGCTCTTTTCAAGAATATAAAGTGTTTTAGAAACGGAAGAAATTATTATTCATTCATTCAACCAAATTGCATTGGCTGTCAACCATGTGCTAACCCCCAGGGGGTACCATGAGGAACAAAATAAAACAAGGACCTTGCCTCCTTGTGGGGAAAAGAGGAAATAGAAGCTTTCTTTTCAGTCAGTTTTTTCTTTACTCCTTCACTCCCTCCCCTCCCATTTTGCTACTACTGAGAAGACTTTTCATGGGAACAGCAGAGATTAATATATGCAACTTGAGAGGTTCCCTGGGAGAGAGTCTTCTGGTGCCCTTGCATGTCCTCTCCAGAACACTGCATATTTTCATCTCTAAGCTGGAGGACATCAGCCCTGGGATTTCTTTGGAAGGAATGATGCTAAAGCTGAAACTCCAGTACTTTTGCCACCTCATGTGAAGAGTTGACTCATTGGAAAAGACTCTGATGCTGGGAGAGATTAGGGGCAAGAGGAGAAGGGGACAACAGAGGATGAGATGGCTGGATGGCATCACTGACTTGATGGACGTGAGTCTGAGTGAGCTCCGGGAGTTGGTGATGGACAGGGAGGCCTGGTGTGCTGTGATTCATGGGGTCGCAAAGAGTCGGACACGACTGAGCGACTGAACTGAACTGACTGAGCTGAAGCTGGTAAATGTGGGAGACCTGGGTTAAAACCCTGGGTTTGATCCCTGGGTTCTATCCCTGGGTTGAAAAGATCCCCTGTAGAAGGGAATGGCTACCCACTCCAGTATTCTGGCCTGGAGAATTCTATGAACTGTATAATCCATGGAGCCACAGAGTCGGACATGACCAGACAACTTTCACATATCATATATGTGAAATATATATACACACACAAAATGACAAAGGAAAGAGGGCAGAGGGCTGGCAAGGTGGGTGGAAAAGACCCTCCAGTTGAATCACTGGGTCCCAAGCCTATAATCAACTTGTGGTTTTGGGGTAAAGTATTTAAAACCTCTGTGGACCCATTTTTATCTGTAATATGGTGATAGCTCAGAACCAAGATTCAACAGTCCTTGTTGTGTAAACATTGAAATAATTCTGTTCCAGTTGATGAAAGTTCCACACTCCAGCACCTAGGAGGTAATGCCCAGCGTGGTGAGTGCCTCTCATCCTGGGCTCCAGTGCAGCTTCCATATCATTCTGTTTGGTTGGTAGCTGTGCCAAAAAAGTAAAAGTAGTGAAAGTGTTAGTTGCTCCATCATGTCTGTCTCTTTTGCGAACCCATGGATTGTAGCCCACCAGGCTCCTCCGTCCACGAAATTCATCAAGCAGGAATACTGGACTGGATAGCCATTCCCTTCTTCAAGGGATATTCCCAAGGCAAGGATCCATGCCAAATCAATCATTAAATATATGTGACCATCACTTGACTACCCCTTGTCTATTCCATTTTTGTGATGATCACATAATGGTCCAGTAAATGAATGCCTTGATTGCTACTATAAGTGGGTGCTCAGTAGTTTGGTTTCCTTCTGGGCAGGTTTCTTCATGATGAAGGATGGATGGAGGTGGCAGAAAGGAAAAGAAGGCAAGAAGTTGGTAGGGAAGGAGCAGAGAGTGAGACTATGGTAAGTGGGTGGGGAGGCCCACTTCTCTCTGGACCTGGGATGCGCTTAGCCAGTGCCCTTCCCCACCCCCGGGGTGAAGTCCAAAGAGAAAGCAAGAGCCTTGTCAAAGGGCTTGGCATCCCTTGAATGGAGCACAGAGTGTTATTGTTATGTAGTAACAACTCAGGCCCACATCGCTAATTTATTCCATTCTAATCTCCCCTTCAGTGGGGAGACAAAAGTCGGATGGCTCTCCCTTGCACAGCCTTGCAACCTGCCACTGGGAGAATAGTTTCCTTGTTTCGCTGGGCTCCTCTCACATTTGCACTTTCTTGGCAAACCTGCTCAAAGGTATCAGAATCTGCAGGCACGCCCCACAAAATGATATGTTTGGAATTTAATCAAGTGCCCCACAAAATGGGACTATTTACCTTGCCCCTGGAAGCGCTCACTTTAAAAATATTTAAAGTGATCAAAATACAAATAATGAGGGCTCTGCCCTTCACAATAGGCTTTTTAGGATTTATGTATTTTGATACACATACCTCACTCTTCCCAAGAAGCAAGGTCAGGCATTTCTCTGGTTCTGACATGTTAGTGGAGAGAGAGGTAGAAAGATGGCGGGGGTCCAGTCCTATTTTTTTTTTTTTTTTTTAGTGATACTTCTTTGCCTTGCTCATTGGCATCTCTTTTCTTGCATGAGGGACCTGGAAAAGCCTTTCACTGCAGTGTCGGGTGGCATGGTCCGAATGCTTGGAATTACCAAGCTACAAGTGCCAACCCTTCAAGTGGCTTTGAAGTCTTGTAGGGAGCAGTTTCAGGCCTGAAAGTGAGGGCCCACAGGAACCCAGAGAGAAAAAAAGTCTTTGTCACTTAGCAGTCATTTCATTCCTTTATATTTTCCTTTCATTGCAGCCCCTGACCCACACCCCAGGGGTTGCGTAATGCTTCTCTGTGATTCTCAAACCCTCAGTCCCAGCTTCAACCACTTCACTGAGAAGATCTATCTTCCTCACTCTCCATTCCTCTCCTCCTTGACGATTTGTTCTCTTCTCTCATTTTTTATCCACTCTCCTCCTTTCCTTCAGCTGACAAAACCTTTGCCCTCCTTGCTAAGTGGAAGGCACCCCCTGGGCTCATGATCACCCAATGGTCTTCTCTCTTGGGTAATTAATTTATCCTGTCTTGGGTGGCCTCATGCTTTCCAAAAGCTCCTTTCCTCATTTTTAAAAGGACCCTCACTCCCTCCCAGCATGTAAAATCAACACATATACCTCTTAACCTGGAAACTGGCACCACAGTCCTCTTGTTTCCTTCCTCATTAGAATTGTTGAATTGGTAGTCTCCACTGGTTGGCTCCTCTTTCTCAATTCCCCTAACCATACATCCTTTCAAACTGACTTCTGCCCAAATGACATCATTTGAATCTGTCTTAATAAGTGGTGCCATACTGACTTCACTTTCGAATCAATTCCTCAAACAAACTTTTTCTTTCAAAAAAACAGTTATTTATCTGGCTGTGCTAGATCTTAGCTGCGACGTGCAGAATCTATGATGTTTATTGTAGTATGTGGAATGTTTAGTTTGTGGCACGTGGGATCTAGTTCCCTGACCAGGGATTGAACCCAGGCTCCCTGCTTTGGGAGTGTAGAGTCTTAGCCACTGGACCACCCGGGAAGTCCCAAAACAGCTTTTTCTTCTGTCAAATCTTACCTTCACCTTTACCCACTCCAGGGTTTAAAATGACCCTGTTGACATCCTCTTCTTCTTGAAATGACTCCTGTACATTGTAATAGCAGTAGTTCTCCTCCTGCAACAAAGAATAGTCTTTCTCAGGTTTTCTAAGTGGCTCCTCCTCAGCTGAGGAGAAAAACATTCTCAAAGAGTCTTTCCCTCGGCTCCCTTTCTTTCTCTCCTCCCCTTCCCCTTCCCCTGCCTCTTCCTCTCTCTCTTAGTAGTGTTATCCAGTGCCATGGCCTCAGTGACCACTCCTTACCTCTATAGAACTTCCCCCCAGGACTCTCTTGCCTTCTGGGTTCCAGACCCTTAATTCCAACAATCTGCTGGACTTCTCTCTTTGTCTGTACCGCTTGCATTTTAGCATAAATGAGTTTTCAAAACCAAAATCACATTTCCTTTTTGAAACTTAGTCAGCCTTCTGACTTCTTTATTCTTATAAGTGCTACAAATATTACATTAGCAAACTGAAACTATGTGACTGTCTCACTCCATTTATTTAACTCACTATTTATATTTGTTCTCTGCGTTTTCTCTTGCCTCTCCCCCCTGCTTTTCCTTCCACATGTTTCACCTCAGTTTACATTACATGATCTCTTCTTGCCTGGATTCCTGCAATAACCTGTTAGGTGGTTGTCTCCTTGATTTTGTGTTCTTGTTTTGTTTTTGTGATTTTGTGTTCTTGTTTTGTTTCTGTCTTATGGTCCTCAGCCAAATCAATCTTCTTGAAGCCCAATTCTGAGGACTCTTTCACCCTTTCACCTCTCTTCTTAATTAAATTTGGAGTCTTCAAAATGCCATACAGGTCTTTCCACAAGTTGATCCTAAAGATATTTCCAGGCTTAAAAGTAGTGTCCTATGCGTGCGTGCGTGCATGCTTAGTAACTCATTGACTAGTCACCAAGTGTTTGACTCTGTGTGACCCCTCGGACTGTAGCCCACCAGGCTCCTCTGCCCATGGGATTTTCCAGCCAAGAATACCAGAGTGGGTTACCATTTCCTTCTCCAGGGGATCTTCCTTACCCAGGGACTGAACCCACATCTCGCATCTCCTGCATTGGCAGGCAGATTCTTTACCACTAGTGCCATCAGGGAAGCCCCCACGGTCCATAATTAACCTATTTTCTAGTCAAATGATATGGAAGTATTTCCTAGTTATGCCCAGAATGATTTCCAATATCTGTCCCTTTGTTTATATTCTTTCTTTTGCCCAACACCCTCAAGAGCATGGTCACTCAAATGCAATGGGGGCTGTCTCTTCCCTATATTCCTACAAAGCTTAGTCTGGGCTTCCTTGTGTTCCTGTCCACTGTCAGGAACTTAATATTGCCTATTTTGAGAGCCTGACATCCCTGCTTCTCACTTCTCCAGTTCCCAAGAACTTTAGGGGGAAAGAATATATCATAGACCTTTTTAGAATCTTGCATAGCACCTGAGCCAATATCTTCTACATAGTTGTTCTCTGATACATATTTTGGAATGTTGAAGTTTTTTTTTTTTTCTTAATCACTGTAATTTTAGAAAACTTTAACATTTATTTCCTCTATTTTGAAAAGTTTTTTCTTCTATTTATTTTTTATTTTAATTAATGACTGGAAATGCTAGAAACTAGTTGCCACACATAAACATTCTCACCACAAACTCATTTATACTCAAAAATACTACTCTCACCAACATTTTTAGAGTGATCATGAATTCCTATTTAAATAAGTTAATGGAGAAAGAAAATATAAAAGTCCAATTGTAATATACCCAGAAGCTTCTAGGGCCAGGATGTTATGGAACTGATACTTCTTTTAAAAAAAAAAAAAAAAAAAATGCCCAAAGCTTTGTATGGAGAAGGAAATGGTAACCCACTCCAATATTCTTGCCTGGGAAATCCCATTACCAAAGGAGCAGTCCATGGGGTCACAAAGAGTTGGACATGACTTAGCAACTAAACAACAACAAAGCTTTGTAATAATGAGACTTCCAAGGTGATGAGCACAAAGTCCCCTAGACTCTCTCCCAACACCCAGTTCTCTTCCCCTACATTCTGCCTGTAAGAGGATCTAAGGAAAGACAAACAAAGGAAGTTTCTGTACCTCACTATGGAACCATCAGGAGATCCCTTCTGGTCTTTGTTTGTTCATTACCCTATACAACCAGAAGCAAAAAATAAACTTCAGTCAACTCCCTGGATATTAGTTCTCTAAATTTAAAAAAATAGAATATTTGGAAAATATCCTTAATAACTAACAAAAAAGAGTTGGCTATTGAGTGTAGGAACTATGTGTCAGTCCCTTGTTTGTTTCTCCCACAAGATTAAATCCTGTTCTTAGCACATAGTGCCTGACCAATCTATTCTCGTTGATTGATTATAGATGGCTGAGGCGATGGCACTCCACTCCAGTACTCTTTCCTGGAAACTCCCATGGATGGAGGAACCTGGTAGGCTGCAGTCCATGGGGTCTCGAAGAGTCAGACACGACTGAGCGACTTCCCTTTCACTTTTCACTTTCATGCATTGGAGAAGGAAATGGCAACCCACTCCAGTGTTCTTGCCTGGAGAATCCCAGGGACGGGGGAGTCTGGTGGGCTGCCAACTATGGGGTCACACAGAGTCAGACACTTAGCAGCAGTAGCAGATTTACTTTTAGGGGACTCTTTTGGAAACTTTCCTTGATCCCTCAACTCAGGTAAAAGTTGATGACCTGTATATCTGTATCCAGTTCACTCATTGGCTGAGAACTACAAAAAATTTTGTCAACAGCTGTTGACAAAATTGTATCTTTATTAAATGGAGAAAAATGTGGTTGGCTGGTAGGATCCAAATCTTTTAAAGCCATGTCTTAAACCACATATATGTGTGTGTGTGTGTGTGTGTGTGTGTGTGTGTGTGTGTGTGTGTCGTTTCCAGATGCATTTGTATGTAGTTCTTTTCCTTTGGCTGTGGAATGGAAACAGCAGTTTGATCTCACTCTTCAACAGGTAGACTCCTCTAGCCATCTTGGACCACTTCTGTGCCACAGGCAAAGTTTTCTTCTTCCCAAGCTTTATTTTGAAGCAAGTTCAAGGAAATTCAAAACAGCAGGGTTGGGTGAAAAAAATAAGAAGTCTTTTGTTCAGCATGTACAGTTTGAATCGTGTCAGGAAATATTGCTACTTCCATTTCATTACACTTTACTTTGGAGGAACCATTTTTTTTTTTTTTTTACAAAGTCAGGAGAACTCTAAGTCAGGAGGCTGTCCACAACTGAGTCTCATGGACAGATGGCTGGCTCAAACACATAACAAAGGTTCTGTTGTGATGTTGCCAGTTCTATTTCATGAAATCTTTTTTGGTATAAACTGGAGAAAGCACTTTGTTCAGTTAAAGATTTTTTTTCCTGCCAGTTGTCTTTGCCAAGGTCAATGTTTCTATTACATGGGGAAGTATACACTCCCTCTGGCGGCTGATTTAACACATTTTTCTTTACCAAAAGACCCATGGATCTCAGTAGCTAGAATGTCTTGGTGTAATGTACATTCATTTAACAAATACTTACTGAGATTATGCATCAGGCACTGTACTAAGTGGTGTTGGAAAACCCAAGTCTTGCTCTGGGTCTGCCCATGTTAACTCACTGTTGAACCTGTTAACAAGACAGACACTTAACCTCTCTCTGCTTCATTTTCTCAGTGCAGTATATAAACACACTGCTTATCTCAAAACATAGTATTGATGATCCAAAGAGATAAAATAATGGTGAGTGGTCATACATTGTAAATTAGAGGTCACACCATGCTTAAAATAATTAGTGCCTTCCTGTTGCCATAAAAATAAAACCCAACCTTCTTTCATGGACTCAAAGACCCAGAATAATCTGGTCTCTGTCTTTTATCCCACACCATTCTTCCTCTGGAGAATATCACACATCCATCCTGGCCAACCAACATTTCCCTGAAAGCACGATTTCCCCCTCAAGGCTTTCGTGTGTATTTCCTCCTCTACCTGGTAAGCTGTTTCTCCTACTCTTTACCTGCTGAAACTCTTATTTATTCTCATTTTAAAAGCCACTTTTTCAGAAATTCCTTTGCTAATCACCAACTCTAAAAGTGATTCCCTTTATTATTTTCTTTCATAGAATCCTATTTTCCTTCATAACGTTTATCCTACATAGAAATGTATTTATTTGCTTTTTTAAAAAGTTACTATCTTCCCTATTAGAATAAAAGCTCCAAGAGAGCAGGTGCAGTGCCTGTATAATACTGGATTGTGGTGCCATTGCCTTCTCAGTCATTATGCATACCTCACATCATTTGGAATTTGCAGAATGAATGAATGAATGAATGAAACCTGTGAAGTACTATAGAAATATAAATTTGTTATTATATAAAAATGAAATAATATGTAAAATTTAAGAAAAAAGGATTGTATATTTAATAAGTATTATTGGGATATGAATTTTTAAATTATTTTAATTGTGTACTCAATTATGTTTAATGCCATATATTTCATGATTGCCTAAGCAAATAGGATTCTAGAAGTTCTAAACCCTCATGATAAAACTGGGTCCAGAGATGTGAAGTGATATATATGAAATCACACACGGGCAGACTCAGGACTAGAATGTGTGTCTCTGATCCTTGATCCAGAGTTCTTTTCACTACATTGTGCTTATTCATGTATTCATTATTATTATAAAACCTAATTTCTTAAAGCTTAATAGATTTATTAACTCTTGTGTTATTTCTAGGCCATACTGTGCTTAGTTGCTCAGTCATGTCTAACTCTTTGTGACCCCATGGTCTGTAACCCACCAGGCTCCTCTCTCCTTGGGGATTCTCCAGGCAAGAATACTGGAGTGGGTTACCATGCTCTCCTCCAGAGGGTCTCCTCAAGCCAGGAATGGATACCAGGTCTCCCTAATTGCAGGCAGATTCTTTACTGTCTGAGCCAGCAGGAAAGTCCTAGGCTAGAGCAACTATAACCAAATTGTTTAATATTTATAAAACATATTAACATATTATCTTTCATCCTGAACTCCTAGTACTAAAAGAGACATAGCTCTTAGCTCAATCCCTCCCTCCTTTTTTTTTTTTTTTTTTTTTTTTGTACGTTTCCATTCAGTTCTTGATGAAAAGAGTGAAAAGGTTGGCTTAAAGCTCAACATTCAGAAAATGAAGATCATGGCATCTGATCCCATCACTGCATGGGAAATAGATGGGGAAACAGTAGAAACAGTGTCAGACTTTATTTTTCTGGGCTCCAAAATCACTGCAGATGGTGACTGCAGCCATGAAATTAAAAGACACTTACTCCTTGGAAGGAAAGTTATGACCAACCTAGATAGCATATTCAGAAGCAGAGACATTACTTTGCCAACAAAGGTTCGCCTAGTCAAGGCTATGGTCTTTCCTGTGGTCATGTATGGATGTGAGAGCTGGACTGTGAAGAAGGCTGAGTGCCGAAAAATTGATGCTTTTGAACTGTGGTGTTGGAGAAGACTCTTGAGAGTCCCTTGGACTGCCAGGAGATCCAACCAGTCCGTTCTAAAGGAGATCAGCCCTGGGATTTCTTTGGAAGAAATGATGCTAAAGCTGAAACTCCAGTATTTTGGCCACCTCATGTGAAGAGTTGACTCATTGGAAAAGACTCTGATGCTGGGAGGGATTGGGGGCAGGAGGAGAAGGGGACGACAGAGGATGAGATGGCTGGATGGCATCACTGACTCGATGGATGTGAGTCTGAGTGAGCTCCGGGAGTTGGTGATGGACAGGAAGGCCTGGCGTGCTGAGATTCATGGTGTCGCAAAGAGTCGGACACGACTGAGCAACTGATCTGATCTGATCTGATCTGATTCAGTTCAGTTCAGTCGCTCAGTCGTGTCTGACTCTTTGCGACCTTTGTCATCCTTTGTGCTCAGAGGGTCTTTTGCATCTGAAACTCATATTCTTCAGTTCTGGAGAATTTTCTTGAGTTATTTCTTTTATTATTTCTCCCCCTGCTCCATTCCCCATGTTTTCTTTTTCTGTAACTCTATTTTCCCTTAAAAACCTTCTACTGAGTTTTTCATCAGCTATCATAACTTTAATTAGCAATAGCTTTTCAATGTTTTTTGACTATTTCTTTTAAAAACAAGCTGATCCTATTTCAAAGGCACAACATCCTTTCTTAAATTGCTGAGAAAAGAAATGGCAGAATTTTTGAAATTATTCTTTTCTTTGCATCCTTTTTTGGTCTTTTTGTCCCTTTTCTCCCATTTGTGTGATTTAGTCATTGTCTTTGTGTTGAGGCTTTCCTCAAACATTTGGTGATTCTTGGCTGCCCATTCTTATTTAAGAGAGGATAAGGTTGCCAGGTGAGATACAGAATAGTTTAATTTGAACTTTTGATAAACAATGAATACATTTTCAGTATATGTTAAATATAACATTTTTTATTTGCTAAATCTGGCCATCTTAAGAGAGAAGCACAGAGCAGCTGAGGAAAGATCTGTGTACATGGATAAGACTTGTTGACCCCTATGTGTCACTAAGCTGATCTAAATGGATCAGCTGGATACCTGGTCATCAGATCAGATCAGATCAGATCAGTCGCTCAGTCATGTCTGACTCTTTGCAACCCCATGAATTGCAGCACGCCAGGCCTCCCTGTCCATCACCAACTCCTGGAGTTCACTCAGACTCATGTCCATCGAGTCAGTGATGCCATCCAGCCATCTCATCCTCTGTCGTTCCCTTTTTCTCCTGCCCCCAATCCCTCCCAGCATCAGAGTCTTTTCCAATGAGTCAACTCTTCGCATGAGGTGGCCAAAGTACTGGAGTTTCAGCTTTAGCATCATTCCTTCCAAAGAAATCTCAGGGCTGATCTCCTTCAGAATAGACTGGCTGGATCTCCTGGCAGTCCAAGGGACTCTCAAGAGTCTTCTCCAACACCACAGTTCAAAAGCATCAATTCTTTGGCGCTCAGCCTTCTTCACAGTCCAACTCTCACATCCATACATGATCACAGGAAAAACCATAGTCTTGACTAGACGGACCTTTGTTGGCAAAGTAATGTCCTGCTTTTCAATATGCTATCTAGGTTGGTCATAACTTTCCTTCCAAGGAGTAAGCGTCTTTTAATTTCATGGCTGCAGTCACCATCTATAGTGATTTTGTAGCCCAGAAAAATAAAGTCTGACACTGTTTCCACTGTTTCCCCATCTATTTCCCATGAAGTGATGGGACCGGATGCCATATGATCTTCATTTTCTGAATGTTGATCTTTAAGCCAACTTTTTCACTCTCCACTTTCACTTTCATCAAGAGGTCATTAGTATCTTTAAATCTTAATGTTGGGCTGGGTCAGAGTTCCCAGACCAGAGTCATTCAACCTTTAGCCTAGGGGATTATGGCATGGCTGTCAGTTCCATGACAGGGGAAGGCAATGGCACCCCACCCCAGTACTCTTGCCTGGAAAATCCCATGGGCGGAGGAGCCTGGTAGGCTCCAGTCCATGGGGTCGCTAAGAGTCGGACACGACTAAGCGACTTCACTTTCACTTTTCACTTTCGTGCATTGGAGAAGGAAATGGCAACCCACTCCAGTGTTCTTGCCTGGAGAATCCTAGGGACGGGGGAGCCTGGTGGGCTGCCGTCCATGGAGTCACACAGAGTCGGATACGATTGAAGTGACTTAGCAGTCAGTTCCAGGAACTAAGCCGAGACAAGAGGCTGAGATTCTCATCATTCAGAATGTGTGCTTGTAATGAATCCCTTGTTGTCAGTTGGATGTTCCTGCCTTCAGGCATGCCTGTCATCCTTTGGTTTAGAATCTTACTGATAACAGCCTTACTGGAGTCTTTAGTCTTCTGCCAGAGGGCGAGGGGACCACTTCTCAAACGCAGTTAGCAAGTCCTATATCAGCTTTGGCTGCACACCCACTTTCAGAGGTATTTCTTGCTGCTGCTTTATGAGACTTTCTGGTATTTTGCAGTGCAAATCAGGTTGCTTCTGGGCTTCCCCCACTGTCAACTTAAATTTCAGCTTCATGGGTCTGCTAAGCCTGTTGCCCCTCAACCATCTGCTTTCTATCTTCCAAAATGTTGTTGTTGTTGTTTTCCTTCTTATTCTTTTTGTCCTTATGGGTTAATGTCTTTAAAATCGATCCTTTTATTGTCTTTTTTAGTGAGTTTGGGAGATGGAGTGTAATGTAAAGCATATGTTAAATCTGCCACCTCTAACTAGAAGCACAGCTATGAATTTTCAAAGTGACTACAGGAGAGTCATTTAGTTGTTCTTTTCTCAATTTTCTTTTTGTAAAATGAGAAGACTAAGAGAGATGATTGTTGATGGGCCCCACACAAAATTTTATGGTTGTATAATCTCCCACATTACCATTCTTAACTGAGACTGTCAGGTTACAGCTTCCTAAACCTTCAGAATAAATTCTGTGTTCAGTCTTTTAAGGAATAGACAAAGACATTGTCTACATTTTCAATTATATTGAGCCTCCTAACTCTGCCACTTGGTATGATGGAAATTTCTCTGAAGCCTGGACTTCTGTGAAGTTTATTTCCCTGCAAATGTAGACAACAATAGAAACTTCTTCATAAAGCTGCTGAGATGAGCAAATGAGTTAATCCACAGGAAAGTGATTCACATATGGAAAGCTGCTACACAAATATTAGTTGATGTTTTGGGGGAGGATAGTGCATCTTCTCAACATAATAGTTCTTGGCCTTTAAAGCCTTCTGGTTGGGAAATCATAGTATTTATCTTTAGTTGCCTGGACTTAATAGGTGATACTACTAGTCCTTGAATGTTGCCAGTGAGTTAGTTCCTATAGAGCACTGAGTCCTCCAAGACCTTAATAATACTATTAATACAAGCCATTCTTAATGGAAAACTATTAATATGTTAGGTAATCCAAAAAGTACTTTATATAAAGCCAGTCCTCTGTATTCACAGTGCAAAACTACAGTTCAGGAGGGTGGAATGTAAGGGACTTAGGATCCAGTGGATTTTGTTGTCCATGGATACCTGGTATCCTGGAACACACTGGATACCAAAGGATGACTCTATCTGCAGCATCTCTAATCTTTATAGCAGTCCTGCAAGATAAAGTCCTATTGAACTCATTTTGCAGATAAGGAAAAATGGTGCTCACAAAAGTTGTCATCTGATCAAGTTCACTTAGTAAATAGTGGAGTTGGGATTCAAACCAGGTCTGTCTGGCACTGAAGTCCATGGGCACTCAAAAGAGTGCTTTTAACTCTTCAGAAGCCACTAATAAATCTTATAACATTGTGAATGAACTTTGAATAAGATCTGTAATTTGGTTTCTTCTAGTCTCAATTCTGGCATGGTCTGCTTTGTCATCTCTATTGGTCTATTGGTCCTGCTTTCTCATCTCTCTCCTTTTGTATTCAGTGACTGTCCACTCAGCCTGCAGGATTCCATCAAGGTCCAGCTTCTTCATGAAGTCTTTCTTTACTTCTCCAAGCAAAACCGACTGCACCTTTCTCTATGTTCTCTGACCACTTTAATTTGTATCAGACAAAACTGCCTCTTCTTAACCATATTTGACTGACAAAAATGACTTCAAATGACTTCACATTGTTTGACCAAATATCTCTTTATCCCATTGCACTGTAGTTGGGGACAGGCTCTGTCTGTCCTCTCCCCACCCCACCCCCAGACTGTAAGGTCCATGACAGTTAATTATAACAAGAACTGTCCTTCTGAGCACTTACTATGGGGCAAAACTGATCTACACACTTTACATGAAAAAGCTCATTTAATCCTCAGAGCAACCCCATAAGAGTTGCATATATATGCATTATATGTAAAAATATTATATATTATATAATAGTATAAATAATATTATAATACTAGGTAATATATAAAAACAGTATTATCTATACTATGATACAATATATTGCATAATTGGAAAAGACCCTGATGCTGGGAAAGATTGAAGGCAAAAGAAGAAGGGGGTGGCAGAGGATGAAATAGTTGGATAGCATCACCGACTCAATGGTCACGAATTTGAGCAAACTCCAGGAGATAGTGAAGGACAGGGGAGCCTGGCATGCTGCAGCCCATGGGGTCACAAAGAGCTGGACACGACTTAGCTACTAAACAACAACAAGAGCAAATATTATATATAAGCTAACGTGCTCGCAGGTGTTATGGTTGTAGGCAGGAACACAACTAAAGCTCAGCTCTTGCCCTTGTGGAGATCAGGGCACTGCGAGGCCCTCTGGCAAACAGCGCAGCAGTGATAATGAGGAGTGATTGCTGGACTGCAGTGATGAACCTTAGGGGAGTTATGAATGAATGACCTGCTGAGCTCCTGGTGCAAAGGAGGAGGTGACAGAGGAGACAGTCCAGTCCTGGGGGAGGAGAGGGGTAGAATTATCCAAGTGAATAGGTATTCAAGGTCAGTGCACATGTGTTCCAGGCTGACAAAGCTGCTTATGCAAAGGTCCTGAGTGGGGATGGAGTGGATGAGGAGGAGCAAAGCAGCTGGTGAGCTTTCAGAGCAGAGCAGAGTGGGGCAGGACTGGAGGCTATGGGACCAGTGGGTTGGATATGAACCCCAGCTCTATCATATATTACCATAGTGATGTTGGGCAGATTTCTTAACCTCCTTGCACCTCAATTTCCTTTCCTGTAAAATGGGTGTGGTAACAGTACCCACTTGGTGGGGTGGGAAGAAAGATTACCCAGGTTAATACTTACAAAGCACTTAAAATAGTGCCTGGTTTGCAGAAAATGCTGAAAAATAATTGTTAAGTAATTAATTTTCCTATGTGTAGAGTTAATGAAAGAAGTTTTGCTTCAGAAAAGTGAGAAGGTTATGATTAGAGCTGTAATTGGGTTCTTATAATTATAAAATAATTAGAATAATAGCCATTACATATTTATCGTGTGATTAATATTCATCCCGTGGCATGCTGACTTCAAAACAACCTTGGGAGAAAGGTACTGATGTCATTTTATTCATGAGTTCATTGAGGCACAGAGAGGTGAAATAACATTCTCAAACTCTGAACAAGTTGGAGAGACAGGTTTTTAAACCAGGCATTTGCCTCTGGAGTCCTTGAGCTGAGCCACGATGCTGTAATGTCTTTCTGGCATTACACAAGATTTAAAATAAAAGTGAAATGTGTTAGGTCGGTAGATTATTCTTATTTTAATGGGGTTGGCTATTTCAAAACAAAAACAACACAAAGGAATGAATATATACTTACATGACATATTCTTGTGGGTTTCCATCTTTTTAAGCTCTTTTCAGTGCACTGATGATGCCTCAATCCCCTTGAGAAAACTAAGACCATGCATAGAGCTCAAAGGGGTTCCTTTGAGATGCCTGAGAATTAATGATAAACCAACTTAAAAAAACAAGACAATAAAAAGAGATAATCGATGGAGTTTTCTCCCTTCTTCATCTTTCATCTTCTCCTTTAAAAATTTTAACCTAAGCCAAAGATTTCATCTAAGGTCTTGATTAAAGTCTTCAAAAAAATATTTTTAAAAGGGAAAAAAAAATCAGAAAACCTGAAGTCACTGGTGGAATTATACATAATTTTAGAAAACAAAGCGATAGGGTGTGTCTTCAAAAGTAAAGATTTTGGAAGCTTATGCTAGTGAACCTATATGAGACTTTCCAGAACTTCCAATGGTAAAAAAAGAAGTTAAGGGCAAGGACCTACCTTGAAACCTGTGACCTTTGGTAACTTATTTAACTTCCCTGTGCATCAGATTCCCTTATCTCATGAATGGGGATGATAGTAATACTTGCCACAAAGGTGATGACATGAAGAGTAAGTGAATTAATTCATGACAAATGATTTGTACAATGGCTGGCAGACAGTCTGTGCACAGAGTTACTTTCCTGAGGTCATCCAACAAGCGAAAGTCCAAAAACAGAATTCTCACCCCCAATCCTGTTTTCCAGGCAAGCATTTGTTTTTTTTTTTTAAAACAACGGATTATTATGAACGCTCTCAGCATAACTAATATTTAGTCCCAGAGTGTGTGTTTGCTTCTAGGAACTGGGTTCATATTCATTTCCTCCTATTCCCTTTTCTTCTGGTATTATAATATTAACTCCTTAGGTAAGAAAGCCCTTTGATAAAGTTCTGAGCAATAATTATAGCCTTAGGTCAAAGCTGGGCAGCTGAATTTATGGTAAGTATCATTTTAAAAGTGATCATAATTTACAGGGAAAAAAAGCAACACCTGATGTTAAAGCTCAAACGTTTGTTTTAGCTAAAAAATCTAAACAAAATGACCAAAGTATTTAAAAAAAAAACTTCAGAAATTGTAAATGGAGCTATTAAAGTGACAGTGATGCTGGCATCTCAGAGTGATTTGATTACTAGTCTTTAAATTTAGCATCTTTTTGTTTTTCAAATTAAACCATTATAGAAAAACACAGACTCAAGTTATCCAGAGCCTGTAGAGTCAGAAACAAGAGAAAAACTTGTCTCTTGCTCATTTTGTGTTATGGAGGACAAAGTTAATTTGTGAAATTTCGTCATGGGTTGGGGAGATGTGGCCATTCCTCCCATCTTTCTCTTCTGAGGGGCTGGCTGAGGGGCTTAGGAGAGATTCACAGTGGAGGGAATAAGGATTAGGGGGCTAACTGTATTATGAGAAAAAGCATGTAATTCGAAGAGGTCATCAGGAAACCATTTCCCAAGGAGGGCCCTTGTCTTTGAAATCCTTTCTCACTCCTGGTCTAACAAAGCCCCAGTTCATTGAACCTCAAAGGATGATCTTAAGCAGCTGGTTTTGGCTGGCCCGCTTTGATGGCTGGGGTGTTTGAACTGCAGTGGGGGTTAAAATGGTCTATTTCAGTTTAATTATTTGTGTATCTGCTCAGGATTCCTCTCAAGGAAAAATGGGCTTCATCCTGTGGGAACTGAACCTTTGTGAGTACTATAGAGTCTTAGGCAAAACGAAATAACTATTTCAGGAGCTCAAGTTGATGTTTTGGTGAATTTATTCATCCTATAACTTGATGCTTCTGTGGTTCATTTGGTTTGAGGGAGAAGAATCTACACTTTCACATCTCTGTGATTTTTATCTTCTGCAATCGAGAAGACTCCTTCACACCTTCACACTTTACTAAATCCTGCTCTTTCTCCAGAATTCCCTTCTGTAAGCTTTCCAAATCATTTAATTTAAAAATTCAAAATTCAAATAGGATTTGAACATCCTTTGGTGTCCTGGGAAAGGAGCAGAGGGACCAGTGCCCTCTAGACTTGGCTTCCTTTAAGAGAATATTATTAAGAGAATATCACAGGAAGGAGTTTTCTAATTTTAGCCTTGCCTTTGAGGAGAAGGGTTAATTTTCTTCTATAGTTTATTCCTTCCTCTCTGGGTTGAAGAGTTGCTGAGTTAGATCTCACTAGATTATTCCACTAGAATCTAAGTTCCAGGAAGCCAAGCACTGGCCTAGTTTACTGATATATTAAGAGGGCCTAAGACAGTGTCTGGCACAGAGTGGGTTCTTATTCATTTAAATGAGTAAATGACTGACCCAGTATAACAGTCAGGGTAGGCTGGGTTGTGCTACAATAACAAGAAACCGTCAAATCTTAGTGGTTTATTTCATGTATATTGTAGGTCAGCTGGGGGCTCTGCTCCACTCTATACCTCCTCTCTGTGGAACCAAGGCTGAGAAAGCAGTTTTCATCTTGAATGGTAGAAGCAAGAGAGTTCTAGGTTTCTAAATCACAGTGGCATATTCTGGCCTGGAAGTAATATGTGATCCTTTGACTTACAGCACAACAGGCAGATTTAGACATATGGCACTTCCCAAACCACATGGGGTTAATGTTTACAGCCTTAACTGCATGCTTCAAAAGCATTGGTAGCAGTAATGACTACTACATTGAGAGTGGCAAGATTTAACTGAAGTGTTTGGGGGGGATATTATCCCTTATTAGAATTTTGGTGACACCATGAAGCAGTCCCATTTCTCAGAATGAGTTTTAAAGTCATAAGTCTATCACTTTAAACACAGGCAGTATTACCCAAGGATGTAAAAATTGGTCCTGCACTTTGTTTGCAGGCCACATTCATTAAAGTGGTCCTTTCTTTCACTGTATCTACTGTGCTCTGCAGTGTCCTCAGACCTGTTGGTATAAAAGGCCTGTAATCAGGACATTACTAATATTAGTTGTCGTGTTTTTCAATCACTCAGTCATGTCCAACTATTTGCAATCCTATGGACTGTAGCACACCAGGCTTTCCTGTCCATCACCATCTCCCAGAGCTTACTCAAACTCATGTCCATCATCATCTCCCAGAGCCTGCTCAAACTGATGCCATCGAACCATCTCATCCTCTGTTGGCCCCTTCTCCTTCTGCCTTCAATCTTTCCCATCAGGGTCTTTTCCAATGAGTCGGTTCTTCTCATCAGGTGGCCAGAGTGTTGGAGTTTCAGCTTCAGCATCAATCCTTCCAGTGAATATTCAGGACTGATTTCCTTTAGGATTGACTGGTTGGATCTCTTTGTGGTTCAAAGGACCCTCAAGAGTCTTCTCCAACACCACAGTTCAAAAGCATCAATTCTTTGGCACTCAGCTTTCTTTATGGTCCAGCTCTCACATCCATACATGATTACTGGAAAAACCATAGCTTTGACTAGATGGACCTTTGTTGGAAAAGTAACGTCTCTGCTTTTTAATATGCTGTCTAGGTTGGTCAGAGCTTTACTTCCAAGGAGCAAGTGTCTTAATTTCATGGCTTCAGTCACCATCTGCAGTGATTTTGGAGCCCAAGAAAATAGTCTCTCACTGTTTCCATTGTTTCCCCATCTATTTACTGTGAAGTGACAGGACTGGGTACCATAACCTTCGTTTTCTGAATGTGGAGTTTTAAGCCAACTTTTCACTCTCCTCTTTCATTTTCATCAAAAGGCTCTTTAGTTCCTCTTTGCTTTCTGCCATAAGGGTGCTGTCATCTGCATATCTGAAGTTATTGATATTTCTCCTCTGCAGTCTTGATTCCAGCTTGTGCTTCATCCAAACAGGCATTTTGCATGGTGAAAGTTAAATAAACAGGTTGACAATATACAGCCTTGATGTACTCCTTTTCCAATTTGGAACCAGTCCATTATTACATGTCCAGTTCTAACTCTTGCTTTTTGACCTGCATACAGGTCTATACAGTCCGCTGAACATTTTAGATAATTCAAATAATAAATGCTATTTTCCTCAATTATCCAAATATTTTAGGTGACTGTGCTCAAAAAATGTGGGTCGTAATCATCTGGAACTCCACAAATTCCACAAAGAGCTCCACAAATTCTCCACATTATTTTGCATAAACACAAGGTGTTTATATTTATTGTTAAGAGTTATTAACCATGAAAAACCCGCATTGGAGTTTTAATTCACTTTTATTCTAGTTTGCTGTAGAAGGAGAATTTAGCAAAACTTTCTGTGTCCCTTGTTTAATGTGTTATATACAAGACTTGTTGGAAGGAAAACATGTAGGTTTCAGTTCAGTTCAGTTGCTCAGTCGTGTCTGACTCTGCAACCCCATGAATTGCAGCATGCCAGGCCTCCCTGTCCATCACCAACTCCCAGAATTTACCCAAACTTATGTCCATCAAGTCAGTGATGCCATCCAGCCATCTCATTCTCTGTAGTCCCCTTTGCCTCCTGCCCCCAATCCCTCCCAGCATCAGGGTCTTTTCGAATGAGTCAACTCTTTGCATGAGGTGGCCAAAGTATTGGAGTTTCAGCTTCAGCATCAGTCCAGTGAATACCCAGGACTGATCTCCTTTAGAAAGGACTGGTTAGATCTCCTTGCAGTCCAAGGGACTCTCAAGAGTCTTCTCCAACACCACAGTTCAAAAGCATCAATTGTTCGGTTCTCAGCTTTCTTCACAGTCCAACACTCACATCCATACATGACCACTGGAAAAATCACAGCCTTGACTAGATGGACCTTTGTTGGCAAAATAATGTCTCTTCTTTTTAGTATGCTGTCTAGGTTGGTCATAACTTTCCTTCCAAGGAGTAAGCGTCTTTTAATTTCATGGCTGAAATCACCACCTGCAGTGATTTTGGAGCCCCCCAAAATAAAGTCAGCCACTGTTTCCACTTTTTCCCCATCTATTTCTCATGAAGTGATGGGACCAGATGCCATGATCTTCATTTTCTGAATGCTGAGCTCTAAGCCAACTTTTTCACTCTCCACTTTCACTTTCATCAAGAGGCTTTTTAGTTCCTCTTCACTTTCTGCCATAAGGGTGGTGTCATCTTCATATCTGAGGTTATTGATATTTCTCCCGGCAGTCTTGATTCCAGCTTGTCCTTCTTCCAGCCCAGCGTTTCTCATGATGTACTCTGCATAGAAGTTAAATAAGCAGGGTGACAATATACAGCCTTGACGTACTCCTTTTCCTATTTGGAACCAGTCTATTGTTCCATGTCCAGTTCTAACTGTTGTTTCCTAACCTGCATATAGGTTTCTCAAGAGGCAGGTCAGGTGGTCTGGTATTCCCATCTCTTGCAGAATTTTCCACAGTTTATTGTGATCCACACAGTCAAAGGCTTTGCCATAATCAATAAAGCAGAAATAGATGTTTTTCTGGAACTCTCTTGCTTTTTCCATGATCCAGCAGATGTTGGCTATTTGATCTCTGGTTCCTCTGCCTTTTCTAAAACCAGATTTACATCTGCCTATTAAAGATGTTTTGGAGAAAACTTTAAAGCAAATAAAACCCAGCTCTGCAGCAGTCTAAGAGGACTGCCAATCCACAGCTAGAGCCAATTCAAGCAGTGGACCCTTGATTTGGAGATTCTTAGTGAGAAGGGAACTGGGGACCTAAAACTGTAATTCACCGCCCACACTACTTCATCTGTGTTTGGTTGATTAGCATGCTACTGAGGGCCTGCTTGGATGATCATTTCAGGGTGCTAACTTCCTTCCCCTATGCCCTGATTGTGTCTTGTCATCAGACATTTAGGGAAAGATGCAAGCACTCTCTCTAGTTCTCCATCCTTGTCTATGAATTGTCCTGTAAGAAAATAGCACATTTCCATACATCAAAGTCTGGTACAAGAAGAAATGTCAGGATTTCATATCTCCTTGAGCCTGTACTGAAACCTGACTATACCATGAATATGCTTCTTTGCAGCTAAACTGTTAAGAGCAACGTCTAATACGTTAGGTACTTAGACCCTAGATGCTTAGAACTCTTTCCTTCTCAAGGTGCTGAGTCTGGTTTGGAGCAATACTTTATCCAAGGGATGGAAGATGATCCATAAATATGGAATGATTGATTGTTTCCTATTTTCTATAGACAGGATGACAAACGCATTCATTGCACTGGAGTAGTCATTCCTCCTCCAATATCATCAGTGGACCTCAAAATTCATTCATAGCACTTTTTCTGAAATGCATAGGGGACCTCATAAAGCTCCCCAAAGAGTGGTTCAAGTAGATACGACCAACGAATTTGCATATAGACCAAAGTCTATTTTCCATTTATTCTACAGGATAAAGTCCAAACTTCTTGGGTTCCAACAATCTGACCAAAGAATGCTTCCCATTACAGGACCATATGCCTCCTGCTTATCTGTCAACCCCAAGAGATCACCACACTGTCTTATTTCTCAGTTCCCAATGCATATCACTTCTTTTCTATACTCAGAAATGTGCTTATAGTTCAATTTTAATACTTATTTAATTCAACCTGGGACTCTTAGTCTTACTAATGATAGCATTCATCTTTGAAAATCAGAATTCCTACCTTAACATTAAAAACTTTCATGGATTTCCTTATTATAGGAGGACAGGGACTGTACCCATTTTAATCACATCTGCAACTCCAGTACTCAATACAGCTCCTGCCCACATGGTAGATGCTTGGCAAATATCTATTAAATAAGCAAATTATACCCAGTAATGGAAAATTTTGTAATAACCAAAAGCTACTATGAATTGGTATTTTCTCACAAATATGCATTTCTGAAATTACACAGACATTTATATATCTTTTGAAGTAAAATAAACAGATGTGAAATAATATCAAACTTTCTCTTTAGGGGAAGGTTATGGTTACTATTAATAAAATATTTAAGAGAGTTCAGTGTATCTATGTTATTCAGTAATTCAGTTCAGTTCAGTTCAGTCGCTCAGTCGTGTCCGACTCTTCGCGACCCCATGAATCGCAGCATGCCAGGCCTCCCTGTCCATCACCAGCTCCTGGAGTTCACTGAGACTCACGTCCATTGAGTCAGTGATGCCATCCAGCCATCTCATCCTCTGTCATCCCCTTCTCCTCTTGCCCCCAATCCCTCCCAGCATCAGAGTCTTTTCCAATGAGTCAACTCTTCGCATGAGGTGGCCAAAGTACTGGAGTTTCAGCTTTAGCATCATTCCTTCCAAAGAAATTCCAGGGCTGATCTCCTTCAGAATGGACTGGTTGAATCTCCTGGCAGTCCAAGGGACTCTCAAGAGTCTTCACCAACACCACAGTTCAAAAGCATAAATTCTTTGGTGATCAGCCTTCTTCACAGTCCAGCTCTCACATCCATACATGACCACAGGAAAAACCATAGCCTTGACTAGACGAACTTTTGTTGGCAAAGTAATGTCTCTGCTTTACTAACACCTAAAAGAATTGAAGACAATAAAGCAGACTTAATACTAAACTTCAGCTGAACATAACTTCAGTTTTCTTTGATGATTCAGAAGGTACTTCATGACTAAGCAATACCCTAGGGCCATCATTATGTATCAATAACTCTTCCCAGTAATAATGATTAATAGTAATTTCTGGTAGTTAAATGCCAGATTAACAAGCTGTTCCTGCCTTTGGAGTACATGTGTACACAGATTCTGCCAGCCCCAGACTGAATGGAGTATTTCTTGATTCTACTGCTCTCAGAGTTTTCCCAGTAGAACAATTCAATTTCATGGCATTTGGAGGAAGTTCAGTTGGTCTTCAGCATGGCCAGCTTCTACATTCACCTCCAAATAATAAGATGTCATGTATGAAGCATATTGCAAATAGCACTGGATAGCAATCCTAGGTTCCATGTGTATATCTATGTGTGGCCAGAAAAGATACTTCACTTCTCTCTTATGTGGATCTCTTAAATTTCTTAATTTTAAATTCTTGATTTTTGCTATATGCAGTATTTATCATCATCATAATTACTCCCTTATATTTTAATAGGGATAATCACAGTATCTACTTGAGATTATTACTGCAGGGGTTCCATATATTGAAAATACTTCTGATAATAGTTGTTCAGATAGACTATAACTATTATTATTGTGACATGTTTATTCTGTCTGTCTTTGAATAAAACTCTAGACAAGAAAACCATAATCTCCTACCCATCCAGAAATCCTTATGGATTCATTTAATTTAGTCAGCATTTATTTTGAGAGCCTGCTTTGCTGTAGTCCATGAGTCAGGCATCAGAAAAATAAAGATAAAAGTGTCTCGGTATCTCCTCTAAAGAAGCTACCATCTAATGGGAGAGACAGACACATGACTGTACAGTTCTGAAACAATGTGGTGTGTGCACACCCTCTAACTGGATTGACCAGGCTCAGGAAGGAAATGATACCAGTGTAGGGTCTTCACAATAAGACAGGGAACAAAGGGGTGGGGTGCAGGAGGGGGATGATGAGCATTTACTGGGAAGAGGGCATTTCAAAGGAACTTAAAAACAGACAGGTAAGAAGAGCATGGCCATCTTTGGGGAGGATGTGGACTTTGCATGGCTTGGAATTGCTGGAATATAAGACACAGGGTAAGGAGTCATAAGAGATACGATGGAGGGGGTCGGCAGGGACTAGGCCGCTAGATCACAAGCTTCTGAAGGCTTTCAACAGACAGGGAAATCAGAAGTGGCACTGCCCACTACATCATTATTAGAGTTCTCCTGTTCTTTAGCAAGGTTCTCAGGACGGTATAATGTTGAACCATGGCAGTTGCCTAGGGCTGAGGGTATAGAAAACCATTTACTCTGAATTTATGAGGCCAGCAGTAAGTCTCTGGAAGTCAACTGAGTTTGGGTCAAAACTCTCAAGACTGCAAGATTCCAGAAATGTCCACTTGACTTGGACTGCCTCCCTCTTTTCTCAGTTAAGCAAAAAAAGTTGTTCAGACAAATAAGCATGTGTTAAGTAGTGAGTCTTGAGATCTGTGAGGAAGCCCGGTAGAAAACCTTTGCTTCATGGGAGGTGTGTGAAGGCCAGACTTTAGTCTACACATCTCAAGTAAAAGCACCAGAGCCTCCTCTGGGTTTAGGCTGTAGTCAGTGGAGAGTCAGGGCTCTGATGTTACAGACCAGCAAGGGTATTATACTTACAGGTGCCTCACAGACCTATGACCCATGACTTGTAGCCTTGTATTCCAACAAGTTCAGCATCCCCATAGCTCAGCCAGCTTTGCACATGCTGCTGCTACTGCTAAGTCACTTCAATCGTGTCCGACTTTGTGCGACCCCATAGATGGCAGCCCACCAGGCTCCCCCATCCCTGGGATTCTCCAGGCAAGAACACTAAAGTGGATTGCCATTTCCTTCTCCAATGCATGAAAGCAAAAAGTGAAAGCGAAGTCGCCCAGTCGTGTCTGACTCCTAGCAACCCCATGGACTGCAGCCCACTAGGCTCCTCCATCCATGGGGTCTTCCAGGCAAGAGTATTGGAGTGGGGTGCCATTGCCCTCTCCAAACTTTGCACATAAATGTCCCCAAATCAGCAAATAAATGCTGTTCTGTGGCCAAGGCAACAGCAGCTGCTTCTGAGAACATAACATACAGGTTTCTCATAACATACAGGCCTCTCAGGAGGCAGGTAAGATGGTCTGATATTCCCATCTCTTTAAGAATTTTCCACATTTGGTTGTGATCCACACAGTGAAAGGCTTTAGTGTAGTCAATGAAGCAGAAGTAGATGTTTTTCTGGGGTTCTCTTGCTTTTTCTGTGATTGAATGGATGTTGTCAATTTGCTTTCTGGTTCTTCTGCTTGAATAATCCAGCTTGAATATATGGAAGTTCTTGGTTCACATACTGTTGAAGCCTAGCTCGGAGAATTTTGATTAATATTATGAGCAGTAGTAATTTCATAATCAAGGCAAATTTCATCCCCAGGACCATCATTTAGGATAACCAAGTCAAATCAAATGGGCTCTTTGCTAAATAATGGACCTACCGGTGTTCTTACTCTGGTATATTTTCTCACATGACTTTTGGAAATTTAAATCCCCAATTCACATTGGTTAGTTAAACACTTGTTGACTTTCAGTGAAAAGCCTTATTATTAACAAAAGGTAAAAGAAGCAAAAGATCCCTGTCTTAATTTCTTAGTAAACCTAGGTTAAAATTTTTCTTCCATCTGTTTCAGTTGCACCTTGAGCACTTATTTACCAAGAGACTTTCTTCAAATTGCATAATTTCTTTGTGCCTTCATTTCCTCATAGGTAAATGAGAATAATGATAGTACCTATCTCATAAGCTTGTTTCAAGTATTGAATGAAGTAATTAATGAAAATACCTCTTGGACAGTGTCTAATATATAGTAAGTCCTAGATAAATATTTGTTATTGCTAGCTATGTTACATTATTATTATTGTTAATACTCATACATAGTCCCAGTCTTCTTTGGCATACATTTTCTCTGTCTTTCTGCAGCTCCACAGACTTTGATTAGGTGTGTATATGTCTCAGTGAGCTCTAAATGGAAGTTGCTGAATGGGACTTTAGGGAAAGCTATTTCAAAGAACTGTACCCAGAAAGCATGGTTCTTTAGCATTTATTTCTTTCCACCTTCTGTTAACCAACTGAAATACTGGATTTTATTCCTGTTGGTGCAGCAGCCATCCACAAGGACAGCAACAATGATGCTGTTCCTTTAAAGGCAGTACAGCAGAAGGAGAGAAAGAGGTTAAATCTATGACAGCATTGTTGGGCAACTGCATTACCCTAGACAGACTTCCTTTCTGCTGCTTGATATGTGAAAAAAGCAAATGCTTATGTGTTGAAACCACTGTTTTCTGTTTTTTTTTACAAAAGAAAGAAAGCACTTGAAGTTGATTTACTATTTTATCTATTTGAAAATGATTGTGTAAATCTGGACACTTCATAAAAAATGAATGGAAAATGAAAAGTATGTATACATTTATAAATTACTGATAAGAGTCATATTACTGGAACATAGTAGAAATGAAAAACATTTTTGAACTTCTTTACCCCAAAAAAGAGGAGAGTGAATAGTTGGCTTAAAACTCAGCATTCAGAAAACTAAGTTGTGGTCCCATAACTTCATGGCAAATAGATGGGGAAGCAATGGAAACAGTGAGAGACTTTATTTTTTGGGGCTCCAAAATCACTGCAGATGGTGACTGCGGCCATGAAATTAAAAGACACTTGCTCCTTGGACTGTAGTCTACCAGGATCCTCCATCCATGGGATTTTCCAGGCAAGAACACTGGAGTGGGTTGCCATTTCCTTCTCCAGGAGATCTTCCCGACCCAGGCATTGAACCTGGGTCTCCTGCATTGTAGGCAGACACTTTACCATCTGAGCCACCAAGGAAGTCCTAACTAGACTGCATATTAAAAAGCAGAGATGTTACTTTGCCAACAAAGATCCATCTAGTCAAAGCTATGGTTTTTCCAGTAGTCATGTAGGGATGTGAGAGTTGGACCATAAAGAAAGCTGAGCACCAAAGAATTGATGCTTTTCAACTGTGGTGTTGGAGAAGACTATTGAGGGCCCTTAGGACTGCAAGGAGATCCAACCAGTCAATCCTAAAGGAAATCAGTCCTGAATATTCATTGGAAAGACTGATGCTGAAGCTCAAACTCCAATACTTTGGCCACCTGATGAGAAGAACCGACTCATTGGAAAAGACCCTGATACTGGGAAAGATTGAAAGCAGGAGGAGAAGGGGCCAACAGAGGATGAGATGGTTGGATGGCATCACTGACGTGATGGACATGAGTTTCTGAGTAGGCTCCGGGAGTTGGTGATGGACAGGGAAGCCTGGTGTGCTACAGTCCATGGGGTCGCAAAGAGATGGACACGACTGAGAGACTGAACTGAACCCGAAAATTATAAAATATATGTATGGATCACTGCATATGACACTATGCAAATAACATTTTACCCACATCACTGTTTTTTTTTTATAGTGGTTATTTAATTTATTTTTATGTAGCATGACTGAGATATAATTAACATAAAATTGTATAAATTTAAGATGTACAAGGTAATGATTACACACACACACACACACACACACACACAGTCTTCATTATCCATGGGGTATTGAATTGATGCTGGGAGCTCACATAGATATCAAAATTCACCAGTGCTTAAGTTCCTTATATGAAAGAGTATAATGCAGTCAATCCCCCCATGGCCCCAGTCCTCAATCTAGGGCTGCTTTTATCCAAGGATGTGGAACCTAAAGATAAGGAGGGCTGACTATATACTGCAAAATGATTACAACAGTAAGGTTAGTTAGCACATCCATCAACTTATGCAGTTACAATCTGTGTATGTGTATGATGTAGTGGGTTGAGAGCTTTTAAGACTTACTCCCTTGGCAACTTACAAATGTGTAATAGAGTATTTGTTAATTATACTCACCATGATATATATCTCTAGAAGTTATTCAGCTTAAAACTGGAAGTGTCCCCACCGATCACCCTCATCCATTTCCTTCCCCCCACACCCCGGCCTTGGGAACCACCAGTCTTTTCTGTTTCTATAAGTTTGAATCCTTTTCAGTTCAGTTCCGTTGCTTAGTCATGTCCAACTCTTCGCAACCCCATGAACTGCAGCACGCCAGGTTTCCCTGTCCATTATCAACTCCCCAAGCTTGCTCAGACTCGTGTGCATCGAGTCAGGGATGCCATCCAACCATCTCATCCTCTGTCGTCCCCTTCTCCACTGCCTTCAATCTTTCCCAGCATCACGGTATTTTCCAATGAGTCAGTTCTTCGTATCAGGTGGCCAAAGTTTTGGAGTTTCGGCTTCAGCATCAGTCCTTCTAATGAATATTCAAGACTGATCTCCTTTAGGATGGACTGGTTGGATCTCCTTGCAGTCCAAGGGACTCTCAAGAGTCTTCTCCAGCACCACAGTTCAAAAGCATCAATTCTTCAGTACTCAGCTTTATTTATAGTCAAACTCTCACATCCATAGATGACCACGGAAAAACCATAGCCTTGACTAGACGGACCTTTGTTGACAGAGTAGTGTCTCTGCTTTTTAATATGCTGTCTAGGTTGGTCATAGCTTTCCTTCCAAGGAGCAAGCATCTTTTAATTTCACGGCTGCAGTCACCATCTGCAGTGATTTTGGAGCCCAAGATAATAAAGTTTCTCACTGTTTCCCCATCTGTTTGCCATGATGTGGTGGGCTGCTGCTGCTGCTGCTAAGTCACTTCAGTCGTGTCCGACTCTGTGCGACCCCATAGATGGCAGCCCACCAGGCTCCCCTGTCCCTGGGATTTTCCAGGCAAGAACACTGGAGTGGGTTGCCATTTCCTTCTCCAATGCATGAAAGTGAAAAATGAAAGTGAACTCACTTAGTCGCGTCCGACTCTTTGCGACCCCACGGACTGCAGCCTACCAGGCTCCTCCGTCCATGGGATTTTCCAGGCAAGAGTACTGGAGTGGGTTGCCATTGACTTCTCTGGATGTGATGGGACCAGATACCGTAACCTTAGCTTTCTGCATGTGGAGTTTTAAACCAACTTTTTTGCTCTCTTCTTTCACTTTCATCAAGAGGCTCTTAAGTTTTCCTTTGCTTTCTGCCATAAGGATGGTGTCATCTGCATATCTGAGGTTATTGATATTTCTCCGGCAGTCCTGATTCCAACTCATGCTTCATCCAGCCCCAACATTTCACATGATGTACTCTGCATATAAGTTTAATAAAGAAGGTGACAGTATATAACCTTGATGTAATCGTTTTCCAACTTGGAACAGTCTGTTGTTCCATGTCCGGTTCTAACTGTTGATTCTTGACCTGAACACAGATTTCTCAGGAGGCAGATCAGGTGGTCTGGTATTCCCATCTCTTAAAGAATTTTCCACATTTTGTTGTGATCCACACAGTCAAAGGCTTTGGCATAGTCAATAAAGCAGAAGTAGATTGTTTTTCTGGAACTTTCTTGCTTTTACTATGATCCAACAGATGCTAGCAATTTGGGTTCTTTTAGATTCCAAATATAAGTGGGATCATATGGTATAAAGTTCTTAGCTAGGTTCTGTTTCTTACTTCTGCTCGAGGAACCACTTGCAGCCTCTGATGCTTACTTCCTATCTCCATGTGAACAGCACAGAGTTTTGGGGAAAATCAGCAGCTTCTTTGGGCTGCTTTCTTCTGGGGCCAGCTAGGAGGTAAGGTGACTGGCTTGATATGTAGGTTAAGGGGCCACCTGTGGGCCCAGTTCTCATTACAGTAAGTTTCAGGTATGGATTTAGAAACAGAACAGAAATCTCCTGATTTCCATGGGCTTCCCTGGTGGCTCAGTGGTAAACAAAATCTGCCTGCAATGCAGAAGCTGCAGAAGATGAGGATTTGATCCCTGGTTAGGAAAATCCCCTGGAGAAGGGAATGGCAACCCACTCCAGTTTTCTTGCCTGGAGATTCCCGTGGACAGAGGAGCCTGCACTAGAGCCCATGGGGTTGCAAAGAGTCGGACACAGTGATGCAACTGAGCATGCTTGCATGTACCTGATTTCCACATTTATTGGGTCATTGATAAAGTCAATATTTTGGTTACGTAGAAATAGTCTTATGCTCTGAGGAGATGTCAAGTCAGCATGCCTGGGCTCAAATATATTGGCTTAATGTACTTGGCAAGTCATTCAGCATGCCTGAATGACTTTCACATTTCCCCAACTGTGAGGTGGAGATAATATATATCATCCTTCTCCATAAGGACTGAAAGATACTCTGTGTGTTTAAAGTTCACCTGGCCAGACCAATAGCAAGTTCTCAAGCCATATAAGCTGAAAAAGAATTATAGAAAAGCCAGGGACTATTTACCTCTTAATATAAGAACCATTGAAAAATGATAAAAGAGGAAATCAGTGCAGGTCCTCATTTGTTGCATTTAGAAAAGGCAGCTTATTTAATTGAATGTCATTTGTTCCTCCTTCAGTTCAGTTCAGTTCAGTCGCTCTGTCGTGTCTGACTCTTTCCGACCCCATAAACCACAGCACACCAAGCCTCCCCGTCCATCACCAACTCCCAGAGTCTACCCGAACTCATGTCCATTGAGTCTCTCTTGCTTTTTTGATGATCCAGCAGATGTTCACAATTTGAGCTCTGGTTCCTCTGCCTTTCCTAAAATCAGCTTGAACATCTGGAAGTTCACGGTTCATGTATTGCTGAAGCTTGGCGTGGAGAATTTTGAGCATTATTTTACTAGTGTGTGAGATGAGTGCAGTTGTGTGGTAGTTTGAGCATTCTTTGGCATTGCCTTTCTTTGGGACTGGAATGAAAACTGATCTTTTCCCATCCTGTGGCCACTGCTGAGTTTTCCAAATTTGCTGGCATATTGAGTGCAGCACTTTCACAGCATCATCTTTCAAGATTTGAAAAAGCTCAATTGGAATTCCATCACCTACACTAGCTTTGTTGGTAGTGATGCTTTCTAAGGCCCACTTGACTTCACATTCCAGGATATCTGGCTCTAGGTGAGTGATCACACCATCGTGATTATCTGGGTCATGAAGATCTTCTTTGTACAGTTCTTCCATATATTCTTGCCACCTCATCTTAATATCTTCTGTTTCTGTTAGGTCCATACCATTTCTGTCCTTTATCGAGCCCATCTTTGCATGAAATGTTCCCTTGATATCTAATTTTCTTGAAGAGATCTCTAGTCTTTCCCATTCTGTTGTTTTCCTCTATTTCTTTGCATTGATCGCTGAGGAAGGCTTTCTTATCTCTTCTTGCTATTCTTTGGAACTCTTCCTCCTTAGAGTATCTATTATTAATTGAAGACTTTGTGTCAAATACCTTACCCACATGATCATATATATTTAACTTTCACAAAAAAAAAAAAAAAAAAAAAAACCCTTCTGAATTCAGTGCTATTTTAAGCAGTCTCATTTTATAGATGAGAAAACTGATGAGGAAGTTTAGAGAAGTGGTTAAACGTCAGGACTGGAGTTGGACTGGGGCCTGCCTGGCTCCAGAATCAGTCCTTGTAACCACTGCTCTGTTTGGTGGGTACAAAGGAAAACTGGCTCAGCCCCCCACCACATGACTGGACTTTCCCAAATGGTGGAGGTGAGTGAGTGAACATGAACTTCCCCTGTGAGCAGTGGCTCAGAATTCAAACCCAAGTCTGGCAACTGCCACACCTGAAATCTGTGATGCTGGGCACCATTGCCTCCCATCCTAGATTCTGGGTAGCTTTTCCGCACGGGTGGGTGTGGTCCAAATTCTGTCATGGAGGTCAGATGGGGCACTACCTGGTCAGGCCACCTGGATATGAAGTGACCCCCCAGACCCTGTCAGGGTGCCTCTTTTTGCTTACTGTTAGTTGGCTACGTATGTGGTACTGAAAGTGGGTCAGGGTCCTGGTTTCATTGGGTGAGCCTGGCCTCTACCCAGTCTGCTGAGTGTGATACCTGTTCCGGGGCAGAGCTCTTTTGAATAAGCAAGCTGTATTTCACCCCAGCTCAAACCCAGGCCACATATTCAGAATCTCATCTCTTGGCAATGGCGGCTCCCAGCATTATTGTGATTACCATGCGTTCTAACCCTTTCTTTACCAAGCCAGGTAGTTTCCCATGAAAAGAAATCTCAGTCTTGTCACTGGAAGTCGTTCCAGTAGGTTTTCCTAGTACTGGCTACAGGAACTGAGTGGGAAGATAACACTCACACTAGAGGGATCCTGGAAAGGGTGTGAGGGTGGGGAGGAGGAGGGCACGGCCTAACTATGGGGCCAGCACAGGGCTGCCACAGACATACTCTCCTGACCATGCACTGTGGGCCTGGCAGGGATGCACCTATAAGGCTATGGAGGAACTGTATACCTTGTGTATTTGTGTGTGTGTGTTGGGCGGGAGGGGGGCGGTGATGGAGGTGTGCTCTCATTAGATGCCCTTTTGGAGGGTGTTTAGACCCCAGATGTCATCCTATGAAGAACTTAAACTTCTCTCCATGTCGTCTCTCTTTTATATTACTCCTTAAGTTCTGACTTCAGATTTTTTGGTATCTTAAGAACTGAGTTTTCATTAAATTGGTATGTGAGGATAATGGCAATGTCAATTAATTTATAATCATTCATTAGAAAAGGCCCTGATGCTGGGAAAGATTGAAGGCAGGAGGAGAAGGGGACGACAGAGGATGAGATGGTTGGATGGCATCACCGACTGGATGGTGGTGAGTTTGAGCAAGCTCTGGAAGTTGGTGATGGACAGGAAAGCCTAGCGTGCTGCAGTCCATGGGGTCACAAAGAGTTGGACATGACTGAGTGACCGAACTGAACTGATATTCACTCATTTATTAGGAATTATTGATCAAATGCTTATCACGTAAAGGCAGCGTGCTAGGTATTCCAGGGCAGGGCTGCCATGCACAGCCTGTAACCGTCCGCAGCATTCCTGCAGGACGGGACATAAAGATATCTATGAGGTATAGTTCCTGCCCTCAGGAAACTTAGAGTCCAGGCCCTAGAGAGGACTTAAACGACAGCTGTGGGGAGTGAAAGATTCTTTTCAGCCTGGGGGGTTGTGACATTTGAATTGGGTGTTAAGAGGGATGTAGGTTTTCGGACAGGTGGAAAGTGGGTGCAGGGAGTAGCCTTTGAAAAGGAAAACAGAGTGACCAGTTGTAAAGGGACATGAACTGGCTGACTGTGTATAAAGTAAAGCGTATGTAAAGAAAAGTAGTAAGAAATAAGGTTGGAGATAGACTAAGACCTTAAAGTCCAAGCTGAGTTTGCTTTTCATGCTGTAGGAAGTCATGTGAGTGAGTGATATGGTCTAAGTATGTTTTAGGTAAATTAATCTTGCAGGAACATCAGTAAGGAAAGAGAGTATGGTCAGGGAGACTGGGTAAAAATGTGACATTTGACTGCTCTTTATGCTTTATTTAAGTTCTCAATTTTGTATATTTTTACATAACACTCATGCTTTTTAAAGCAAATAGTTCCAAGTGAGCCATGCTTGCTCTTAAGCAATTTCATGTACAAATTAAAACAAGAGTATGTTTTTGTAATTTGGTTCAATCCCTTATGAGTGAATTTATATATAACTGACATTTCTTACCTTGTCCTTGCTTTTTAAAAAAATAAACAATTAAAAATAAACACCATGCTGTGTTTGAGGAATTCCTAGCAATGTTGTTACCAGTCTCTTGATTCAGTGGTAACAGTCTAGGGCTACTCCTTAGCTATGGCCACCTGTTTGAGCTGAGTAGGAAACTGATGGTGCTGGAACATCCTTCCAACCATGCTGAAGTTTTCTGGCACTTGGGCGGAGCTCTACTAAACGGAGCCCTCCTAGATCTTGTCCCATTTCTTTCTTCCCACGATGGAAGTGGAGTAACTATTCTTATTGGTGAGTTTGGAAAAGGAGCTGTATATTCATAGTTCAACCAGGCCCTTTTGGGTGTGAGCTGCCTGGAAAAACAGGTGTTTCATTCGCTCCGTGCCTCCCTGCCCTAAGTTTTCCTTGGGCAGCCCCCCTCCTGGAGAGACCAATAGAATCCATAGTGCTTGGACAGGTGGATATGTGACTGCGTGCTCAGTCATGTCCAACTCTTTGTGATCCTATGGACTGTAGACCACCAGGCAGGTCCTCTATCCAGGGAATTCTCCAGGCAAGAATACTGGAGTGGGTTGCCACACCTTCCTTCAGGGTATCTTCCTGACCCAGGGCTCAAACCCATGTCTTCTGCATCTCCTGCATTGGTAGGCAGATTCTTTACCACTGAGCCACCTGGGAAGCCATACAGGGTGGATAAATCCATCTAATTCTGGAATTTAGTGGTAGAAAGCCTATTTGCTTAGTGCCTCAAGCTAAATTCTGAAGTATAATGATAAAGGTGATGTTCTGAGTTCCCTTCTTCCTTTCTTGCTGGTCTAATTTCTTCACTGGCTCAGAATTTAGGCAAACGGAAGAGGTACTCCCCTTATCAAGTCTGTGTAAACTTACCAACGTTGTTAAATGAGGGGAGAAGGAGGTTAATTGTATTTTCATGGCAAATATGATGGTATTCAGATTTCACACAAAAGGGAGTCTGTTTCTGTCTGCAACTCCAAGGAGAAAAGTACTGACTCTGCCAGATAAGTTCTAAGATGCACATCCCAGCTGAGCATCCCCATGGAAAAGACCAGGTCCTGAAAGTACACACAGCCATCTCAGAGAACTCAGATTCAGAGTGGACTTGCGTGAGACAGAACTGGAGCATGATACAGCCCCTCTCCTTAACAGCTAAAGCTGGCAGTCAGCTTTTGGAGAGAAGAGCAGTGTCTTCTATAGGAGCTCTTAGTGATTAGTATCAGCTGCTGTGGTAGGCTAAGTCATGGTGTCCTGAAGATGCCCGTGCCCTCACCTTCAGAACCTATGAATTACCTTACTTAGTAAAGCGACTTCAAGGATGAGCTTTAGTTAAGAAGGCTGAGATGAAGTGATTATTTTGGATTATTCTGGTTTGCCCAATGTAATCATGATGTAATCCTTATAAAAAGGAGGCAGGAGAGTCAGAGTCAGAGAAAGATGTGATGCCAAAAGCAGAAACCAGAGCATCAGAGAGAGATATGGAGATGCTATGCTTCTGGCTTTGAAGATGGAAGAAGGGGCCATGAGCCAAAGAATGCAGAAGGCCTCTAGAAGCTGGAGAAGGCAAGGAAATAGATTCTCCCCTGAAGGCTCTGGAGGAACCAGTGCAGTCTATACCTCGACGTTAGCCCAGTGAGACTGATCTTTGACTTCTTGCAGAACTATACAACCAAAAGTTTGTGTTTTTGTAAGCTAGCTCAACATTCAGAAAATGAAGATCATGGCATCCGGTCCTATCACTTCATGCGAAATGGATGGGGAAACAGTGGAAACAGTGTCAGACTTTATTTTGGGGGCTCCAAAATCACTGCAGATGGTGACTGCAGCCATGAAATTAAAAGACGCTTACTCCTTGGAAGGAAAGTTATGACCAACCTAGATAGCATATTGAAAAGCAGAGACATTACTTTGCCAACAAAGGTTCGTCTAGTCAAGGCTATGATTTTTCCTGTAGTCATGTATGGATGTGAGAGCTGGACTGTGAAGAAGGCTGAGTGCCGAAGAATTGATGCTTTTGAACTGTGGTGTTGTAGAAGACTCTTGAGAGTCCCTTGGACTGCCAGGAGATCCAACCAGTCCATTCTGAAGGAGATCAGCCCTGGGGTTTCTTTGGAGGGAATGATGCTAAAGCTGAAATTCCAGTACTTTGGCCACCTCATGTGAAGAGTTGACTCATTGGAGAAGACTCTGATGCTGGGAGGGATTGGGGGCAGGAGGAGAAGGGGGCGACAGAGGATGGGATGGCTGGATGGCATCACTGACTCAATGGACGTGAGTCTGAGTGAACCCCGGGAGTTGGTGATGGACAGGGAGGCCTGGCGTGCTGCAGTTCATTGGGTCGCGAAGAGTCGGACACGACTGGGCGACTGAACTATAATGACTGAAGTTCACACTAGTCATTAGAGTATCATTGGGGAACTATTACAAGTACCCTAAGCAAGAATTATAACCTGACAGAATGTCACTTTTAACTTAATTGTTTAATCAACTCTGTTTTGAATAAGATAGTTTGATTTACAACTCACAAATCCATAGGATGAGTATAAGTTTGGTTTGATTTTACAAGCTACCACAAAATATTAGGTATCACACCCACTTGTTTATGTGTTGGCTACTTTTACATTAATAACAGCAGAGTTGAGTTGTTGCAGCCAAGATCATATGGCCCACAGAACCTAAAATACTCACTATCTAGACCTTTACAGGAGAAGGCAATGGCACCCCACTCTAGTACTTTTGCCTGGAAAATCCCACAGACGGTGGAGCCTGGTAGGCTGCAGTCCATGGGGTCGCTAAGAGTTGGACACGACCGAGCAACTTCACTTTCACTTTTCACTTTCATGCATTGGAGAAGGAAATGGCAACCCACTCCATTGTTCTTGCCTGGAGAATCCCTGGGACAGGGGAGCCTGGTAGGCTGCCGTCTATGGGGTCACACAGAGTCGGACACGACTGAAGTGACTTAGCATAGCATAGCATAGCATAGCCCTTTACAGAAAAAAAATTGCCGACCCCTGTGGTAGATGCTGAGGCTGTTTAGTCACATCATTTTCCTGCTCTCAAAGAGCTTGCAAACTAGGGTAGATATTGGAAAAGAAAACCACCTAGTGCAGTGAAGATATTTTTTCTAATTGTGCAAACCATGAGAATGAGATTATAGAGAAGGAAATGATTAGTTCTTAGCATGAAAAGTTTTTTTAAAGGCTTTGAAGAAGAGATGAAGTTTAAGTCGAACATCATAGTATATATTCACTCAGTGGGTAGGAAAGATGTAATTCAGATGAAGATTCAGTGTGATAGAAGGAGGTGGGAAGTAAACAGAAAGTATAGGAATCACTCATTAAGTTGCCCTGGTGGCTCAGATGATAAAGAATCCACCTGCAATGCAGGAGGCCTGGGTTTGATCCCTGGGTTGAGAAGATCCACTGAATAAGGACATGGCTACCCACTCCATTAGTTTTTCCTGGAGAATCCCGATGGACAGAGGAGCCTGGCAGGCTACAGTCCATGGGGTTGCAAGAGTTGGACACGACTGAGTGACTAAGCGCACAGCACAGCACAAGCAATTGTAGCATCTGGTGTGTGGGGGGAACAGAAGGGGTAAGGGAGGCTAGTGGTGGGTGGGTCCTGGAAACAGAGAGAGGGAGAAAACCTCCTAAACTCTTCAACTGTAACGTGGGAATCCCCTTGCTATCTCATTGCAGTCTTCATCAGAGCTGCAGCTTTCCAGATGAGTCATTTTTTTTTACAACTGATACTGTCATCTTTAACCACGTAAAGATGGAGAGAGTAGCAGGGGTGGATCAGGTCATTGTGACATTAGCTTCCTAATTGATGTCTTTGTAAAGAGGTTTTCATAGCAAAGTTAAGTTTTATAATTGGGAAGCTATGAAACTCTTCTGAAATTGCTGGCTAGTCATTGTATTGAGAACAAGAATCCCATTTTTCAAAGCACAGTGTGGACAATACATGAAAGAGAGTACAAAGGTTAAGGGGAGAGATATCTTGAGAAGCCCCTCTCATAGTCATATAAAAATGACAAGTGCATGAAGGTGGGAAAGAAAATTCTTTTTGTAGAAAAGATTATTCCAAAAATGGATTTTTCCCTGGGCAAGCTGTGCTAATTGCCCCTCACACAGTGCATGGTGCATGGGGAAGGTGCTCTCCTTTTCATCATTCTTTTGTCATTGAAATCTGCTTTCTTGATTGCCCCTTCCTCTAAATCTGGATTCAGGTAAGGGATGAATTCGAACACTGCCATGTTCTACTGAGAGAAGAAATGTTAAGTGAAAAGTGAGTGCACTGAGAGGATGTGGGAGAAAGTTTAATTAGGGACCATAAAATTATAAGCATAATTGCCAACATCTGCTGGATCATGGAAAAAGCAAGAGAGTTCCAGAAAAACATCTATTTCTGCTTTATTAACTATGCCAAAGCCTTTGACTGTGTAGATCACAATAAACTGTGGAAAATTCTGAAAGAGATGGGAATACCAGACCACCTGATCTGCCTCTTGAGAAATTGGTATGCAGGTCAGGAAGCAACAGTTAGAACTGGTCATGGAACAACAGACTGGTTCCAAATAGGAAAAGGAGTACGTCAAGGCTGTATATTGTCACCCTGTTTATTTAACTTATATGCAGAGTACATCATGAGAAATGCTGGACTGGAAGAAACACAAGTTGGAATCAAGATTGTTGGGCGAAATATCAATAACCTCAGATATGCAGATGACACCACCCTTATGGCAGAAAGTGAAGAGGAACTAAAAAGCCTCTTGATGAAAGTGAAAGTGGAGAGTGAAAAGGTTGGCTTAAAGCTCAACATTCAGAAAACGAAGATCATGGCATCTGGTCCCATCACTACATGGGAAATAGATGGGGAAACAGTGGAAACAGTGTCAGACTTTATTTTGGGGGGCTCCAAAATCACTGCAGATGGTGACTGCAGCCATGAAATTAAAAGACGCTTACTCCTTGGAAGGAAAGTTATGACCAACCTAGATAGCATATTCAAAAGCAGAGACATCACTTTGCCAACAAAGGTTCGCCTAGTCAAGGCTATGGTCTTTCCTGTGGTCATGTATGGATGTGAGAGTTGGACTGTGAAGAAGGCTGAGCGCCGAAGAATTGATGCTTTTGAACTGTGGTGTTGGAGAAGACTCTTGAGAGTCCCTTGGACTGCAAGGGGATCCAACCGGTCCATTCTGAAGGAGATCAGCCCTGGGATTTCTTTGGAAGGAATGGTGCTAAAGCTGAAACTCCAATATTTTGGCCACCTAATGCGAAGAGTTGACTCATTGGAGAAGACTCTGATGCTGGGAGGGATTGGGGGCAGGAGGAGAAGGGGACGACAGAGGATGAGATGGCTGGATGGCATCACTGACTCGATGGATGCGAGTCTGAGTGAGCTCCGGGAGTTGGTGATGGACAGGGAGGCCTGGCGTGCTGCGATTCTTGGGGTCGCAAAGAGTCGGACACGACTGAGCGACTGATCTGATCTGATCTGATGCCTCATAGAGTTCCAGCATGTTCTGTCTAAACTGCATTTGACTAGTTCTTTGTATTATTTATATTTGTTATTACAAATTGATCCTGAATAATAGCAATTTCTTAATAAAGAATTGCAGAGCTGGATCTATTTCATTACCTAGCTGTGTGGCCTTTGACAAATTATTGTGTCTTTCTGAGTACAAGTTTCTCTAAGTGCAAAATAACAATGCTTGAGACGTGGTCATGGAGGGGTGGAAGAGCATTGGATCTGAGGCCAGAGAAACCTGGGCTTCCCGAGACAGCTTTAACTCCGTTGCCTCTAGTTTGCTACTCATTTATTCGGTGATCTTGGACAAATGGCCCTTCTAAACAATAGTTTCCTTATCTGTAAACAATGAGAATGATATCGGAATGCCAAAATGTTGTTTGGGTTTTTACGAATTTTTTGGCCAGGTGACATAGACATCTTACGATGCTACTAAAAAGATTAAAAAGTAAAGGAGAATTAAAAACTAGTCAAGAAAGACTTCACCTACCTCTGTAGTTTGTAAAAGATCCAGAAGAATTTAAGAAAGGTAAGATTATGAGTTTTAAAGATGCTTAATCAATTGTTTTTAATATATATTGAGAGCTTTAATCATAATCCTAACTCCTACCCAATAATCTCCCTCTTGTAAATCTTTCTTAAGAAAAATAATATTGGGGATTATTTTTCGATAGCATAAATTATAAATATTTTATAGTGAATATTTAACTAATAATTAATAAAATAGGCTGCCACTCTGTGGATTATTATGGGGGTTATTAATATGGGTTTATGATTCTGGAGGGATTGGGGGCAAGAGGAAAAGGGGACGACAGAGGATGAGATGGCTGGATGGCATCATTGACTCGATGGATGTGAGTCTCAGTGAACTCCGGGAGTTGGTGATGGACAGGGAGGCCTGGTGTGCTGCGATTCACAGGGTCGCGAAGAGTCGGACACGACTGAGCGACTGATCTGATCTGATGATTCTGTAGCTCCTGGTGGAGTCTCTTCAAACTTGTCTTTAAAAACACAATGACAACTTATACAATGTATTTAAAAATCACAGCATCAATATGTGATATGATTTTTATTCTAGGAAAAAGATATGAAAGTTTATGGTATTGTACCTGGAGGAAAAAAAAAAATCACAACACTAAACATTCCTGCTGACACCCAACCTAGAATCTTTGATGATTTTCTGATCAGTGGAACTGGATTGATAAAAATCAATCAGTGGCATACCAATGCATCATCCAGTCAAGACTAAGAAAGCCTGGACTAATATGGGGCAAGGTGGGATAATATTTCATTCCTTTCCCACTCTCTGCCCTCTGGTTCTGTGACTCAGGATCTTTCTTGTGTTGTTCAGTCACTAAGTCATGTCCGACTCTGCGACCCGATGAACTGCAGCAGGTCAGGCTTCCCTGACCTTCACTGTCTCCTTGACTTTGCTCAGATTCATGTCCATGGAGTAGGTGTTGCCATCCAACCATCTCATCCTCATTAGAAAACCAGGTAGGCATGTTGAAATCAGATAGGTTCTATCCTTTGAGGAGCCCATAGTTGTCTTCTTCCTTATCGGCTCTGGTCTGAAGATTTGTCTTTCCCCCAAAATTCAAGTTAAAACCATAATATGATGGAATTTGTAGGTTGGCCCTTTGGGCAGTAATTAGGTCATGAGGGTGGAGCTATTACAATGGGATTAGTGCTCTCAAAATGGGCAGGTGGGTGGCTCAGATGGTAAAGAATCTGCCTGCAGTGCAGGAGACCCATGTTCCATCCTTGGGTCGGAAAGATCCCCTGGAGGAGGAAATGGCAACCCACTCCAATATTCTTGCCTGGAGAATCATGGACATAGGAACCTGGTGGGCTATAGTCGCAAAGAGTCGGATATGACTGAGTGACTATCATTTCACTTTCAGTGCCCTTATAAGAAGATACACGAGAGAGTTTCCTCTCTCTTCTCTCTACCATGTGAGGATATACAGAGGAGATGGCCGTGTACAAGTCAGAAGTCCCTCACCAGACATTGCTGGTACATTGATCTTGGACTTCTCAGCCTCCAAAATGATTAGGAATGAATGTTGGTTGTTTAAGCTACCCAGTATGCAGTATTTCTTAGAGCAGCCAAAGGTGTCCTCTGCTCCATCTTTCAGTATTATTTTGCAAAGTGTTCTTTCCAGAAAGCAGGGTGGGACCTGGTGGGACAGGGATGATGGTGGTGGTCATCTGGTGACTATTGCACTTTTGCATTCTGGGAGTAGAATTCCCTCAAAGTACTCTAGAGGAAATGGTAACAGATACCCAGCAGTTGGCATGACAACTCGAACTGTGCAGTTCAGAGTTTCAGAGAACCATGCCATAAAGGTGGACACATTGTGGACCAGGAGAGCTATCATAGATGAATTCCTGCTCAGCGCTTGCCAGTAGCTCTGCGAATTAACTGCAGTCCAGTTCTGCTTGAAAGTGAAGATGATAGATACGGAGGGCAGTGAACAGTGGGCAAGCTAAAAGTAATTACAACTTTCTTTACCTAGAAAAAGTCTTAAGCCCTTGATTCCAAAAAGCCCACTGAACTCCAAGTAAGCAAATATAAAAATAAACTCCAAGGGAGTGAACATTTTTTTTTAAATCATAAATAAAAATCCAACAAGTATTGACGATAAAAACAATTACCCACTGACTAGTCAGGAATTTGTTTGACTACGTAAAACAGAAAATCCAAATATTTGGTGATGGCCTAAATAAGATAAGGTTTATTCTTCTCACATATAAAAAGAAGTTCAATGACAGGCAGTTCAGAGCTGGAAAGGCAGCTCAAGGACCCTGGTTCCTTCTAGCTTTCCCCACTGCAGTCCTTAATGTGACCCTCTCAAGATACTGCCAGGACTCCAGCCATTGCGTGGAGGCAGGAAGATGAGGGCAAAGGGACACTTGCCTACTGATTCTTCCCCATTTGGTGGCCTTTCTGAGAAGCCCCCCTGATGACTTCTGCCTGTGATTAATTCATTGATCAGAACATGTTACACAAGCAACCTCCTCTGCAAGGTAGGTTGGGAAATGTAGTTTTAGCTGTGACTATTTCTACACCCAACTAAATCAAGACTCAGTAAGAAAGGAAAATGGATCAGCATTGGTCAACAACCAGCAGTATCTGCCATGTCTACAAAAAATAATAAAGTCTATTCCAAGAATCAGAGCTGTAGACAGTTTCCAGTAAACCTCACCTCTGCAGCTCTAGAAAATCAGAGAAAATAGTTCTTGTAGATAACTAGATCTTATAGTGAATTCCCAAATCAAAGTTAAAACTAATAGCCAGGACATGGAAGCAACCTGAGATGTCCATCAGCAGATGAATGGATAAGAAAGCTGTGGTACATATACACAATGAAATCTTACTCAGCCATTAAAAAGAATACATTTGAATCAGTTCTAATGAGGTGGATGAAACTGGAGCCTATTATACAGAGTGAAGTAAGCCAGAAAGAAAAACACCAATACAGTATACTAATGCGTATATATGGAATTTAGAAAGATGGTAACAATAACCCTGTATATGAGACAGCAAATAGATTTGAGAAATATGATTTATATATGAGAATATATAAATATTAAATATGATCTATATATGAGAAATAGATTTAAGGGCCTAGATCTGATAGATAGAGTGCCTGATGAACTATGGAATGAGGTTCGTGACATTGTACAGGAGACAGGGATCAAGACCATCCCCATGGAAAAGAAATGCAAAAAAGCAAAATGGCTGTCTGGGGAGGCCTTACAAATAGCTGTGAAAAGAAGAGAAGCGAAAAGCAAAGGAGAAAAGGAAAGATATAAACATCTGAATGCAGAGTTCCAAAGAATAGCAAGAAGAGATAAGAAAGCCTTCTTCAGTGATCAATGCAAAGAAATAGAGGAAAACAACAGAATGGGAAAGACTAGGGATCTCTTCAAGAAAATCAGAGATACCAAAGGAACATTTCATGCAAAGATGGGCACAATAAAGGACAGAGATGGTGTGGACCTAACAGAAGCAGAAGATATTAAGAAGAGGTGGCAAGAATACACAGAAGAACTGTACAAAAAAGAGCTTCAAGACCCAGATAATCATGATGATGTGATCACTGACCTAGAGCCAGACATCTTGGAATGTGAAGTCAAATGGGCCTTAGAAAGCATCACTACGAACAAAGCTAGTGGAGGTGATGGAATTCCAGTGGAGCTATTCCAAGTCCTGAATGATGATGCTGTGAAAGTACTACACTCAATATGCCAGCAAATTTGGAAAACTCAGCAGTGGCCACAAGATTGGAAAAGGTCAGTTTTCATCCCAATCCCAAAGAAAGGCAATGCCAAGGAGTGCTCAAACTACCGAACAATTGCACTCATCTCACACGCTAGTAAAGTAATGCTCAAAATTCTCCAAGCCAGGCTTCAGCAATATGTGAACCGTGAACTTCCTGATGTTCAAGCTGGTTTTAGAAAAGGTAGAGGAACCAGAGATCAAATTGCCAACATCCGCTGGATCATGGAAAAAGCAAGAGAATTCCAGAAAAACATCTATTTCTGCTTTATTGACTATGCCAAAGCCTTTGACTGTGTGGATCACAATAAACTATGGAAAATTCTGAAAGAGATGGGAATACCAGACCACCTGATCTGCCTCTTAAGAAATCTGTATGCAGGTCAGGAAGCAACAGTTAGAACTGGTCATGGAACAACAGACTGGTTCCAAATAGGAAAAGGAGTACGTCAAGGCTGCATATTGTCACCATGTTTATTTAACTTATATGCAGAGTACATCATGAGAAATGCTGGACTGGAAGAAACACAAGTTGGAATCAAGATTGCCGGGAGAAATATCAATAACCTCCGATATGCAGATGACACCACTCTTATGGCAGAAAGTGAAGAGGGGCTAAAAAGCCTCTTGATGAAAGTGAAAGTGGAGAGTGAAAAGGTTGGCTTAAAGCTCAACATTCAGAAAACGAAGATCATGGCATCTGGTCCCATCACTGCATCGGAAATAGATGGGGAAACAGTGGAAACAGTGGCAGACTTTGTTTTTCTGGGCTCCAAAATCACTGCAGATGGTGACTGCAGCCATGAAATTAAAAGACGCTTGCTCCTTGGAAGGAAAGTTATGACCAACCTAGATAGCATATTCAAAAGCAGAGACATCACTTTGCCAACAAAGGTTCGCCTAGTCAAGGCTATGGTCTTTCCTGTGGTCATGTATGGATGTGAGAGCTGGACTCTGAAGAAGGCTGAGCGCCGAAGAATTGATGCTTTTGAACTGTGGTGTTGGAGAAGACTCTTGAGAGTCCCTTGGACTGCGAGAAGATCCAACCAGTCCATTCTGAAGGAGATCAATCCTGGAATTTCTTTAGAAGGAATGATGCTAAAGCTGAAACTCCAGTATTTTGGCCACCTCATGCGAAGAGTTGACTCATTGGAGAAGACTCTGATGCTGGGAGGGATTGAGGGCAGGAGGAGAAGGGGACGACAGAGGATGAGATGGCTGGATGGCATCACTGACTCGATGGATGCGAGTCTGAGTGACCTCCGGGAGTTGGTGATGGACAGGGAGGCCTGGCGTGCTGCGGTTCATGGGGTCGCAAAGAGTCGGACACGACTGAGCGACTGATCTGATCTGATCTGATGAGACAGCAAAAGAGACATTGATGTATAGAATAGTCTTTTGGACTCTTGGAGAGGGAGAGGGTGGGACGATTTGGGAGAATGGCATTGAAATATGTATAATATCATATATGAAACGAGTCACCAGTCCAGGTTCGATGCACGATACTGGATGCTTGGGGCTGGTGCACTGAGACAACCCAGAGGGATGGTATGGGCAGGGAGGAGGGAGGAGGGTTCAGGATGGGGAACACATGTATACCTGTGGCAGTTTCATTTTGATATATGGCAAAACCAATACAATATTGTAAAGTTAAATAAAATAAAATTTAAAAAAATCTATACTAGACACAGAATATAGGAAGTGGGTTGAGCGTAAACATTATTCACTTAACTTCTATTCTATAATTAGGAATCTAGTTATCATTCCATGGATACTGTCTGAAATTCTAAAAATTATAAAATAAAATAAGAATCATAACATATTAATTGCCTGGGTGGAAATGGCCAAGGGATTAACTGATTAAATAATGGAATTGTTACCTGTTCTTTGCCTTTCTTCAAATAATGGAGTGGAATTGAGGTCTACTCCCTCTCTCTTCCTTTTTTTTGTAACCCAATCCCTCTGTCTCCAGCCCTGAGTTTATAAAAACTCAGAACCTCTCAAGTATTTCCTTTATTGGGCCACAAACCCCTGTAGGCAGGGGTTAGGGGCAAGGGAACCTAGCTGGGGGCTGGCCCCTCCCCTGGTGGGTGGGGGAGGGGACAGGGCTTCCTCTTGTTAGAGTTAACTCCATGTGTGCCAGCAGGTTGTTCTGCAATTCTGTGCTTGGTACAGAATAGGTGTTCAATAGATATGCGGTTGAATGCAGCTTTTCACTGATTTGTGATAGCTTTACTGTTTTCTCACAGATTCTTTGTCTTAGATTTTATAATAGTCCACAAATGAGCTAAGCCACTGCAGGTAATCCAAAGTTGCATACAAGACAAAATCACTGAAAGAGCAAAACAAATACTATACACAGGAAAAAATAATAACAATCAAAGGAATTAGTTCATCAAAGCAATCACCATGGATGAGGGTCACTGGTGGAAATTGTCTGTATTTTCTAAAATGTTTAACCAATACGTACTAATTTCATAATAAAAAACAGCTTCTTAAAAGTATTTTCAGATGTGTTTGCACTTTTGGGTGGATTTAGGATTTTGTTTACGTGATGTCATAAAGCTCAATTGATTTGGTAGTTTCTTAGACAACCAACAGATTTAATAGCAAAACACAAAACAAACAAAAAACCCACTCAGACTTGGAATTTGTCCCTAGTATGACTGAGGTCTTTATAGTTGTTCTCTTCTCATATTAAGATGATAGACAATCTGTGTGTGACATTATCTCATACATAAGAACAGGATAAGATACATACTTAAAAGAACAGTAAACAGTGGTGACCAAACATCAATTGTGTGTCCCTCCATGCTCCTTGTGTTTCTAACTTATGTTGATAGTACAGAATTTATCCTTACTGTTGTTTGAGGAGTCTCTCTCCTTGTGAGTTAACCTGCAAATTACCTGAGACTAGCAACCATACCTTGCTCACACACCCTCCCACTTGGAATAAGTTAAGTCCTCAACTGATGTCCTCCCATGATACCCTGGGCTTCCCCTTCTGAAGCGCTCATCAGAATTGTAAGGAATAGGTATGTGCTGTGTGTGCTGTGCTTAGTCACTCAGTCATGTCTGACTCTTTGCACCTCCAGGCTCTTTTGTCCATGGGGATTTCCAGGCAAGAATGCTGGGGTGGGTTGCCATGCCCTCCTCCAGGGGATCTTCCCAATCCAAGAATCAAACTGGGGTCTCCTGTACTGTGGGTGGGTTCTTTACCAGCTGAGCCAACAAGGGATAGGTATAGTCCTCATTGCTTTGACTTCCTGTGGAGGGATCACCACTAGAGTAATCAACCTGGTCTCTTATACCATCCAGCTTTTTGTTCTTAGCCAACTGGGCTTACCCAGGGAAGGGGCTCTTTCCTTCGGTGGAGAAGCCCAGACAAAGGGCAGGGCCATCCTGGGTTAGCTCCTGGTCAGATAGGAGGTGAAGGTGGTTCCAGATTGTTGGCAGGGGGTTTTCTCAGGTATTGCAGTTGGTAAAGAATCCACCTGCCTGATATAGGAGACCAAGAGACATGAGTTCAATCCCTGGATTCAGAAGATCCCCTGAAGAAGGAAATGGCAACCCATTCCAGTATGCTTGCTGGGAGAATCCCATGGATAGAGGAGTCTCATGGGCTATACCATGGGGTCATAAAGAATCAGACACAGCTGAGCACGCATGCTATTGGCAGAGGATCTGAATGATTTTGGCTCTGTCTTCCTGCAGGGATTCTCAGATGATTAATGTACTTTGCTGTGAAGGAGGCCTGCAGTTTCATGAAAATTCAATTCAGGGGCATATTAGAAGGCTTAGGTGACTTAGCGAACCACATGCTCCAAACAGCTTTACCTGTTATAAAGCAGTGCATGGACTTTACCTGTCTGACTCCTTGTCTCTCTTAGGTACTTTAGAACTTGGATCTGGAAAAAGTGGTATAATAATTTGACATCCTAAAATGATAAAGTCATTTTCAATCTAATATCTGTATTGCCTGCTAGACTGACAGGTTCATGGAAAGTGTAGTTCCTATATTTATTTGTTTCACCATTGTCCTCCCAGTGTCCATCATAGTGCCTGGTATACAGTAGGCAACGAATATATATTTTAGAGTACATAAGTGAATTTGTCTTTTAATTATTCTTTTAGTACAGCCCTTGTTTTACTCTGCCCGGGATGCTGTAACAAAATCACTATAGACTGGGTGGCTTATGTAACAGACATTTATCATCACAGTTCTGGAAGCCAGTAAGTCCAGAATCAAGGTGCTGGCAGATTTGGTGTCTGGTGAGGGCCTTCTGGGTGGTTTGCAGACAGACACTGTCTTGCTGTATGCTCATGTGGCAGAGAATGACAGACAGACAGAGGCAGAGAGAGCAAAGTCTCGTCCTTTCCTCTGCTTATAAAGGCACTAATCCCATCCTGGGAGCTCTACTCTCATGATCTCTGACTGTCTTTAAATCTAATTAGCTTTCCAAGGGCCCATCTTCAAATCCCATCCCATCGGAAATTAGGGTTTCAGCATATGAATTTTGAGGAGACACAATCACCAGGTCCATAGCAGTCTCTGACGTAGAACTGGTGCTTATTAGCAAATACTGATTTGAATCAGAGCTACGATTTCAAAGATGGGGATGGTGGCAGGAAGCACATTCTGGTTCATTCTTCCTGGTGCTTTACCCCAGCACTCCCTGTTTCTGAGTGAGTACAAACAGCCACTGAAGCCCACCCTACATGTGTGCTGCGTCGCTTCAGTTGTATCTGACTCTTTGGGACTCTATGGACTGTAACTCTCCAGGCTCCACTGTCCATGGGATTCTCCAGGCAAGAATACTGGAGTGGATTGCCATTTCCTATTCCAGGGAACCTGCGTATGTTATGTCTCCTGCATTGGCAGATGAGTTCTTTACCACTAGCGCCACCCTGGAAGCCCTTGAAGCCCACCAGAACTGGTTTGTTTGTTTGTTTGCTTTTGGTAGGGGATCTTAGTTCCTTGATCCTGTGCCAATAGCTCAGTTGATAAGGAATCCACCTGCAGTGCAGGAAACCCCAGTTCAATTCCTGGGTCAAGAAGATCCCCTGGAGAAGGGATAGACTACCCACTCCAGTATTCTTGGGCTTCCCTCATGGCTTAGCTGATAAAGAATCTGCCTGCAATGTGGGAGACCTGGGTTTGATTCCTGGGTTGGGAAGATCCCCTGGAGAAGGGAAAGTCTGCCCACTCCAGGATTCTGGCCTAGAGAATTCTATGGACTGTATAGTCCATGGTGGAGAAGGCAATGGCACCCCACTCCAGTACCCTTGCCTGGAAAATCCCACGGACGGAGGAGCCTGGTAGGCTGCAGTCCATGGGGTCACTAAGAGTCAGACACGACTGAGCGACCTCACTTTCACTTTTCACTTTCATGCATTGGAGAAGGAAATGGCAACCACTCCAGTGTTCTTGCCTGGAGAATCCCAGGGACGGGGAAGCCTGGTGGGCTGCCATCTATGGGGTCATACAGAGTCGGACACAACTGAAGTGACTTAGCATAGCATAGTCCATGGGGTCTCAAAGAGTCGGACACAACGGAGTGACTTTCACTTAATTCCCTGAGTGACTTTCACTTAGTTCTCTGACCAGGGATGGAACCTGTGCCGCCTCTGCAGTAGAAGCTTGGAGTCATAACCCTGGACTGTCAAGAAAGTCCCCCTACCTGAACTTTTCTATGTTGCTTCTCAGCCTGGTGCCTAGGGTGGGGGTTTGGGGAATTAGAGATGGGAACCCACTGATTTCCTGTTTGCATGCCTCACCTCAAGAACTGTGGAAGAGAATTTATATTTTATTGAAAAGTGCAAAATTTGAAGTGAAAGAGGAAATGAGGACATCTAACAACAATAGTAATAAGATTGAGAATCTGTTCCACATTCCATGTAGACAAAGAGCATCCATTTCATTTCCTTGCATGAGTGATTCTGTCCAGGCACTGGCCCACCTCCCACATCCATGGGCTTTTTTGGGGCCATGCCTCCTGCGGAGTGACTCCACCTAGATTCTCAATTAAGAATGGAACATTTTCTTCACTTTCACCACACGGAGGAATGATACTGTGTGTGGAACATCTGCAAATCTCAAGTGTGGGCCTCCTGTAGTACCAGTTTCCCACACATAAATCATTCTGTGAACTGAGGTCCACTGATACTTGCCTTTATAGGTGAGTGTGAGGCCAAGCACACATTGTCCTTTGGAGCAGAAAACCAAGACCCCACTTTCCAAAGAAAAAAGTACAATTTTAGGAGATTTGAACAATAGCGTACGATCCTGATGCTTGTCTGCCTTTTCCTCCTGCCCTGCTCCACTTCAGGTGCCCGAGATCCCACTCCTCAGGCAGCTGTAATCTGAGACTCTCAGAGTTGGACGGTGTAGCCTCTTCACCCATCCAGAGCGAGTATTCCTCCTCAGCTTGTTCAGTCCAGCCTGTTTTCCCTTCTCTGTGGGCAAGGAGGTGGCAATGTCTTTGAGATCTATCTTCACTTCATCTTCAGACAGCTTATTAGTCATGTTCGATTCCTTGCAACCCCATGTAGTATATAGCCTGCCAGGGTCCTCTGTCCATGGAATCCTTCAGGCAAGAATACTGCAGTGTTTGGCCATGTCCTCCTCCAGGGGATCTTCCCAACTCAGGGATCAAACCCAGGTCTTCTGCACTGCAGGCAGATTCTTTACCATCTGAGATACCAGGAAAGCCCTGCTTACATCAAGTGAATTTGCTGCTTAATGCCCTAGATGCCCAATTAGGGAATGGCTAAAAAACCAAGCAAATGAAAAACTGGTGCTTCCATGTGATAGAATGTAATGCAGCTATTAAATATCCCATTTTAGGGAAAAATACTGAATCCCCTGGGAAGAGGTTTATGATATATTATTAAGTAAAAAGAGCAGGTTATAGGGTGATATGTATAGCACAGTCCAGATAGATAGATGATAAATAGGTGATTGAGTGAGTGAGCAAGTGGACTTGAAGAATGATCAATCCTTTGAAACAGTTAATTTCACCCTAAGGAACTGTGTTTCTATAATCTTTCATTTTGCCCTTGTAGGGGTAGCCCCTCAGTCATGTCTGACTCTCTGCAACCCCATGTACTATAGCCCACCAGGTTCCTCTGTCCATGGAATTCTCCAGGCAAGAATACTGGAGTGGATAGCCATTCCTTTTTCCAAGGGATCTTTCTGACCCAGGAATCAAGGGTCTCCAGCATCATAGGCAGATTCTTTACCATCTAAGCCATATTTGGCCTTACACTATCTAGAAAGACTAGTAGAGACTTCTAGAAGGAAAACAATCTTACAATTACTCAAACACAAACATGCAGAGAATTCAGGGGATGGTGGCCACACCATTGTTCCCTTCCAGTCCATCTACTGAGTCAGCAGTGATCACCAGGAGCCAGCCCTTCCTCCACTGGCCTCCCTTCCCCATTGTTTCCTCTCTCTCTCCATGGTTTTTCCATCCTCAGACGTTTCTGCAGCATCTCAGCTCCACCCTAGCATGAACAGATCCTTATAGTCCTCCACATAAGCAGGTATAGGGCTTCTAGAAGTATCAGAATGGGGCATTATTGAGATGAACTCTTCTTGCTGATATTCAGTCTATCACATATAATTTAAAGTATGATCTACATTAAAAAAAAAAAAAAACAACTCTACCAAGATTATGGAGAACAGAAAACTCTTTAAGTTACCATTGACTTTTCCATATAATTAGGCAGATGTAATGATAAAATGTATTCACCTCGAAGAGAAAATTTCCAGTTTTTATGGAAAGCAGATGAGTTACCAAATCATAACCATGGTTACACTTGAAGTGGCATTTTATATATCTTAAAGTACTCTCCTCTCTCTTTTAATGATCTCTTCACCCATCTCTGTATTCCTTTACCTCCTGAAAAAAAAGTTCACTGCACCCTCTATTTGCATCACTTCTTAGAGAACATTTGACACATGAATGCTTCTTCTGTGCAAGCAGGAGCTATGGGGTTTCTGATTCAGGTCAGAGTTACTGAAGCTGAAAAGAACAGAAAGACAAGAAACTGGAGGAAATCAAAGGGGTAGTGAGGTGAGCTCTCTAGGTTAGATCAGAGGAGGCCTTTGGGGGAGTAGGGAATATGGAATGGGTGGCTCATATGACCATGGAGGGCTGAAGTCTTGACTTGGTTCTGGAGCCCACTGGAAGGGCAACCACAAAGTTGGGACAGTAGGGGCTCCCGTCCTGCCCCTCTGCCATTATCCTGTCCCAGATTCTGTTCCTGGCTCATCTCCCTCTCTCTTTCTTAGGTGGGGTGCTCAGCTGTTCTGGACAACAGAGTGGGAAGTCGCTTAGATGCCCTGGAGCCTTGCTTTTGTGGTTCTGATACAGAGCATTAGACCTAATTTAATTTGAAAATAATACAGAAAGATGAAAGGGAATCCCACTTGAGCTTCTCATTTTAAAAAGAGTTTTGTTTTTTTTTAAAAAAAGATGATGTGAGCCCAAGACCTGAACCTCAAAGGAGGCCCTCTGGTCAATGGAGGCAGACAGGCCCAGATGTTTTTCCCATCTGTGTCTTGTCCCTCTGGCATGAGGGCTGGATGAAGAAGGGAGGTTCACAGCAGAGGATCAGGCCAACTTGCTGATGCTGCCCTCTTATTTAGCTCATGGAAATTTCATAGCATCTAAGGTCTGGCTTCCCCCATGGATTTGAGGGGAAACCTCCTATAGCCCTCTTGAACTAGTTTCATGGAAGGAACTTCGATACTGTGAAAAATTTCACCCAAGATTAATTGAACTTGACATCCTGAATGTCTTTCGCATGATGTACTGAGGTAGTATTTTCGAAAATGTCAGTATCTGATACTCGGTGTGTGGTTTTTAGATGCCTAAAGTATTCCCACTTCTCAAATTTCCTTTAAAAAGCTGGAATGCAATACATTTCTGGGTTTTCTTTGTTTCGAATGAAACTCCACCTTGCTACAACAGAGCTAAATATACTCCAGATCAACAGTTCATCACACACACACAAATACTGAAGGACATCCAGAGTGCGACTGAATATAACCATTCTCTACTTTCTGGGAAATTAGAATCACGGGCCAGCTTTACATTAAATGGAAAGTGTACGCTACCATCTTGTGGACAAAATATAAATAACACCGAAATCTGCTGACGACTACATAACTTTTCTCCGTATTATGCTGAACATCTGTCTTGTCCTGGGTTCCCCCATGCCCTCATGATGACCAGCCCTTGCAGTTTGGAACTTTGGTCTTGAGTGATCTCTGTCAACAAAATCAGGTATAATACAACATGAAGAAATGGGAGTTTGCTGAGAACATTGTGGAATGCAAATGCCTGAGACCTGGGTTCTTGACTCTAGCTTCTTCTCGTTTCCATTTTTCCAACTGTAAAATGACACTTGTCACTTCACACAGGACACCCAGGTTTCTGGGTGAGATTGACAGAGTTAGGCTTGCACAGTGTCCTGTGGAGCTGAATGTTTTAAACCAAGATAAATTAGTTTATTAATCAGTTATTTTCTAATGAATGTAAAACTTGGTTATTTTTCTCCTGCATGGTTTTTATGCATACACTAACTCATTCAGTTAATCTTAAAGGAAATAAACCTTGAATATTCATTGGAAGGACTAATGTTGAAGGTGAAGCTCCAATACTTTGGCCACTGATGCGAAGAGCCAACTCATTGGAAAAGACGCTGATGCTGGGAGAGATTGAGGGCAAGAGGAGAAGGGGTGACAGAGGATGAGATGGTTGGATGGCATCACTGGCTCAATGGATAGGAGTCTGAGCAAACTCTGTGAGATGGTAAAGGACAGGGAAGCTTGGCATATTGCAGTTCACAAGATTGCAGAGTCAGACATGACTTAGTTATTGAACAACAACAACTCACTCACAGACACGCATTCCCACTTCCCATGCACTAAAGGAATGACATTCTAGAATGTGGAAACATGAATGGTGTCATCACAGCTGAATAAAGAAGAAGAGGAAGATGCAGAATTCCAGTGTCTTAAGGTGGACAAGCGGAGAAGGCAATGGCACCCCACTCCAGTACTCTTGCCTGGAAAATCCCATGGATGGAGGAGCCTGGTAGGCTGCCATCTATGGGGTCTCACAGAGTTGGACATGACTGAAGTGACTTAGCAGCAGCAGCAGCAGCAGGGTGTACAAGAACCTCCAAGCTCATCACACCGTATCACTTTTCTAATACTTGCATTACTTGTACAATATTCAGCCACTCTATGAACATAGTCTTCCAGAATATAAGAAAGTACTGGCAATGGTAACCACATAAAAGACAGAAACAAATTCTAGTACAAATTTACATGGATAGAGAGGTGTTCAAGAAGGAGGGGACATAGGTATAGATATATATCTCTGATTCATGTTGATGTTTGGCAGAAACCAACACAATACTGTAAAGCAATTATCTTTCAAAAACAAATAAACTTAATTAAAAATTTTACATAGATACATTTTTGGTTAATACACAGAGAGAGATGACTGAAATTAAGCTAGGCACTAGAAAATCTCTGGGCTTTCCAGTTGGCACGGTGGTAAAGAATCTACCTGCCATTGCAGGAGATGCAAGAGACACATGTTTGATCCCTGGGTCAGGAAGATCTCCTGGGGTAGGAAATGGCACCCCACTCCAGTGTTCTTGCCTGGAAAATTCCATTGACAGAGGAGCCTGCTGGGCTATAATCCATAGGGTAGAAAAGAGTCAAACATGACTGAGCACACACACACACAGGTTGTAGTCTATTTTTAGTATGCAAATGGCTCTCATGCCTGCTAGAGCTTAAAAGATCTAAAGTTAGAGGTTTCCAGTGTTAAAGGTTCTTTCATCTAGGGAAAGTCTTTCATTAGGAAAGCAAGACATCTACCATAAGCTGAAGGTGTTGTATCCCATTAATTCTTCCTTTAAGCATCATGTCTAAGTTAGGGATATATGTGTGTATGTGTTCTATGTGTTTTTCTTACTCATAGGAAAATCACAGCTTTCAGATTGATCCTAGTGGTAAAGTACCACTTAGGAAGGCATCATAATATTCATTTTTGTTGTGATCACATACTGTAACTGGTCTTTCATTGTTTTCCTAATTGTATAAAAGAAATAATGTATGTCTTCTCTGTCTCCCTTAGAGAGATTGCTAAGAATATAATATCGCTATCCCTGATTCATTCCGCTAATCTCAGTATTTATATTTCTGTTACAACTTTGCAATAGAAGGCAGAGCCTATTTCTAAAGAAATATGTTCACCTTAACTTTATTTACTGTCAGTGGTGAAGCACTGAGCTTCCACAAATAGAAAAGTTCTGAAACCACAAAAAAATGACAACAACAGTAGCAAAGACAGACAAGGCCTAGGCGGGAACCTGGTCCCATTACTGGCTCTAGGAAGGTCAGGTGAGAATTAAAAATTTTACTCACCCTTCCTAAATTCCAAGCCTTCTAGATCAATTCCACTTGTCTCTACATTTTTATTTATTTTTTTGACCTCTCTCCTTGGGATAGGGAGTCTAGTCTGTTTGTTTGTTTTCACCTTATTACCAAAAGGATAAATGTAGTCTCTGAGGGGAGCTTGTTACTTTAAAAGGTCTGCGGAAGCTTTAAAAAGAAAGGTGAAATAGACCATGCCTTGACTAGCTATGAAACCACCAGTGCTAAATAAAGTACCTTAAAATCAACAAGAAAATTTCCCGATCTGATAAGAAGGAACCTTCTGTATTGCATTGTTTTCCACAGTTTAGACGTGGTATTTTCAATTTCTGTATATTTTTATACAAATAATGAATTTTTGAATGTTAATACTAGCATTTTATCACAAAAATTGCATGGTTCTTCTTGTGCTTCGGAAACTGCTACATTCCTAAATGTATTCTTACATAATATTTATTACATATATCCCTACATATTTGATATAGCTTCAAAGTTATTCTTGTCTCCAATAGAACATGTCTCCAAATTAATAGTGGAACTCAATAAGAAAGCAAGGCTCAATGTCCAGAATGTTACTGGATAGTCAGCTCTTTATGTGCTTTGTTCTGTATTTGAAAACTTTGTGTAACAGACATAAAAGATAATCTGAGAGTTGAAGGTGTTATATAAATTCCAAAAGAGCTCAAGGATAGGACGAAGGATGTTATTTATTGAGTGTCTGCAATGTAACAGGTAGTCTGCCAAGAGTTTTCCATTTGCAGAAGTCTGACTGTCTCCATTCCAAGCTTGGTATGTACGAGTGGCTCACGCAAGTCAGAATTAGAAGTACTAGATTAATATTCAAAGCCCACACCCTCTTTAGGCTGTGCCTGTGGTTCCTATATAAAGATTGAAGTGTGCCCTGGGTGAGTTTGGATAGAAGAGTAAATCTTATAAAGCAAAGCATCCACCTAGAAAATTTCCAATGAATAATTTGGCTAAATTAGATTGGATCTTGAGAGAGAAGTTGATATGGATTTTGAGGCTCCCTGCAAAGATGCCAGGCCTAATGCTATGAGAAGGTGTGAGATCTCTGATACCATGGAAAGAGCAGGTCACAAATCCTGAATCCGAGAGAATGCCCACCAGTAAGTGGGCAGGATGAAGAAAAGAGCCTTGGATTCACAACCAATCCAACAGACAAGGTGAAGGGTAGTCTCATGACTCTTCCCCATTTCAAGTCAGGAACATGAAACCCAGTGAAATAAATGACTTATTCAAGGTCACACATCAAATCAGCCTCCAACCCAAGGTCATAAACCAGAGTCCCTGTCACCCAGCCCATTGTTTTTTGCTCCACAGTTTTAAAAGTGCAGGCTTTCTGTCTTTCCTAAGCCCTTTATTTCTCCCCAGTGGGTGTGAACAAATAAACAAATTCCAATGAGAGCACCCAACCCAGTCTGGGCTTCCATCTCTGTTGGTCTGACAGCCTTCTGGTCCCTAAATGAAATGATCCCATATTAAGCCTTGGTGCACGTGGAGGGAGGGAAAGCAGACAGTGTGGGAGAAGCAGGAGTCAGTATTAGTTTTCTCATTTAATTAACTGCATTCAACAGAGTGAATGCCATAGGCAAATTACTACAGGCCAGTAACACATCCCTTAAGGAATACTTGGGGCCCATTTTTTTTCAGCCCATTAGTGACCAGAACAGCCTCATAACTCAGGTCTGCCAAAGCCAAAAGAAAAATGTGTATAATTGGAAAAAGGTTGAAAACAATCCTGGATAATAAATTACACTTACTCAGTTCCTTTGTCCTTCCAACTCTACAGCTAGCATCACATTTCATAAGGGAGCCACGGAGAAGAGGCAAATGCCGAGAGGGAGCCTGTACTTATTAGACACCAGAGGGAGGCCTCCGAGATTAGTGGAATCAGTTGTTTACTTAGAGTCTGCTAAGCCGAAGGGTGCGTCAGGCCAAGGAGGCTTTGGGCTGCCTGCTCCCCTCAAGATCCAGAGCACACACGGCCCCACGGCTTAACCATTATCTATAGGAAAGTTGGCAGGAAGAGCTTAACCAAATCTCTTCCAATTAGGTGTTCTGATAATCTAAATTCCCTTGTGCAAATGCCAGCTACCTACCTCATCTCCTTGGACCGCCCGGAGTTATAATCTTCCCTGACATATCATGGATCTTCCTCTCCAAGAGATTGCTGTTCAGTAAAAGGAAGATGAAATGGAGGTCTCCTGCTTACCAAGTGCATTTTCTGTAATATGCAGATATATAAACACGCGTGCGCGCATACACGCTGGTGTCTCGTGTGGATCAAAACCAGCTGGAGTGCATTTGTCAGGGAGTGCCAAGCTTCATTTGGTCTCAGAACTTGAAATGGATCCTCCCTGTTTCCTGGGATGCCTCTTCTGGATGTTTGTTTATGCTGCTGCCAGTGATGCATGAATTTGATCATTTCGATCCTTATCCATAAAGACATTGGAGGACTCATATTTTGAAGCCCCCCCAAACTCCTGAGAGAGGCAGGGGAACCAAGGCAGCTTGACCTCCCTCCCTTCTGAGAAGCTCCCATCACTGTCCCCTGCGTGGACTACCACTTACCTATCCCGTCTAGCATGTAGACTAGCTTTGCCTGCCATTGTCCTCACAGGAACATATACAACAAGAGCTGCCATGCCCAGCAGCATGGGTTGTACCATGAGGGATGCTGGGGAAAGGATTTGCTCACAAGAAACATCCTCTAGAAGTGGCCTCTTTCCAACATTGTTAAGATACCACATTCACCTCACATTTACTATAATCTATTGTGATTGAAGGCAGGAGGAGAAGGAGATGACAGAAGATGAGGTGGTTGGATGGCATCACCGACTCAATGGACATGAGTTTGAGCAAGCTCCAGGAGTTAGTGATGGACAGGGAAGCCCAGCATGCTGCCATCCATGGGGTCACAAAGAGTCAGACACAACTGAGTGACTAAACTGAATTGATTGTGAAAGCAAGGGCTTTCCAGGTGGCTCTAGTGGTAAAGAACCTGTCTGCCAATGCAAGAGACATAAGAGATGCGGGTTTGATCCCTAGGTGGGGAAGATCCCCTGGAGGAGGGCTCGGCAACCCACTCCAGTATTCTTGCCTGGAGAATCCCATGGACAGAGGAGCTGGCAAACTACAGTCCATGGGGTCACAAAGGGCCGGACACGACTGAAGTAACTTAGCACAGCATGCACATTGTGAAAGCAAAGGTCAGTCTGTTGGTTATTCTCTTTTTGAAAGATTCAGTAGTCAGACCATGGAGCAAGACAATGTCTTTTTATGCAAGGTCAGCCCCAATATTAGAACCAGGATTTATTTCTGATTGTCAGAAAGTTGTTCTAATGTGACTTGAACAATCTCTGGCTCTTTCAGAATCCCTCCCACCAAAACCCTCCCAACCTCACCCCAGCAATTTTCAAAGCCCTGCTAATAAAGTAATTTCCTTGAAAGCGATAATCTTACCTGTTCTATTCATCACTGTGTTGGCACATCACATGCCCTAGACATACACTGCAGCAAGTTTGAAGGGAAGAAATGAGTAGAGAGAAAATTTTGAGCTACAGTCAGTGTTCAGAGAAGGAGAGTCTGTCCCTTTGACCATCAAGTCACTGGGGACTAAGCAGAGAGCAGGTCATGGGTGGGTAAGGTGTGGAGTATTAGATCTCTGATTGGTGAGAATAGCACACCCTACCTTAGTGCGTGCATGTGCTCGCACACACACACACACACACACACACACACACACACCACTTTGGTTTAACCAATGGCAGCATCTTACTGCAAGGATGGATGTTGTGTTTACGTCTTTATTGGGGTGGCCAGCTTATCCCAAGAATTTCTTGTAGGTTCTGCATCCAGGGAACTCTTCCATTTCCAGCACATCATGATTGGTCACTCTATAGCCTCCAGATCTTCCTAAAGGGACAAATGGTAGTTGCCTTCAATGGTAGTTTCTGAGTATCTGCCTCTCTCTTTCTTACTGCAAAACAAAGATAGCAACTTCATTTGGTCATTGTAGGATTAAATTAGAAGCTATAGACATTAAGATTATCAAGACAGATAAAATTTATATTCTAGCTCAGTAGCCCTGAATGGGGCTTCCCAGGTGGCTCAGTGGTAAAGAATCTGCCTGCTAATTCAGGAGATGAAGGTTCAGTCCCTGGGTCAGGAGGATCCCCTGGAGAAGGAAACGGCAACCCACTCCAGTATTCTTGCCTGGAAAATTTCATGGACAGAGGAGCCTGGCAGACTACAGTCCATGGGGGCCATAAAGAGCCAGATACAACTTAGTGACTAGACAACAACAAGCCCTGGATGAGTGTTTGTGAACACACTTTGTGAACTGAGACGTAATTGTGCATCCGAAATGCTGCTGGAATTAGGAGAGTACCTTTTTCTTGAATACCTCTCTGCCCAGTTTTGCTGAGTCTATACAGCTCTGGGTGAATCAATGTCTCTTCTGTGAAGCCCCTCAACTCACTCCAGCCACAGTGGTTTCCCTTGCTTTCTAAGAATCTTAAGTCATGTGAAGAAAATTGTTCAGAATCACCATCATTAAGAGTATGTGCTCTGGAGTCAGTGAAGTGAATGTTGGCTCCACCTCTTAATATTAAGGTGACCTTGGGCAAATTAGCTAACCTTGTGGGGCTCTATTGTTCTCCTTTACTAAGTGGGAGCAATTTGAATAGTATCTGTCTCATTTGTAGTTGGGTGTATCGAATGAGATAATGTTAAATGTGTGCCTTGCATAGGCTAAATGATTAGATATGTTAGTTGCCCTGCCTTGAAATATATTTAATATTTACATGCTTAGAATCCTGATTCTTGTAGGATCTCCAATTTGGACAAGGATCCTTTTGTAGTCAGTCCTAAAGGAAATCAATCCTGAATATTCATCGGAAGGATTTATGTTGAATGCTGTAGCTCCAGTACTTTGGCCACTTGATGCAAAGAGCTAACTCATTGGAAAAGACCTTGTTGCTGGGAAAGATTGAAGGCAAAAGGAGAAGCAGGTGACAGAGGATTAGATGGTTAGATAGCATCACCAATTCAATGGACATGAATTTGAGCAAACTCCAAGAGATAGGGAGCATGGCTTGTTGCAGTCCATGGGGTCGCAACAGAGCGACTGAACTATAACAACCCTTTATAGTTATAATCTTTCATCTTCCTAAACTTTTTATGTGCTTAACTGTGTTTCCTTCTCCTTAATTGTAAGTTCCTTGAGGTTAATAATAATAATGTTATCTGTACCACTTCCACCAAAACCACAGTAGTTATAGCATTTGGAGTGCTTTTTATTGTACCGGGCACTGTGCAAAGCAAATTGTCATCAACGGGGGAGCCCTAACTATGAAGCAGATACTTTACTGAGGTCACTTCATTAATCCCCATAACATCTCAGTGTGGTAGGGATTATTGGCTCCTCTTTTCAGATGATTTTAGGTAAGGTGGATATTAAGTAACTTTCCTATCAGCTGGGACTCACTGAGAACTGTCTGGTTCCAAAGCTCATTCATGCCTTTCTATATTGCTTAGGTCCTAGGATCACCCAAATTATCTGGTGCACTTCCCCTCACACACAGAAAAAAGTGATGCTTCTCAAACTGTTCTGTGGATACAAATCACTTGGAAGTCTTAAGTAACTTCAGATACTGGTTCTGGAAGTCTGGGGCGGGCCTGAGGTTCTGCTTTCCTATCAGTTTCCAAGTGCTGCTGCTGCTGCTATCCAAGGACAGCAAGGCCACATAGCTTGGTAGATTAGTAGGTGAAGTCTCTAGGATCTACATTTTCTGAAATTCTTGGGGCTGGAGATGGGCATGGTGAGGGGGATGGCAGGAAAAGAATATTGAGTGAAGCTGAATAAGTGACCAATCATATTTAGGTATTATTCCTAACTAGAGTGATCATACCTTGCTGATCAGTCCCTCAGTTGTGTCTGACTCTTTGTGACCCCATGGACTGCAGCATGTCAGGCTTCCCTGTCCTTCATCATCTCCCAGAGTGTGTTCAAACTCATATCCATTGAGCCAATGATGCCACCCAACCATATCATCCTCTGTCACTCCCTTATCCTGATTGTACCTTGGGACCACTTTTATCTGTTCCTCTTAAATTCTATATTTGCTGTTCCTCAGACTCCTCTGATGATCAGAATCAACTGGGGCACTGATGAACCATGCAGCTTCCCCAGGTGCTTTACCAGGGTGGTCTCCCTGAAATGTTTAATTTTAGCATGTTCTTTAGGTGACACAGTATCAGAGAATTTTGGAAAATGCTGTTAAGTGCTAAAGAAATTGCAAAAGCAGGCAACAAATGAGTGGTGGTGGAGTGAAGGAAGACTTGATGGGGAGATAGGTAGGAGATGAAGTTTGTCTTTAAAAAATGAAAGGCCAAACCAAAAGGAATTCTTGCACATTGGTTTAAATTGGTATAACCATTTTAGACAATTGTTTAATGATATCTTCCCATGTTGAAATACATCTATCCTGCTGCTGCTGCTGCTGCTAGGTCACTTCAGTCGTGTCTGACTCTGTGTGACCCCATAGACGGCAGCCCACCAGGCTTTCCCGTCCCTGGGATTCTCCAGGCAAGAACACTGGAGTGGGTTGCCATTTCCTTCTCCAATGCATGAAAGTGAAAAGTGAAAGTGAAGTCGCTCAGTCGTGTCCGACTCTAGCAACCCCATGGACTGCAGCCTACCAGGCTCCTCCATCCATGGGATTTTCTTGGCAAAAGTACTGGAGTGGGGTGCCATTGCCTTCTCCGACATCTATCCTATAAGCCAGCAATTTACATCTATCCTATAAGCCAGCAATTTCACTCCTAGATATAGACCAAATAGAAATTCATGCACAAGGGTACCTAAAGTCTGAACAAAAATTTCATAGCAGCATTATTTGTAATGGTCCCAAACTTGAAATAAATCATATCTTCATCAATAGTAAAATGGAAAGATTGTATTGTAGTCATATGGTGGAATGTTACACAGCAATGAAATGAATCGACCATTGCAATAAGTAGACACAAAATATGGATAATACGGTTTCTGTTATATGAAATTCAAAAACAGGCATTTTTAATCTATGGCATTAGAAATCGAGATGTGACTATATTTGGGGAGTTGGAGGGCCCCATGTCTGAAAAGGGGCTTAGTAGGGGAACTTAAGTACTGATAGTATTCTATTTCTTAGCCTGGGTAGTGGTTATATGGATATATTCATTGTATGATTATTTATTCAGAAGAACACTTAACAAGTGTGTACTCTTTTCTATACAACTTAACAAGTGTGTACTCTTTTCTATACAAATGTATGAATACCGTGTTTCAAGAAAACACACACAGTCACACCCACAGGGTTTGAAAAAGAAGAGGAGAGACCACAGCCCAGGTATGCTCTAGGAGAGGTTTGCAGGGGCTATATTTCTCAAGGCTCATTCTGGGATATGACATTGAACTGGCCCTCAAGGATTTCATTCTCCCCAACCTTATCATATAAAAATAATGTTAGACATTGGTTCTTCCCGAACCAGATATTTATGAAGAAACTAGCCAGGGGCCACATCCGTCTTTCTCTTGGAGAGACACTTAAGCATCAGTTACCCTGTGGACTAGTTTTGTTCCTGATTGGAAGGAACGGCCAAGATTCATTGCTGCTGGAAATTTGCCATAATCATTGGGCATTACAGAGAATTATCAATAAAGCATGATGAATCCTGTGACTAGCTTAGTTAACTCAGTAATCACATGTTTCCACTTTCCATCTCTCCACCCCAAGGCATACAGACATGCCCATTCTTCTGGCTTCTGTATCCAACCTTGCAAAATCTACCTTCCACAGCTCCCAAGGCATGAGATTTGCTTTTTCTGATTACCCAGCTGGCCCTTAGTCCTGGCTTTATCTTCAAGCCAGAGGCCTGGGTGGTCTTTGAGAAACCTGACGAGAAGGTCATTAACAAAGAATCATATTCCCAAATTGACCTTTCATGAAACCTCAAACTAAAATCCCCCTGGAGCCTTGTCTTCTCCTGGTTGAAGGTAGTACCATGGGAACTTGGGCAAGAAGTTGGAAGGGTTCTGAAATGATGCAAAAGCAGAGCAATCCAAAGCGAGTAACATTTTAATGTTAGTCAATAGACACCAAATGGGGGGGGGCGGTTACTATGCAAATAACTAGAGTGAAAGGAAATGAATTATAATAAGGAGCCACTTGCTCAGAGGTCATTTACCTAACTTTCATGCGATCTGCCCTGGGACCTCAGTTTTTAAAGTAGGAGCTGCAAACTGACAGCTGGAGCTAACAATGGCCCTCAGATCAGTTTGGTTTGGCTTAAACCGATAAGTTTGGCTGAGCTTTAAACTCAGGAACTTCACACTAAAATCCATGCTTATGGCTTCTCTTTAAAAATGGAAAGTTCTGGCAACTTTTCCACATGTTAACAATTGCTGGAGCCACCATCTCTCATTGCTCTGCACCAGCCTGCTGTACTCATTTATACTGCTTGTCTGTAGGAATCGGGTTTTCTGCTATGACAGTGTCTGTCTTCAGAAACAAATCCAGTTTCCAATGAAAGGGGGTTTGTACCTGCCCATGGGCTCTGTTAACAGGATGGGCTCAGGCTGCCATATTTTCTCTGATGTCCCCTCTCCCTCCAGCCCACCCACGTCTCAACCATAGCTGACTTCACCCTGGATGGTACCTGAATCAAAGTTGGCCCATCTTGAAGCTTGCCAGGGACTTCTGGCCTGGCAAGGAAAAGCAGGCAAGGATAATGGCATCCTTCACTCACAATGTTGGAATTAGAAAATTGAGCAACCCTTGCCAGCTAGTGGGGGAGAAAACTGAGAGATTACGAAATGCACTTAGCATCACAGCAAGACAAAGCCTGAGTGAGCTGAGCTGCCTGGTGGAGAAAATCCACTTGGGGAGGAGACTAAATTGTGTACCAAAAGAGGCAATGATGAGACACGAGGTGGCCCTGAGACGTTGAGAGCACAGACTTGCCCCTTGATGTCACGCTCAGTTCTAGTTCTGCTGACCTGCTGTACTTGGTTTCTCCTCTTTGGGTGCTGATGAGCTAGGAGACAGTCACCCCACTTGTCCTATATCCACTGTGCTTAGGGAAATAATACCCTGAACTTGCTCCAGGGAACCACACTAGCATGAGAGAAAAGCCCATGTGAGAATGAAGCCAGGCACAGGAGAGAGAAGAACCACCCAACCCTAAATGTTTCAGATCTTTCTTATTTCTCCAGAAATGGCTGGAGAAATGAGAAATGGCTCCCAGAAAGGCTCTCTAAGCCTTCATTCAGCATATATGCCTATATTTAAGGCACAGTGGAGTAATGCAATCATGATAAAAATATATTTCATAAACATTTATTGAGTATTATTTTCATAAACATGTATTGAGTACTGTTGGAAGCACTGAGTGGGAAACAAACATGGCTGAATCCCTACACTCAGGGAACTTATGATCCACTGGAGAAGACAGAAAGCATACATGAATTTTTATAACAAAACAGTGAAATAAACACTATAGTCAATACTTGCCCATCCTGTCATCCTTAGGGAAGAGAGGTGGGGCAGTGACTCTCTCACACTGGGGTTGAGGGCAGTTTGGTAATCTGGCTTCCTAGCAAATGAGACGGAGAAGGCAATGGCACCCCACTCCAGTACTCTTGCCTAGAAAATCCCATGGATGGAGGAGCCTGGTAGGCTGCAGTCCATGGGGTCGCTATGACTGAGCAACTTCACTTTCACTTTTCACTTTCACGCAATGGAGAAGGAAATGGCAACCCACTCCAGTGTTCTTGCCTGGAGAATCCCAGGGATGGCAGAGCCTGGTGGGCTGCTGTCTATGGGGTCGCACAGAGTCGGACACGGCTGAAGTGACTTAGCAGCAGCAGCAGCAGCAAATGAGAAGGAGAGATGACAGATGGAGAGCCGTTTACAAGGAGGCACTGACAGCAGGGCAGTGTCGGTGGGCATGAAGGGAGGAGACCAGAAAGGAAAGCCTGAGAAATGGAAGCAGAGCAGGACAGAGAGATCTCCTTCCCAGGGACTTGCGGCATCATTGAATGACAACCTGTAGCCGCCTATTCATGCTGGTGCTGCTGGTAAGTCACCTGCAGCCCATGCCTTCACAGTGGAACTAAACTGGATATCATGAAGGGGCAGAGAAGGAAGAGGTCACTGTGGATCTGGATGGTCAGAGAATTCTTCCCAAGGAGACTGGCCTTCAGAGTAGGGCTTTGAAGTTTACATAGGGTTTAGAAGAGGGTGAGTTTTAATGGAAGCAAGGGGCATTCCATATGGAAGGAATCTGGGACCAAAGGCATCGGAAGCTGAAGCAGCCATCCTCTCAGCAACTGTCCTCTCAGGCCCAGTACATGTGTGTCTTGGGGTAGGAAAGAGGGTGCAGACCAGCTTCACTGGACTTGATAATTCACAGTGGAGAGCGGTGGAAAAACACTGTTGATAAGGCCATCTGGAGCCAGCCTGTGGAAGGCCTTGGATTTCAGGACAAAGGGTTTGGACTTGATCCTGGAGGCAGTGGAGCCAGAGAAGACTGGGGAAAGGGGTTGACTTGATGAAAGAGTTCCTCATTCGCTAAAGAAAAGCACCAACACAGCTCATTTTTCTCCTTAGAAAACAATCACAGAATTTAGCTTTAAACGCACCCCCCAACTCCATGAAAAGCATATACCAGCCCCTACAGGGCTCCCGGGGGAGTTCATGAGTTCAGACTCAAAGCACAAGACGTGTTTTACTTGGCATTTAAGTCTGTCTATGGGTGATGCATGTCCTCAAATGAGGACAGACTGATATGATTAAACATTTTATATCAGTTACTCCGATTCTCCCAGGGTGCCTTCCCCCTCTGACTCCTCCAATTCTGGATATCCAGAGAAAAATAGCTGTAAGACAGATTGTATAGTTTCTTAGTAGCGTCTGTGGTGTAGATGCTCAGGATAAGGGCTTTGGTGACAGTAACTGCAGCTTTTTCTTGGACTTTCTAAGTTTCTCTGGGGCCTTAGCAGTGCCTAGGAGCACCTAGTTTGGCACATGGCTGAGACTCAACTTGAACCAACTAGTAACAGTTTTTTTTGATACATATGGATTTTAATGGAGGCTTTTGATGTATTTCTTTTCTCCTTTCTCTCCCTCATCCTTCCTGCTCAATGTCTCCCAACTATTTCATTTCCTTCTTCCTTTTTTTAAAAAAGATTTTCTGTTCAGCTCACTCTTTTTTTCTTCCCCTCTTTCCCCCTTTTCTTTATACTTTCTATCTCCTCGTAACTTTCTTTTTCCTTACAGGAACTGGGAAAGACAAGGGTGTGTGGGCGGCCATGGCTTCCCTCCAAGGAAAGTGTGAGGCTTTGGGCAAAATAGATCTCTCATTTCTTCCAAACATAGGTCTAATCTGAACTGTCTCCAGGCTCTAGTCTCCAATCCAACTTCAGTGGTTTCAGTTGGACTCCATGAGAAGGGACCCTAGGGATACCGTGTCGTTAGTCTTGTCTTAGAGAAATTCAGCTTTCTATGCGCCTACTTGTCTCGAAGATTGGGGCACCCACATTCCCTTTCCTCAAGTCACCAGAGCCCAAGACAGACTTCTGAGTAAAATGCTTGGCTGAAGAGAAGCAGGACTTCATTAAGAGTTTGATTTATCCCCAAATGATCTATTGTTATGCATCAAATATGTTTTCCCTACAAACCAGTTGGCAGGGAGCATGCAGATAAATTACTACAAGATGTAACCAGACAAGCTGTTCAAAAGGGAAATGGCTCTGTGTGTGTGGGACGCAGGAGAGCACATCCATAAACATGTGTTGGGAAATCAAATTCATCTAAGTCTGCTGGAAGAAATAAGCTACTGCCCCCAAACTACCAGTTTGCTGTGATAGCTGACTGTTCTTTTGGGGTCATCTTCCATTGTCTCAGTGGCAAAAATCAAAAAGCAAGGTCAGGACATATTCTGAAGTCTCTTCAGAGGAAAGGGGCTACTGGGTTATCCATAGGCAATTGTGAATTATTTCCTTTGGTACATGTCAAGTTTGCTAATCTTGTTTTGCTGGACAGAATGGGTTAGAGTATATTTTATCTCCATATAACAATATTTAGTTGTAATGATTTCAAGGGAATAATAGTAAAATATAGTGTAACATAACATAAGGGCTTGCGTGGTAGCTCAGTGGTAAAGAATCTGCCTGCCAATGGTGAAGATACAGGTTTGATCCTTGGCCTGGGAAGATATCCCCTGGGGAGGAAAATAGCAACCTGCTCTAGTATTCTTGCCTGGAGAACCCCATGAAGCATGGTGAGCTACAGTCATGAGGTCGCAAGGAGTTGGACGTGACTTAGTGACTGAACAACAACAACAACATAACAGAATATAGTATAATACAGTATAATATAATATAACACAGTGCTATATAGCTTGATGTGGAAGAAGAACCCCTGGGCATGACATCAGAGAAACATGGGGGATACGAATTCTGTCTGACCACATGCCACTTGCTAGCTCTGTGACTCTTAGAAAGTTCCTTAACTTCTCTGAGATTTCACCCTCTTTTTTAAGGGGGAGGGCACATATGACTTGCCTTACAAGATTGTTTTGTTTTAACACATGCAACATGCCCTGCACCATGGCCAGTGACATTTAAATGATTTAGACTGAAAACAATTAAAACTTTAGTTCCTTACTCACACTGGCTACACTTCAAGTAACTCAATAATTCCATGGAGCTTGTGGCTACTGTGTTGGGCAGCACAGATATAGAACATTTCCATTATTGTGGAAAATTTTACTAGACAGTACTGTCTGAGAATAGGCCAGAGGCAAAAATAGGTACATTATATATAATTGTTGCTTCCTGCTTAATAGTTCAAAGCATATTTGCACATAGGACCTGATTGAAGGGCTGTCTATCCAGCAAAGTTGCCCTTTCTCTTAGCTATCACTATCTCTATATATAATATTCTAACATGACTCAAGTCTGAAAAGCATGGTGATTGCTGGAAAATCAGAGTGTACACAGAGAGAGGATTTCTGGGTCTTTAGTTGAAAGATCCCAAATGCATACTTTGGCCACCTGATGTGAAGAACTGACTCATTGGAAAAGACCCTGATGCTGGGAAAGATTGAAGGCAGGAGGAGAAGGGGATGACAGAGGATGAAATGGTTGGATGGCATCACCGACTCAATGGACATGAGTTTGAGCAGGCTCTGGGAGTTGGTGATGGACAGGAAAGCCTGGAGTGCTGCAGTCCATGGGGTCACAAAGAGTTAGACACAACTGATCAACTGAACTGAACTGAGCTAGGCCTTAACTCTAACCACAAAACACATCTCAGTAGAGATAATAGATAGGAGTAGAAATGAAGTGGAATCAACAAAAATAACAACAAAAACAAACAAATCTCTAAGAATATCCACCAAATACTCCACGTGGTCTTAATGCTAATATGCATATAACCCTCTTAATGTTTCATTTAACTGCCTTAGAAGCATCCCAGTGTAGATGAAAGCCACCCCAAGGTGCATAGCTGAAGCTTAAGAAATGTTCTCAAGGTCAGAGCAGAGGGATCACAAATTCACTTTCATTTGGTTGAGGACAATTTTAACTTTCCACAGTAAAACCAACACATCGTTGCTGCACCTGATGGGGTTGCAGCATGAGAAGAAGGTCCCCATATTTCTTAGCAGAGACAAAGTAAAGTAAGCCCAGGGTAAGGTCATGCTTCACATTCAGGAATGAAAAGAACAAAAGCAATAGCTATGTTTGTTGGGTGCTTACTGTACACATTGTTTTCTATTCATATTATGCAGTTTACCTGATAATCTCCACAATAACCTTATGAAGTAGGAACCTTAATATCCCCATTTTATCGGTGAAGAAATGAGGCACTGAATGGTTAACAACTCACCCAAGGTCAACAGCTACTAAATGATGAAACCAGAATTGGACTGGGTGGTTTAGCAAAAGTTCACTTTTGTAACCACAGTTCCCTGAGGCCTGTAAAGGTAAGTGGTCTCTCTGTAGTTTAATGATGAATTCTCTTACAATGTATAGAGTTTTCCTTCTGAAAATTTTCTGGTCACTGTAAGAAACAGCTCTAGAGTTATCATATTAAAGACAAAGATGAAAACCCCCTTTGTTTTCTAGATACATCAGCTTATAGATTTATGTAAATAAGCATTTCATGAGTTATGAAGATAACAAGTGCAAATGAGACAGTGATACCATTTTATCTTTGAAGGTGAGGAAATACTGTTTCCCAGTGTTTGAGTAAAGAACATGTGAAGTGAAAAATGGGCACTTAGGTTGAAAGATCAGCAGACTAAGACCTCCAGGCCAACTCCCTGCTTCCATCAACAGTTTTATTAGAACACAACCCCACCCAATCATTTATGGATTGTCTAGGAGTAGAGACAGTGAGAATATGGCCCACAAAGTCTAAGATATTTACCATCTGGCTCTTTTCAAAAAAAGCTTGCCGACTCCTGATTTAGATGGCAGTGAAAAAATAGCATTATATCTGACATTGAGTCTTATCTTATAACAATCATTTTCAGCGGACTGAAAACATATGACTTCAGTGGTACGGTATTAATAAAATTTTACATTGTTGAATTTTACATAAGTGAAAACTGCAGATAAGGAGTTTATGGGTCAAATGGTAACTCTTTATAATAAAACACTGTTGCAGTCCTGAATTTGAAAGCCAAAGGCAGTCATTAAATAAGGCAAAAGGAGGGGCTGTTCGGCTATCCTCCAACTTCAGTCCATTCCTGTCTGACAACTCTGATCACAAGAGATCATCATGATTCTTGTTGTTGCTTCACCTTTGCTGCCTGAGTTTCTTGAGGGCAGAAGGTGTGTCTTCTATGGCCTGGTGCTTAGCACAGTGGTTAGTATTAGGTACATAGTAGTAGCTGAATGCAGAACCATGTAGCAAAGAGTTGAATGATCCAAGCATAGGAGATTCAGGGGAGCAGCCACAACAGAGGAGTTTGGGCAGAGTGCTCTCAAAGATGGGGTGAACCAGCAGTGAACTCACAAAAATCACAGTCTCTTGTATTTCTCTTTGTATTTACAAAGTGAAAATACAACCAGGGTAAGGTAATCATGGCCACCTTTTTATGATCATATAGGATGTGACAAGAAAGAAAGAAAGGGAAGTCACTCAGTCATGTCTGACTCTTTGTGACCCCATGGACTGTAGCCTACTAGGCTCCTCTGTCCATGGAATTTTCCAGGCAAGAGTAATGGAGTAGGGTGCCATTTCCTTCTCCAGGGGATCTTCCTGATCCAGGGATCGAACCTGGATCTCCCACACTGCAGGCAGATGCCTTACCATCTGAGCCACCAGGGAAGCCTGGGATGTGCCAGAGACACACTCTTCTCAGCTCCTTGCAAGCATTTATTATGTTAAGTGTCACAACAACTCAAGGAAATAGGTTCTTCTCTTTATTTCATAAGTGAAGAAACTGAAGCAGAGAGGTTTATTACCTGGGCCTGGAATACACAGCTAGAAAACGGTAGACAGTTTTAAACCCAAGAAGTCTGAATCCAGAGATTAAAACTTACGATTATGTTCTATTGATCTCTCTGTGGATACATCTCTGGCCTCTTCCTCCTCAGTGCTTTTCAAAACATTCCATAAGGAGCTGTTTCCTGAAAATGTACATTTCCACTTTTGTAATGAAGACCAATAGCTCAAACCTAGTTTGTTTTACAGCAAACTTACCCGCCTCCATAAAACAAAGCTCAACATTTGAACAGGGATGGTCATACCATACTCCATTGTCTTTGAGGAGTATGCTTTTCTGTGTAATTAAGAAAAATTATTTCAAATTTGGAAATACTGAAATGGTTTTAGATGTAGGTCCTTGCTACTCAGGTTCCAGTCTGAAATTCAGTATCATCAACATCTGGAAGCTTTTTAGAAATTCTCTCAGGCCCCAGTCCAGACCTACTGAATCAAAATCTGCATTTTAACACAATGACTAAGTGATTTCTATGCACTGAAGTCTGAGTAGCATGTACTCTACCACTTCAATGTGATTATCATTGACTTCACGAGAGAGAATGCGGTAGCCCCTTGGTATCTGTTGGGCAATTGGTTTTAGAACCTCCCATCCCACCCTAACCCCACCCCACAGACACCAAAATCTATGGATACCCATGTTCCTTATATAAAATGGCATAGTATTTGAATTTAAGCTATGAGTATCTGCCATGGACTTCTCTTTCTTTCCTTTCTTTATTTGGCTGCATCAGGTCTTAGCTGCCGCACACAGGAATGATTCCTTGCATCATGCAGAATATTTTGTTGCAGCACATGGACTCTGTAGTGGCTCACAGGCTCTCTAGTTGTGTCACCTGGGCTCTAAAGCGCAGGGGCTTCAGTAGTTGCGGCACGTGGTCTTAGTTGCTCCGTGGCGTGTGGAATCTTAGTTCCCCAACTAGGGATCAAATCAATGTCCCCTGTATTGCAAGGTGAATTCTTAACCACTGGACCACCAGGGAAATCCCATGGACATCCTCCCATAGACTTCAGATCAGCTCTTTCTTAAAATACCTAATGCAATTTAAATGCTATATAAATACTTGCCATTGTAGGGAAATTCAGGTTTTGGTTTTTGGAACTCACTGGAATTTTCCCCCCTGAATATTTTCAATTCGAGATTGGTTGAATCTAAGGCTTTGGAACCCATGTATATAGAGGGCTAACTGTATTCTGTACCTCTGGAGGTAATGGGTCAATTTGATAAGAGCTTGATATGCTAGGGGCAAAGGCCCCATCCTGGCTTTGAAAAGACTTAGAGGTTCACAGTTCTGATTGAACATAGGATCACCAGGGGAACTTTTAAAAAACCCCAGAGCTACTCAGGGTCCTTTGTGGTTCTATACAAATTTTAGAATTGTATTTTCTATTTCTGTGAAAAATGCCACTGGAGTTTTGATAGGAATTGCAATGATTCTATGGGTAATATGGGTAATTTGGTAATATGAGTAATATAGACATTTTAATAATATCAGCTTCTCTGATCCATGAACACAGGATATCATTCCATTTATTTTTATCTTCAATTACTTTCATCAGTGTCTTATAGTTTTGGTGTTTGAATTGTTCACTTCCTTGGTTAAATGTATTCTTGTTTTATTGTTTTCAATACTATTATAAATGGTATTGTTTTGTCAGATAGCTCATTTTTGGTGTATAGAAACACAAGTGATTTTTATATTTTGATTTTGAGTCCTGCAATTTCATTCTTTATTTATTTATTCATTTTTTAGTTTTAACAATTTTGATGGGGTCTTTAAATTTTTCTGTAAACAAGATCACCTCATCTGTGAACAGACACAATGTTGCTTCTTTCCCAATTGCTGCTGCTGCAGCTGCTGCATTGCTTCAGTCATGTCCGACTCTGCGACCCCATAGATGGCAGCCCACCAGGCTCCTGCGTCCCTGGGATTCTCCAGTTAAGAACACTGGAGTGGGTTGCCATTTCCTTTTCCAATGCATGAAAGTTGAAAAGTGAAAGTGAAGTTGCTCAGTTGTGTCCGACTCTTAGCGACCCCATGGACTGCAGGCCACCAGGCTCCTCCGTCCATGGGATTTTCCAGGCAAGAGTACTGGAGTGGGGTGCCATTGCCTTCTCCTGCCTTTAATTCCTTTTTTCTTTCCTATTTGCTCTGGCTAGGATTTCCACTACTGTGTTGAATAAAAGTGGTGCATGTGGGCATCCTTGTCTTGTTCTTGATCTTAGATTGAAAGCTTTTAACTTTGCATCATTAAGTATGTTGTTAGTTGTGGGTTTGTCATATACGGCCTTATTATGTCAAAGTATGTTTCCTCCATACCCACTCTGCTGAGTTTTGATCATGAAAGGATGCTGAATTTTGTCAAATACTTTTTCTGCATATATTCAAGTGATCATATGATTTTTATCTTGCATTCTATTAAAGTGGTGTGTCACATTTATTTATTTGCTTGTGGTACCGTCCTTACCTCCCAAAGATAAGAACTGGAGGCATCACACTCTGATTTCAAACTATATTACGAAGCTATAATAATCTAAGCAGTGTAGTACTGGCATACAAACACATAGACCAGTGGAATAGAATTGAATGACCAGAAAAATTTTTGACAAGGAAACCAAGAATACTCAATGGGGAAAAAATGGTCTCTTCAATAAATGATGTTTGGAAAACTGAATATTCACATGCAGAAGAATGAAGTTAGATCCCCATCTTATCAGATCAGATCAGATCAGTCGCTCAGTCATGTCCGACTCTTTGCGACCCCATGAACCGCAGCACGCCAGGCCTCCCTGTCCATCACCAGCTCCCAGAGGTCACCCAGACTCACACCCATCAAGTCAGTGATGCCATCCAGCCATCTCATCCTCTGTCGTCCCCTTCTCCTCCTGCCCTCAATCCCTCCCAGCATCAGAGTCTTCTCCAATGAGTCAACTCTTCGCATGAGGTGGCCAAAATACTGGAGTTTCAGCTTTAGCAGCATTCCTTCTAAAGAAATTCCAGGATTGATCTCCTTCAGAATGGACTGGTTGGATCTTCTTGCAGTCCAAGGGACTCTCAAGAGTCTTCTCCAACACCACAGTTCAAAAGCATCAATTCTTTGGCGCTCAGCCTTCTTCACAGTCCAGCTCTCACATCCATACATGACCACAGGAAAGACCATAGCCTTGACTAGGCGAACCTTTGTTGGTAAAGTAATGTCTCTGCTTTGGAATATGCTATCTAGGTTGGTCATAACTTTCCTTCCAAGGAGTAAGCGTCTTTTAATTTCATGGCTGCAGTCACCATCTGCAGTGATTTTGGAGCCCAGAAAAACAAAGTCTGACACTGTTTCCACTGTTTCCTCATCTATTTCCCATGCAGTGATGGGACCGAATGCCATGATCTTCGTTTTCTGAATGTTGAGCTTTAAGCCAACCTTTTCACTCTCCACTTTCACTTTCATCAAGAGGCTTTTTAGCCCCTCTTCACTTTCTGCCATAAGAGTGGTGTCATCTGCATATCTGAGGTTATTGATATTTCTCCCGGCAATCTTGATTCCAGCTTGTGTTTCTTCCAGTCCAGCATTTCTCATGATGTACTCTGCATATAAGTATACCATTTAAAAAATTAACTCTAATGGGTTAAGAATTTAACCATCAACCTGATATCATGAAACTTCTAGAAGGAAACTTAGGAGAAAAGCTCTTTGGCATTGGTTTTGGCAGTGATTTTTGAAAAAATATGACAATGAAAGCACAAGCAACAAGAGCAAAATGTAAACAAGTGGAGCTATATCAAACTAAAAGGCTTATGCACAGCGAAAGAAACAGTCAACAAAATCAAAAGGCAATCCATGGAATGTGAGAAAGTATTTGAAAATCGTGTATCAGGTAAGGGGTTAATATCCAAACTATGTAAGGAACTCATATGACTTAATAAGAAACAAAACAAGATGAAAAAAACCCAAGTGATCTGATTTTAAAATAGAGGACCTAAATAGACATTTTTTTTTCCAGAGAAGACATATAAATAGCCCATAAGTACATGAAAAAGTTCAACATCACTAATCATCAAGGAAATACAAACCAAAACCACAACAAGCTATCACCTCACATTTGTTAGAATTGCTATTTCTACTAGGCAAGAAATAACAAATGCTGGCAAGGATGTGCAGAAAGGGGAACCCTAGTACACTTTGGTGGGACTGCAAATCGATATAGCCACAATGGAAAATAGTAAGGAGATTCCTCAAAAGAACAACCATATGATCCAGTAATTTCACTTCTGGGTATTAATCCAAAGAAAATGAAATCACTACCTCATCGAGATATCTACACCCCAAGTTCGTTGCAGCATTATTCACAATGTCCAAACATGGAAATAACAAATGACCATTGATGGATGAATGGTTGAAGAAAACATCATGCATATTTTTATCATGCATATGTATATATATGCATATTTTTCCTTCACAATGGAATATTATTCAGCCATAAAAAGAAATCTTGACATTTGCGACAACATGGGTGAATGTTAACTTCATCATACTAAGTCATGTAAGTCAGAGATAGAGGAATACTGTACAGTGTTGCTTATGTGTGGCATCTGAAAAAGCCAACTCAGAAACAGCAGATTGGTGGTTGCTGGGAGCTGAGGGGTGGGAGAAATGAAAAGATATTGGTCAAAGGATACCAATGTCCAATGTCCAGTCATAAGAGCAGTGAGTTCTGGGGATCTAATGTGCAGCATGGTAACTGTAGTTAACAATATTGTGTGTTAGTTGCTCAGTCATGTCTCTTTGTGACACCATGGATTGTAGCCCACCAGGCTCCTCTGTCTGTGGGATTCTCCAGGCAAGCATACTGGAGTGGGTTGCCATTTTCTTCTCCAAACAATACTGTGTAACAGCAATAACAAAATGGTAATTATGTGAGGTGAAGGATGTGTTAAGGAACTTTAGTACCATGAACATTTCACTATATATATATATAGATAGATAGATCAAATCATTGCACCTTATACAACATTATATGTCAATTATATCTCAATAAATCTGGAAAACAAACAAAAACCCAACCCAGAGCTCAGACTGCTTGCCATACCAGTTAGTTCAGAACCTCTGGGGGTAGGACCTAGGCATAAGTGTATTTTAAGATCCCTGGGTAATTCCATTGTGTAACAGAGGTTACCCCCTCTCTGGAAATGGGGTGTTCTTTGTGGGAGAAAGAATGTGCTTCCATTTGCCTTTCTAACCAGGCTTTAGTTGGCCTCCTCTGAGCCTTCTACTCAGCTAAACTGGGCCCTGGGCTTTGGTCTCTATCCTCATAGAGTCCAATTTTAGCTGGAATCATCTGAAGTTGATTTAGCTGTACTCCTCACCCTCGATATTTGATCACCCTCAATATCTGATCACCTCTCCTCATCCCCTACCCACCATTTCCCAGTGATACCTGATCCCCCTGGCCTGCCCTCATCAATAATCCTGTTTGGTTAGTTTAGCAAGAATTATCCTACCCTCTTCATGATTTTCCATCCTCTGCCCCCTGTCCTGCTCCTTGGCTATAAATCTCCACTCCCATGGTATTTAGAGTTGAGCCTGAGCTTTCTCCCCTTCTGCCAATAGATCTTACTAAAGAAAAGTCTTCCTTACCATCTTTAACAAGTACCAGAATAATCTTTTCTTTAACACTACTACTCACCCTTAATGTCTCAGTTTAAGCCTTAGATGTTTTTCCCAGGAAGTCTGAATTAGGTGTCTCTTCTACATGTTTGCAACACTCCCTCTGCTCCTTCTATCAATTGCTACTTTAATTTCCTGCATGCTTTTCTCTGTGTCCCATTTGACTCAAAATGTCCTGATGGCAACACTGCGTCCATCTTGTTCCACATGAACAGCAGCAGTAGCAGTGAACACTCACTGCATCACACCCGGACTGTGTGTCACTCCCTGTGCGTATTATCCTAGTGAATACCTGTCTCAGCACAATGATCATCTCCATTTCGCAGGCAACAATCTGAGAGTGGGAAAATCAATTAACTTGCCTCAGGTCACACTGCTAGGAAGTCCTTAGCTAAATTAAGTTCCTGACACGTGGTAGGGTGTTCAATAAAGGCTTGCTGAGTGAAAAAAATTAGCACATGAGTTGCTTTCCTCTCTAGTTTGTCGCAACCTCTTTGGTGGGATAACAACCACAGTGAGATTCCCTTCCCTTACTCTCATCCTTACTAGGGTTCAGCTTTGACCTCTTCCAAGTTTTCTGCCCTAATTGTTGCAAGATCAGATCAGATCAGATCAGTCGCTCAGTCGTGTCCGACTCTTTGCGACCCCATGAACTGCAGCACGCCAGGCCTCCATCACCAACTCCCGGAGGTCACTCAGACTCACATCCATCGAGTCAGTGATGCCATCCAGCCATCTCATCCTCTGTTGTCCCCTTCTCCTCCTGCCCTCAATCCCTCTCAGCATCAGAGTCTTCTCCAATGAGTCAACTCTTCGCATGAGGTGGCCAAAATACTGGAGTTTCAGCTTGAGCATCATTCCCTCCAAAGAAATCCCAGGGCTGATCTCCTTCAGAATGGACCGGTTGGATCTCCTTGCAGTCCAAGGGACTCTCAAGAGTCTTCTCCAACACCACAGTTCAAAAGCATCAATTCTTCGGCGCTCAGCCTTCTTCACAGTCCAGCTCTCACATCCATACATGACCACAGGAAAGACCATAGCCTTGACTAGGTGAACCTTTGTTGGCAAAGTGATGTCTCTGCTTTTGAATATGCTATCTAGGTTGGTCATAACCTTCCTTCCAAGAAGCAAGCGTCTTTTAATTTCATGGCTGCAGTCACCATCTGCAGTGATTTTTGAGCCCCCCAAAATAAAGTCTGACACTGTTTCCACTGTTTCTCCATCTATTTCCCATGTAGTGATGGGACCAGATGCCATGATCTTCGTTTTCTGAATGTTGAGCTTTAAGCCAACCTTTTCACTCTCCACTTTCACTTTCATCAAGAGGCTTTTGAGTTCCTCTTCACTTTCTGCCATAAGGGTGGTATCATCTGCATATCTGAGGTTATTGATATTTCTCCCGGCAATCTTGATTCCAGCTTGTGTTTCCTCCAGTCCAGCATTTCTCATGATGTACTCTGCATATAAGTTAAATAAACATGGTGACAATATACAGCCTTGACGTACTCCTTTTCCTATTTGGAACCAGTCTGTTGTTCCATGACCAGTTCTAACTGTTGCTTCCTGACCTGCATACAGATTGTTGCAAAGGACCCTTAAATCCTTAGACATGTCATTCATTTTCTGAGAATGGAAATAAGCATGGTTTTCCACTTCTAGACATACTATTGGATTTATTATAGTTGCAACCAATAAAGTGTGAGCTCATCTAAGATTATTATTGAATCCATATTAGCTTCCCATCATCTTGTTCAGTAAGTACAAACTGCAGCAATAAAATATTTTGTGGGGTCCAGTGGGATATTTTTCATTAAAAATATGGAATGCTTTACAGTTTATGTGTCATCCTTGCACAGAGGCCATGGTAATCTTTTCTGTATCATTCCAATTTTAGTAGGTGTGCTGCTGAGGTCACTACTGATGGGCTTTTTGCAGTGATTAGTAGTAATAAAAATTCTAAGCATTTATTGCCTGAGCAGTGTATTGTGGATGCAGAATATCTCATTTAATGCTCCATCAACCCTTTGCAATGGCTACTGTTATTCTCATTTTGTATATAAAGAGCACAGGATATCCTAGAACATTGATAATATTTCCTGCTTAATACTATGATGAAGACAGAACACCTGGAGGACTGCCAGGCCACTGCCAGAGTGGCAGCAACAGGAAGGGTCCATGGAGGTTCAGATGCTTGGGTGGTTGGAGGGAGGATGCTAATACTTATATCTGGATATGGAAGAGTGGCCTCAGATAGACTGACCACGTCTAAAATTTAGGAGCCCACTCATCTCACACGCTAGTAAAGTAATGCTCAAAATTCTCCAAGCCAGGCTTCAGCAATATGTGAACCGTGAACTTCCTGATGTTCAAGCTGGTTTTAGAAAAGGCAGAGGAACCAGAGATCAAATTGCCAACATCTGTTGAATCATGGAAAAAGCAAGAGAGTTCCAGAAAAACTTCTATTTCTGCTTTATTGATTATGGCAAAGCCTTTGACTGTGTGGATCACAATAAACTGTGGAAAATTCTGAAAGAGATGGGAATACCAGACCACCTGATCTGCCTCTTGAGAAATCTGTATGCAAGTCAGGAAGCAACAGTTAGAACTGGACATGGAACAACAGACTGGTTCCAAATAGGAAAAGGAGTACGTCAAGGCTGTTTATTGTCACCCTGCTTATGGAGAAAAGGAAAGATATAAACATCTAAATGCAGAGTTCCAAAGAATAGCAAGAAGAGATAGGAAAGCCTTCTTCAGTGATCAAAGCAAAGAAATAGAGGAAAACAACAGAATGGGAAAGACTAGGGATCTCTTCAAGAAAATCAGAGATACCAAAGGAACATTTCATGCAAGGATGAGCACGATAAAGGACAGAGATGGTGTGGACCTAACAGAAGCAGAAGATATTAAGAAGAGGTGGCAAGAATACACAGAAGAACTGTACAAAAAAGAGCTTCAGCACCTAGATAATCATGATGATGTGATCACTGACCTAGAGCCAGACATCTTGGAATGTGAAGTCAAATGGGCCTTAGAAAGCATCACTACGAACAAAGCTAGTGGAGGTGATGGAATTCCAGTGGAGCTATTCCAAGTCCTGAATGATGATGCTGTGAAACTGCTGCACTCAATATGCCCGCAAATTTGGAAACTCAGCAGTGGCCACAAGATTGGAAAAGGTCAGTTTTCCTCCCAATCCCAAAGAAAGGCAGTGCCAAGGAGTGCTCAAACTACCGAACAATTGCACTCATCTCACACACTACTAAAGTAATGCTCAAAATTCTCCAAGCCAGGCTTCAGCAGTATGTGAACCGTGAACTTCCTGATGTTCAAGCTGGTTTTAGAAAAGGCAGAGGAACCAGAGATCAAATTGCCAACATCTGCTGGATCATGGAAAAAGCAAGAGAGTTCCAGAAATACATCTATTTCTGCTTTATTGACTATGCCAAAGCCTTTGACTGTGTGGATCACAATAAACTATGGAAAATTCTGAAAGAGATGGGAATACCAGACCACCTGATCTGCCTCTTAAGAAATCTATATGCACGTCAGGAAGCAACAGTTAGAACTGGTCATGGAACAACAGACTGGTTCCAAATAGGAAAAGGAGTACGTCAAGGCTGCATATTGTCACCATGTTTATTTAACTTATATGCAGAATACATCATGAGAAATGGTGGACTGGAAGAGACACAAGTTGGAATCAAGATTGCCGGGAGAAATATCAATAACCTCAGATATGCAGATGACACCACTCTTATGGCAGAAAGTGAAGAGGGGCTAAAAAGCCTCTTGATGAAAGTGAAAGTGGAGAGTGAAAAGGTTGGCTTAAACCTCAACATTCAGAAAACGAAGATCATGGCATCTGGTCCCATCACTGCATGGGAAATAGATGGGGAAACAGTGGAAACAGTGTCAGACTTTGTTTTTCTGGGCTCCAAAATCACTGCAGATGGTGACTGCAGCCATGAAATTAAAAGACGCTTACTCCTTGGAAGGAAAGTTATGACCAACCTAGATAGCATATTCCAAAGCAGAGACATTACTTTACCAACAAAGGTTCGCCTAGTCAAGGCTATGGTCTTTCCTGTGGTCATGTATGGATGTGAGAGCTGGACTGTGAAGAAGGCTGAGTGCTGAAGAATTGATGCTTTTGAACTGTGGTGTTGGAGAAGACTCTTGAGAGTCCCTTGGACTGCAAGAAGATCCAACCAGTCCATTCTGAAGGAGATCAATCCTGGAATTTCTTTAGAAGGAATGATGCTAAAGCTGAAACTCCAGTATTTTGGCCACCTCATGTGAAGAGTTGACTCATTGGAGAAGACTCTGATGCTGGGAGGGATTGAGGGCAGGAGGAGAAGGGGACGACAGAGGATGAGATGGCTGGATGGCATCACTGACTCGATGGATGCGAGTCTGAGTGACCTCCGGGAGCTGGTGATGGACAGGGATGCCTGGCGTGCTGCGGTTCATGGGGTCGCAAAGAGTCGGATACGACTGAGCGACTAATCTAATCTGATGCAGAGTACATCATGAGAAACGCTGGGCTGGAAGAAGCACAAGTTGGAATCAAGATCGCTGGGAGAAATATCAATAACCTCAGATACGCAGATGACACCATCCTTATGGCAGAAAGTGAAGAGGAACTAAAAAGCCTCTTGATAAAAGTGAAAGGAGAGTGAAAAAGTTTGCTTAAAGCTCAACATTCAGAAAACGAAGATCATGGCATCCGGTCCTATCACTTCATGGGAAATAGATGGGGAAACAGTGGAAACAGTGTCACACTTTATTTTTCTGGGCTACAAAATCACTATAGATGGTGACTGCAGCCATGAAATTAAAAGACGCTTACTCCTTGGAAGGAAAGTTATGACCAACCTAGATAGCATATTCAAAAGCAGAGACATTACTTTGCCAACAAAGGTCTGTCTAGTCAAGGCTATGGTTTTTCCTGTGATCATGTATGGATGTGAGAGTTGGACTATGAAGAAGGCTGAGCACTGAAGAATTGATGCTTTTGAATTGTGGTGTTGGAGAAGACTCTTGAGAGTCCCTTGGCCTGCAAGAAGATCCAACTAGTCCATTCTGAAGGAGATCAGCCCTGGGATTTCTTTGGAGGGAATGATGCTGAAGCTGAAACTCCAGTATTTTGGCCACCTCATGAGAAGAGTTGACTCATTGGAAAAGACTCTGATGCTGGGAGGGACTGGGGGCAGGAGGAGAAGGGGACGACAGAGGATGGGATGGCTGGATGGCATCACTGAGACTCACTCAGACATGAGTCTGAGTGAACTCCGGGAGTTGGTGATGGACAGGGAGACCTGGCGTGCTGTGATTCATGGGGTCGCAAAGAGTCAGACATGACTGAGCGACTGAACTGAACTGATGATCCAAAAAAGAAGTGGTATATACCTAAAGATTGTGTGTGTGCTGTGCTTACTCGCTTAGTTGTGTCCTACTCTTTGTGGCCTCATGGACTGTAGCCCGCCAAGTTCCTCTGTTCATGAGGATTCTCCAGGCTAGAATACTGGAGTGGGTTGCCATGTCCTCCTCCAGGGGATTTTCCCAGCCCAGGGGTTGAACCCAGGTCTCCCACACTGCAGGTGGATTCTTTACCATCTGAGCCATAGGGAAGTCCAAGAATACTGGAGTGGCTAGCCTATCCTTTCTCCAGGGGAACTTCCTGACCCAGGCATTGAACTGGGGTCTCCTTCATTGCAGGTGGATTCTTTACCAGCTGAGCCACCGGGGATGCAAGGGCTAAAAGTGGTTACCTTGGCAAACGGCAGTGTTCTGGGGTGGGATAGGGAGGATATGTAAGGATCTGGGACCTCCAATGCTGAGAAGAGTGGTGCATGGATACTCAGGCATTCATTGATTCCTTCCCATGTTCCAGACACAATGCAAGTGGCTGCAATACAGTTCTAAGCAAAAGAGATGTGGTTTCTCTCTTAATTGGAATTGTTTAGAGAAAAGTATTCATATATTAGCATAATACACAATTTAAAGCTGTAATAGGTACGATGAATGAAAGGTACAAGGTGCTATATAAGTGTACAGTAGGGGAATGTAGTCTCATTAGGAGGATCAGGAAAGGCTTTCTTGAAGGAGAAACTGGAGAGAAGAAAGGAGAGGAAACATCCCTGGCAGAGGAAACAGCTTGTGCAAAGGCCCTGAGGTGGAAGGAAAGGGATGCATTTGAGAAAGTGAAAGAAAGCCAACATGTCTATAGCCCAGGGTGCTGAGGAAAATACCTCTGGGACTCTGGGAAGGCTGGAGAACAAGAGAAGAAGCAAGCCATTGAAACGCACCTCCAAGCTAAGACCAGCTGGACTAAGGCTATTGAACTATTAGGTCTGAGTTTCCCCCACTAGCCCCATGCTAGAGATCTAGGTAGTCCCAAGGATCTAGGTAGTCCCAGGGCAGCCTTCACCATGTTTCCTGGCAGTTTCTCAGATGACAAGTGCCCTGGTTAGGGGAGGAAAGTTAGGTTTTGGCCATATATCTGTAATACCTTTTTCAACTTGGAAATTCTGAAACTCTGCTGAGCCTGTGGGATTGTGTGTCCAGTGGCTCTTATACTGGTTAAATCTTTAGTATCACTGGTTTAGAGCAGTGGCCTTCTACCTTAGCTGCACATTAGACTCACCTAGTAGTCATGTATGGATGTGAGAGTTATACCATAAAGAAGGCTGAGAGCCGAAGAGTTGATGATTTCAAACTGTGGTGTTGCAGAAGACTCTTGAGAGTCCCTTGGACTGCAAGGAGATCAAACCAGTCAATCCTAAAGGAAGTCAACCCTGAATATTCATTGGAAAGACTGATGCTAACGCTGAAGCTCCAATACTCTGGCCACCTGATGTGAAGAGCTGACTTACTGGAAAAGACCCTGATACTGGGAAAGATTGAGAACAGGAGGAGAAGTGGGCAACAGAAGATGAGATGGTTGGATGGCATCACCAATTCAACGGACGTGTTTGAGCAAACTCCAGGAGAAAGCGAAGTACAGTGAAGCCTGGCATGCTGCAGTTCATGGGTCACAAAGACATGAGTGAGCAACTGAACAATAGCAAGAGTCACCTGGAGAAATTTCAAAATCAGTGCTGCTATTATTCACAATAGCCAAGACATGGAAATGACCTCTGAGCCCATCAATAGATAAATGAATAAAGAAGTGTGGTAATATATACAATGGAATATTATTTGGCCATAAAAAAGAGAGGCTCATACTATTTGCAGCAACACGTATAGCCCTTGAAGGCATTATGTTAAGTGAAATAAGTCAGATAGAGGAAGACAAATACTATATGATCTCACTTACATGAGGAATCTAACTCAATAAAAAGAAAAAAACAAACTTATAGAAAAGAGATCAAACTTGTGGTTACCAGAGGCAGAGGGTGGTGAAAGGGGGAAGTTGGATGAAGGTGGTCCATAGATACACACTTTCAGTTAGAAGATAAATAAGTACTAGGAATGTAATCTACAGCATGATGGCTATAGGTAACACTGCTGCATGAGATACATAAAAAATTTTAAGAGAGTAAATTATATGAGTTCTCAATACAAGGAGAAAAATTTTCCCTTTCTTCTTTTCTTTTTATTGTACCTATATGAGGAGGTGGATGTTAGCTGAACCTATGGTGATATGTAAATCACAATATCTATAAATCAGACCCTTCTGCTGCATGCCTTAAACTTATATGGTGGTGGATGTTAATTATTTCTCAATAAAACTGGAAAAAAAAATTACTGCTGCCTCAGCCCCATGCCCTTTGTTTACGATTTCATTATTCAGACAGAGTAAAGCCTGGGCATCAAGACTTTTCAAAGCTCCCCAGGTGATTCTAATATTCAAACAAGTTTGAGAACCATAGGGTTAGACGCTAGTTCCCAAATGCCAGTCCACAGATCAGCCAAATTGTAAGTACCTGCTATCAAATCTGCTGTGTCAGCGTTCAAGAGTGGCAGCACCCGGTGATTTTTTTTAACTTATCTAGGTTTAGGATAGCCTGATTAGATGATAGCTTCTCGAACTTTAATCTGATTCAGTATGGGGTGGGGCCTGAGATACTGCATTTTTAACAAGCTCCAAGGTGCTGTTGCCTTCCAAGGACCACCCTCGAATAGCATCGGTTTCAGAGGATGCAAATGAAAGAATGAATGGCTTTTCTCCAAAACCTGCCAAGGGCTGGACCTGAAAGTTATCAGCATATAAGAGAACTTATTTACATGCCCTTGCCTCCTTCCCAGATGGCTTTCTTCAGAGCAGGGATTGAGTCTTTGCCTTGGCGCCATCTTTAGCATCTAAGTTCAGTGCTAAGCACCGTTAGAAGCACAATAAATGGGATCTGAATTGAATAAATACCATGATGTCCTCAGGGTCCAAGCTGCAGAGCCAGCTGAAGGTGAGATATTGCTCTAAAGCTCGGGCCTTCTGCCACTTCCAGTCATAAATTCCAGTTGGATGGGATCCAATGCGAAGCTGTGTATTACTGAAGCCTGCTCTGTAGGGGGTAGGGTCAAAGCAGGCCTTTGGAATATTAATAATCCTGAGCAGTGACCACAGCTATGATATTTACAGACCCATGAAGCACAGGGGACAGCCTGAGGCTGCGCACACAGCTATAGACTCCAAGGATTTACTCTGCTCCAAATGGAGCATGTATATTGCCCGACACTGCCAAAAGCCATACGGCTCATTAGCTTTTACTATACCAAGAAATGTGCCAGGCCTGGTGCTAAGAGGACATGACAAAGCACATTTGACAGCAGTGGTCGAAGGAAAAAGCACAGTGGGAGCGGAACTTCCCTGTGGGCTGCGGCTCGTGTCTTTGGAACAGGAGACAAATACCTCTGCCTCTCCGTTTGGAGGCCCAGGCTGGTGGGAGTCTGACAAGGACTTATTACTTTAGAAACTTTTTTCAGGCGTTTGGTTTCTTCTCCTGGATTCTTCCTGCATAGTGATGGATGTTTTGTTCCTGAATATTTTTTGATGCTATCACTATTTGCATTGTTTGTGAGTTACGTATTAGGAGGAGTTCCAGAAAGAGAAAGGAACAGAGAGAGAGCAGAAAGAGACAAAGAGACACAGAGAGACAAAGAGATAGATAAGGGAAGGAGAAAAAAAAACATGTAAGTAGATGGAAAGGAGTAGGAAGTCAGAGAAGGACAGAGGCTGGGAGGACCCCAGGCCAGGGCTCCCCCTTCTTTTTGTTTCTTTATAGTCAAGGATGGTCAGAGTGGGCTTCCCAGGTGGCATTAGTGGTAAAGAACTAGCCTGCCAATGCAGGAGACATAAGAGACTCAAATTCTATGCCTGGGTTGGGAAGGTCCCCTGGAGGAGGGCATGCCAACCCACTACAGTATTCTTGCCTGAAGAATCCCATGGACAGAGGGGCCACGGGGTCGCAAAGAGTCGGACACGACTGAAGCAACTTAGCACACACGCATGTACACAGGGTCAGAGTATCCTTCAAAGGGAACTCACATGCTACTGTTGTAGCCATGTGTTCCGGGAAACAAACTCACTCAGAAGGACAATGCAGATAGTGGAGTGCAGTTTATTACACCCGCGGGCCCAAGGCAGACTCTCCTCTTAGCCAAGGACCCCGACCAGCATTTGTGAAAATCTTTTATACCCCATGTGTGTGTGTCTGAACCCACCACCCCAAATTCCTTGAGACTTACATAAACAAAGGAAGGGTAAATACCAATAACCCTATCATTCACGTGTTATGTGCTCAAACAGTTAAACAATTAGCCAATGATCAATAAGCCCGAGGTTACACTCCGATAGTTACAGAAAAATTTATGGCTTGTCCAGAGGGGGTCTTATCCTTCTGTTGTCATTTCCATAGGTACTAAACACAGAGTTCAGAGTGCACTGGAGAGGTGGCCGAGCATGATCAGCATGAACAGGCCTAAGATGGAGTCCAGGCCCTGTGAATTCCCTCTTCGCTACCACTCTTAAGTCCTGCAAGAGGCACAAAGGGTGACGTTTTTTTGGTCTCATCTTTCAGCCTTGATAACTCACTGCTAAGGACACGACTGAGCGACTTCACTTTCACTTTTCACTTTCATGCATTGGAGAAGGAAATGGCAACCCACTCCAGTGTTCTTGCCTGGAGAATCCCAGGGACGAGGGAGCCTGGTGAGCTTCCGTCTATGGGGTCGCACGGAGTCGGACACGACTGAAGCAACTTGGCAGCAGCAGCAACACTTACCATGATCTCTCACCCCCTGGTTTTGTTTTGTTTTGTTTTGTTTTGTTTTGCCACCATCACTCTTTTATTTTCTATCAAAGGCTAGACTACCTGGTTCAGGGCAGTTACATTTTATGGGTTAATTTTTTTTTTAGTGGTTGGAATGATTAAGATCTAGTCTCCTAACAGGTTTGATGAGTATAATACAATACTATTGTCTAAATTCACTATACCATGCATAAGATCTCCAGGACTTTTTTACTACTCATTGTAAATTTGTGCCCTTAAACATCACCTGTCCTAGTCTCCCACCCTGCGTCCCCTAGTATTGTAATTACCATATTACTTTCTGTTTTAACAAGTTTGGCTAAAAAGAAATGATAAGTATATAATGTAACAGAGGTGCTAATTATGATGCAGTGACAATCATATTACACTATATTAAAGTATGAAATCAACATGAGTACACCTGGCGTTGCATGTGCACACTCAATCCTGTCTACCTTTCTGCAACCCCATGGACTGTAGCCCTCCAGGCTCCTCTGTCCATGGGATTCTCCAGGCAGGAATACTGGAGTGGGTTGCCATTTCCTCCTCCAGGGGATCTTTCTGACTTAGAAATAACCCACATCTCCTGTGTCTCCTGCATTGGCAGGTAGATTCTTTACCACGGTGCCACATGGGAAGTCCTGAGAACACCTTAAATTTACAAAATGTTATATGTCAAATATATTATTTAAAAAAATTTTTTCTCAGGCTATTAGAATCCACCTTTGCTGCTGCTGCTGCTGCTAAGTTGCTTCAGTCGTGTCCGACTCTGTGTGACCCCATAGATGGCAGCCCACCAGGCTCCTGTACCTGGGATTCTCCAGACAAGAACACTGGAGTGGGTTGCCATTTCCTTCTCCAATGCATGAAAGTGAAAAGTGAAAGTGAAGTTGCTTAGTCATGTCCAACTCTTAGCAACCCCATAGACTGCAGGCTCCTCCATCCATGGGATTTTCCAGGCAAGAGTACTGGAGTCGGGTGCCATTGCCTTCTCTGAGAACCCACCTTTATACCACATTAAATCTCTGTACTCAACTTTCCATATGTCTCTGACCCTCTTCTCTGCACACAGACTGTGATGAGATCTTGTTCTGGGCTTCCCACCTCAACTTCCCCATACTCCATCCCAAAGTATAGATTACACATGGAATGTTATAACTCAGTGTTTCCCAAAGTGTGTTCCCTGGATCACCTGCTTTGGAAATCACACGGATGGGGGTAAAGGAGGAGGAAGAAAGGAAGGTTATATTACAGATAGATTCCTGAGTTTGGTCCACCGAACCTACTAAACCAGACTGGGGAGGAGGTGACTATGGAAAGCTACATTGAAAATCTTTGACCCAGTGGATTCTAATATACAGGGCAGTTTACGAACCTCAGCAAGAGCAAGACTGCCTTCAGGGGTCTCAAATTCTTTCTCTTTCAAGACCCTGTTCAAAGGGTCAGAGACCACCCACCCCCAACACATGTCCTGTCCGGAGCCTGGGTCACGCACTTACACAAATCATGGAAACTCTCCAACCCATCACTTTCTCATCTAAAAGCAGGGGGTGTGTCTTAAGTCATGAGTGGGAACAGGGACAGGTAACACACACGGAAGTACAGCTGTCTCGATGGGAGTTAGGGGAAGCTGCAGGCCCCATGCTCTGGTTAAAGGGGCAGCTGCTTCTCCATAGTAGTCAACTGTGACTGGGAACTTCCCTGGTGGTCCAGTGGTAACAATTCTGCTTGCCAATACAGGGGATATGGGTTTGATCCCTCGTCTGGGAAGATTCCACCTGCCACGGGGCAACTAAGCCCTCAGGTCACAACTACTGAGCTCTCATGCCCCACCTATTGAAGCTCCCACGCCCTAGAGCCTGTGCTTCACAAGAAGCCACCCCAAGAAGAAGCTCAAGCACCACAACTGGAGAGCAGCCCCTGCTTGTTGCAACTAGAGACTCAGCACAGCCAAAAATAAAAAATATATATTAAAAAAAATTTTTTTTAAAGTGCTCTGGTGGTGAGATCACCCAGAGGCACCAAATATTCTAAATTTGTGAGGGATGCTGGCAATCTGGACTTTTATGTAAATTTTTCTGTATATAAATTTTTCTGGCTTAATCTTTCTGTTGTTCGCTGAAGCTTCTCTGCTGTTCCCTCACCTTTCCAGGAAAACCAAGGTTCTCAAAAGTTAGCACACATCAAAATCACCTGGTGGACTTGTTAAAATACACATTGCCAGGTCCCGCCCCCCAAATTTCTGATTCAGAAGCTCTGAGAATTTGCACTTCTAACAGGCTCCTGAAGGATGATGGTGCCACTGGCCCAGGATTAACACCTTAATCACTGCTATAACACACCACTCACTACATATGATGTTTTTCTTCTTAAATCAGTACTCACTCCTTCCTTAGCTTGTCTCTCATTTCTGAGTCACTTCACACAGCAGTCACTTTGGGCCCTTCTAGGGTTGCTCACCTGATTGAATACATTTTGACAATCATGACTGTCATTTTTGAATGTTTACTATGTGCCAGTCATTCATCTAAACACATATAGTCAGGCAATGGCACCCCACTCCAGTACTCTTGCCTGGAAAACCCCATGGACGGAGGAGCCTGGTAGGCTGCAGTCTATGGGGTCGCGAAGAGTTGGACACAACTGAGCGACTTCACTTTCACTTTTCACTTTCACGCATTGGAGAAGGAAATGGCAACCCACTCCAGTGTTCTTGCCTGGAGAATCCCAGGGGCGGGAGAGCCTGGTGGGCTGCCATCTATGGGGTCGCACAGAGTCGGACATGACTGAAGCGACTTGCAGCAGCAGCATGGTTTTTCCAGTAATCATGTACAGATGTGAGAGTTGAACCATGAAGAAGGCTGAGTGCCGAAAGATTGATGCTTTTGGAATGTGGTACTAGAGAAGACTCTTGAGAGTCCTTTGGACAGCAAGGAGATCAAACCAGTCCATCCTAAAGGAAATCAACCCTGAATATTCATTGGAAGGACTGATGCTGAAGTTCCAGTATTTTGGCTACCTGATGCAAAGAGCCGACTCATTGGAAAAGACCCTGATGTTGGGAAAGATTGAAAGCAGGAGAAGGGAATGACAGAGGATGAGATGGGTGGATGGCATCACCGACCCAATGGGCATGAGTTAGAACAAGCTCTGGGAGATAGTGAAGGACAGGGAAGCCTAGTGTGCTGCAGTCCTTGGGGTTGCAAAGGGTCAAACACAACTGAGGGACTGAACAACAGCATTAATCTTCATCACAGCCCTATTCGGAAGGCATTTTCACCCCTGATTTCTACATGGAGGGAAGTGAAGCCTAGAGAAGTTAAGTAACTTGCTTGAAGTCACACGGTTAGTGAGTGGAAGAACCAGAATCCAAACCTGAAATGTCTGAGTCCTTGGAACTTCTGGACCAAGCTGGGGGTGCCTTTGAGAGTGAAAGGAGGTATTGTTAATGATTATGCCCCGATGACAGATGCAAACCAGGACTATCATAGGCAAACCTAGAGGGAAGGTCATCTATGTGTCCTGCCGTTTCAGATGTCCTTCTTGGATGGTCTACAACTTTATGAAAAGGGTACAGATATTATAGCCAGTTGAAATCCAGTTTAATTGAGTCAAAGCATGGAAAAACCTAAGTCAGGGTCTGTTACATAGTAGACACTCAGAAGATGTCTGTTTCTTTCAGTCAAGCTTCTGAGTCCTTACAGGGGCATATAGGCCCTACAATATAGTTGATAACATAGAACATAAGCAAAGGCTCTTAAAAGGTCACACTAAGATGTTAATAATCCAGGGCTAAGCATAAGAGTTCAGGGCTAAGCATAAGAATTTAGATATGGAAACTCCCCTAGTTTTAATTTTGAAGGAGATACAGAGTTGGAAGTGAATCTTGACGACTGAGTAGAAGATGAGAAGGCCATAATTGGGGCTAACTGGGGAGAGACGTAGAATTAATGCAGAAACTAAACAAAGGCTAAGAAGCATCTCTGTGACTAAACTCTGTTGCATGCTTCAAGTCCACTCCAACCTTTGTAAGATAGGCTACAGGAAGGCAATCTCTTTATTTATTCAGTTCATTTTGTATACTGTGTCATGATTTTGCCCTCACTCGCAAACCTCTAGAGAACCCAGCTGAAGACTTGATCCTCCCAGTCACGCAAGTCCAGACAGAGAAACTTTTAGGGAGAATTGTTGGCCTGGGGTTTTCGAGAACTTTTGAATTTAGGGATTTTGAACAAAATCCTGCCCATCACAATGGTTTTCACAGTAAGAGCAACAGCTGCTGGGTGCTTAGTCCCCCTGATTTATGTGAAAAGGAAGGCCAATTTCATCATACTTTTTCTTAGTCCCCAGAATGGGAAATTCTAAACAGGCTCAATGCTACCCTCTAGTGTGCAAAATGGGCAGACGTGGGGATCAGAGAGCATTCGTGACAAAACCTCTGGAAGAAGAATGGAGAAGGTATGGGGAAAGAAATATTCCTGTATTTACAGAAGGTCCATGAATTAATAAGTATCCAATGACTGTAAAAATTAGAAAAATATTTTTCTATTGAGAAGGTCTAATATGGTACTTATTATAGAATATAAAGTGCTATAAATCACCAGTCCTATGTCATATTCCATTCACATACCTCTCCTAGGGCACATGGTTAAAAAATTAGGAATTCTCTGTATGCCATGCTCCCCAAGCCCCCTTCGCAGAAGCAGTGTTAACGAAGGCTTCTGTAGTAAAGGTTCTGGGAAGTTATGCAATGATGAAATTCCAGTTCCCACACATATTTGACTGCTGAAACCTTTTCTGTTTTGTTTTCTCACAAATCCATGACGTCCCCTGGGACAACTGCTCCTGGGGCATACATTGGCCAATGTTAGTGGGCAAAACACACAGTTCTTACCTTAGGCTCTCATATGATGAAAGAAGATCTGTCTCATAGGGTTTGATTACTCCACTTTGCTTGCAAAGATAGAACTCAGTAGTAAACCAGAGGAGCTGACCAAAGCACAAAAGGGCAAAAGAACAGGGTGATGACTGAAACAGAGTACCTGGTTCATGGCACCAAGGACTGGAAGATCTCATATGAGGCTAAGAGGTCATCCAGCTCTGCCCCACCCCACATCTCAACCCAGTCTTTAGGCAGGACATGTAGTCTTCTTACAGTTCCCTTAATACATCATTCGCATTCACTGTTGATCAAAGTTCAATTGAGGCTTTGTTCAAGTGGCCCCTTCTTCAGATTTTCTCATGACTCTAAGCTCCATTGAGCATTTCCATTTCTGACCTTCAATTAGACCATTCTTTCATTTATTCATCGAAAGTGTATTGAACACCTGCTCATAGGTACAACATGATGCTGGGAATGCAGACCTGAATAAGACGAAGAGCCTACTTTTGAGCAGCTCGTAATTTCTGCCACTGAAAGAAGATGTGAAGAAGGGACAATACAGGCTCCACCGAAACAAGATGAAGATACAATAAGCCACAAAGACATTACCCAAACCATCCAAGAGGATTGCCACCACGATCACATGAAGTTCCTCGAACAAAGCCTGGCTCATGGTAAGCATTCTGTAGACATTATTATTACCACTGCTATTGCAGATTACATTTATTTTTCATTACTTGGTTCTTATTTTAGTTAGTATCCAAGAAAATGAAAGGGTTAGATGCTATTTCCCCCAGAAGTGGTTTACTTGGCAAAATTACTCCTTTACTCAGTGGCTAGTAAATACCAAAGCCAGTGACGCTTTATTTCTTTGCCTGTAAAATGATGCTACTACTCTCTTTTCAGCTTATTTCATTGATTCATCAATTCCTTCCTTTATGTTTTTCAACTGATACTTACAGAGTCCCCATTACGTCCCCAGACTCTGTGCTAGGGATGGGGAATGTGGTAATCAACAAGACAGACATGGTTTCTGCCTTCCTGGAGCTGCTATATCCCAGGATTTGGGAGACAATTTAAATGAGATTATGTTATAGGAATGTATTTGTGACACACAGGGCAGGGGCTAAATGTAGAGCATTATTACAATTTAACAACTTACCAATGGGACTGCTGTCAAGCTTGATTGTTAGTTTCTGTAATGGAGAATATCATTGTGTTTACTTGGCACTGTGCCTGGTTTCATGACCTTCAGAAATGTCTGCTGAACAAATTAATGAGTGGCCAAATTAATTAGAAGCATTATTACTAAAATTCCATTTGTTACATAAATAATAATCATGATGAGAAAAAAGGGGCTGACAAGAATGTATATGAATTAATGAACTCCTAGTCTGTGATAAATGACATGATGTATCCTCCTAGAATTCATGGTATTTGGTATTATATTCTCATTTTAAGGGTGAGGAAAAAAATGAAGTTCATAGATATAAAGTAACTTGCCCAAGGCTTCAAACCTGTATGCACAGATAGTAAAAAAAAAAAAAAAAAAAAAAATCAGTGGCCTGAGAACACACATTTTTCTTCTCCTTTAAGGGGAAGTTTCATTCTTTCCCCAGATCCTGTTTTTATTATTGGGGAACACGATCTTCTTTTCCAGACTAAACTAAGTGGGGATGGATGAGGTGATGACTTCCCCCTAATATGTCACAGCTGGATATGGGTACCATGGCTATTAGCTGAAATTAATGCCCTGAAGGCAGTCATTACCAGCCTGTCTAATAGAAAGAAACCCAGAGCATCTCTGATAATGCAGTCTTGACTTCCTCCCAACATTTTCCAAATAAAGTGAAACAAACAACAAATTTCCTTAACACCAAAAGGCCAGGAGTCTCTGTGCTGAGTGAACTTGATAGAGAACTCAGTCCCACAATAACAGGCCCAGAGGCGGCCTGGAAGTCACCTAGTTCAGCTGTTTACTTGACTGTTTAATCTCCTCTGCTCCATCCCACCAAGTGCTCTCTAGCCTGTGGGTTGGAGAGCTGGTTCACGTTTGTAGTAACCCATTGGAATGAACTGAGTGGGAAGTACTGTATGTTGAGCTAAAATCTGCTTCAGGCAGCTTCCACCCATTTGTTTTCACTTTTTCCCCTGGGGTCACCCAGAACTCTGACCTGCTTCCACACGGTTCGTGTTTCTATCTTACTTCTATGGTACTCACACCACACATGGTGCTGAGTGCTCAGTCGCTCAGTCGTGTCCGACTCTTTGCAGCCCCATGGACTGTAGCCTGCCAGGCTACTCTGTTCATGGAGTTTTCCAGGCAAGAACACTGGTGCATGTTGCCATTTCCTACTCCAGGGGCTCTTCCCAACCTAGGGATCGAACGTGCTTCTCTTGCATCTCCTGCTTTGGCAGGTGGATTCTGTACCACTAGCACCACCTGGGAAGCCCCACCACACACTCAACACTATTATAAGGTTAATGTTTTCTCTTTCAACTCATTGTAACTGAAACACCTATTTTAATCTCAAAACTGAGCAACAATATCCATGAGATTGTAGGTTTGATATGTTTGTTTTCTATTTTTTCTAATAAATATTAACTGCATTATCAGTATGTTATTAATGATATGAATTATTTGCATTAGCATATTATTAAATATGCCAAAGAATGCTCAAACTACCGAACAATTGCACTCATCTCACACACTAGTAAAGTAATGCTCAAAATTCTTCAAGCCAGGCTTCAGCAATATGTGAACCGTGAACTTCCTGATGTTCAAGCTGGTTTTAGAAAAGGCAGAGGAACCAGAGATCAAATTGCCAACATCTGCTGGATCATGGAAAAAGCAAGAGAGTTCCAGAAAAACATCTATTTCTGCTTTATTAACTATGCCAAAGCCTTTGACTGTGTAGATCACAATAAACTATGGAAAATTCTGAAAGAGATGGGAATACCAGACCACCTGATCTGCCTCTTGAGAAATCTGTATGCAGGTCAGGAAGCAACAGTTAGAACTGGTCATGGAACAACAGACTGGTTCCAAATAGGAAAAGGAGTACGTCAAGGCTGCATATTGTCACCATGTTTATTTAACTTATATGCAGAGTACATCATGAGAAATGCTGGACTGGAAGAAACACAAGTTGGAATCAAGATTGCCAGGAGAAATATCAATAACCTCAGATATGCAGATGACACCACTCTTATGGCAGAAAGTGAAGAGGGGCTAAAAAGCCTCTTGATGAAAGTGAAAGTGGAGAGTGAAAAGGTTGGCTTAAAGCTCAACATTCAGAAAACGAAGATCATGGCATCTGGTCCCATCACTGCATGGGAAATAGATGGGGAAACAGTGGAAACAGTGTCAGACTTTGTTTTTCTGGGCTCCAAAATCACTGCAGATGGTGACTGCAGCCATGAAATTAAAAGACGCTTACTCCTTGGAAGGAAAGTTGTGACCAACCTAGATAGCATATTCCAAAGCAGAGACATTACTTTACCAACAAAGGTTCGCCTAGTCAAGGCTACGGTCTTTCCTGTGGTCATGTATGGATGTGAGAGCTGGACTGTGAAGAAGGCTGAGCGCCGAAGAATTGATGCTTTTGAACTGTGGTTTTGGAGAAGACTCTTGAGAGTCCCTTGGACTGCAAGAAGATCCAACCAGTCCATTCTGAAGGAGATCAATCCTGGAATTTCTTTAGAAGGAATGATGCTAAAGCTGAAACTCCAGTATTTTGGCCACCTCATGCGAAGAGTTGACTCATTGGAGAAGACTCTGATGCTGGGAGGGGTTGAGGGCAGGAGGAGAAGGGGACGACAGAGGATGAGATGGCTGGATGGCATCACTGACTTGATGGGTGTGAGTCTGGGTGACCTCCGGGAGTTGGTGATGGACAGGGATGCCTGGCGTGCTGCGGTTCATGGGGTCGCAAAGAGTCGGACACGACTGAGCGACTGATCTGATCTGATCTGATTATTAAATAACATTATTATTAATGTATTATTGTTTTGGTGGTGGTATGACTACCCCATTCTGGGAAACACCTTACATGTTCCCTCTCTATATATGGTATTTGAAAAGAATGACAGCCTTCAAACATTCCCAGTACTTTCAATCATATAATATTATGCAAAATTAATTTACCATCCTATTTTTTGCCTCTGATTTGTCTATATGCCCACTTAGGTTTGGGGACACCAGTTTCATATAAAATTCTCTCATTATATCTGTTCTAATTTTCCTAATACAGTCTGTGTTTTCATTAGCTTTCTGGGCAGTTGAACTACTGTATGTGTTTCTAAAGAGCTCACTGGTCCTTAGGATCCATAAGCCTTTTTATCCACACGAGCATTATAATATCTTTTCCCATCTTGTTCATTCTTTTTTTTTTCTTCCTAGTAGAGAATGTTGTTTCTACTCCCCAGCTCTGTTGAGACAAAACTGATGCATAATATTCTGTAAGTTTAAGATGGACATGTTGATATGACATACATATTGCAAAATGATTACCAGCATAACATTAGCCAATCCATCACCTTACATACCTATCATTTTTTAATGTGATGAAAACGTTTAAGGTCACCATTAGCAACTTTCAAGTATATAGTTCAGTATTGTTAACGACGCTTATCATGTTGTACAGTAGGTCCCCAGAACTTACTCCTCTTATAACTTTATAAATGAAAGTCTGTAGACTTTGATCAACATCTTCCCATATCCCCTCATGCCCAAACCCCTGGAAAACCACCATTTTTCTCTCTGTTTCTATGAGTTTGGCTTTTTTAGATTCCATGTAAGTGATATCATACAGTAATGTTGTACACTGTTTTCCCCCTTCTTACTTATATCACTTAGTATAATGCCAAATGATACTAAGAACACACAAATCAATGGAAAGATTTCTTGTATTCATTAATTGGAAGAATTAATATTGTTAAAATTCCCATACTAACTAGAGCCATCTATAGATTTAATGTAATTCCCATCAAAATTCCAATGGCATTTTTCACAGAAATAGAAAAACAATTCTGAAATCTGTATGTCAAGAGACCATGAACAGCCAAATCAATTTTGAGAAAGAACAAAGTTGGAGGAATCACTTCCTGATTTCAAATTGTACTACAAAGCTACAGTAATCAAAATGTTATAGTACTGGCATAAAAATAGGCTCCTAGAGCAATGGAACATAATTGAGAGCCCAGAAATAAATCCTGGCATATACAGTCAACTAATATTTGACAAGGGAGTCAAGAATACTCAATGGGTAAAGCATACTCTCTGAAAAGAAAGGTGTTAGGAAAACTGGATATTCTTATGCAGAAGAATGAAATTCTACCCCTCTTATATGAATGAGTGGAGAAGGAAATGGCAACCCACTCCAGTATTCTTGCCTGTGGAGAATTCTGTGGACAGATGATCTTGGTGGGCTACAATCCAGGGGGTCACAGAGTTGGACATTCAAAAAATGAGGCATTCACAAAAATTACATGGAAAGAAGTTAAGGATTTAACATAAGACCTGAAACTTCAATATTCCCAGAATAAGCTATAGGGATAAGATTCTTTCTATGACACCAAAAGGCCAAGCAACAAAAGAAAAAAAAAAGTGGAATTCATTAAACTAAAAAACTATCATCAAAAAGACAAAAGATAACAAGTGTTGGTGAAGATGTAAAGAAAGTGAAGCCTTGTGCACTGCTGGTGGAAATGTAAATTGATACAGCCACTGCAAAAAAACACTATGGAGTTTCCTCTAAAAGTTAAAAATAGAACGGCCATTTGACCCAGCAATGCCACTTTTGATTATATATCCAAAGTAAATGAGATTACAATCTTGGAGAGATATCTGCATCCCCATGTCCTTTTTAGCACTATTCACAATAGCCAGGACATGGAAACAACCTAAGTGTCCATAGACAGATGAATGGATAAAGAGTATGTGGCATATGTGTTAACAATGGAATATTATTCAGTCATGAGAAAGGAGGATATCATGCCATTTGCAACAACATGGATGGATCTTGTTCATTCTTTTGGAACCAAGTGCAGACACTTGCATTGATCTTTACTATATTTCCTCTTGGCCTGTCAATTTAACTGTCAACATGCTTGTTGATTCTGATTCTGTTATCTAAAACATTCACTCTCTGTCTTAACCTCTAGCCATCTACAGATATACGCTTGCATTCTGTATCTTCCTCCAAATCATCGACTGGAATGTGGTCCTTGCTTCTAGGTTTTTAATTCAGTCATCTTACTTTGGGTACTAGTTGTATTATTGAATCCATGTTTCTTCATTATCAATCTTCTAGAGACTTTTGTCATTTAATGCAGCTATGTAATATTCTGGTAATTACTTCTGACATACTTAAATACTATTCCATATGCACATTTTTACTTTTGTGACATTATTAATGAATTTCTTAAAGACCGTTCACTTCTGGATGCCATAGTAAAGTTTAGTTGTTGCTTGCATGCTCAGTTGTCCAACTCTTTGTGATGTCATGGACTGTAGCCCACCAGGCTCCTCTGTCCATGGGATTTTTCAGGCAAGAATACTAGAGTGGGTTGCCAATTCCATCTCCAGGAATCTTCCCGACGCAGGGAACGAACTGCACTGAGTATTTATCTACTCACTGAACAAAACACTTGACATATGCTGAGTATTTTTAATGTAATCAACTCATGCTGCTGCTACTGCTGCTAAGTCGCTTCAGTCGTGTCCGACTCTGTGCAACCCCACAGACAGAAGCCCACCAGGCTCCCCTGTCCCTGGGATTCTCCAGGCAAGAATACTGGAGCGGGTTGCCATTTCCTTCTCCAACGTATGAAAGTGAAAAGCGAAAGTGAAGTTGCTCAGTCGTGTCCGACTCTTAGCGACCCCATGGACTGGAGCCTACCAGGCTCCTCCGTACATGGGATTTTCCAGGCAAAAGTACTGGGGTGGGGTGCCATTGCCTTCCCCGAATCAACTCATAATGGTAGGCATAACTGTCTCTGAGATACAGAGGAGGAGTTTCTGAAAGGTCATAAAACCATCAAAGCAACCCGTCTAGTAGTTAGAGAAGCTAAGATCCAAATGCAGGTCTGTCTGACATCAAAGCTCAGTCTATTTTTTAAAAGATGTTTATTTATTTATTTGGCTGTGCTGGGTCTTTGTTATGACACTTAGGATTTTTGATCTTAGTTGCAGCTTGGAAACTCCTAGTTGAGGCATATGGAATCTAGTTCCCTGACCAGGGATTGAATCCAGACCAGGCCCCTTGCATTGGAAGCATGGAGTCCTAGCCTCTGGACTAATAGGAAGTCCCACAATCTATTTTAATTCTAAGATGGTAGAGTCAGTATGGGAATTGGGTTTGGACAGATAGACATGTCTGTTCTTGAGTTTGCTCAGTAGGGTAACTGCATTTGCGAAGACAATATGTTAACAGCTATCCTGGAAAAGTATCAAATCTTCTGCTAAAGGCTTCTATCTGGAAAGACTGAAAATCTTAGTTACATGATGTGCACAGAAGAGAGGTTCATGTAGAAGTAAAGATGAGGCATACTTCATGGGAGTCTCAGTATGGAAGCTAGGAGCAGAGAACAACATCAGGAGGGGCGTATGCTTAATTTTGCTTATTACAGTCATATTTCTGAAGTTTGGCGAATTCCAGAAACTAGAATTTTAAATGAGTTTATTTATGGTCTCTAGTCATGGCACAATTCCATGGGGAGAAGAAATAAATATCGTCTAGATTGATCCTCCTGGTCCTGCAGCTGCTGTCACTATAGCTACCAATATTTTGCTTCCTCTGGATGAGTAACACAGTAATGCCATCTCTCTGGACTTCTCCAACCACAATCATGGACACAAAAGCAATTCCAGGTCCTTTCCCTTAAGAGTTTCTGTTCTAGAAATGGCCCTGCAGTCTTCATCCAATCCTACACAGGCTACAGAAGTCCAGGCAACATGGGAACCATTTCAAAGGAGGTTGACGGCTCCCCAAGGAAAGACAGACCAGTGCTGTGCCACATGAACTTCTGTTCCTGGACATTCACCCCTTTGGGAGACAGTTGAGATGGCTGCTGTTCAATGGGTACAGCCTCTCTGCAACCTTGGCCTTATTTCTTAGCTTTGAGAGAGTGGGTAGCAAGCAAACTTTTCCAGTAGAAGGCTGTGTTTCCAGGTGCCAAAAAATGCACTTGGCCATAGAACTGTTGCAGAAGGCCTCTAGGGGAACCTCTGTGTTTTTGCGTGGTTGTGGGTTGCTAGGTCTGGGATAACCTGGGGCAGGCTGCATTGCTCACCAAATCCTGAAATGAAGTGCTTTAGCATGGGAACATGGGGCGAGCGTGCCTGGCTTTTCAGTCAGGGTTGGCAAAGTCAACTACGTAGCTGCCATGGTGAAGACCTCATGGAAGGTATGTCCAGCTGAAAGCATGGAATGGCTTGGTCAGACCAGATGGCTAGGCAGTGTGGGAGTGAGCCAGTCATCTGCCCATGCTTGTTTAAGGTAATCTGAAACATTTTAAAATAATAATTTAATTAAAAAGACCTTTCCACCTGCCTCTCAATAGCAGAGGAGCCAAGTCTATGTAATGAGAATTTCATTACAGTGGAAACTGTCTTGTGAATTTTGTTTTCTTTTGTGGTCTGGTCGCTATGCTCCCAACTGAGACCAGGCTAGGACTTTCCAGGGTGTTACTACATCAATGATGCCAGTGCCAACCTGATCCCCAGGGAAACTGAAATCTGACTTGATCTGTAATGTGATCTGCTTGATTGCTGAAACAAAGAGAAGGCATGCCTTCTCCCCCACAAGAGAAAGAAAGGCTTGAGTTGGCATCCCTCGGGGTGTGCATGGAATCTTCCCTAATTTGAATGGTGCCACTGGGCTTCCCAGGTGGCCCTTGTGGTAAAGAACCCACCTGCCAACGCAGAAGACATAAGCGACGTGGGTTCAATCCCTGGGTCTGGAAGATATTTTGGAGTAGGACATGGCAACCCACGCCAGCATGCTTGCCTGGAGAACCCCATGGACAGAGGAGCCTGGCGAACTACAGACCATAGGGTCGCAAAAAGTCAGACACGACTGAAGCGAAGTGTTTATTTCTGGCTGAAGTTCCCAGCATATCTTAACAGTGGCTAGCTGGCTCAGAGAATGTTCTATAGTTGGCCTATGGGGGTTGGCATCTAGTGTTCCATGTCTGGCCCCAAGCAAACAGCAAGGGAAGTCTGTCTCCACAGCTGTTCAGTCTACCTTGATGCACAAGAAAACACTAAAGGGTACTTAGTGGGTGTCCACACAGAACACTGTGGGAGAATTGCGTTCTTTTTCAGAGTGACTGCACTAAGGCTCTTTCCCGTCTCTCGCTGGAATTTTCACCACGATCATCAGTGGCCTCCTTGCTTTCTCTCTTGTTCCCTCAGTCAGTTTCCCACACAGCAGCCAGAGGCATGCTGTTCAGACCCAGGTCAGATCACGTCACTGCTCTACTCAGAGCCTCCCAAAGGCATCACACCTCACTCAGTAAATGAAAAGCCAGAGTCTTCATGATTGCCTGTAAGACCTGATTGTAACGTCACCTACTACTCTTTACTTTTATCCACTCTGCTTAGTCACATTGACCTCCTCACTCTTCTGTGAACACATTTCTGCCTCAGGACCACCCCCTCTTACTTTTTCTCTGCTTATACACATAGCTTGCTCCCTTATACACTCTAGGTTTGCTCCAATGTGATATTCTCAAAAAGACCTTCTCTGACCCCTCCTAAGCTACCAGCACCCTCTCCTTCACTTCCTTATCTACTGTTTCACCCTAACATTTATCAAAGTCTAACATAGTATGGGGGAAGGCAATGGCACCCCACCCCAGTACTCTTGCCTGGAAAATCCCATGGACAGAGGATCCTGGTAGGCTCCAGTCCATGGGGTCGCTAAGAGTCGGACACGACTGAGCGACTTCACTTTCACTTTTCACTTTCATGCATTGGAGAAGGAAATGGCAACCCACTCCAGTGTTCTTGCCTGGAGAATCCCAGGGACGGGGGAGCCTGGTGAGCTGCCGTCTATGGGATCGCACAGAGTCGGACATGACTGAAGCGACTTAGCAGCAGCAGCAGCAACATAGTATATGGTTTACTTATTTATTTTAGGACTTCTGTGGTGGCTCAGCTGGTAAAGAATCCACCTGCTTTATTTATTTTTAATTTTTATTTATTTATTTAGGCCATGCTAGGTCTTCGTTGCTGCATGTACTTTTCTCTAGTTGCACCAAGTAGGGGCTACTCTCTAGTTGTGGTGCACGGGCTTCTCGTTGTGGTGGTTACTCTTGTTGTGGAGCACAGACTCTAGGGCAGGTGAGATTTCAGTAGTTGCAACATGTGGGCTCAGCAGTTGTGGCTCCCAGGCTCTAGAGCAAAGACTCAGCAGTTGTGGCTTACGGTCTTAGTTGCTCCACTGCATTCAGGATCTTCCAGAATCAGGGATAGAACCTGTGTCTTCTGCATTGGCAGGTGGATTCTTTCACCACTGAGGCACTAGGGAAGCCCTCACTTATTTATTTTATTTATTGTTTGTCTCTGCTGGACAGACAATCTCTGGAAGCAAAGATTTTTGTCTAATTTGTTCCCTACTGAATTCCCAATATCTGCTGCTGTTGCTGCTCCTGCTGCTGCTAAGTTGCTTCAGTCGTGTCCCAATATCTAAGGGTCTATATAATAAGCACTCTGCAGATATGTGCCCAGTAAATGAATTATACCATTTAATCCTTTCAACAAACATGTGGAGCAGATTTTGCTGTATCCCTTTCATAGATGGAGAAAAATAAGGCTTAGAGATGTTAAGTGACTTGCCCAAAGTCACACTGACAGTTGTCAATGTTCCTTTGACAGTCACCAATGATCACTTACTGCAGGGCATCCCTGTACTGCTTCTCCTGCATAATACGAAGTCTCCTCAAATCAGTAGCTTTCAGGTATAGTCCAACCACTTCTATAATCCTTAGTCTCTTCCACACCAAATCCTACAGACTGAAGTTGTCAGCATTTACTGCATAATTTCTCTTAGGCTTTCCAAAGTAGAGTGCCATGCTTTTCCATATTGTAAATCATTCTCTGTCCACAGTGGTACCATGAGATGTGGAGTACTCCTTTAGCCCAGCCTCGTCAGATACTAAAAAGAAATTCTGCAAATGAGAACACTGTAGATTTTCTGTAGCATTTTGGATATGACATACACTTTATAATGCCTTATTATTGTGTGTTCATATTGTTCATGGGGTTCTCAAGGCAAGAACGCTCAAGTAGACAGACTATTTTCTTGGGCTCCAAAATCACTGTGGCCAGTGACTACAACCATGAAATTAAAAGACATTTGCTCCTTTGAAGAAAAGCTATGACAAACCTAGACTGCATATTAAAAAGCAGAGACATTACTTTGCCCACCAAGGCCCATATAGTCAAAGCTACTGTTTTTCCGGTATTCATGTATGGATGTGAGAGTTGGACCGTAAAGAAAGCTGTGTGCTGAAGAACTGATGTTTTTGAGCCGTGGTGTTGGAGAAGACTCTTGAGTGTCCCTTGGATTGCAAGGAGATCAAACCAGTCAATCCTAAAGGAAATTAACCCTGAATATTCCCTGGAAGGACTGAAAGATTGAAGGCAGGAGGAGAAGGGGACGAAAGAGGACAAGATGTTTGGATGGCATCACTGACTTGATGGACATGAGTTTGAGCATCTCCAGGAGATGGTGAAGGACAGGGAAGCCTGGCATTCTGCAGTCCATGGGGTCACAAAGAGTCAAACACAACTGAGCAACTGAACAACAACAAAATGGTATGTTCTTCCAAGCCACTCCAGGAAAGAATGTTGACCCTGAACTCAGAAAGTCCTCAAATTTCAACTTTGCTGTGTGACCAAAGACAAGTGACTTAAACATCTCTTTGACAAGACTTCCTGACCACCACCAAATAGTTCTGACTGTATAGAGTGATTGTAAGGAGTGGATGAGATTGTGTTTATGAAGCACTGGTGAATACTATGAGAATGCATAGAACTTAGATATGATAAGGAAATGGTAGTATAATTAATAAGGATCTAAAGAGGCCCACATGAGGTGAGTTGCTTGTCACCATCCCATCAACCCAAGTTAGAATGTGTGAATTAATCTATCACTGTGGCTAAAACCAATAAGAAATCTTAAAAATCCTCAATCAGTCAAAAAGCTTTAGTTAAAAAACTTCCTCTATGTTCTCGTCATTACTAGGTCCTGAGTTAAGAACAATTCCTATTCTATCTTGCCAATGTATTAGTAGACTTGTGAAGATAAACATTTCTATGGGGAAGAAAGAGACCTGGGTTCGATCCCTGAGTTGGGAAGATCCCCTGGAGAAGGAAATGGCAACCCACTCCAGTATTCTTGCCTAGAGAATCCCATGGACAGAGCAGCCTGGCGGGTCACAAAGAGTCGGACACGACTGAGTGACTTCACACACTCATACACACAGGGGGAATAAGAACTAAGAGTACTCTCCAGTAAGCAAGGAGGGCCAAAGACAAGGCAATGGTCATCAGCAGTAGAGGATTAGGGATCTTTCCCAGAAAATGTAGTCAAGGACAATTCAGAGTGGAGATGGTACTTTGGGCTGGTCTTACATGTGAACTGACTCTGAATAGATGGCAAGAAATCTTCCCTGCTGGCTCAGATGGTAAAGAATCTGCCTGTGATGCAACAGACCCAGGTTCAATCCATGGGTTGGGAAGATCCCCTGGAGAGGGGAATGGCTACCCACTCCAGTACTCTTTCCTGGAGAATTGCATGGACAGAGGAGCCTGGCAAGCTACAGTCCATGGGGTCACAAAGAGACATGACCGAGTAACATAGGAAGAGGCTAGCTTAAAAGATCAGGCTGACAAGGCAGAATGGAGTCAGAAGCTAGAGGGCTTTGAACAGCAGGTGAAGGACTCTGGCCTTGATCCTATAATACATGGGGGAGTGGGTCAATGTTTAAGAATATAAGAAATGTTTAAGAGTCAAAGAGGGAAAGACACTTGGAATGCTGAAGCTAGGAGTTACTTCATCCAGTTGAGCCTCTACCTGGGATTGAGGAGGAAACCCAAGATCCTGAGAAATGAAGTGACTTGCCCAAGATACTATGTCAGTCAATCCATGATAAAACCAAGACTTCAACTCAGGTCTCTGGCTCCTGGTCTGGTATCCTGCCCAACCAAGGCCTCTTCAGAAACAGACAGCACATCTTAGGATCATGGAACCAAAAAAAGTTTTATTATATGTTTTATCCCATCTCCTCATATGTGAATCAACCACAATACATACACACTTACTATTGATAAATTTTAAAATCTGCATTAAATGATCTAAGAGAATTAATTCCAGTATTATAGTGAGCAGACAAGAGGAACAAGAATTAACACAGGTATCTACACTTGCCTTTGCTACAGCCTGAAATCAAAAGACACCTGCTTTTCTTCCACGTTTGCTCCACTTTCCCTTCAAATTTCACTTCTTCCTTTCGTGCCTGCTAGTTGCTTTAGTTGTGTCCAACTCTTCGCAATGCCCTGAACTGTAGCCCACCAGGCTTCTCTGTCCATGGGATCTCCCAAGCAAGAACACTGGAGTGTGTTGCCATGTCCTTCACCAGGGGATATTCCCAACCCAGGAATTAAACCTGCATCTCCTCAGCACCTTGCATTACAGGCAGCTTCTTTACCATTGAGCCACTGGGGACATCTACTTCTGCTTTATTGATTACACCAAAGTCTTTGTGTAGATAACAACAAACTGTGGAAAATTCTTCAAGATATAGGAATACAAGACAACCTTATCTGCCTCCTGAGAAATTTGAAGGCAGGTCAAGAAGCAACAGTTAGAACCGGACTTGGAACAATGGACTGGTTCCGAATCAGAAAAGGAGCACATCAAGGCTATATATTGTCACCCTGCTTATTTAAATTATATGCAGAGTACATCACGTGAAATGCCAGGCTGGATGAAGCACAAGCTGGAATCAAGATTGCTGGGAGAAATATCAATAACCTCAGATATGCGGATGACCCACCTTTATGGCAGGAAGTGAAGAGGAACTAAAAAGCCTCTTGATGAAAGTGAAAGAGGAGAGTGAAAAAGTTGACTTAAAACTCAACATTCAGAAAACTAAGATCATGGCATCTGGCTCCATCACTTCATGGCAAAAAGATGGGGAAGCAATGGAAACAGTGAGAGACTTTATTTTGGGGGGCTCCAAAATCACTGCAGATGGTGACTGCAGCCATGAAATTAAAAGACGCTTGCTCCTTGGAAGAAAAGCTATGACCAACCTAGACAGCATATTAAAAAGCAGAGACATTACTTTGCCAACAAAAGTCCATCTAGTCAAAGCTGTGGTTTTTCCAGTAGTCATGTATGGATGTGAGAGTTGGACTATAAAGAAAGCTGATCATTGAAGAATTGATGCTTTTGAACTGTGGTGTTGGAGAAGACTCTTGAGAGTCCCTTGGACTGCAAGGAGATCCAACCAGTCCATCCTAAAGGAAATTAGTCCTGAATATTCATTGGAAGGACTGATGCTGAAGCTGAAACTCCAATACCTAGGCCACCTGATGCGAAGAACTGACCCATTTGAAAAGATCCATTTGGAAGGACTGAAGGCAGGAGGAGAAGGGGACAACAGAGGATGAGATGGCTGGATGGCATCACCGACTCATCACTGGCCATGAGTTTGAGCAAGCTCCGGAAGTTGGTGATGGACAGGGAAGCCTGGCGTGCTGCGGTGCATTAATGAGTGACTGAACTGAACTGACTGGGGAAGCCCATTCTCCCTCTCATCCATTATTTAATCAGAAGGTCTTCATTCCAGGCCCTGTCCACACCTTATCTGGGCCTTGTGACCAGGGCCTGGCTTGCCAATAGCCGAGTATTTTCTTAAGAAACTAGAATTGACTAGGCCTTGATTGCAATGAAATTTGTTTTTATAGTTCACATCTTGAAACAAAATTTAAGCTTCTGCTTGATGTATTGAGAGGAGCCAAATAATATATTGATAGAGAAATTGTTTTGCCTCCATACAGATCAGGAATCACTTGCCAGTGTGATTTGCCTGGACCAAGAGGTGATGATGTGCCTGACAGCGTGATGGGCTGAATGCTGGATCATGCTCAGCCTAGTATGTTTCTCCAGAAATTCTTTCCTGGAAATAGAATTACCTCACTGTACTAACCCTTGGATTTGCCTTTGTTTGAATGTCTATAACATTAGGGTGGGTAGGTATGTGGACAAACTAGATGACAGGGTGAACTTTGAGATACACTGAAGTCCTATAATCATCTTATTCAACTTTAATCAAAATGACTCAAAGTCAGCTTTTGAGAATTTTAGTTATTAGCAGAAAAAAAATCTATGCATTCTTGTACTATTCAGTGTCTTATGCCTCATGCTATATTCCATACTTAGAGATTACAACATATTAGCTTATTAAAGGCCACAAGAAGATTTGCAGTAAATAAACTTCTTAAACTTATTTATCATGGAATCTTTTCTTTCCTCCCAAGAAATCCCTAGCCTCAGTTCAGTTCAGTCGCTCAGTCGTGTCCGACTCTTTGCAATCCCATGAATTGCAGCACGCCAGGACTCCCTGTCCATCACCAACTTCCAGAGTTCACTCAGACTCAAGTCCATCGAGTCAGTGATGCCATCCAGCCATCTCATCCTCTGTCATCCCCTTCTCCTCCTGCTCCCAATCCCTCCTAGCATCAGAGTCTTTTCCAATGAGTCAACTCTTCACATGAGGTGGCCAAAGTACTGGAGTTTCAGCTTTAGCATCATTCCTTCCAAAGAAATTCCAGGGCTGATCTCCTTCAGAATGGACTGGTTGGATCTCCTTGCAGTCCAAGGGACTCTCAAGAGTCTTCTCCAACACCACAGTTCAAAAGCATCAATTCTTCGGCACTCAGCCTTCTTCACAGTCCAACTCTCACATCCATACATGACCTAAATTTATTAGCAAGACAATAATGACTGAAAAGAATAATTGCTGGTGAGAACCAGGCAAATCTCCTATCTGCTAACATGAGAATGAAGTGAAAGTGAAAGTCGCTCAGTCGTGTCCAACTCATTGCAACCCCATGGACTATGCTGGATTGAGTAGCCTTTCCATTCTCCAGGGGATCTTTCCAACCCAGGGATCAAAGCATAGTCTCCTGCATTGCAGGTGGATTCTTTACCAGCTGAGCCACCAGGGAAGCCCAAGAACACTGGAGTGGGTAGCCTATCCCTTCTACAGCAGATTTTCCTGATGCAGGAATCGAACCGGGGTCTCCTGTATTGCAGGCAGGTTCTTTACCAACTGAGCTATCAGGGAAGCCCTTAACATGAGAATATGATCCAGTAATTTGTGACAGCAGTCTCTAGAGGAGAAAAACAAGAGGTGATAAATATGATTTATAGTCACCTAGAAAAGACTAGAGATAATTTATGTTTTGACATTCAGGAACGACTGCAGTGCAGCTCACCTGCTTGTTTGTTAAAATAGTGTTGTCTCCAAAAGTCCAGCTATTTAGATAAATTACTGTATAATAAAAATACTACAAGTAGGTTCAAATATCATAAAGGATTCATGGCAGAAACACTAAAGTCATATAAACTCCTTGTAATATCAACAATCCCCATTTGCATAATCACATTGTCAGTAAATGGGATTTATATAATTCCTTACAAGCTGAAATCAAGATTGCGGGGAGAAATTTCCATAACCTCAGATATGCAGATGACACCACCCTTATGGCAGAAAGTGAAGAGGAACTAAAAAGCCTCTTGATGAAAGTGAAAGTGGAGAGTGAAAAAGTTGGCTTAAAGCTCAACATTCAGAAAATGAAGATCATGGCATCCGGTCCCATCACTTCAAGGGAAATAGATGGGGAAACAGTGGAAACAGTGTCAGACTTTATTTTTGGGGGCTCCAAAATCACTACAGATGGTGACTACAGCCATGAAATTTAAAGACTCTTACTCCTTAGAAGGAAAGTTATGACCCATTTAGATAGCATATTCAAAAGCAGAGACATTACTTTGCCAACAAAAGTTCATCTAGTCAAGGCTATGGTTTTTCCTGTGGTCATATATGGATGTGAGAGTTGGACTGTGAAGAAAGCTGAGTGCCAAAGAATTGATGCTTTTGAATTGTGGTGTTGGAGAAGACTCTTGAGAGTCCCTTGGACTGCAAGGTGATCCAACCAGTCCATTCTGAAGGAGATCAGCCCTGGGATTTCTTTGGAAGGAATGATGCTAAAGCTGAAACTCCAGTACTTTGGCCACCTCATGTGAAGAGTTGACTTATTGGAAAAGACTCTGATGCCTGGATGGATTGGGGGCAAGAGGAAAAGGGGACGACAGAGGATGAGATGGCTGGATGGCATCACTGACTCGATGGACGTGAGTCTGAGTGAACTCTGGGAGTTTGTGATGGACAGGGAGGCCTGGTGTGCTGCAATTCATGGGGTCGCAAAGAGTTGGGCACGACTGAGTGACTGATCTGATCTGATCTGATTCGAGTCACTCCATTATTCCAGGTTTTTGTCTCCAGTTTATAGATAAGGACACAAAAACTCTGAGAGTCTAAGTGTAGTGGATGTTGTAGTCTGCTACCCAGATTCCCTTTAGCATCAAGACTTCCCCTTCCTCCTGCCAAAACTATAGGCTTTTGATGGGTCATCTCTGAGTCCGTCCCCAGGGAAGGGAGTTATCTTGCACAAAGTCAGACCTCCCTCTGGGGATAGTCCACATCAACTGACTTGTCAAGAAACTGGCACAAAGTTTCAGCCCCTTGCCTCGATTCAGGGTATCTCTGAAAAGCTATCCCAGATTCACAGTTTCTCAGTCTACATTAACACATTCATCACAATTCCTGAACTTCTGCTGCCTTTTCCTAGTCCATGTTCCTTCCTTTGTCTTAGGTGTGGATCCCTGGAGCCTCTTGAGTTAACATTTTGCATGCAAATCTCGACTTCAGAGCCTGGCTCCCAGGAAACCAACCTAATGACTCTAACTTGACCAACGTCACCCCACTAGCAAATAACAGAACCAAAACTTGAATGCAAATTCCACGCTCTAGTCAGCACACCAATATGCCACTTAGCAGGTGGACCTCTGAATGGTGACTTCTATATCCACATCCCCTGCCACTAGGCACCTCATATACTGGCTTCAATCACAATGGCCTCCTCTGCCTTCCTAAACACACCAAACTCAATCCCATCAGAGCTTTGCACTACCACTCCCTCTGTCTGGAAATTTATTCCTCCAGATCATTACATGACTGGCCCTTTCTTATCTATCAGAGCACCACTACAGGGTCATTACCTCAAAGATACCTCCCCTGACCATCCAGTGTAAGGTCACCTTCTTGTTATAGTCTCTCTTCTCTAGCACACTGTTCTGCTGTATGGTCATACATATGTGCATGCTAAGTTGCTCAGTTGAATCTGACTCTGTGACCCTATGGACTATAGCTGGCCAGGTTCCTCTGTCCATAGGATTTTCCAGGCAAGAATACTAGAGTGAGTTGCCATGTCCTTCTCCAGGGGATCTTTCCAACCCAGGAATAGAACACACATCTCTTATCTCTCCTGCATTGGCAGGCAGGTTCTTTACCACTAGTGCCACCTGGAAAACTACTATGTTCATAGTAGCACTTAATTCTCTGACAGTTAGCTTATGAATTTACTTGTGTATCATCTTCTCCCTCAAGGCTTGGCCTCCAGAAAAATATAATCCCCATGATAGCAGGCACTTTATAAATATCCTCAGTGCTTTGAACAGTAGTTCTCAAAGCATGGTCCATGGACCACAGATCAAACTATTTTCATAATAATCAGTTCAGTTCAGTCTTTCAGTCATATCCAACTCTTTGCGACTCCATGAACTGCAGCACACCAGGCTTCCCTATCCATCACCAACTCCTGGAGCTTGCGCAAACTCATGGCGGATGATGAGTCGATGATCACCTCCAACCATCTCATCCTCTGTCCTCCCCTTCTCCTCCTGCCTTCAATACTTTCCAGCATCAGGGTCTTTTCCAATGAGTCAGTTCTTCACATCAGGTAGCCAAAGTATTGGAGCTTCAGCTTTAGCATCAGTCTTTCCAATTAATATTCAAGACTGATTTCATTTAGGACTGACTGTTTTGATCTCCTGGCAGTCCACGGGACTCTAAAAGGTCTTCTCCAACACCACAGTTTAAAAAGCATCAATTCTTCACCACTCAGCTTTTTTATGGTCCAACTCTCACATCCATACATGAATACTAGAAAAACCATAGCTGTGACTAGACCGACCTTTGTTAGCAAAGATCTGTGTTTTAATATGCTGTCTAGGCTGGTCATAACTTTTCTTCCAAGGATCAAGCCTCTTTTAATTTCATGGCTGCAGTCACCATCTTCAGTGATTTTGAAGCCCCCCAAAATAAAGCCTCTCACTGTTTCATTTTTTACCCATCAATAGATGGGAAATATGCCATGAAGTGATGGAACCAGATGCCATGATCCTAGTTTTTTGAATGTTGAGTTTTAAGCCAGCTTTTTCACTCCCCTCTTTCACTTTCATCAAGGGTCTCTTTAGTTCCTCTTCACTTTCTGCCATAAGAGTGGTGTCATCTGCATATCTGAGGTTATTGATATTTCTCCTGGCAATCTTGATTCCAGCTTGTGCTTCATCCAGCTTGGCACTTCACATGATGTGTTCTGCATATAAGTTAAATAAGCAGGGTGACAATATACAGCCTTGACGTACTCCTTTTCCTATTTGGAACCAGTCTGTTGTTCCATGTCCAGTTCTAACTGTTGCTTCTTGACCTGCATACAGATTTCTCAGGAGGCAGATAAGGTGGTCTGGTGTTCACATCTCTTTCAGAATTTTCCAGTTTGTTGTAATCCACACAGTCAAAGGCTTTAGCGTAATCAATTAAGCAGGAGTAGATATTTTTCTGTAACTCTCTTGCTTCTTCTATGACCCAACCGATGTTGACAATTTGATTTCTGGTTCCTCTGCCTTTTCTAAATCCAGCTTAAACATCTGGAAGTTCACGGTTCACGTATTGCTGAAGCCTGGCTTGGAGAATTTTGAGCATTGCTTTGCTAGCGTGTGAGATGAGTGCAATTGTGTGGTAGTTTGAGCATTCTTTGACATTGCCTTTCTTTGGGGTTGGAATGAAAACTGACGTTTTCCAGTCCTGTGGCCACTGCTGAGTTTTCCCAATTTGCTGGCATATTGAGTGCAGCACTTTCACAGCATCATCTTTTAGGATTTTAAATAGCTCAACTGGAATTCCATCATCTCTACTACCTTTGTTGGTAGTGATGCTTCCTAAGGCCCGCTTGACTTTGCACTCCAGCATGTCTGGTTCTAGGTGATCACTCACACCATCATGGTTATCTGGATCATTAAGTTTTTTTGTGTTCAGTTCAGTTCAGTTCAGTCGCTCAGTCCTGTCTGACTCTTTGCGACCCCATGAATTGCAGCACACCAGGCCTCCCTGTCCATCACCAACTCCTGGAGTTCACTCAGACTCACGTCCGTAGAGTCAGTGATGCCATCCAGCCATCTCATTCTCTGTTGTCCCCTTCTCCTCCTGCCCCCAATCCCTCCCAGCATCAGAGTCTTTTCCAATGAGTCAATTCTTTGCATGAGGTGGCCAAAGTACTGGAGTTTCAGCTTTAGCATCATTCCTTCCAAAGAAATCCCAGGGCTGATCTCCTTCAGAATGGACTGGTTGGATCTCCTCGCAGTCCAACGATCTCTCAAGAGTCTTCTCCAACACCACAGTTCATAACATCAGTTCTTTGGCACTCAGCTTTCTTCACAGTCCAACTCTCACATCCATACATGACCACTGGAAAAACCATAGCCTTAACTAGACAGACCTTTGTTGGCAAAGTAATGTCTCTGCTTTTGAATATGCTATCTGCATTGGTCATAACTTTTCTTCCAAGGAGTAAGTGTCTTTTAATTTCATGGCTGCAGTCACCATCTGCAGTGATTTTGGAGCCCCCAAAAATAAAGTCTGACACTGTTTCCACTGTTTCCCCATCTATTTCCCATGAAGTGATGGGACCAGATGCCATGATCTTCGTTTTCTGATTGTTGAGATTTAAGCCCACTTTTTCACTCTCCACTTTCACTTTCATCAAGAGGCTCTTTAGTTCCTCTTCACTTTCTGCCATAAGGGTGGTGTCATCTGCATATCTGAGGTGATTGATATTTCTCCCAGCAATCTTGATTCCAGCTTGTGCTTCTTCCAGCCCAGTGTTTCTCATGATGTACTCTGCATATAAGTTAAATAAACAGGGTGACAATATATAGCCTTGACATACTCCTTTTCCTATTTGGAACCAGTCTGTTGTTCCATGTCCAGTTCTAACTGTTGTTTGCTGACCTGCATACAGGTTTCTCAAGAGGCAGATCAGGTGGTCTGGTATTCCCATCTCTTTCAGAATTTTCCAAAGTTTCTTGTGATCCACACAGTCAAAGGCTTTGGCATAGTCAATAAAACAGAAATAGATGTTTTTCTGTAACTCTTTTGCTTTTTCCATGATCCAGCGGATGTTGGCAATTTGATCTCTGGTTCCTCTGCCTTTTCTAAAACCAGCTTGAACATCAGGAAGTTCACGGTTCACATATTGCTGAAGCTTGGCTTGGAGAATTTTGAGCATTACTTTACTAGTGTGTGAGATGAGTGCAATTGTGCAGTAGTTGATATTAAAAAGAGGTGGCAGGAATATACAGAAGAACTGTACAAAAAACATCTTCATGACCCAGATAATCACGATGGTGTGATCACTCACCTAGAGCCAGACATCCTGGAATGTGAAATCAAGTGGGCCTTAGAAAGCATCGCTACCAACAAAGCTAGTGAAGATGATGGAATTCCAGTTGAGCTGTTTCAAATCCTGAAAGGTGATGCTGTGAAAGTGCTGCACTCAATATGCCAGCAAATTGGGAAAACTCAGCAATGGCCACAGGACTGGAAAAAGTCAGTTTTCATTCCAATCCCAAAGAAAGGCAAGTTTTTTTGTGTAGTTCTGTGTATTCTTGCTACCTCTTCTTAATATCTTCTGCTTCTGTTAGATCCATATCATTTCTGTCCTTACTTAGACACTAAATGTCTTTTTCATTTTGTTGATATTTTGCAATGATTGTATGAAGGCACTGGTGGGTAAAGCTGTTGGCTCCACAGCACGAGTCAAGCAGTGCCATCAAACTCCATGAATAAGTCATGTGCTCCTCGCTGTAATGTCCTTGTAGGGGTGGGGGTGGGGGGTGCAGAAAGCCAGTTTCATTAAAGAATGTCTGTGATGAAGCAAGAAAAATTATTGTTTTAAAATTGTGACCCTTGAGTACACATCCTTTTAACATTCTATGTGGTGGAAAGAAAGCAACCATAAAGTGTTCCCTTTGCATGACAAAGAGCATTTTTGTTGAAGAAAACCATTTATGTGATTGTTTGGTATAAGCTCAGATGGTAAAGAATCTGCCTGCAATCGCCTGGGTTCAATCCCTGGGTTGGGAAGATCCCCTGTAGAAGGGAATGGCTACCAGTATTCTTGCCTGGAGATCTTATGGACAGAGGAGTCTGGCGGGCTACAGTCCACAGGGTCACAGGAGTCAGACTTGACTGAGTGACTTTCACTTTCACTTAGATTTTTGGCATGAGCTGCACTAGGTGCATTTTTCATGAAACACCGTTGTTACTTGAAAGAATGACTGATAGTCAAACTATGGTTATTTATATCTGGGGATCCGACAGACATCTTCCCAAAAATGAATTAAAATGTCACTTCAAGGAAAACAGCTGATAGTGTAGTTGCCCTGTGATATAACTGAAAACTTCAAGTGAAAATTAGATGTTGGAAATTTTGCATCTGCCATCGTCATTTTGATATTTTCCCAATACTTTGAGACTTTTTCTGATGAAATTGGTGATACTAACAAATGTGTGATTTTAAAAAAATAGAATATATCATATAATGCAATGTGTCAACTTTTAGCCCACCTGAATAACGCAGGGAACTGCCATTTTCATGGTGAACAATGCATGAAGTTACAAAATTATGTTAAAGGATCCATTCTAAGTGCAAGATAGACCAATGGATTTTAATGAAATAGAGTATGAAAAATCAATTGATATGGTTTCAAAATCTGCTAACTTTTAAGAACTTACTACTAATTGAATTTTAGTTTAGCATCAAAGAAGATTATACACAGTTATCCAAAAAGGCTATCATATCAGTTTCCCTTTTCCAATTACATAAGTATATGAGAAACAGATTTTTAAAATATACTTTAACCAAAACACATATCCCAACAGGCTGAATGCAGAGTGAAGGTAAAACTGTCGGATGAAAATAGATACTAAATAAATTCTCAAAAAGGTGAAACAATGTCACTTTTCTCACTAGTTATTTTTTAATAGAGCTCTTTTATTAAACTTTATCATTATTTTTGTTAATATATAATGGACTTTTTAACTTCAATCAACTTTTAATTGTCTTCATCTTAATTTAGAAATTGGTAAATGCTTATAGATATAACCCACATAAACAAAAGCTTTTGCAGGGTCCTCAAAATTTTTTGACTGTAAGGGGATTCTGAGACCAAAATGTTTGGAAACTTTTGGTCTAGAATGAGTGCTGGCATAGACCTGGCATTCAAAAATTATTTAATGAATGTTCTAATATTTATAAAAGGAAATAGGTAATAAAAGCACTCCCAGTTGGGTTAAAGATCATGTCTCTGCATCATGCAAAAATAGAATAGTGTATCCATTTCAGTGAATGAGTACATTTTCCTAGTGGCTCAAAGTAGATAGCTGTCAGAAAATAGAGTATCCATCTTAAGTCTGATGGTCTTATAAGGAAATCTCCATTTCCTACACACAGCCAAAATCTCAGGTATTTTTAGAATGCAGGAAGTCTGTCGGCTTAAAATTAGTTTTCATAGGCTTTGCCTTGTCTAGTAGTATTCTTTACTTGTAGCCAAAGAACGTTTATAAAAGGGAATAAATTAGTCCAGTCTCAGACAGTTAACAAGTTCATCTATGCTCTACCCATCAGGCTGCCCACAGACATGGTGCAAATGCCTTTTGAACAGAAAATCTGCCTTGGAAACCTAGACACTTTAAGGAGCACCAAGCTGCTGCTCTTCCTTAAGCTCTCCTCTCAAGCCAAAGCATGACAACCAGAGAAAAGCAAAAGAAAAAAAAAAACACTAAGATTATCAGCTGAATTGGGCACCCTTTGGTAGTGCCAGTATTATGAAAGCTAAAATTAAGAAACACTGAAGTGAGAATTATCAATACTGAAACTCAAAGATGACAATGAGGTTCTCCACCCAGCATTTTCTGGAGCTGGCTCCAGGATTTTCAACAGTTAAAAAGCTTGTTCTACGTCTTGTTCTCGTCTTGCCAGATTTTGAGCAATAGTTCTGACCAGCTTTCGTAAGAAAAGTACAGGAGGTTTGCCTCAAATTTTGGAACAAGAAGATTGCTTATATCTGAATTACAGCAACATCTTGATTAAGTAGAACCAAAGTAATAGGACCTTTTCCATTAGACAGACACTTTTTGTCCTACATTAAAAAAATGACGTGATAAAAAAACCAAATGACATAAATATTTTCGTAAGGAGAAAAGACTACTTACAAAGAGTATCCAGGGTCAAACATCCTTTCAGCTCAGTCTTTTCTGTACTTTCAACCTTCCATGCAATTGACATAATTAATAGCAACTATGGTTCAAAACGATGATTCAGAGCCATTGGAAATGCAGATACTCACCAACTCCTCATGCATCTTACGATTTATTGTTGAAACCTTTGCATTGTGAATTGAGTAACTGGGAAGTCTATGAGGTTTTAAAAGGCTAGATTATAAACTACCATGACACATTGCCCTGGAATGATATGGTCACATTATAGATACTACCAGTTAATAATTACTAAATAATAGCTGAAATATTGAAGGCAATGGCACCCCACTCCAGTACTCTTGCCTGGAAAATCCCATGGACAGAGGGGCCTGGTGGGCTGCAGTCCATGGGGTCGCTAGGAGTTGGACACAACTGAGCGACTTCATTTTTGCTTTTCACTTTCATGCATTGGAGAAGGAAATGGCAACCCATTCCATTGTTCTTGCCTGGAGAATCCCAGAGACGGGGGAGCCTGGTGGGCTGCTGTCTATGGGGTCACACAGAGTCGGACACGACTGAAGCGACTTAACAGCAGAAGCTGGAAAGTCCAAGATCAAAGTGCCAGCAGATTCTGTGTCTGATAGAGACCCACTTTCTGGTTCATAGATAGCACCTTCTCATCATGTCCTCACATGGTGGAAAGGCCTTCTTTTATAAGAGCACTAAATCCTACTCATGAGGACTCTGCCTTCATAACCCAGCACCTCCCATCCTCTAAAACCATCAACTTGAGGGTTAGGACTTTAACACATGAACGTTGGAGGAACATAAACATTCAGACAATAGCAGTGATGAAGGAATAAATGAATAAATTTCAGAAAAAATTCTGTCTAATTTTAAGCATTAGCAAGTGGATAGATAGAGAAAGGAACATTTCTGATATCCCTGGACAAGTTTCCTAGAGAGTATCTCTTGTTCTGCCCATGCTTCGGGCCAGGGATGATATTCAAACTAGTTAACAACTGCTCTGAGCTTCCCTGATGGCTCAAGTGGTCAAGAATCTGCCTGCAATGCAGGAGATGCAGAAGGCTTGGGTTCAATCCCTGGGTCAGGAAGATCCCCTGGAGGAGGGCATGGAAACCCATTCCAGTATTCTTACTTGGAAAATCTCATGGACAGAGAAGCCTGGTGGGCTGTGGTTCATGGGGTCACAAAGAATCAGACACGGCTAAAGCAATTGAGCACACAGACACATCGATGGTGTCCGGGGCTTCCCAGTGGTAAAGAATTCACCTGCCAATACAGGAGACGTGAGTTCAATCCCTGGGTTGGAAAGATCCCTTGCAGGCAGAGCTGGCAACCCACTCCAGTATTCATGGGAAATCCCATGGACAAAGAAGCCTGGCCGGCTGTATCTCATGGTGTCACAAAGAGTTGAACACAATTGAGCACAAATATTGGTGGCATCCACTCATGAGTTCTGATATCAGTGGTAGACTGGAGCAGGTCCCAGGGCCAGGTATTAACTCTCCAGTAACTGGATTCTAGAATGTTCTGGAACACCAGGAGAGCGACTGGATCATAAGGGATCATGTACAAAGCTTATAGCAGCTGCTCAGATTATTTATGTACTTTAACAACCAGTATGTCTGTATCTTGTCTCTTGGCTGAGTCACAGCCCTGCCTGGTGCCGCCATAAGTCAGGAGCCCTTCCTAGGAGCATTCACAGACACAACCTTGGGGGCTCACCCGGAAGGATGCACAGCATCTTCTCTCTGAGCCTTGGGTTCTTTCTGTAAAATGGGAGCAGCGGCATGTGCTTCATATAACACTTGGAAGACATGTAGCACAGTTCCTGGCACATTGTAAGAACTCAGCAAATGTTCCCTTACATGACGGTTCTTATTATCTCCTTCCTGACTCTGGGATATTTTGGTTGGCTTACTCCAAATTTGCATACTGAATGCTGAATTCATTGGTTGAGAACTCAGACCCAAGTCTGTGCCTCTCAATCCTCTGTACACTTTTTCTATGCTGGCCACATGTAGCTCTGCCACTGGACTTCTGAAAGGACAGCTGACCTCACCAGAATTACCCACTGTTACCTAAAGTTACTAGATCTTGAACCTAGTGCTTGGAGAAAGGGCTGCTCCTTTTAGCAGTTTTATGATAAACTAGGAGATTCACCAGAGAAGCCAGCACTGCCAGTCTTATAAATGATCTGATCAGGGGTCTGAGAGTCCCCTCCCCCTGCTTTGGTGACACACAAGATGAAAAATGCCACTGGATTGTGACAGTTCTGAACCTGCAGTGCCAAGGAGAGTTACCCTGAACTTAAAACTATCACCATTCTACCCAACTGTGGCCGAGATGGACCTGTTGACAGGACCCCAGACATTGTGATACTAGGAGGTTAGCTGTAAACACTGTTTATCAAGCCCAGACACCAGCCACTTTCCAACCAGTCCATTCTGAAGGAGATCAATCCTGGAATTTCTTTGGAAGGAATGATGCTAAAGCTGAAACTCCAGTATTTTGGCCACCTCATGCGAAGAGTTGACTCATTGGAGAAGACTCTGATGCTGGGAGGGATTGAGGGCAGGAGGAGAAGGGGACGACAGAGGATGAGATGGCTGGATGGCATCACTGACTCGATGGATGCGAGTCTGAGTGACCTCCGGGAGCTGGTGATGGACAGGGAGGCCTGGCGTGCTGCGGTTCATGGGGTCGCAAAGAGTCAGACACGACTGAGCGACTGATCTGATCTGATCTGATCTGAAAAGTAAGGAAAAAAGAGAAAAAGGTGTCTAGTTAAATAAAGGCATTTGCTTATCAAGTTTTAGTTTTAGAGACTTACACTCATTCATAACAGGCAAACCACTCCTTTGTCTCCTTTGTCTGAATCAGCCTTAAAGAAGGAGTCTGTTTTTACCACTTGATTTTCACTGTGTGTGGTGACCTGACTTTTTCATTGATCTGTGAACCCCTCCCACTCTATCTGTACCCAAGGCTCTGGGTGAGAGACGTGTGTGCTAAGTCGCTCAGTCATGCCCAACTCTTTGCAACCCCATGGACTGTAGCCTGCCAGGCTCCCCTGTATGGGATTCTCCAAGCAAGAATACTGGAGTGGGTAGCCATTTCCCACTCCAGGGTATCTTCCCAACCCAGGATCAAACCTGTGTCTCTTAGATCTCCTGCACCGATAGGCAGATTCTCTACCACTAGCGCCAGCTGGGAAGCCTTGCGAGACTCTTGTTGTTGTTCAGTCACCCAGTCATGTCCAACTCTTTGCAACCCCATAGACTGCAGCATGCCAGGCCTCCCTGACCCTCACCATTTCCCAAAGTTTGCCCAAGTTCATGTCCATCAAGAGAGACTCTTAAGTTCATTTAAAACACTGGCATTTTTGGATCCCAGCTTGATGAGAGGTAATCGTTCCCATTGTTGAGCTACACAGTTTTCCATATTACTGGCACAGGCCAGGCCTGCTTGCCAGAGAGGACCTAAGCAGACTGATGGTTTATGAAAGAGGCTTGGAGGAGAGAGGGATGAGGCCAGGTGGTCAGAGGGTCAATAAGAGGGCAAGGACGGCTCGAGAATACGGCTCACGGCAGGGCTGACCAAAGCTCTTGGCTGGGGACAGCAGCAGCGTGAGCACAGAGTTCACCCTTGGCCTAAGAAAACCTTCACGGGGGCCTAAATAAAACGTTTTCACTTTAAAAACTTCTGCAGTAATGACTTCCAGCTGTGTGGCAGAGCAAGATCCCAAGTCTGAATTGTTTCCCTAGAAAGAAACAATTGTGCCTGTCCCTGGCTCCTTAACTCTTTCATCACCATCCTGGAGGGAGACACACCCCAAGTCTGTTCTCTGATTCCTCGGAGGTGGGCTGGGCTGGGCAGCTTTGGTGGCCTTTGCAAGGTGGGGCTGGAGCAGGGTCCTGGAGCCTCTCTTTTCCCAATGAGATCCCTGCAGCCATCCTCTCCATCAGGTTGTAAACTGACAGTCCTGCCTGTGGCTTGCTTTTTTAGAGTCCTATTGGGGCACAGCCATACCTATTTGCTTATATACTGTCTATGGTTGCTTTCTTGATGGATTAGAGTTGAGTAGTGGTGACACAAACACTATGGCCTGCTAAGTTATGTTCCTGGACTTAATTCTAATGTGTGCACATGTATGGACGCATGCTTGTTTGTATGTGTCTGTGTCTGTGTGTATGTGTAGGCTTCCCCATACCAGCAAGCAATTCTTGCACACCAGCAGGGTGTCTGAGGATTCAACTCAGTTTTGACACTGTCCACCTGGATATACAAACAAACTCCACAGGTAAAGGGTTCAGTCTCACAAGAGTGCCTTCCGCTTTAGACACCAGTCACAACCCCAAGTTGCAAGTTGGAGGTTCCAACAACTCAGGAGGCCACTTGCAAGTCCACATTGTCACCTATACTTTTGAATGACAGGCTGTCGATCAGAGGCTCCCATGACACCCTCCTTGGGTTTTGAGTAATTTATCAGAACAGCTCATAGAACTGAGGAAACCTGTTTATTCCCTACCTTACCAACTTATTACAAAGGATGTTAAAGACTGTGAATCAACAGCCAGGTATAGAGATACACAGGGCAACGTCCTGAACAAAGACGCTTCTGCTTCATGAAGCTTGGGACCTCCCATGGTGGAACATGGAAGTTCTCTGAGCCCTGTACCTTTTGAGTTTGTATGGAGATTTCATCACATAGGCATGATTGATTAACTCACTGACCATAGGTCCAACCTCTAGCTGCTCCCCTCTTCCCAGAAATCATGTGGCTCTGAAAGTTCCAACCTCTTTTTCCATTTGGTTCCCTTGGCAACCAGCCTCTATCCTTAGGCACATGGCAAAGTCATTTCATTAGCATAAACCCAGTTATAGAAAGGGAGTAGTTATGAATAACAAGACACTGTTGTTTTACCTGTATGGCTCTGAAGCATTTTCAGGAACTGAGGACAAGAGAGCAAACATCATAGCAAAAGATATTCCCCTTGCTTTTATGGCTCAGGAAATTCCAAGGGTTTGGCTGGCAACTTGTGAGCCATTAACTATAGATGAAGATTATATATGCAATGGCACCCCACTCCAGTACTCTTGCCTGGAAAATCCCATGGATGGAGGAGCCTGGTGGGCTGCAGTCCATGGGGTTGCTAAGACTCGGACACGACTGAGCGACTTCACTTTCACTTTTTCGCTTTCATGCATTGGAGAAGGAAATGGCAACCCACTCCAGTTTTCTTGCCTGGAGAATCCCAGGGGCAGGAGAGCCTGGTGGGCTGACGTCTATGGGGTCACGCGGAGTCGGACACGACTGAAGTGACTTAGTAGCAGCAGCAGCAGCATAAACAAAACACAGTGCTACATCTGCCAAGCCTAAAATATTTACCACCTGGTCCTTTACAAAAAAAAAAAAAAAAAGAAGTTTATAAAACCTGATTAAATATAATGTAGGCTTACTTGAGGCTTGCCTATCTATATTAGTATCAAAGTTTTGGTCTTATTTCCCCAATGAAACAAGAGATCATAGCATTCAATCCATTTTAGATAAGAAACTGATGTTGCCAAAGTTAAGGGACTCTTCAGGGTTGGGTAATGGTAGAATGGGGTTAGTATTGAGTTCTCCTCCCCACTCCCCTGACCCCCAGGCCAGTGCCCTCTCCAACAAGGGGCAGCCGTGGATCAAAGGGATAGTTCTTAGCTTTCCATGTGCTGTGCTTAGTTGCTCAGTCATGTCTGACTCTCTGCAACCTCATGGACTGTAGCCCGCCAGGCTCCTCTGTCCATGGGATTTTCCAAGCAAGTATACTAGAGTGGGTTGCCATGCCCTCCTCCAGAGGATCTTCCCAATCCAGGAATCAAACTGGAGTCTCCTGCATTACAGGCAGATTCTTTACCAACTGACCTACCAGGAAAGCCCTTCACTTTCCATGGTCAATAGCAAAATACCCACTTTAGTTTACAGAGGGACTTTTTCTTAAGCTCTTTTTGCTATGTTTTGCATGGAAATACTCTAGTGTTTGGTAAAATAAGTTTTGTAACTTGTGTGTGCAGTGACCTGGTGTTTTAATAGTTGGAGTATTTATATCTGATGGTTGAACAATTGTTCAACCCAAAATAGAGCCAAAAAAATAAATTAAGGGCTCTCTGTTCATTCGATCAAACCCTCGAAACAGTGGCAAGAACTTGCATAGTGATTTTAAGGGACTATTACACTTAGGACATGTACAGAGTAAGTTATTTTTCAGTTAAATTTTAATCTTATTTTTCTCTAATCTCTCAAGGATAAATTTTGACTCTGACAAAAAGTTCTGAGAGAGCAAGTAACAGATTTTTTTGAAATTTATGCATTCCTTCCAGCTTTTTTGGAACTTGAGTAATGCAATAACCCAATAGAGTAGACTCACAATTAACTGGAATCAATCTAAACCAGAGCCCTCCAATAACTGAAATTTAGTTTTTGGGTCACCCTTCCCATCACTCAACATTTAGGGGAAAAAACCTTCATAGCAACAAAACAGGAGATGGAAATTTAGTTAAAAATTGACAAAGCAACTTCTGGAAAATGTCTCTGGAGTCAGTACAGACATAGAATGGGGAAGATGAATCATTTCCTGGGGTCCTCACAATTTGTTAGCTATGTGCCTCTTGGGGGACTGGGCAGTGGATTCCAGGAAGCAGCAGGAAACAAAGGTGAAGTCACCAGCTAGAGCTAAAGAAGAGATAAGGCTCATGTTCTTACAGGCAGCCCTGAGTTAGATCACCCAGGCCATGAAGGGTCCCCTTAACTCACATCCCAGGAGTCCTCCAGCTTCATATCTCACCACCTCCAACGCTCAGCAATTGCCAAACTGGGTTCTCTTAAACACAGAGTCAAAGCTATGATTTTTCCTGTAGTCGTGTATGGATGAGAGAGTTGGACCACAAAAACAGTTGAGCACTGAAGAATCGATGGTTTTGAACTGTGGCACTGGAGAAGACTCTTAAGGAAATCAGTCCTGAATATTCATTGGAAGGACTGATGCTGAAGTTGGAGCTCCAATACTTTGGCCACCTGATGCAAAGAGCCAACTCATTGGAAATGACCTTGGTGCTGGGAAAGATTGAGGGCAAGAGAAAAGGCGGGCAACAGAGGATAAGATGGTTGGATGGCATCACTGACTCAATGGACATGAGTTTGACCACACTCCAGGAGATAGTGAAGGACAGGGAAGCCTGGCATGCTGCAGTTCATTGAGTCAGACAGGAACTAGAGATTGGATAACAAACAACAAGCACCTATGGTGTCTCTCAACTGTGAACTCTGTAGATGGATTCTCTGGGTTCAAGTGCTATGTCTGCTCTTTATCTTCCGTGGCTCAGATCATGAACTCCCTGTTGCCAAATTCAGACTGAAATTGAAAAAAAAAAAAGGAAAAGCACTAGACCATTCAGGTATGACCTAAATCAAATCCCTTATGATTATACAGTGGAAGTGAGAAATAGATTTAAGGGCCTAGATCTGATAGAGTGCCTGATGAACTATGGAATGAGGTTCGTGACATTGTACAGGAGACAGGGATCAAGACCATCCCCATGGAAAAGAAATGCAAAGAAGCAAAATGGCTGTCTGGGGAGGCCTTACAAATAGCTGTGAAAAGAAGAGAAGCGAAAAGCAAAGGAGAAAAGGAAAGATATAAGCATCTGAATGCAGAGTTTCAAAGAATAGCAAGAAGAGATAAGAAAGCCTTCCTCAGCGATCAATGCAAAGAAATAGAGGAAAACAACAGAATGGGAAAGACTAGAGGTCTCTTCAAGAAAATTAGAGATGCCAAGGGAACATTTCATGCAAAGATGGGCTCAATAAAGGACAGAAATGGTAGGGACCTAACAAAAGCAGAAGATATTAAGAAGAGGTGGCAAGAATACACAGAAGAACTGTACAAAAAACATCTTCACGACCCAGATAATCACGATGGTGTGATCACTCACCTAGAGCCAGATATCCTGGAATGTGAAGTCAAGTGGGCCTTAGAAAGCATCACTATGAACAAAGCTAGTGGAGGTGATGGAAATCCAGTTGACCTATTTCAAATCCTGAAAGATGATGCTGTGAAAGTGCTGCACTCATTATGCCAGCAAATTTGGAAAACTCAGCAGTGGCCACAGGACTGGAAAAGGTCAGTTTTCATTCTGATCCCAAAGAAAGGCAATGCCAAAGAATGCTCAAACTACTGCACAATTGCACTCATCTCACACGCTAGTAAAGTAATGCTCAAAATTCTCCAAGCCAGGCTTCAGCAATATGTGAACTGTCAACTTCCTGATGTTCAAGCTGGTTTTAGAAAAGGCAGAGGAACCAGAGATCAAATTGCCAACATCCGCTGGATCATGGAAAAAGCAAGAGAGTTCCAGAAAGACATCTATTTCTGCTTTATTGACTATGCCAAAGCCTTTGACTGTGTAGACCACAATAAACTGTGGAAAATTCTGAAAGAGATGGGAATACCAGACCACCTGACCTGCCTCTTGAGAAATTTGTATACAGGTCAGGAAGCAACAGTTAGAACTGGACATGGAACAACAGACTGGTTCCAAATAGGAAAAGGAGGACGTCAAGGCTGTATATTGTCACCCTGCTTATTTAACTTATATGCAGTGTACCATGAGAAACGCTGGGCTAGAAGAAGCACAAGCTGGAATCAAGATTGCCGGGAGAAATATCAATAACCTCAGATATGCAGATGACACCACCCTTGTGGCAGAAAGTGAAGAGGAACTAAAAAGCTTCTTGATGAAGGTGAAAGAGGAGAGTGAAAAAGTTGGCTTAAATCTCAACATTCAGAAAATGAAGATCATGGCATCTGGTCCCATCACTTCATGGGAAATAGATGGGGAAACAGTGGAAACAGTGGCAGACTTTATTTTTCTGGGCTCCAAAATCACTGCAGATGGTGACTGCAGCCATGAAATTAAAAGACGCTTACTCCTTGGAAGAAAAGTTATGACCAATGCAGATAGCATATTCAAAAGCAGAGACATTACTTTGCCAACAAAGGTCTGTCTAGTTAAGGCTATGGTTTTTCCAGTGGTCATGTATGGATGTGAGAGTTGGACTGTGAAGAAAGCTGAGCGCCAAAAAGTTGATGCTTTTGAACTGTGGTGTTGGAAAAGACTCTTGAGAGTCCCTTGGACTGCAAGGAGATCCAACCAGTCCATTCTGAAGGAGATCAGCCCTGGAATTTCTTTGGAAGGAATGATGCTAAAGCTGAAACTCTAGTACTTTGGCCACCTCATGCGAAGAGTTGACTCACTGGAAAAGACTCTGATGCTGGGAGGGATTGGGGGCAGGAGGAGAAGAGGACGACAGAGGATGAGATGGCTGGATGGCATCACTGACTCGATGGACGTGAATCTGAGTGAACTCCAGGAGTTGGTGATGGACAGGGAGGCCTGGCGTGCTGCGATTTATGGGGTCACAAAGTTGGACACGACTGAGTGACTGAACTGAACTGAACTGAACCTTTAGCAGGTTACCTAATTTATTTGTGCCTTTCTTTCCTTATCTGTTAAATGAGACATAATAATAGTGCTCTGCTGATAGGATTGTTCTGAGGTTATATGAGCTAATACATGGCAGGTACTGAGGACACAGCCTGTCACCTCCAGGGATTTGCACATGCTGCTCCTTCAGCCTGGAGCCCCCTCATGCCACCTGGGTAGGAAAGTGACTTTTGCTAATTTTCCTCACTCTGTCTGTTCCCATGTGAGGCTAGGTTACATTTCCTGGCTCTGGGTGTCTGTAAAACCCTACACTGCTATAAGGTCTGAAGAAGGAAATGGCAACCCACTCCAATACTCTCACTAGAGAATCCCATGGACAGAAGAGCCTGGCTGGCTAGTCCATGGGGTTGCAAAGAGTCAGACATGAATGAACAACTACACATGATTCTCCATGAGACTGAGTTCTCAGAAAGCAGAAACTGGGCCTGAAGCATCCCAGTGTCGGGCACACTGTCCAGCACAGACTAACCCCTGAAGTCTAGTTTTTAAAAATATGTTGACTAAAAAAAGATGCACAACTTGAGAGTTGTGAGTTAAGTTTTATTTGGGGCAAAATAAGGACTACAGCCCAGGAAACAGCACCTCAGTTAGTTCTGAGAGACTGCTCCAAAGAGGTAGTGGGGGAAGGTCACTATATAAAATTTTGGTGAAGGGAGACTTCAGTGCAATCAAGTGCTTACTTTACAACGTTTTCTGCTAGTCACAAGGATCAGGTGTCATCATGAAGGAATTTAGTGCTTTTCTACCTAAGAGGAGATGCAAAGATTGGGATCATGAAATCAGTTCCTGAAAACATCCAACTGTCTAAAGACCTGTCCCACCAGATTCCTGGTAGCACAGAGTACCTCACTCCACCCTGAACTCCCTCAGGGGGTGTTGAAGGTCAATAGCTGCAGCAGCACAGAGTTCAACCTTAACAGAGGCAGATGGCAAATGTCTTTGTTGTTCAGTCTTCGGCAATGCTCTTGACAAGTGCTAATTCATAGTTGACAGATGCATAATGCATGGATGGATGAACTATGAGTAAATCAATAAAGATACAAATGAAAGGCAAATTTCTTTTCCATCTCTTCCATATATCTGGACCCTAGATTGTGTGCATGACAACTGTTCACCTATTCAGCTTTGAGTGAATAAAATTAAAAAAGAAAAACCCCCTTCTTCAAAAAGCTCTACCTCCAGGTCTCAGAAAATTGTCAGAATTCACTAATTTTCTTTTAGAACACGACATTTTACTGTCATCATCCAGGAAGCTTTCTTGATGAACACATGCATCTACAGTGCCTAATCGTGGGAATGGTACCACCTGGGGTTGTGCAGTGTCCAGTCTGCACAGAGATGGTAGCCCTGACTATGCTTCTTAAGGCAGGAAGCCAGACTGATGGATTTAGAAATGCGTGTTTGTGTGCATGCGTGCTAAGTTGCTTCAGTCGTGTCTGACTTTTTGTGACCCTGTGGACATAGCCTGCCAGGGTCCTCTGTCCATGGGATTCTCCAGGCAAGAATATTGAAATGGATTGCCATGCCCTTCTCCAGAGGATCTTCCTGACTCAGGGATTGAACCCAAGTGTCCTGCATCTCCTGCATTGCAGGCAGATTATTTACCTTCTGGGCCACTGGGGAAGCCCCCAAAATGAGTGTTTAACTACCTCTAAAGCTCAGAAATCAGACCACTCTGTGAACCAGGATGGATATTTTGCCGTGAAAGTCTGCTAGTCTATCTGACTAGCACCATGGGACCTAGGGACCCACCATGGCATCAGTCCTTTTACTTAGTTCGTCCTCCTTCCTCAGTCATCCTTACCCAGGAACATCTGTAAGCTTTTCCTTATAGCAGTGATGTATGCAATTAAAAGGACATGAACTGAAAGCCAAAAGACATAGGTTTTATTTTCAGTTCTGCAGCCAATCAGTTGGGTGATCTTGGGGAAATGCCTTAACTAATCTGAGTCTTTGTTCCCTCCTTAGAAAATAAATAATAAAATAATTTGATGACCTCAAGATTCTGCAGAGGTGCAAAGGTGAAGTGTTATCATCACCAGCATCATTAACAATTACTGTTATTACTAACTAATAGTATCATTTAGTAATAATAATAGCACTAACAAATCCACCTGGAACACCACATTTTAAATTGATTCTCAGTTCAGTTCAGTTCAGTCGCTCAGCCATGTCCGACTCTTTGTGACCCCATGAATTGCAGCACGCCAGGCCTCCCTGTCCATCACCAACTCCTGGAGTTCACTCAGACTCACATCCATTGAGTCAGTGATGCCATCCAGCCATCTCATCCTCTGTCGTCCCCTTCTCCTCCTGCCCTCAATCCCTCCCAGCATCAGAGTCTTTTCCAATGAGTCAACTCTTCACATGAGGTGGCCAAAGTACTGGAATTTCAGCTTTAGCATCATTCCCTCCAAAGAAACCCCAGGGCTGATCTCCTTCAGAATGGACTGGTTGGATCTCCTTGCAGTCCAACGATCTCTCAAGAGTCTTTTCCAATACCACAGTTCAAAAGCATCAATTCTTCAGCACTCAGCTTTCTTCACAGTCCAGCTCTCACATCCATACATGACCACAGGAAAAACCATAGCCTTGACTAGACGAACCTTTGTTGGCAAAGTAATGTCTCTGCTTTTCAATATGCTATCTAGGTTGGTCATAACTTTCCTTCCAAGGAGTAAGCGTCTTTTAATTTCATGGCTGCAAGATTGCACATTAATTCAGTAAGAAGTTAATAAGAATTTAATTATGTAATAGTGCCATCCTCATCTCAGAACAGAGAGCAATAGCCTAGGAAGAAGTGACTGTCAGTAGGTGTGAATTAGTGAGAAAGACATTAGGAATGTGTGCTGCCTGCAGAAGAGTTTAAAACAAGGTAACAGGAAGCTTGGGGATACTTTAAAAGAATTGAGAATCTTGTCTTCCTAAAAGCCTTGTCTCCAAGTTTGGTATGAGGACTGCACTGAACACAGAATTCATAGCCCTATAGTGGTTTCTAACGGATGACTTGCAGTTATACTGTGTCCTATAATTTGCACACTTGTTTGTGAACCAAACACTGCAGTGACCCCATTGGCATTTGATGGGTCAATTCTAACTCTGGCTAAGGGAGAAGGGATCAGGTGGAAATTGTTTAGACAGAGCTTTCCCCCTGAAGGTAGAAAACTCCAGATTGAAGTGAAACTAACATGCTTTGGGGTTCAGGGCAATGTTGTTGTTGTTAAGTCACTAAGTCATGTCCAACTGTTTTACGACCCTATGGACTGTAGCCTGTCAGGCTCCTTTGTCCATGGAGATTCTCCAGGAAAGAATACTGGAGAGGGTTGCCATGCCCTCCTCCAGCAGATCTTCCCAACCCGGGAATTGAACCTCAGTCTCCTGCATTGCAGGCAGATTCTTTACCAGCTGAATTACCAGGGAGGCCCAGATTTGTCACCACACACCTGTAATACAGCAATACAGACTGACAAACATGGGGGAGAAAGAAAGACAGTGAATGTGATGGACCAAATGATGACATTGGAAATTCTACAGTGTCAGGGTCTCTAAAACTGCTGTCAAGGGTGGGACCAGGTACGGAATTCCAGCCAATGCCAGCCCTCTTTCTCACTTCTCTTCCCCACTTGTTATTTGGGAGATGCATACACCACTGAGCAGAGGTCCTCTCTATCACCTAGGTTTGCATATATGCCTACAAACGGGAGCTCACCACACTGCTAAGTGTGGCTTACAGCCTGCCAGCCAGATGGAGTGGCAAATGTGGAAGGTGAAAGAGACGGAAGCCATCATTTCCTTCTGGAAGGATCAGCATATGATGCTAAGCACAGGAGGTTTTGAAGTTGTCTCCTGACATTTGCATGCCTCAGGTCCATGGAAGGAACTGATTTCCATGCTCTGGACAGCTTGCAAAGTTCTATGGCTGTTGAAACCACAGCTTACAAACAAGTGACAGTCCATTTCTGACTCTTGCCCCCTTAACCTTTCCAGTGGTTTTGTATTTCCCTGCGTTACATCACTTTTTGCTTGACAAACCTAGAGTGATTTAGTTTTCTTGACTGAATTCTGCCTGACAAAACAAACCTAGCACTCATCATTGTGTGATTTTGGGTAAGTGACTTCCGCATTCTGGGCCTTAGCTTCCAGGCTATAAAATGACAGGTTTGTAGGATGACCTCTCAGTTTCCTCTTGATTTTAATGTCATGTTAAAAAGCTCCATGAAACTATCAGTTCTCTCTCTCTTACAGGTTTGTAAGCAAACAAGGAGGAGAAAGAAAGGGAAGCTAGCCTTTTGATAATCTAGATATGTCCTGCAACTGAGGGATGTAGTGCTCTGAGTAGACACAGAATTTCTCTGGTAGCTGAAAGGCAAAATTCCTAACATGAGTGGGTTTGATAGAGGCTAGTTAATTTCTGGTCAACTTCTTGCCTATAAAGAGTATTGGCTGCATTATAACTCTGCTATAAAAGTAGTGCTCACCTCACCCAAAATTCCAGGAAAGGCTCCTGCGCCTGACATATTTAAATGGAGACTCATCTGTCTGCTTCTGTCACCAAATCTCAACTTCCTCTTTTTGTCTTCCAGCCTGGATAAGAGAGGCTTTCATTTGTGTTAAGGCATTATCCCACTCAAACTCTTCTTTAGAAGTCAGGTCCCTTTAGGAGGGTGTTTATGGTAGATGTGATCAGCCATTTCTCCATCTAACAGTTAGGTTGGTCAGTGTGGTCAGTGGCCCACCTTCAGCTTTACCACTTCCTGATTCCCTGGTAACTTCTGACTGTAGATATCAACACGGCTTGTCTGAGTGCTTTCTCCAAAGTCAAAGAAGGCCAATCTGCTCATGTTCAAGGAGCTTGAAAGTGCCAGAGAATTAACAGGGTGTTGAAAAGCAGAGACATCTCTCTGTCCACAGAGGTCCATATAGTCAAGGTTATTGTCTTCCCGGTGGTCATGTACAGCTGTGAGAGCCGAACTGTAAAGAAGGCAGAGTGCAAAAGAATTGATACCTTTGAACTGCGGTGCTGGAGAAGACTCTTGGAGAGTCTTCTTGGACAGCAAGGAGATCAAACCAGTCAGTCTTAAAGGAAATCAACCCTAAATACTCAATGGAAGAAATGACGCTGAAGCTGAAGCTTTGTATTTTGGTCACCTGATTCGAACAGCCAATTCATTGGAAAAGTCCTTGATGCTGGAAAAGATTGAGGGCAGGAGGAGAAGAGGGTGTCAGAGGATGAGATGGCTGGATGGCATCACTGATGCAATGGACATGAACTTAGACAAACTCTGGGAGATGATGAGGGACAGGGAGGCCTGGTGTGCTGTGGTCCATGGGGTCGCAAAGAGTCAGACAGTGATTGAACAACAATGACAGCAACAGGTAATAATAAGTTGGTGAATAAATACCATTCTCTTGCTTCCAGGTGGGATAACTTTAAGCAAGGTGACATATTTCTTATGCTGTTTTTCCACATTTTTACATAGGACTGAAGTTTGATTGTCTATAGTGATAACTTACTTAATAATGTACTCTTCATTGACGGTCTTTTCTTCTATCCCTTTTCCCCAAATAAACCACATGCACTTGAATCCTTGTCTCAGGCTCTGCCTCCGAGAGAGCCCAACTAATGTGTTTAGTTCATCAACATGCCAGCCAATTAAACCCAGGAGACTGTAATAGTGGATGTTTTCTAGGTAGAGAGGGGAAATATATTCTGAGTTAGGGTTGAAGAGCAGCCTGTGTTACAGGTTATGGTGAACAGCATGGAAGTCTGGAGGGGCCAAGGAAAAGCCAGTGAGAGCAAGAAGCAGGTTGGAGAACATGAATACTTCTTCAGCATCATTTCACATAAATCCCGGACATATAACAAGGGCTCAAAAGTGTTTGTAGTCTTGTTGAGTATCTTCATTTTCTTTGGAACTAGCCCTGGGCATCAGATTATTCATTCATTCTTTCATTTTCATTGATTCAGTTACTTATTTAGTAATTCAACAATCAAAATTACTTCCTAAATGCTCATGGTGTGCTAGGGACTGTGCTTGTTGCTGGAATGGAAAAATGACTAGGGCAGAGCCCTTGACCTCAAGGTGCTTCTTGTCAAAAGGCTGTAAATGGAAGCTCCTGCTAGAACAAGGATACCTCTCCATTCAGATTCACTTGGCTGGGTCCTTGGTAAAAGGTCTTTGCTTGGCTCTGGAAGAGGTGGGCTGCACACTATTTTGCTCATTCGAGGCAAACAAGCAATAATGTAATGGCAAGAAGCCTCATAAAATGGTTATTTCTATTCCCGGATTGCTCCGGGATTCCATCTAATTTATAAACATTGTTTTATGAAAAATTGAGATCATTCTTGGAAGTGACCAGAGAGAGTGACCTTTGCTTGTTTTGGTGCAGTGTTTTGTGTGAATGTGTACACGGCTGTTGTTGCTAAGGAGGCGATGGCCAGCCTGGGGTAATGGCTGTCTTTCCACTCTGCACATTTCCTCAGTCAGGGAGGGTGTAACTGACACCCTACTCCTGCATCCAGTTCTCCCCAGAAAGAAGGAAATGGAGACAGCAGCCTAATAGAGTGCCTGGGAGAGGCTGAGCTCCCACAGTACAATGAAAATAAATCCCATCACTGCCTCCAGATGCTTTCAGACTCAAACATCTTTGGGCACAGGCTTCATCTAATCTTTTATGAGAGCCAGGTATTAATACCAAGTTCTGTCTCCAAGGATTTGAATCAAATTCCAGAGTTCAGAGCTGTTAGAAGCTTTGGGTGGTGTGCTTTATACAGGGGGAGTCAAGTGAAGTTTAGGAATGACTAACCCCAGGAACAATTAGAGGAAACAGCACTGAGGTAGAGTCACCTTCCAGCTCTGTCACTTAACTTGCTGTGTGGCCCTGGACACATCTCTTCACTTCTCTGAACCTAAAATACACAGCAGCCCCTGCCAGATATTGGGTCAGGTTCTTCCCTTTGTGTGAAGTGCTCTTTCCTCAGATACCCACCTCTAGATGACCCCTCCTTTCACTTAAGTTTCTGCTCATAGGATGTCTCGATCCAGCAGTCTTCCCTACCCCTTACCTCTTCCTCTCTTTTATTTCCTACCCCTTCCCAGCTTCCCTTTTCTTCACAGGCTTATCATTACCTGAAATTGTGTATATAGCTTTTTGTTAACCAGTTTGGTTTTATTTTCTGTCTCCCTATGAAAGCAAAGAGTGCTTTGTTCATTATTGTACCCCTGGTGCCCATGATGATGCCAAGCACATAATGGTTGCTCAACATAGATTAATTAAATCTATGTTGATTGATTAAATTAACATCGATTATGCATCACTCTTACTTCCTGTGTATAGTTAGACACTCTGGAGTATACAGGATTCTCCAGAGTGTGTACCCTGGACTAACTCAATAATGGGGAAGCCCAGATTAAACTTAAGTGTTCATGAAAATGCTCCCAGCATAATTTGCCTGACTTGGTTAAGCTTGTAATTGGAAGGATGCACATTTTCCCTTAATATCCACAAATGTCACTGTTTTTCCGTGGTGTCGTTTTACCCGCTTCTTCCCACCAGTCAGCCACCATGGTTGGTTTCGGCCTCAGGGCTGTTTTGGAAGCGAATCTCTGGACTCTAGGGTCATTTTTTTTTAACTTTTTGTGGACCTGTAGAACAGCACAGGGGAAGCTTCCTGCCGCTGCTCCTCTGAAAGTCCTTGGAGAAGGTTGTGGTGGGCTGCCCAGCTCCCTGGGGACTTTGCTGGAGCCATCACAGCCATGAGGTAATGGATGTGACCCTCTCTCATAGCCAGAGCACATACGAGCTAATTTAGAGAGCAAATTTCAAGAAAACTTTGATGTAATTGGTCCCATGAGTCCCTGGGTGGGGCCATGTGGAGAAGGCAGCCATTTCACTGGCCTGGCATGGCCTACCTCTGAATTAAACAAAAATTGACTGGTAGGAAGACAGAGGCAGGAGCAGCAATGAAATGTCCATGTAGATGGTAGCCTCCCACTTTCTAAGGTCATCGGTGCTTCCTATAAGGGCTAGGCAGAGCTAGAGGTTAAAATAAGAAAATACAAGTCCAGAGAGGTGAAGAGGCTTATCCAAGGTCACACAGCTTATTGGTGATAGAGCTGGGATTAAATACTGTTTATCTTGTTCTGAGCTAGACTGTAGGCAAATTTAAGTCAAGGACTATGTCTGACCTGGTCATCATGGGTTCCTCAGCACCTAGGACAGTGCCTGGTACTTACATATTTGAAACATTCCAGACATTTGTACATTTACTAGTTTGAACTAATGTATTTAGGGGAAAAAAAATCAAAAAGACGAGAGACCAGAAGGGTGACTGGGTTATCTCTGAGCCTTTCAGCATTTTCGCCTCAGCCCTCAATTGCCCTCCATCACAGTTCTCCCCTGGTATTTTTTTTACTAGCATGCCCAAAGTTCTTCCAAGACAGCTTTGAAATACCTCATCTAACGTCACAGTTGAGGAAAGAATCTAAGCAATATTATTTCTCCATTTTAGGGTCTTTTTTTAAAAAAAAAAAAAAAGAAACCATTTTTAGGCACTTGCTTGGTGACCCAGTGGTTAAAAATCTGCCTCGCAATGCAGAATATGTCCGTTTGATCCCTCGTCAAGGAACTAAGATCCCATGTTCTGTGCGGCTGGAGAGTCTGTTGCACTGCAATAAAAGATCCTGCATGGCGCAACTCGGAGCTGACACAGTCAAATAAATATATATAAAAAAAAGAGGAAACCAATTTTAGACTTTCATGTCCACGTTATACCAACAGGTTGACTGAATCCAATTCATCAACTCGCTGGCAATAAATTGGCTCAATGAACTGACCAAAGCTGACTAGCTAAATAGCTGTGTCCCTGGAAATATAAAACGATAGGCAGTGTTATGTGGGGAAAATGCAGATTCTGAGTTTGAACCCCAGATATTCTGTGAGTAGAGTAGAGTCTGTGTAGACTCTGTGACTCTACAGACCCCAGTAGAGTCTGTGAGTATGCATTTTAACAAGTATCCCAACAAATCAGTTGTAGATGACATTGGGTGCAAAAGACCTCATGCAGGACTCAAGAGAGAAAAGTTCTAGTCAGGGACATGCCTCTGTGTAGCTATGTGAATTTGTCCAATTCACTTGACTTCTTTAGACATGACTGTCTTATCTGGATAACCAGCATATAATTCAGAGCTTGCAAATTAGCAACTCAGTGACTCAGTTTGACAGCCAGCAAAGTTTGGTATTGACATTCTTTTCTGAGTTCTAGGTACTCTTACTCTTTTACCCGTCAAATCTATCAAGCATGTTAAAGTCAACCATAATCCACATCCTAAATTAAATAAATTGTCTATAAAATAGTTGAATTGCAGTTAATTCATTTGTATGTTACACATTGTAGGAATATAGTTAAATATTAATTTTGATTCTGATATTTTCTTTTTATGTTTTGGAGTCAAAACTTTTTTCCTTATAGGTCTCAAACATGTTTATAGTCTCTAAAAAAAATCTTAGGTCCTAAATACTATGCTTTTACCAGTACCTACTGCAACCCCCTCCAACATTCTTGCCTGGAGAATGCCATGGACAGAGGAGCCTGGTGTGCTACAATCCATAGGGTCAACGGAACAGCACCAACTAGATGAAGCTGCCCTAATTTTGCTTCATCAACAAATTATTTTAATAGACAGCAAAACTAGCCAGGAGCTAGCTTGATAGGAATATAAGCAGTTTATCCTCAGAGGCCTTAAGCTCAGTCATTTTTACATATTCTTATTTCCTACCTAGCCCTGGAATTGTGATATATTATACTTCAAGATCAAAATTTTAATATGCTTTCCAGCCTCAGCTCTTGTTGTTTTATAAATTGTAACTTCCCTGCCTACAGGTCTTACACATCAAATTGAAAACTATATCTGAGGTGCACAATTTGGCTCTATTCTGCCATATAAGATTATCCATTGGTGATACAAAGGACATGCTTGGCTAGATCCAAGCCTTAACCTCTCTATTCACTTGCTTTAAAATGCCAAGGGGATTGACACATAGAGCAACAAACTCTCTAAGCCTGCATGCTGGAGCCATCAAAAAGTTATACAAAGAATATATTTATAGTATATACAAGAATATATTCATATATATAATATATTCATAAACTCTCTTCACAAAATATAAACTCAATATGTATGAAGGAATGAAGGAAGGGAGGGGAGAAGCAAGGGAGTGAGGAATGAAGAAAGAAAGGAAGGAAAAAAGAAAAGAAAAATTTAAAATGTTAAAAAATGGAGTATGTCCACTAAGTTGAAATCTTCTGGGCTGTATAATTAGCTCTTGGAAAGGGATCATCAGTTGAAATGTAGGGAAAAGAGAAAACACATTTGTAAATAGATTGTAAATAGATTCTTACTTTCAGATTAGTTTCCTCTTACATGGGTACAAGAGTTAAGCATACATGTTTGAGGAGTTCTGGGCACCTTAGTTTCTGAATTACTGGGGCAGTGCTTTCACAGGGTTGTTTTCTCACTGATGAAACTTAATACCACCATACCTCACCCAGCTAGACTTTAAGTTCTATGAAGGCAAAAACCATTTCTTTTTTTGTTTAGTACTGCATCGCCGGCAATGGCACCCCACCCCAGTACTTTTGCCTGGAAAATCCCATGGACGGAGGAGCCTGGTAGGCTCCAGTCCATGGGGTCGCTGAGAGTCGGACACGACTGAGCGACTTCACTTTCACTTTTCACTTTCATGCATTGGAGAAGGAAATGGCAACCCACTCCAGTGTTCTTGCCTGGAGAATCCCAGGGACGGGGGAGCCTGGTGGGCTGCCGTCTATGGGGTCGCACAGAGTCGGACACGACTGAAGCGACTTAGCAGTAGCAGCAGCAACTGCATCCCCAGGATCTTGCCAAGAATAGGCTTGCAATAAATGTTTATCAAGTGATTGAACCCAAGTTGCATTTGCAATTTTTATACTACAATCAAGTGGTAATAAAGAAAATGAGTAGAACTTACTGCTATTAGAAAACCTGAAAATAACATTACCGCAAGAGACAGGTGTGTGACTCCAATCAAACAGGTTAGAATTTATTCTACCAATCTGAGGTTCAGACAAAACAGTGAAAAATTTATTGGTTATTCATGTTAATTTGGGGTTATGCAATTGTGTGATTTGTATGTGACTATCATGTTAGAGACTTCAATGAAATGTTTCATGCAAGTATGGGCATGATAAAGGACAGAAATGATAAGGACCTAACAGAAGCAGAAAAGAGTAAGAAGAGGTGGCAAGAATGCACAGACAAACTATACAATAAAGATCTTCATAACCTAGATAACCAGGATTTTGTGGTCACTCACCTCAAGCCAGACATCCTGGAATGTGAAGTCAAGTGGGCCTTAGGAAGCATTACTATTAATACAAACAAAGCTAGTGGAGGTGACAGAATTCTAGCAGAGCCACTTAAAATCCTAAAAGATGATGCTGTTAAAGTGCTGCATTCAATATGTCAGCAAATTTGGAAAACTCAGCATGGCCACAGGACTGGAAAGTATCAATTTTCATTCCAATCCCAAAGAATAACAATGCCAAAGGATGTTCAAACTACTGTACAGTTGTACTTGTTTCACATGCTAGCAAGGTTATATTCAAAATCCTTCAAGCTAGGCTTCAGCAGTACATGAACCAAGAACTTCCAAATGTACAAACTGGGTTGTGAAAAGGCAAAGGAACTGCAGATCAAATTGTCAACATTCATCAGATCATGGAGAAAGCAAGAGAATTCCAGAAAAAAACTTATTTCTGCTTCACTGACTAGGCTAAAACCTTTGACTGTGTGAATCACAAGCTGTGGAAAATTCGTGAAGAGATAGGAGTACCAGACCACTGAGAAACCTATATGTGGATCAAGAAGCAACAGCTTGAACCAGATATGGAACAACAGACTGGTCCAAATTGGGAAAGGAGTACAACAAGGCTATATGTTGTCACCTTGCTTATATAACCTGTAGGCAGGGTACATCATGAGAAATACCAGGATGGATGAATCTCAAGTTGGAATCAACATTGCTGGGAGAAATAACAACCTCAGATATGCAAAGGATACCACTCTAATAGCAGAAACTTTAGAGGAACTAAAGAGCCTCTTGATGAGGGTGAAAGAGGAAAGTGAAAAAGCTGGCTTGGAACTCAGTATTAAAAAAAAAAACTAAGATCATGGCATCTAGTCACATCACTTCATGGCAAATATAAGGGGAAAAATTGAAAACAGTGACAAACTGTTTTCTTGGGCTCCAAGATTACTGTAGACAGTGACTGTAACCATGAAATTAAAAGACGCTTGCTCCTTGGAAGGAAACCTATGACAAATATCTGTGTATATGTGTCCCCCGTCACTAAGCTGTGTCTGACTCTTTGCGACCCCATGGACTCTAGCCCATCAGGCTCCTCTGTCCATGGAATGCCACAGGCAAGAATCCTGGAGTGGGTTGCCATTTCCTCCTCCAGATGGTCTTCCCAACTCAGGGACTAAACCCACATCTCCTGCGTCTCCTAGACAGCATGCTAAGAAGCAGAGACATCACTTTGCTAGCAAAGGTCCATACAGTCAAAGCTATGGTTTTTCCATATGTTAGGATGTGAGAGTTGGACCATAAGGAAGGCTAAGAACCAAAGAATTGTTGCTTTTGAATTGCAGTACTGGAGAAGAGCCTTGAGCATCCTTTGGACTGCAAGGAGATCAACCAGTCAATCCTAAAGGAAATCAACCTGAATATTAATTGGAAGGACTGATGCTGAAACTGATCGCCAATACTTTGGCCACCTAATGCGAAGAGATGACTCATTGGAAAAACCCTGATGCTAGGAAAGATTGAAGGCCAAAGAACAAGGGGGCAGCAGAGGCTGAGATGATTAGACAGCATCACTGACTCAATAGTCATTTGAGCAAACTCCAGGAGATAGTGGAGGATAGAGGAGCCTGGCGTGCTGCAGTCCATGGGGTCGCAAAAGTTGGACATGACTTAGCAACTGAACATCAACAACAACAGTTATTGCTCATGCTTAGATCCTGGGCTACATCGCATTATACCAATTCCATTTCAATAGCTGCTTGTTTCACGTGCAGATGTCAAACTTTTCCATTATCAAAGAAAATTCTATTGGATATTATTCTTATAGGGAATGTCTTGTTTTTTTTTTTTTTTTTTAATCAAATAATCTTCTGGTTGATATTGTTGGAATAGGTTTAATTATCTGTATCTCAATTTCTGGGTGAAATAACAATATAGAAGAATATTTAGCACCAAGATTAATCTATGGCTAGAAGAGATGCTGCTTGGTAAAGTGAGCTTTGTAGTATATTAATATACATTGTACTTGTTAGAAGCAAAAGATGTTTTTAAAAATTGAAAACTGATTTCTGAAAAACCATAAAGCTAAAATTGACACAAAGCTGCAATATCAGTTCAGTTCAGTTGCTCAATCATGTCTGACTCTTTGCGACCCCATGAACCACAGCACGCCAGGCCTCCCGGTCCATCACCAACTCCCAGAGTCCACCCAAACCCATGTCCATTGAGTCGGTGATGCCATCCAACCATCTCATCCTCTGTCGTCACCTTCTCCTCCTGCCCTCAATCTTTCCCAGCATCAGGGTCTTTTTGAATGAGTCAGCTCTACTCATCAGGTGGCCAAAGTATTGGAGTTTCAGCTTCAACATCAGTCCTTCCAAAGAATACCCAGGACTGATCTCCTTTAGGATTGACTGGTTGGATCTTCTTGTAGTCCAAGGGACTCTCAAGAGTTTTCTCCAACACCACAGTTTAAAAGCATCAATTCTTTGGCACTCAGCTTTCTTCACAGTCCAACTCTCACATCCATACATGACCACTGGAAAAACCATAGCCTGGACTAGACGAACCTTTGTTGGCAAAGTAACGTCTCTGCTTTTGAATATGCTAAGTTGGTCATAATTTTCCTTCCAAGAAGTAAGCATCTTTTAATTTCATGGCTGAAATCACCATCTGCAGTGATTTTGGAACCCCCCAAATAAAGTCTGACACTGTTTCCCCTGTTTCCCCATCTATTTTCCATGAAGTGATGGGACCAGATACCATGACCTTAGTTTTCTGAATGTTGAGCTTTAAGCCAACTTTTTCACTCTCCTCTTTCACTTTCATCATGAGTCTCTTTAGTTCCTCTTCACTTTCTGCCATAATGGTGGTGTCATCTGCATATCTGAGGTTATTTATATTTCTCCTGGCAATCTTGATTCCAGCTTGTGCTTCCTCCAGCCCAGCACTGTCATATATAAAATATTCCATATAACGGAAATTCTTTTGACTTGACAGTTTATATTTTCATTGCAGTTATTAGAACTGAGAAAAATAATCTGTTTATCAAAGTATATAATCTGTTTATTCAACTATAATATTAAACTATAAGCAAAAGTATAACTAGTATTTTTAGAACATTAGAAAAGAATTTAAAATTATACCTCAGAGTGTGTGTGTGTGTTTATGTATCTATTTCATCTCTCACCAATAGTTTCATTCTTCAGATTTGTTTTAACCTTTTACAACTCAGTCTCAACTCTACCCTTTTATTTATTCGCAGCACTGGAAAGTTTTTATCCTTTAGAAAAGCATTTCCAAAATAATGGTATACATATTACTTTAGATGGAACATAGACAATTATTTATTTTTTAATTTACACAACTTGTGGCAGATTCATTTTGATATATGGCAAAACCAATACAATATTGTAAAGTTAGATAAAATAAAAAATAAAAAAAATAATTATTCCTCCCAAAAAATGAATTTTCAGATATTAAGTTTTTTTAAAAAAAATAATTTATACAAAAGTATAATACAATTTATGAAAAATACTGGATGAATCTTGATAGAAAAAAATCCTGAAGTTAGTATGTTTATGAATGACTATGGTTTAGAAAATACTACTTAACACCACTCTTATCTGGTAGACTGTCCCTTACATGTGATGACTGGAAGAAAAACACACAGTGTAAAAGTTGTGGGGTTTGGTTTTATATAGGAACTCTACTGAAGACTATAGCCTGGGAAACAACCTCTTAGTAGCTCTGAGGGGAGTTCTCCAAGAGGTAGGGGAGAAACCAGCATATATATGGCTTTTAGCTAGGGAATACCTACAGTCAAGCAAACATATGGATAAAAGATTACTGCTGGGCACGCAGAACAGATATCTCAGTTAATGATTTTAGAGTGTTTCTGTGTATGAGAAGATGCAAGAATCTGAGTTCATTAAAATTCTCCCGGAGATATAAATCTAAGGGACCTATTTTTCCAAAGCACAGAGTGCTTCATCCTGGGATTTTTTCGGGCGTGAATTCCTTTCAGGTTACACTGTAGGTCTGCAGCTGCACTGGCTCATGACTTAGTCTTTGTAGAACAGGATGGAGAGCAATGGTCTTCATTTTATAGTCCTCCCTATTGGTCATAAATTCATATGGAAGGCACTTCATGACCAATTTGTCTCATAGGGCTAGGAAGGCTACTTCATAAGCCAGGTAAGGGTTTCTTTGATAGGTTATTCAATGTGCTGCAATGGGACTGGACTCTGTTAGTAGTAGCCATAAAAGTCCCTGGACCACCTGTCTTTACTAGCCTGTTATGGTCCAGGAAATGATTCTCCCTAGTTGCTTCTTCCCATATTTAGAGTTATACTATTACAATAATCTTAATCATAAATGGAACTATGTTTTGGGGCAATCATTTTAAGTCTCTTAGTCATCATTATTTTTGTCAGAGACTTGGTCATGCATTAGGTAATACGTGAAACAACGATATTATAAAATTGGCAAAATACAATATATAATATAGCTGCTGCTGCTAAGTCACTTTAGTCGTGTCCGACTCTGTGCCACCCCATGGATGGCAGCCCACCAGGCTCCCCTGTCCCTGGGATTCTCCAGGCAAGAACACTGGAGTGGGTTGCCATTTCCTTCTCCAATACAATATAGCTAGTGGGCTGCAGTCCATGGGATCGCTACAAGTCGGACACGACTGAATGACTTAACTTTCACTCTTCACTTTCATGCATTGGAGAAGGAAATGGCAACCCACTCCAGAATTCTTGCCTGGAGAATCCAAGGGATGGGGGAGCCTGGTGGGCTGCCGTCTATGGGGTCACACAGAGTCAGACATGACTGAAGTGACTTGCAGCAGCAGCAGCACAAATTAGGTCACACATAAGAATTTAAGCCAAGAGTTTTCATTAGATGCAGTCCAGTAAAATCCCAGTTGTCTGAGCCAGTCTGTTCTGTACCCATTGCTATTTTTAAGGATAATGATATATTTGCATTGTTTATAAGGCATCCAGCCCAGTTTCCTAGTGTTATTAGGCTGATTATCCTTTGTATGACCTAATTACACTGACGTAATGGGGCCTTTAAACGTAAATACTATAACCTGGTCTTACCCATACAAATCCATCCCATAACTTAGGGAGAGTCCCTCATAATAAGTGGGTGATTATGATTTTTGACTGAAATTTAGCTCATTGCTCTGAATTAGCTTCAGTAACTTTTAAAGAAAAGTCACATATATGGCCAGAGTCATAGCAAGCATGATTGACTAGCCAAACAACAGGATCTTATCTAGTAATATCAATAGTAGCCTGAACAGAAGTATAACTTCCTTTTTCTAAAATAACTTTCTGAGGACCATCTAATCAGAGCCTTGGAGAAGAGAAATCCACCAAGGTAAACCAGAAATACTAGATGTAGGTAATTTACCATGAAGTCAACAACTGGATTTGTTTTTAGGCTCTGCATAGGGTCGTGCCCATGATAAAAAAACATTTGATTCATATGCAAGATGTTTAAGAAATCAAGAAAATAGTATAAATAATCATATGGGTCAAGTCTAGCACCTTGGGATAACTGTCTACTTCTGGTGTCATTTTCTGGTCGTGGCATACGTGTCATTTCTCCTCTATATGAACATTGTTTTAAGGTGATTTTAAGGTGAGCAGTCCTCTCTATGGCCTTCCCAGGTGGCACTAGTGGTAAAGAACCCTCCTGTCCATGCAGGAGACATAAAAGACACAAGTTCGATCCCTAGGTTGGAAAGATCCCCTAGAGGAAGGCCTGGCAACCCACTCCAGTATTCTTGCCTGGAGAGTCCCATGGACAGAGGAGCCTGATGGGCTATAGTCCATAGGGTCTCAAAGAGTCAACCATAACTGAAGCAACTTAGAATGCATGCACATCCTTGCTATAGACTAGTCCAGTGCAGGGTCCCCTTCAAATTGGGAAAATAGAAACCTAAGTGGCAATTTCTTTCATTTTTCCCCCACTACACTTGAGCTAGTTAAAAGTACTTGCTAAGGACCTTTCCATCTAGATTGAAGGGAATTCTTTACATGATATCTGTTCCAGTATATATACTCTCCTGGTTGCCGATCATGGGCATCTAATCTTCATCTAAAGATAGGTACTTTTTTTTTTTTTTAAAGATAAGCTTCAAAACCAAGCTTAGAATGTGCTTTTAATAATTCAATTAAACTTTACAATAATGCAACATAGTTACGAGGAGTCACTTAGGAAATAAGTCTTAGCCTGTAAATACAAAACTCAAAGACAATTAAAAGGCAGTTAACAACAATGGACAATTGCACTCATCTCACATGCTAGTAAAGTAATGCTCAAAATTCCCTAAGCCAGGCTTCAGCAATATGTGAACCATGAACTTCCTGATGTTCAAGCTGGTTTTAGAAAAGGCAGAGGAACCAGAGACCAAATTGCCAACATTCACTGGATCATGGAAAAAGCAAGAGAGTTCCAGAAAAACATCTATTTCTGCTTTATTGACTATGCCAAAGCCTTTGCCTGTGTGGATCACAATAAACTGTGGGAAATTCTGAAAGAGATGGGAATACCAGACCACCTGACCTGCCTCTTGAGAAACCTATATGCAGGTCAGGAAGCAACAGTTAGAACTGGACATGGAACAACAGACTGGTTCCAAATAGGAAAAGGAGTACGTCAAGGCTGTATATTGTCACTCTGCTTATTTAACTTCTATGCAGAGTAGATCATGAGAAACGCTGGACTGGAAGAAGCACAAGCTGGAATCAAGATTGCCGGGAGAAATATCAATAACCTCAGATATGCAGATGACACCACCCTTGTGGCAGAAAGTGAAGAGGAACTCAAAAGCCTCTTGATGAAAGTGAAAGTGGAGAGTGAAAAGGTTGGCTTAAAGCTCAACATTCAGAAAACGAAGATCATGGCATCTGGTCCCATCACTACATGGGAAATAGATGGAGAAACAGTGGAAACAGTGTCAGACTTTATTTTTCTGGGCTCCAAAATCACTGCAGATGGTGACTGCAGCCATGAAATTAAAAGACTCTTACAACTTGGAAGGAAAGTTATGACCAACCTAGATAGCATATTCAAAAGCAGAGACATTACTTTACCAACAAAAGTCCGTCTAGTCAAGGCTATGGTTTTTCCAGTAGTCATATATGGATGTGAGAGTTGGACTGTGAAGAAAGCTGAGCACTGAAGAATTGATGCTTTTGAACTGTGGTGTTAGATAAGACTCTTGAGAGTCCCTTGGACTGCAAGGAGATCCAACCAGTCCATCCTAAAGGAGATCAGTCCTGGGTGTTCATTGGAAGGACTGATGCTAAAGCTGAAACTCCAATACTTTGGCCACCTGATGCAAAGAATTGAATCATTGGAAAAGACTATGATGCTGGGATGGATTTGGGGGCAGGAGCATAAGGGGACAACAGAGGATGAGATGGCTGGGTGGCATCATGAACTAGATGCACATGAGTATGGGTAAACTCCGGGAGTTGGTGATGGACAGGGAGGTCTGGCGTGCTGTGATTCATGGGGTTGCAAAGAATCGGACATGACTGAGTGACTGAACTGAACTGAACTGAACAACAATGGAACTTAATTTTCACTGAAACATTTTTTTCTCTAAAATTGACCCTTATTTCCATAAAATATAGCCAGGTTAAGACTATTTGTTGTCAAAGTAATTCTGGTTTCAATAAATTTGGTTTGATTACTACACAAGTGTAATTGATCATATAAGCTCTTTTAAACTGTCTTCACTGGAACTTTTCATCAGGAATCTCAGTTTGAACTTTAAAAGGCTTCTCAAGGCAAGGAAAGCTATGCCAAATACTTGCTATCAGATTTTGCTTACAGTGCCTACATATTTAGGTGAATTATTCTCTTCTTGAGGTCCCCCAACTATTTTGAAGTTCTTGCATTTGCCAAGAAGTGACCTTCCTTATTCACCTTGTAAGGATGCAGAGAATCCTGTGAGCAAGTTACCAGGTTGTTTTGCCAAGGGGCTTTTTGGTTCCCAAAGTCCACCTTAGTTCTTTAACTGGTCATACTTGGTTTTTCACATATTCTCAAATATATCATTGCATTCAAAACCTTGGTGATACAATGTTTCCAGTTATGTCCTAGGAAGAACAGATTCTTATTGAACTTAATGCAAATAACAATATGGTCACGAAAATAAGAATACTCACCAAGTTTCAAATTCTAGAGAGATCAGATTCAGGTACCTCTTTGACCATCACAGAATAAAACTCAGGGTCAACCAAGATGGAAGATCTGAAACAGGAAAGACTTACTGAGTTACCTGGATTTGCCGAGGAGGCAGATGGACATAAGTGTCCCTTGCTGGTACCGTGGCTGTGGACCCTCACAGAGTTCAGGAGAAGGAGAGAAGTCTGCTCTGGGTTCTTTTATGGTCACCCAAAACTTTTGACTGAAAAAAATAAAATTCACAGTGTAAGAGTTGTGAGTTTTAGCGTTTTATTCAGAGACTTTCAGTTCAGTCACTTAGTCGTGTACGACTCTTTGCAACCCCGTGGACAGCAGCACCTCAGGCTTCACTGTCCATCACCAACTCTTGGAGCCTGCTCAAACTCATGTCCATTGAGTCAGTGATCCCATCCAATCATCTCATCCTCTATCGTCCACTTCCCCTCCTGCCTTCAGTCTTTCCCAACATCAGGGTCTTTTCCAATGAGTCAGTTCTTTGTATCACGTGGCCAAAGTATTGGAACTTCAGCTTAGCAACAGTCCTTCCAATGAATATTCAGGATTGATTCCTTTAGGATGGACTGATTTGATTTCCTTGCAGTCCAAGGAACTCAGGGACTTTACTGAGTCCGTCTATAGTTTCCCAGACTATAGCCTGGGAAACAGCCTCTCAATAGCTCTGAGGAAACTGTCCCCAAGAGGGGAAGAAGCCATCATATATGTAATTTTTGGCTGGGGAACACCTGCAGTCAAGCACACATCTCAGTAAAGATAACTGTTAGTCACAAAGACAGATATATTACTTAACGATTTTAGAGTATTTCTATGCTTGTGAAGATGCAAGAATCTCGTCTCATTAAACTTCTTCCTGAGATATATATCAATTATCTAGGGGGCCTGTTTTCCCGAAACACAGAATGCCTCATCTGGCTTTTTGTCCTGAATTCCTCTCAGGGATTCCCAGGTGGCCCAGTGGTGAAGAATCTGCCTGCCAATGCAGGAGACTCAAGAGACCCGGGTTTAATCCCTGGGTTGGGAAGATCCTCTGGAGAAGGAAATGACACCCCATCCCAGTATTCTTGCCTGGGAAATCCCATGGACAGAGTAGCCTGGTGGGCTACAGTCTATGGGGGTCACAGAGTCGTACACAACTGAGCGACTGAGCACACATGCTCATGCCCCCCCAGGGTGCACTGTTGGTCAGCCACTACAGCGGCTGATGACTTGATCCTTGTATAATTGGATGGTGAGCAATACTTTTTGTTTTGCAGATGTTGTAACTTTATTGTAAAAAGGCCTTGTGTTGGTCAGAGGTACCAGTCTTATTCCAGCTTTAATTCTCCAACATTATTTAGAATCTCAGTCTTATTTTTGGATTCCCATGAAGAGGTATTTCCCCATTTTCTCAGAACACTCCATTTTCTATTTAGTGTCCCTGCTGAAGCCTGTGAATTTCTAGTTTTACCTCTCTACCTTTCTTTTTCTTCTATAGAAAACTCAGTTCTGACTGGTACTTGATATACTTTTTTAAAAAATTAATTTTTAAATTGAAGGATAATTGCTTTACTGAATTTTGTTGTTTTCTATCAAACGCCAAAATGGGATATACTTTAAATACACGCTTTAGTCTTGGTTGAGTAGTATTAACTTTGAGAACAGATTAAATGACAAGAGCCTTCTCATCAAATTAACTTCCCATCCGAGTTAGAAGATGTCTTCCCTGCAAGACTTCTCAGAACATTTAATACGCTTTTCTGGTAAAATCTCAGATGTTAACTTTGATTAAACCAGAGTTGCCTAAACTTGTTTAATTGTAGAACCATTTCTTCAAATATAATACTTCTCGAGTCAATCATTTGGGAAGCATTACTTAAAAGGCTTGTGTTTGAAAGCCAGGAGTTCAGAAAGCCAGTTGGTTCCTTCACGGTGCTTTTCTGTGTAAGGTTATGCTGCCCCCAGGCGGTCAGAAAGGTCTTGGCCAGAAACCTGGAGTTTAAAGAGCCAAGTTCTCTCCACAGGTGCAATTAAGAGAAAGTGAAATGCACGCACACACACAAATGGTTTTCCTGTTCAGACATATCTTAAAAGAATTTGGAAAAAGAGCTCTTTATTAAAACACTAAGTATAAAATAGATATCGCCAGGCAGAGGGTACTAAAAGCTAAGGCTCTAAGTCACCTCCCATGAAAAGACATTGTTATTTCATTTTTATATGTCCTGATTGGAACCCTCCACGCACATACAACAAGGTAATTGACAAATGTTTGCAAACTAAATGATTGCCTCATTGATTTCTCTCAATGAGAGGCCAGAAATCCAACTGAGTTGTTTCTCTCCAATCTGCCTTTTAGGGATCTCAAGCAACTGCTGCAGATCTATATAAGATTTCAGGTAATATGGCTTAGATTAAAATTCAAAGGTGATGGACAGTTAACTAGCAAATTCAGTTAACCAAAATAGCTAACTCTAAAAAATTACAACCCAATAATTAAGTTTTTCTCCGAAAGAGCCATCTGAGAATGTGGGTAATGGGACAGTGGTTCTCAGCAGGATCATATTGAAGAAGTTTCTACTTTCCAAGTGTTTATAATCATTTGTGTTCTTGTTCTCTTTCTCTTCCCTTTCCCACCCTTCCTCCTTCCCTTCTCCTTCTTTCCCCAATTTCCTCTCTTTCCTCCCCTTTCTCCTCCACTTCGTCTTCTTCCACATAGGTCCTTTTCTTGAGTACAGTTGGGAATGTAGCCATAAATGCAGTGACTTAAATGCCAATACTAAAAATTTGGGCATTGCTTCATTAGGGACCTTTCAGTTACAAGTGACAGTAAATGACTTCCATCGTGTTAAGCAAAAGTAAGAGACATATTGGAAACATGCTGGATTGCTGAGCAACCAATTTGTAGAAGAAATGGAAGCAGAAAAGGTCAAGATTCTTCGGCAGCAGAAACTAGTGGACATTCTGTCATGCACCATTAACGGTACTCATTTTTAATGACAGTTTCTCTGTCTCTCTGTTTTCGATTTCAAGTTCTAGAGCAAGAAGAGCTAATTGTCCAAACTGAGATAACACGTGCACTGAATGTTTTCTGTTTTCTTTTTCAGATCCATTCTCTATTCTCCTCCATCCTCTCCCATGCCCCAGGGAGGCCAACCTGTATGGACTGAATCACGGGTCTCTTGTCCTCTTGCAGTTGGGTTCAGCTGATGGAAAGCACTGTGGGAGACTGGAGGGAGATAGAAGGGAAGAGAGTAACTGTGGGTATTTGGTACCACCCCCCACTCAAAGTCATAGCTCCCGGCAGAGCTCTTTCCTTTTATGTCTGGGGCCAAGGTATTGCCTATGCTTTCTCAGTTTCCTTATACCCTGTCCACTCTATCTAGAGTGTATGTATGTGCTAAGCTGCTTTAGTCATGTCCAGCTCTTTGTAACCCTATGGACTATAGCCCACCAGGTTCCTCTGTCCATGGGATTCTCCAGGCAAGAATACTGGAGTGGGTTGCTATGCCCTCCTCCAGGGGATCTTCCCAACCCAGGGACTGAGTTTTTCTGCATAGGCAGATGGGTTCTTTACCACTAGTGCCACCTGGGAAGCCCAGCTAGCTTATCTAGTTCCAATATTAAACTCTTCCTGATTTACCCAATTTAGTATCTCTTCTATTTACTGCTGGGATCTGATAGATACCAGAAATCAACCACAGAATTCACCTGGCAATTATTTAACATCTCTGGGCTATAGTCTCCCTAGATGAGAGATTGGATCAGTACCTCACAGGGTTATGGTGAGCTTTCAATGGGTTAATAAAACATGTAAAGCTTGGGCTACAAAGCCTCTCAATAAGACTAGGCTATTATTTTTATTTTGTATTTGCAGCTTGGTTATTTTAAATATATAAATGTAAATCTGATTAAAAATATTCTCTTTCTGAGAATTTTCACACACTTTTCAAAATGAAAAAGAAGTATGAGTGTGCCCTCTTGGGGCAGGAGAGGGTGGGACCTCGATGGCTGTGGAGCCCTGGCCCGCATAGGGAAGTATCAGGTTCTCAGTGGGGATGCAGATATTCAGATCTCGGAAGTGGATTGTGAGCAGTTCATCCACCCACTAATCACCCTCCACTGCTTGAGCGCCAAGAGAGTGGGTCTTCTGAAGAGTACCACCAGCAGACATTGCCCCTTCTTCTCCATGGAGCAACACTACTGCTGGCCCATCCTTCAAGATAAAAAATACTCCTATAAGGAAAATAGTTCTCTTTCCAGGGAAAGCTATGGACCCAGGAACACTGCCTGAGTGGTTTGCTTATTCTCCCTAGCGCAAAGCCATAATGTCTGCTCTTAACTTCTGTGCTCCAGATCTGTGTTGTCCTAGAAAGGAAGAGACGAGCTGAGAAAGCACCACCCCTGGGACATGGTTCCATTTGTTCAGCAAGGATTTTTTTTTCCCCTAGGAGAAGTTACAGCAGTCCTAATATTGAGGAGTGTCATTCCAGAGACGCAAGATGGCTCAACTGACAAAGGATGAGCCACAAAGACAGACAGACCCGAGTTCAAATCCTAATTCAGTCAATTAAAGTGAAAGTGAAAATCGCTCAGTTGTGTCCGACTCTTTGCTACCCCATGGACTCTATAGTCCATGGAATTCTCCAGGCCAGAATACCGGAGTGGGTAGTCTTTTCCTTCTCCAAGAAGTCTTCCTAACCCAGGGATCGAACCCAGGTCTCCCTCATTGCGGGCAGATTCTTTACCAGCTGAGCCACAAGGGAAGCCCTTCAGTCAATTACTAGCTGGATAATCTTGGGCAAGTTACTCACCGTCTCTGGGCCAAAGGATCCTTATCAGCACTATGGGGGATACTTTCTGCTTTTGCAGGATTCTTGTGAGGATTGATGCTTTTGAACTGTGGTGTTGGAGAAGACTCTTGAGAGTCCCTTGGACTGCAAGGAAATCCAACCAGTCCATTCTGAAGCAGATCAGCCCTGGGATTTCTTTGGAAGGAATGATGCTAAAGCTGAAACTCCAGTACTTTGGCCACCTCATGCGAAGAATTGACTCATTGGAGAAGACTCTGATGCCGGGAGGGATTGAGGGCAAGAGGAGAAGGGGACAACAGAGGATGAGATGGCTGGATGGCATCACTGACTCGATGAACGTGAGTCTGAATGAACTCCGGGAGCTGGTGATGGACAGGGAGGCCTGGCGTGCTGCAATTCATGGGGTCGCCAAGGGTCGGACATGACTGAGCGACTGATCTGATCTGATCTGATCTGTGAGGATTAAGCGAGAAAAGATGGAAACCTGACATTATGGGCTGGAATCAACAGTCATTTTCATTGGAATGATCATCATTTTCTGCTTGTTGATTGTTAATGTCCTTGCCTTTTATGTGGTGAACTCAAAGCAACTCATAGACCCTTAGACTCTGAGTTGGAAGGGCCAAAAGATCCAGTTGCTTTAACATCCCCACCATCCTAACCCGGTGTCAGAGAGAACCCTAGAAAGCCAGTTGAGCAGAAAATAGGGATTTGTCTGAGACATTCAGTTGGCTTAAATCTAGACACATAATAGTAGTTTGCATCATGGATCCTCATACATTAGTCACTTTGTTCTAAGCACTGTACTAAGACCTTCATAAATGTGAAGTGAATTCTAAATTAATCCTCAAAACAATCTATGCTGTAATTTCTACCATTACCCCTCCTATATAGTACAGATTATGTAACTAAGGTTCAAAAGTGTTAAATGATTTTCCCAAAGTCACACAAGCCCATGAATAGGCTCGAAACTTGACGTGGGCAGCCTGAACTCAGACGGTAAAGCGCCTGCCTGCAATGCGGGAGACCCAGGTTCGATTCCTGGATTGGGAAGATCCCCTGGAGAGGAAATGGCAATCCACTCCAGCAGTCTTGCCTGGAAAATCCCATGAATGGAGAAGCCTGGTAGGCTACAGTCCATGGGGTCGCAAAGAGTCGGACATGACTGAGCGACTTCACTTTCACTTTCACAGCTGATCTCAGAGGCCCCCTCCTAAACCTTTTGTTGAGCGGCCTCAGTATTGGGCTGTAAGACACAGCAAGGCAGATCCACGTTCCAGGATGTCTACTTGGGTTGAACTGATGAGTTAATTAGCAAAGCAAGCGATCTGATTGATTTAGGCATATCACATCCACCAGAGATGTAATATCCTATAGACCAGAGCTTCTCAACCCCTGGAGAGTGTTATAATCACTTAGAGAACTTTTCAAAAAATACCAATTCCTGGGCCCCACTGAAAGATTCTTATTTAATTGCTCTAGGGTGGAGTCTGGTGTAGAAAAATTTTAAAGCTTCCCAGGTTGTTCTAATGCACAGCCAGTGTTGAGAACCACTGTTGTAGGGTTTTTAATGGACACTTGATGTTGCCACTAAGTCTTGGAGTCCCTTGGGATTGCGTCTGTTTATCTTGACATTTAGTTCTGAATTAATTAGCTGATCCTCATACATTAGGCAATAATACATTGTGTAAATTCTGACTTAGGGTACTGCTTTGCATAGAAATATGAGACTTTCCAAGGAGACTTATTTTTCTCTATTACCAAGTGTAGTCAAGTTTCTATTGGAAAATGGCAACATCCAAATCCTTTCCTACTAATCATGTATTACAAACAAAAAAATTGCTTTGAAACATTGCAAGGCAGCCAACACCATTCAGTAAATTACACCATGTAACTGGCCTAGGCCTCATTAGGCTTGCCCTCTCTGGCTTTATCAAGGGAACAGCCACTTCTCTTTGCAATCCCTTATGGGAATGGATTTCTTCACTTTTCTCTGAAAGGTCAGTATGTCCCCCTTTCCTGTATTCCTCATCAGCTAGTGGCAGCTCAGCCTTTTGTTGTCTTCTGGTGCAGCTCCCTTGGAGATGCCATTTACTTCCAAATAAGAGATGTCTGCAATTTTAAACAATCTATGGTTATTTTGAATAAGTATCATTCTAGTGAATCCTGTTAGCTATCTAGCCAGCATTTCCCTTGCTCTTTCCCAGCAGGTCATGGTTTTTGTTGAGTGATCATTGCCCTCCCCTTCATGGTCTGAGTGTGCTCAGTATTCCTTTGTGCTCCCTCTTCCATTTGCTCCTCCAAATCCATCTTTATCCTTCTCCAGTCTGACCTGGGCATGCATTGGTGGGATTAATGGCTCTCTGGACCTGTGAATTTCAGCAACCGGAAGAAGAGTAAGGTTGCAGTATTTACTTTGTTGGCTTTCTCCATGGCTAAGTAATTGCAGGCTGACAGCATCCCTTTATGAATGGACAAAGATCCTCTTGGGTCGCCCTCACCATCCAATGCCCTGTGCGTGTGTTCTAATAAGAGCTCTGCACTGCTCAGGCTGAGGGGCAATGGTGGCTCTCTGTTGTTGTCAGCCCCTGGGCACTGCACCAGCTGTTGCTGAGTTTCTTCAGCTTTGCCCACAACCTCATAAATGACCACTTGATTAAATTTTCCTCATCTAACCGATTCTAATATGCCACCTACTTCCTGCTGGGTCCCTAAGACATCATGTGACCCACATCTCCAGTTTTAAGGGCTGGATCCTGACTAGTTTAATCTAGTCATGGCATCCCATTTGCCAGCAATCAATTCAGACATCCCAGATGAAGGCACTCAGTGCATGGTACTTCCTTAACAAATGTTTCTGATCCAGAGATGGGCACCTAATTTACGTAGGCAGGCTAATTAGATGGAAGGTGTTTCCTATTCCATCCAGGCTGCCATAAGAAAACACCACAGACTGGGTAGCTTATAAACAACAGAGGAACTTCCCTGGTGATCCAGTGGTTAAGACTGCCTTCCAATGCAGGGGCTGTGGGTTTGATCCCTGGTTGGGGAGCTGAGATCCCACATACCTCAAAGTCAAAAAACCAAAACAGAAACAATATTGTAACAAATTCAACAAAGACTTTAAAAAATAGTCCATATCAAAAAAAAATCAGTAAAATAAATACCAGAAGTATATTTCCAACAGTTCTGGAGGTTGCAGAGTCCAAGATCAAGGCACCAGAGTTCTGGTTAAAGGACTCCAGTGAAAGCCCACTTTCTGATTCTTAGCCGGTGTTTTCTAGCTGTTTTCTCTAGCTGTCTCCCTTTCCACTATCTCTGTGAGGTCTCCTTGAAAAAGTGGAAGTGTTAGTCACTCAGTCGTGTCTAACTCTTTGTGACCCCATGGACTGTAACCCACCAGGATCCTCTGCCCATGGAATTCTCCAGGCAAGAATATGAATGGATAGGCATGCCCTCCTCCAGGGGATCTTCCCAACCCAGGGATTTCAGCTGGGTCTCCTGCCTTGCAGGCAATTTCTTTACTGTCTGAGCCACTGAAGATCTCTGTAAGGTCTCTTTAAGGAATGCTGATCCCACTCATGAGGGCTCTATCCTCATGACCCAGGCAGCTCCCAAGGGTCCCACCTTCTAAATATATCATCTTTGGGGTTGAGGGTTTCATCATATGAATTTAGGGAATGTGAAAGTGAAAGTCACTCAGTTGTATCCAACTCTTTGTAACCCCATGTTGCAAGTCCATGGAATTCTCCAGACCAGAATACTGGAGTGGGTTCAGTTCAGTTCCGTTCAGTCGCTCAGTTGTGTCTGACTCTTCGTGACCCCATGAATCGCAGCACGCCAGGCCTCCCTGTCCATCACCAACTCCCGGAGTTCACTCAGACTCACATCCATCGAGTCAGTGATGCCATCCAGCCATCTCATCCTCTGTCGTTCCCTTCTCCTCCTGCCCCCAATCCCTCCCAGCTTCAGAGTCTTTTCCAATGAGTCAGCTCTTCGCATGAGGTGGCCAAAGTATTGGAGTTTCAGCTTTAGCATCATTCCTTCCAAAGAAATCCCAGGGCTGATCTCCTTCAGAATGGACTGGTTGGATCTCCTTGCAGTCCAAGGGACTCTCAAGAGTCTTTTCCAACATCACAGTTCAAAAGCATGACTTCTTCGGCACTCAGCCTTCTTCACAGTCCAACTCTCACATCCATACATGACCACAGGAAAAACCATAGCCTTGACTAGACGGACTTTCGTTGGCAAAATAATGTCTTTGCTTTTGAATATGCTATCTAGGTTGGTCATAACTCCTTCTAAGGAGTAAGCCTCTTTTAATTTCATGGCTGCAGTGATTTTGGAGCCCCCAAAAATAAAGTCTGACACTGTTTCCACTGTTTCTCCATCTATTTCCCATGAAGTGATGGGACCAGATGCCATGATCTTCGTTTTCTGAATGTTCAGCTTTAAGCCAACTTTTTCACTCTCCTCTTTCACTTTCATCTAGAGGCTTTTGAGTTCCTCTTCACTTTCTGCCATAAGGGTGGTATCATCTGCATATCTGAGGTTATTGATATTTGTCCCAGCAATCTTGATTCCAGCTTGTGCTTCTTCCAGCCCAGTGTTTCTGATGATGTACTCTGCATAGAAGTTAAACAAGCAGGGTGACAATATACAGCCTTGACGTCCTCCTTTTCCTATTTGGAACCAGTCTGTTGTTTCATGTCCAGTTCTAACTGTTACTTCCTGACCTGCATACAGATTTCTCAAGAGGCAGATCAGGTGGTCTGGTATTCCCATCTCTCTCAGAATTTTCCACAGTTTATTGTGATCCACACAGTCAAAGGCTTTGGCATAGTCAATAAAGCAGAAATAGATGTTTTTCTGGAACTCTCTTGCTTTTTCCACGATCCAGCGGATGTTGGCAATTTGATCTCTGGTTCCTCTGCCTTTTCTAAAACCAGCTTGAAGATCAGGAAGTTCACGGTTCACATATTGCTGAAGCCTGGCTTGGAGAATTTTGAGCATTATTTTACTAGCATGTGAGATGAGTTCAATTGTGCGGTAGTTTGAGCACTCTTTGGCATTTCCTTTCTTTGGGATTGGAATGAAAACTGACCTTTTCCAGTCCTGTGGCCACTGCTGAGTTTTCCAAATTTGCTGGTTTATTGAGTGCAGCACTTTGTAGTCGTTTCCTTTCTCCTGGGGATCTTCCCAACCCAGGGATTGAACCCAGGTCTCCTACATTGCAGGTGGATTCTTTTCCAGCTGAGCCACCAGAGAAGCCCAGGAATACTGGAGTGGGTAGTATTCACTGGAGTGGGTAGTATCCACTACCCCTTCTGCAGTGGATCTTCCTGACCCAGGAGTCGAACTGGGGTCTCCTGCATTGCAGGCAGATTCTTTACCAGCTGAGCTACCAGGGAAGACCCCATGAATTTGGGGGTAGGACATAAACATTCAGACCATTGCAGATAGGAAGAACAAGGCTTCAGCTTCTGTCAGTGGCCATCCAGTGTGAGCATAAAGGATGTCATTGTAAAAGACCAAGCAAACTCATGGACAGAGCTGGAGTAATAGCACCAGAATCCCGACTGTCACATCTGTGGAGCTAGTGTTATGGGAAATTATAAATCCTCTCACAGGTTAAGCCAGTTTTAGTAGGTTTTGCTTTGTAATTGATGCTGAAAGCACCACAGCCAATACAGTTTTATCAGTGTTTGTTTTATCTTTGTAGCAGTCAGAGGACTCAAAGCACTTCCTGTGCGTTGTCCCATTTGATTTTCTCAATAAACATGTGAATGATTATCATGATAGTAATAACTAAGATAATACATAACAATAATAGCTTTGTGCCAGAGTTATTCAAAGCACTTTATAATTATTAATTTGGTTAATTATCACAGCAACTCTACTCAGTAGGCACTATTATCGATCCTATTCCATTTTTTATTAGATGACACAAGGCACAGAGGTATAAAAAACATGCATCAAGTCACCCAGCTGGTAAGCGGCAAAGCTGGATTTGAACCTAGGCAGTCAGATCCAAGGGTCTGTGTTCTTCATCGCTATGTTCTAGTTAGTATGCTGTGGATTAGGAGGAGCAGATTTTATGTCAAATGGAGAAACAATGGATCAGAGAGCCTAAGAGCTAGTTACAAGCAGACTCAACTTATGTTAGATCCAGTGCTATTTGTACTATGCGGCATTTCCCTCCCAGTGAACTTTCCATCCAGGGCACTTTTAATAATTTATGGAACAATCAGTGCAAATGAGTGTTCTCCACCCTTCCAAACTGTTCTTGAGCGGAACTGGGAAGAGACTCCCTCTAGGGGCCATGGAATATAATGCAGCCTACGGATTACAGTAATTATTCAAACTTTTATCTCAACACACTCCCTACAAAAATTTCATAAAACCATATACCCCTTATATGGGGCTTCCCTGGTGGCTCAGATGGTAAAGAATCTGCCTGCAATGCAAGAGACCCAAGTTGGATCCCTGAGTTGGGATGATCCCCTGGAGAAGGGAATGGCAACCCACTCCAGTACTCTTGCCTGAAGAATTCCATGGACAGAGGGGCCTGATGAGCAACAGTCCACAGGGTTGCAAAGAGTCAGACATGACTGAGCAACTAACACACACACCCTTTATATATTTTGAAGTTATTATTTTATCATGTGTTGCCAAGAATATAATTCCTAGTGTATTAAAATATTGACATTTAAAATAAAACTAAGAAAATAAAAAAACAGTAAAATAAAACCAGAGACCATACTTCTATAGGTATCCAATGAAATCTGAATTCCATTCAAATTTGGTACTCACCATAATCAACTCAAAATATGTGAATAAACACTTTGCTTATAGTTAGAAAATTTGTATGTTTTAAAAAGTCATATTTCCATTCCATATTGCATATAGAATTTTATCTCAATGATATACATGCTTCATTTCTTAAAGCATTTTGTTGATCTTTGCAATAAAAATATGAATATAAGTTAAAGGTGAGTGTATTTTTAAAAACTTTCTTGTTACTATAAGATCCTAAGCATTAAAATATTTCTTTTGGATTGAGTAAAATGTACAAATATTATTTGTAAATTTATGAATTATTAAAAAACTATAAAAGTTCACTTTAATTGGTAATGTGTTGATTAATTAAGTAAGTGAAGATTTTTCTAACCTCCATTAATTCATACAGAACTAATTTACTTATTGCTAGAATGAGTCAGGAACCAGTATTGCTTCTATTTGTGTGTTTAAATTTTTTTTAAAAGTTTAGGTATTTATTGATATAAGTAGGCAAATGAAAATATAAGGTTTATTATAGTAATGTCCTTGATTTATTTGAACACCTTCAGATTTTTTGCCAAAAGTATATAGTGATCTATCATCAGAACTTATTTTCATTAACAATTACATGTTTATTGTCTTTATAGCCCTTATCACACAAAATGATTACATTCTTTACTTCATGTCTCCCCTCCTGTGTCCTTATATGTCAGGATGCAGGTGCCACAAAAGCAGGGGACTTTCTCATATTCTTTGGAATTGTGTCTGCCACATGGTAGGTAGTTAACAAATATTTGTTGAACAAATGAATGAGGCAGCCTGTTCCCTAAGAGAAGGCAGTCCTAGTGATTCTGTTAGGATGGGAGTGAGGGGAGCGTGGATGTATAGGTAGCTGGGTTCTCCATGAGCCCAAGTATCGAAGCTTCCTTCTCCATACATAATCTCTGTTATGTATGTATGTCTGTACTGTTGCTTCAGTACAACAGAGATTCTCCTCCCATCCTCAGTGAGCAGCAGGGGCAGCGCTCCGATTCTTCTGTGCCTCTGGCTCCAGGGACCCTGGCAGTCACCCTCTGTCCTCTCCTCCATAGGTTTTCTTAACAGACTTCCCCACAGACTAAATGGCCATCTGTGGTGTCCTTGGGTAATTCGAGGGTGTCTGGTGTGTCCACCAAGCTTTGTTCATTTTCCACCTGTGTGCCATATAGGGGAAAGCTTCTAGAAAGCTCTAGTGGTACCTTAACTTTCATTTCTATGCCATTTGAAGGCCTACAAGTTACATTGTCATATTTGATTTTTATTCTTATCCCAACTTTGTGAAGTGGACAGGACAGATTTTTTCATCCTGAATTTAAAGATGAGAAAACTGAAGCCCAGAGAGATAGATAAACATGTTTAATACTACAACATTAGCAGATGGCTAAGTATGGTTTGAATGGCTAGTCTAGAAGTAGTATAGATTTGAATTTAAATCCACTTTGCTTTAGCAATTTATTAATGTGACTATTAGGGAAGTAACTTAGCTTCTCTGAACTTCAGTTGAGGAAATTAATTTAGTTATAGCTTCACTTTCACTTTTCACTTTCATGCATTGGAGAAGGAAATGGCAACCCACTCTAGTGTTCTTGCCTGGAGAATCCCAGGGACGGGGGAGCCTGGTGAGCTGCCCTCTATGGGGTCACACAGAGTCGGACATGACTGAAGCGACTTAGCAGCAGCAGCAGCACATAGCATTGGAGAAGGCAATGGCACCCCACTCCAGTACTCTTGCCTGGAAATGCCCATGGGCGGAGGAGCCTGGTAGGCTGCAGTCCATGGGGTCACTAAGAGTTGACACAACTGAGCAACTTCACTTTCATGCATTGGAGAAGGAAATGGCAACCCACTCCAGTGTTCTTGCCTGGAGAATCCCAGGGATGGGGGAGCCTGGTGGGCTGCCATCTGTGGGGTCACACAGAGTCTGACATGACTGAAGTGACTTAGCAGCAGCAGCAGCACACAGCATTCCTTGCTTGCCATGAGGAGGTATTACTATTATCCCCATTTTAAAGATAAAAAAACAGGCATATCATAGCAGAAGAAAATAGCTTCCAAGAGTGTGGGCTCTGGAACCAAGCCACCTGAGCTCAGGTCCTATCTCTATCACTGAAGAGCTAAGTTACCTTGGGCAAGTTACTTAATACCTGCCTGGTACAAGGTAAAAATCAATGTATGCCAACTAATATTATTAGGCAACTTGTCCAAGGCTACAAACAAACAATGGCAGTGCTAGGATTCAAAGCTAGCCAATCTGATTCCAGAGACTATGCTTTGAACCATGACACTGTATTATCTTTAGAGTCAGAAAGTCAGAAGTAGATCAGAGATCAGATCAGTCGCTCAGTCGTGTCCGACTCTTTGCGAAGGTAAATACAGAAGAGAGAAAGACAAGCTTCATAGATTGTATGTTGGAGAGATATTAAGTACAGAAGAAAGAAAGGAGAGAAACTGTGGAGTATCAGGATGTTTTGCTATAAGAAAAGAAATAGAATTACCTTTTGGTGCACTTTCCAAAGATTCCAGTAAGGAATTAAATTGTTCAACCATGCCCCTTTGCCACAAGAATGATGTTTCCTTAGAAAGCAATACTGTGGCACTTCCCTGGTGGCTCAGTGATCAAGAATCCACTGCCAATGCAGGAGACGTGTGTTTGATCCCTGGTCCAGGAAGATCCCACATATGGAGCAACTAAGCCCCTGAACAACCACTGAGTCTGTGCTCTAGAGCCTGGGAGCTACAACTACTTACCGAAGCCCGTGTGCCTAGAGCCCATGCTCTGCAACAAAAAAATCCACTGCAATAAGAAGCCATGCACTGCAACTAGAAAGTGGCCCCATTCACCATAACTAGAAAAACACCCGTGCAACAATGAAGACCCAGCACAGCTACAAAATTAAGTTAAATTAAAGCAGTGGTGTGATAAGATAGGATGTAAGAGTTCACTCTGAATAGGGTCTCCAATATGGGGCTTTGGAGATAAGGGACAGAAATTTCTAGAGTAAATGTTACCTGTGTTCCCCCAGCAGTAATGGGAACCGCATATATGGATGCTCATTGTATCCTGGGAACTGGTCACCTAGCCAATCAAGGTATTTACCCTGTGAGTGCACCTAGGAGGCAGAAACCAGGCTCCTTCTATGTCTCAATGTACTTCCTCAGTGCCGCACTAATGAAACCCACCCCTGCCTCTGGCAAACTGCACCCAGGAAGCCCTGCCTTCCTTTCCAAGGTAATCAGGGCCCTGCGCGTACTCTTGGCCTGGAGAAGAGAGATGGTCTCCTTTCTCAGTTTGTATTAGATGTTACCTGTGGCCACCCGTGGATTACACTGGTGGCTCAGGAGTAAAGAATCTGCCTGCATAGGAGACAAGGTTTCCATCCCTGGCTCGGGAAGATCCCCTGGAGAAGGACATGGCAACCCATTCCAGTATTCCTGCCTGGGAAATCCCATAGACAGAGGAGCCTGGCAAAGCTACCGTCCATGGTGTCCCGAAAGAGTCAGACATGACTTAGCGACTAAACAACAAGTGGCCACCTGCTGGGTGACAGTCAATAGGCTCTGTACTGACCTATAGCCGTATGTCTTTCAACAACTAGCTCTACTATTTGCCTGTAGTTTCAACAGCAACACCAACAATCATATCTAACATGTGCTGAACAATGACCACATTTGTTTGTTGAAGCCAGTTGTGTAGACTGTAAAATGCTACCTCCCCTTACCTCAGTTAGAGGATTGCTGTGCTATAGGATGTCAACAATCTTCTTCCAGTGTCCAGATGGTATAAATTCATTGTATACTATACGGTACTCTATGATTCCTCTACAAGATGTTGTTGTTGTTATTATTACTAGTTAAAATGAGGACTGACATTTCTTAGACATATGCCATTGTGTTAAGTACTTAATATTACTTGTTGTTCAGTTACTAAGTCAGGTCTGACTCTTTTGCAACCCCATGGACTGCAGCCTGCCAGGCTTCTCTGTCTTTGGGATTTGCCCAGCAAGAATACTGGAATGGGTTGTCACTTCCTCCTCCAGGGAATGTTCCTGACCCAGGAATCAAACCCACATGTCCTGCATTGGCGGGTGGATTTCTTTACCACTGAGCCACTGAGGAAGTCCTTAATATGTATTAGCATATTTAATTGCTAAAAAACCTTGTGAGGTATGTATATATGTATTATTATCCTGAATTTGCAAATGAGGAGAATCAGAGTTTAGAAAGATAAACTTCTCAAGGTTGCATAGCTAGTTGTGAAAGAGCTGGGATGAAACCCTAACCTATGTGACTTCATGCTACCAGCTCTACTGTGTGCAATTGTTCCCTCTAAGATACTCATGAACAAAAGAGTCCAATTTCCCTTTGTCTATATGCCTGGGGTCAGAGATCATGCAGTACCTAGACACTGGTCTAAATCCAGGTTCATATTTCCAGCCATATTATTAGGAAAGATCAGGGTCTGCCTGTCAGAGTCCTGCCTGAGAGTGATTGTATTCTCAGTGCAGATGAGAAGCCTGTCTGGAGTCCCATTTTAGAACTTTGGAGAGTACACACTGTAAGCTACAAAACAAATTCCAGACACACAAAGTGATAATGGTCCAAATTGTGTCCATGCTTGATCACCCAGTAGTGGCAGTTGTCAGGAGCTTATATATTTCCTTGGAATCAAAGCAAATTTAGGAAAGAGAAATGAAGACATCTGAGCAAAAAAAGAGAGCAATTATGTGATAGAATAAGGCTTAAGAATGGCCATCATGGAACAAAATAATGTAGAAGCTTGTAGGAGAAACGCATGTCACCACTATAATCATTACTGAAATACTATGTGCCTCTGTCTTACTTTGGGTTCTTTCAGAAGATGAACCCGAGAAAAGGATTCCAGTGCAAATAGTTTATTTAGGAACTGAAGATGGAAAAATTAGGAAAGAGACACAGGGAAGGAAAGGCAATGATTAAAGGGTGTGTGATCAACAGCTCTTACTGTGGGCAGCTAAGCTTCATCTCACTGAGGAAATTCTGGGAGCCAGTATCTATATACATTTAAAAAAATTCACTACCAACTCTTATTGGTCATTGGTAGAAAGCTGATGGTAAGTTATTAATTTCCAGGCACTCTTTGTTACCATAGGGCAGGCAAAGTACCTTAGAATCCAGATAAAACTTTCAGGAAGAGAAATGCAGGGGCTAGTAGCTGGGAGTCAAGCTTTCCTGCACTGAAGTGGAGAGGATAGAGGGATATGAGTGGGTAACGGACAGTGTCTAAGAAATTTTGCCTTTAAAGGACAAGAGACATGTAGAAGCTACCATTTACTGAATGCTTAGATTCACTTAATGATCACAGCCACTATATAAAGTGGGCAGTGTTATTGTTGTCATTTTGTAATTAACCAAAAGTACTGAGAGGTAACATAATTGCTCACATGCAAATAGCTGATAAATGCTAAAGCCAGGAATTGAATCCAGGGCGTCTGACTCTAAAAATCTTTATCTTTTCCCATCTATGTAGGTTCCTTAATCAGTTCCCATTTTTCTAGCTCCATTCTTCGTGGTTATGCTGGATATTTTTATCCAGAAAAAAAAAAAAAATCCAAGTTGCTTCTAACTGATTTCCATTGCCCCTTGATTAGCATTTTGTAGGTAGGGTTGTTAATAATTAATGCTGACACTTAGCACTCTCCTAAACTCTTTAAAGGGTTTATCTTAATAAATCTATGAGGCATTTACTATTATATTCCCAACTTACTGATGAGGGAACAGAAACACAAGTGGTAATAATTTGTTAGAGGCCATATATTCAATGAATGGGAAAACCCAAGGTTCAATTTGACTTCAGTGCCCTTGCTTAACCACTATGTTCTGCTGTCTTCTTAGCAAGATTTACAAGAACAAAGTTTCGAGTAGATGTAGCACTCGGCAATTCCAGGAACTACCTTTAAAAGGAGACAAAGTTAGCGAGCATAGCCAATCCAGGGAAATGGCATCTCCACTCAGTTTTGATTCAGAAAGTATAAACAGAAAACTTTAATGATAAGCCTCTGGGTGAATATGCATATTTTTGAGCTCTTGTTTTAAGTCATCAATAGACAGGCTGACACTGGACTTAGAAATGTCATATTCATGTAAATTTCCAGCTGGGACAAAGCTCCCTTAGCCTTGGGAGTAAATTTTGATTCTAGACAGAGGATTTTTGTTTCCAAGGACTAAAAGGGAGAGATGCATCAGTAACTGACATCTTTGTGTGCTTGTTTCTTTCTCATTTTAGTGGTATTTATTACAGAAAATACTGAAATAATGAGAATAAAAACAGAAAAAATTGAAATTGTCTTTAATCACATCATTTTTTTTCCTTTTCTTAAAACCACTATATAAGGTAAAGAACAAGTGCAGTCTCTGACCCCATCCCAGTCTCTGTAATAACTCTAACCACTGGCAACATTCTGATGCTCGAAAGTCTTTTCCCTCTGTGAGTATAAAAAATATACCTGTAGACTAAATACAGGCATACACACCACTGACAGGTTTTTATTTTAATTGAAACATGATCATGCTTTTATTTTTTTCACTTAACCACACCTCCTAGGATTCCCTGATAGTTTTTACAGATGCACCTCATTTTATTTTGAGGTGCCCCTGCAACAATCTTCCTTAAGGAGAATATTCTTCTCTTTTTTATGATTACAAGAAAAAAAAAAAAAAGACTTATGAGCACCAGAATGTCACCAGTGGTTAGGGTTACTACTGAGGCTGGGATAGAGGTCAGAGACTGCTTCTGTTCTTTAGCTTCTATACTGGTTTTAAGAAAAGAAACAAACAAACAAAAAGAATGTGATTAACTTTATTAACCCACTCCAGTATTCTTGCCTGGGAAATTCCATGGACAGAGAAAACTGGCGGGGTACAGTTCATGGGGTCACAAGAGTCTGACATGATGGAGTGACTAAACCACCACCCCCACCAATACAATATTCCAGTATATAGGTTATAATTTGTCTAAACAATGTCTTATTGTTGGACATTTGGCTTACTTCAAAATATTTGTTAATGCAAAAAGTGCTATAGAAATCAAGTTGATGTACTTTTTTACACTGCCCAGTTCATCTTTTTAGTGCATTTAGCACTTGCCTGAAGGTGTCAGGTGGTTAGAATTCCCTCCAACCCCCAACCACCCAGATAAAACATAACTGAATATTTACTTTTCAGAGTCCCAGACCCCCTTCCACAAATAATTCCTGCTTCTGATTCTAGTTGAGATACCCACAACTAATAGTAGCAATAATTTAAATTATAAATCCCCAAGGGCAATACTGTGTGTCTGCATCCCCATTCTGATACCAGGGGCATCTTCCCTCCCCTCTCCTCCATCGTTTCTCCCCGCCCCCTCAACCTTGTCATAGGTCCAGCCTTCAACCCCAACTTGTCTCCTGGGTCAGCCCTGGGCCCTTTGGGGATTCACAGAGACCAAAACCTTAGAAGATGCTGCTCAGTTGGATTGAAATATGCTTCTTGTGCTTTTGGCCATACACTCACCAACCACACACACACAAAGCAAGCTCCGGCTCCTTAACAAAGACGGTATCTGTGGAAAGCTTCCTCGGTCTTGGATGGAGAAGAAGACTTTTCTCCTTGAGCTCTGCCTCTACACTTAGAATGGAAGCCAGCAGAAAAGACCAACTGAAGCAGAAGGATCTCAAATCCCCTCCCTACCTTCCTACAAAAGGCAAGGACCTCCAGACCTCAACCCCTAGCCGGGCCCTGGTAACCTGACCTTCCTCTCAGCTCTTTCTACAGGACCTGGGGATGATGAGATCTGGAAAGAAAGGAGGGAGGGAATGTGGAGACCACCCAGTGATTGGTGAAATGGGGACACTGAGATGCAAGACTAATATGGAGAGAACTCCACATCTAGCCACCCCTCCCCACAAAGAGCCACGTTTCCAGGGGCTAGAGACTGGAAGTGGAGGGGGAAATGGGGAGATTGAACTTACCGTCCTGAGAAATCTCAGCTCCACTGTGCAGAGACGCTTCTAACACATCTCTCTCCCTTCCCTCACTTGGAAGCCCCTAGAGGGCTTGGGCTGTCTTTGACAAACAACTGGCCCTCTGCGAGAAAAGCAAGATCACCTCCGCCCTGATGTCTCCTGGTCCCGTGGCCGCCTTCTCCTCCTCTGTCATCTCCCTGGGTTCTGCCTCTCGGGTGTGGAAGCTGAACTTCCAGCGCTGCAGACTTGGGTACTTGGGAGGGCGGGGTGGGGCCTTTCTTGGCCCTCTGGCTCGGACCTTTCATAGGGCTCTTAGCTCAAGGCCTGACTCCAGGCTCCCAAAAGTCACGGAGTGGGTGGGGAGGGAGCAGAGCAAGAGGAAGTCGATTCTGTCAGCCACAGTCCTGGTCCTCCGGGGTGAAACTGGAGACTGCCCAGGGCTGGGAGGACAGAAGGACCTAGGGATGGCAGCTATCCATGGTCCTGGCCGACAGCAAGGCGTGGATGTTTAAGGCCAACAGCAGCCCGCCCATATTACAGTAAAACAGGTAAAGCAGTAAAACGGAGCTATGGTACTGAAATTGGTTTTAATTAACCCACTTGCAGGCGGGCTAATTAAAGTCTGAGTGCCGCGTTTCCTCACCTTCCAAACCATGTGTCAATTGTCAGGGTGAATCTGAAAGTCTTTCCACTTCCTGCAAGTACTATCTCCCCTTGTGAATTAAAAAGATGTTGATGCCTCCCACTCTCTTAGCCTGCCTCCTCTGAGTCCTCCTCCAGCACCATTCCCAGTTCAGGCAGAAAAGCCACATGGCCCTTTCCTGCTTTACTTGCAATCCCCAAGCCCCTGAAACTGGTCCTGAAAGTTTCAGGGTGGAATGAATTTGGGATTGGCTTAAAATTCACTGCCCTGGCCTGTAGGTCTAGGGGGATGACGCTTTAATTTTGTCAAATAAAAACCAGATCTTTGGGTCAGTGAGGTTTGAACCCCTTAAAATGACATAAATACACTACTAAGTATAAAATAGATAGCTAGTGGGAAGCCGCTATGTAGCAATGAGAGCTCAGTTCGATGCTCTGTGATGACCTAGAGGGGTGGGAGGGGAGGCTCAAGAGGGAGGGGATATATATATACATACAGCTGATTCTGTTGTTATACAGCAGAAACTAACGCAACATTGTAAAGCAATTATACTCCAATTAAAAAAGTAAAAGTGGAGCCTGTGTTTTGGTTCCATCTGAACAGAGTCTGAGCTAGGACTGAAGCATGGAAAGCGATATCTTTCAGCCCAGTGAGCTCCTGAGAGGCAAGCAAAAAGGAGGTCAGGAAACGGGACAGTACAGAGGTGGAAACATACCTGCTAAACCAACACTCCAGTGGAGGGCCCACAGAGGCAGGCACTGCCTAACTGCCCTCCCAATAATCATTTTAATGAGCCTGGTCCAGGGCTGAGCAGGAAGTAGACAGCCAAATAAATACTTGTTGAATTAAACCCAGAAAGTGCAATAAATTTTGTGTTTTTAAGCTTTGTATACTGATTGGGTCTCTCTTCTCTCTATCAAAGTATATAGCTGATGACAAATTTTGGTGGCATTTATTCTATAATCCTTTTATAAGGATACCTTCTTATAACATCCACATCTTTGAGGAACTCATTCTATTCTGCAAGAATTGTTATTTCCATCTGGTCTTCTATATTGGCTGTTCCTTGGATTGACTTTGGAGCAAAATGTTCAGAGGGGGAAATGACTTGATCATCATACCAGCTACTTTTATTTTTTTAAAAAATGATCTCTACTTCCTGCCCCTGGAAAGATAAAAAGCCTGCCCAAGGTGACCTTAAAACTGGGCAGCAGAATGAAGCTAAGTTCTCTTTTGTTGGTTCCACAGTAAAACAACATATCTAGAGAATGAAGATTTCAATTCAATTTTGTTTATGTTAACGATCTTGTAGAATGAGCACAACATGATATTCCTAGCAGAAGGAAGTGTCATTAGTAGAAGAGTGAATGCTGGCTTTTGGAGGTTATGGTTTTAAACAGTGCTGGTAATGCCATAGCTTCAGAAGGAAAAAGAAATCAGGCAATGATGTGGGAATTGCAGAAATGGGATTAAAGGAGTGAAAGTCTATGCTTTGAACTTCAAACAGGAAACTTCCATTTCAATCTCCAAAGTTATCTTTTACAAGATAGAGCTTTAGCTTTGAGTTGATGTACATTTCTTTATTTTATAGCTCACAACTTTTATGTATATGTGTACATAAATTTAGACTGTGTTGAAAGGTTTATATTCTGACTTAGTCAAACTCCTTTCTCAAGTGTAAACCAAATAGTCTTTATGTAGGGCACTTCCACAATTATCCATCTCTTTGGGAAAAAATGGGCCAATTGGAATCTTGTTATTTGACCAAGACAACCACAATAATAATAATAACCAAATTTCATGGGAGTTCATTTGTGCTTTATGTCAGCACAATAATCTGGGGGATCAGATCAGATCAGTCGCTCAGTCGTGTCCGACTCTTCGCGACCCCATGAACCACAGCACGCCAGGCCTTCCTGTCCATCACCAGCTCCCGGAGGTCACCCAGACTCACACCCACCAAGTCAGTGATGCCATCCAGCCATCTCATCCTCTGTCGTCCCCTTCTCCTCCTGCCCTCAATCCCTCCCAGCATCAGAGTCTTCTCCAATGAGTCAGCTCTTCGCATGAGGTGGCCAAAATACTGGAGTTTCAGCTTTAGCATCATTCCTTCCAAAGAAATCCCAGGGCTGATCTCCTTCAGAATGGACTGGTTGGATCTTCTTGCAGTCCAAGGGACTCTCAAGAGTCTTCTCCAACACCACAGTTCAAAAGCATCAATTCTTCGGCGCTCAGCCTTCTTCACAGTCCAGCTCTCACATCCATACATGACCACAGGAAAGACCATAGCCTTGACTAGGTGAACCTTTGTTGGTAAAGTAATGTCTCTGCTTTTGAATATGCTATCTAGGTTGGTCATAAATCTGGGGGAAATTGAGGGCAAACAGAGAAGGGGATGGCAGAGGATGAGATGATTAGCTAGCATCATTGACTCAATGGATGTGAATTTGAGCAAACTCCAGGAGATAGTGAAGGAGAAGGAAGCCTGGAGTGCTACAGTCCATGAGGTCACAAAGAGTCAACTTAGAGACTGAACAATAGCAATAAATAAACATTTTAAATTGTTATAATGTTACTAAAAATGTTATTTGATTTATGTGGTAATCTTATAAAGTGAGCATACCTCTTCCCCATTTTACAGAGGAGGAAACTGTGACTCAGGGAGATTAAGAGTCTGTCAAAGTAGGTTCAACCTGATGGAAAAACTGGCATTTGAATCAGGGTCACCAGAGCAGTGCTACTGAAAGATGCTATGTCTTCCGATCTCAAATGTGGGTGTGTACCGTTAACAAAAATATGATGCCTGACTTTCATCTGTATAATGCATTGTTACCAAGGGGACCATGACCCACTGGTCCATCCTGCCTTGCCTTTACCCTATTCAGCCTGTAGTGAGCAAGACAGTTTGCCGCTTCATCTGTGTACTTACTCCTCTACTTTTATCCCCCCTTCTCCTTACTTTTGCTTAGTGAAATGATAGCCTTAAGGTTTTCTATCCTCTTCCAAGTCATGGCACCCCACTCCAGTACTCTTGCCTGGAAAATCCCATGGATGGAGGAGCTTGGAAGGCTGCAGTCCCTGGGGTCGCTGAGGGTCAGACACGACTGAGCAACTTCACTTTCACTTTCCTGCATTGGAGAAGGAAATGGCAACCCACTCCAGTGTTCTTGCCTGGAGAATCCCAGGGACGGGGGAGCCTGGTGGGCTGCCGTCAATGGGGTCACACAGAGTCAGACACGACTGAAGTGACTTAGCAGCAGCAGCAGCAGCAGCCAGGTCAGTGATTCCCCGAGCTGGGAGTGGGTACTGTCCGCGGTGCTGAGACACTCAGCTTCGGGAAACTTAGATAAATAGGGCCCTTTCCCTTTACTTATACCTTCTTCCCAGGTGGCGCTAGTGGTAAAGAACATGCCTGCCAATGCAGAAGACAAGAGAGACTCAAATTCAATCCCTGGGTCAGGAAAATCCCCTGGAGGAGGAAATGGCAACCCGCTCCAGTATTCTTGCCTGGAAAATTCCAAGGACAGAGGAGCCTGGTGGGCTACAATCCATAGGACTGCAGAATCAGAGACAACTGAGTGACTTAGCATGCACTCCTCCACTCCAACCTCAGGCACATTTTCTCTTATCTGGCACTTCATGGTCATAACACCACCATTCTGTAATCTGCTGTTTTGTAATCCCAGACTTCCCTGTGCACTGGGAAGTTATTTTCTCCCCCAAATGACACTCTTACAGGAGCCTCTTGTCTCCCTCCCTTTCCCAAGGACATTCTGAGGATGGGAAGTTTAGGAAAGGTTCAGCTTCCTCATTTGGAAATTTGATTTTTTGTTTAGGCCAAAGAAATGGAACTTAGCAGTCTCCACTGCTTTAGTGCTGGTGGGCGTGAGGAATATTTGGATGCTAGAGACAATTGAAAGCCTTACTAAGCCAACAGTTACCCTTTGCAAGTACTGCTATTGTTCCAAGCTGATTCTCTCCTTGTGGGTGGTGTCAATGGCTGGAGGCTCTCAAAAAAAAAATGCTTTAAAACATGCTCCCCCCACCTCCAAGTATGTCCTATGTACCTTTATCTGTAGAGACCTTAACTCAGCCCCCAACTCATCTTTTGTAAAGACTCTTAGAGGTCAAAGGAATGGGGTGTGTGTGTGTATGATAGAATGAATTTCTTTTCAAAGAAACCCAAGGGCCACATTTTTGAAAAGAGAGCCACAAGGGAAAAACTGAAAACAAAGGAATGTACATTCCTTATCATTTCTTTCTAAGTCTAAACTCTACTCTCCCCTGACAACTCACAAGGAACAATGACAGTAAGCCTTTCACCAACACTCTCTCCATTTGAAAGGTGATTGCAGAAAAAGACAGGATGCAGCTGACATTTTTTGAAAACCTGTAGGAATAAAGAAGCCTCAGAGAAGACTTAAGTTTATTTCTTCTTTAATAGATAGTTTTTAATTTGCTTCTGGGAAGAATAAACTATAGACATCCAAAGCATGTAGTAATTTTAATAACCTCAATGAAAGAAACTGATTTGGGGGCATCACCTCCCTCCTAAGAATGATCTGAGAAAAAATATACACTGCAGTTCACGTGAATCACCATTCACATTTTAGCCATTTATACAGACCTGAAAACAAGCAGGTATTATTTTTGTTGCAGTTTCATCTCCTTTTGGGTCCATCTCTCAGTGAGGTACATTTTGTCTCTTTATTTTTCATAGGTGTTTTATTACTCAGAGATTATTGTCATAAATGAAACAGTGTGCAAGACACATACAAAACAAATATTGTTAAAGAGTAACCCTGAACAATGATAAACAAGGTTATAGATGAGTTGTATAGACCCTGGAGAGCTAGAATCAATTTTCCCTGCAATTGCTTCTTATCTGAACTTATTCTTTTAAAATAATTGTGCTTACTACAGGTGAAAAGGTAAACTGTGCCTTGAAGCTAGCAAAGTTAAAAGTAAGACTATAAATGAGGTAAAAATTCAAGGCACAGAAACTACTAGTTTCATTTCTAACATGTATCAAATCTACTATGGCTTATAGTTTTTGAAACTGAATGGGAAAGCTATTAAAAGGCAGCGATCATGTGTGTGTGTATGTGTGTGTGCAGACTTCATTGAGAAGTGAAAGTTTTGATCACATTTTTTTTCCTTCTTATTTTGAACAGTCCATACTTTACTAAGCTTTCTTATTTTGTCTCCTGTGATTTTTTTGCAATCTTTAGACAAGTCACTTATTGCCTTCTGACCATCTTAGCCCCACTGTGGATAACTCTGAAGTTTCACCAAAGAATTTTTGTCCCCTTTATTAATTGACATTTATTAAGACCTTCCAAGGTCTTCCCTGCTGGCGCAGACAGTAAAGAATCCATCTGCTAAGCAGGAGACGCAGGTTCAGTCGCTGGGTGGGGAAGATCCCCCGGAGAAGGAAATGGCAAACCATTCCGGTATTCTTGCCTGGGAAATCTCATGGACAAAGGAGCCTGGCAGGCTACAGTACAGGGGGTTACAAAAGAGTTGGACATGACTTAGCAACTAAGCAACAACAAGCATTTCTAAATGTCAGTTGTTGAAGCAGTGTAAGATACAAACTACCTAGCCATAACCTAGCTTAAACAGGAGATAACATTTTTCTTTTAAAAAGTCATAGCCTAGAATAATATTTTTCAATAGATTTTAAAAGGGAAAATCACAAGTTTAGTTGTTCTCAAATTTTTCTTGCAAAATAGTTTATTTGTGAGAGACAATCTCACTACACTCCTTATGATTAAACTCAGAAAAAGTTTTAAAGATTAAAGAGTATTGCGCATCTACCATGTGTGACATGCCAAGGCTTTCCAGAGGTAAAAAAGATAATAAAGGTTCTTGACTTCATGAAGATGATATTTTAGTGGTAGATTCTCTGAAGCACAACTAAATGATATAACTTAGAAATTTAGAATTAAAATTTAGTTTCCTCCTTTCAGAAATTTACTGAACACTGATACTACACAGTTTTAATATTCTTCCATATATTTATTTTTTGGGGACATAGCAAGATTAGTTGTCAGTAAAACATTACTATTGTTTCCTTAAAAACTGTGTATTGAACAAATAATAATACTAACACATAGAAATATACTGAATCCAATTGCTGTACCTTTTATATCCAGATGAAATAAGCTAAGTACTGAGTAACACATGAAAATTTCAGAGACTAGCTTCCATCGAATACATAATTTCTTCCTGCCTAAGCTTTCACTTAGAACACACTAAATTATCTTCAGTAGGACTAAAAATCACTATAAAATAAAATAGCCAGTATAAAATACTTTATAATATTTCAGTACCAAAATCAAGAAATGTTCTAACTTACATTTAATGTGAAGTAAAGAAACAGCTTGGAGAAGGAAAAGGCAACCCACTCCAGTATTCTTGCCTGGAAAATCCCATGAACAGAGTAACCTGCGCTACAGTCCTTGGGGTTGCAAACAGTTGGACACAACTTAGCAACTGAGCAGAGCAAAAAAATAGTTATCAAAATAGTTCCTTTGTAGGGTATTTGAACCCTAGATGAACACCAGAGAAAAAGTCCACTTCCAGTTTTAGAATAATAGCTTGTCAATGAGTTTTTCAGAGGCATGAGGAAATAGAGAAAAGAAAATCCCCCTTTCAAAGCAATGAAACTGCAGACACATTCAGACCAAATTGTTCTTTTCACCCATCTGGCATACTTGGGCAGGTTTTATTACACCCATTAATAGATTAGTGACAGCTGTTTAAAGACACATGTTAGCATTTGAATTATATTTCAAGGCTGGAAGGGATCTTGATTCATCCAGTTTAACTCCTCATTGTCAGAGTAAAACCAACATCCAAAGAGGAGAAGTGACTTATGCAAGATGACATCATTAGCAAGTGGCAGAACTGACCACCAGAAATCAGGGCTTCTCAAACTTGAGGTACCCAGTAGATTGGCTGGGCATAAGAGAATAAACTGTAGTGCTTAAAAACACAGGTCTCTGTGTCCCATCCCCAGATATTTTATTTGGGTAAAGACCCTAACACTGGGAAAAAGTGAGGGATGGAGAAGAAGCAGGGGCAGAGGATGAGATAGTTGAATGGTATCACTGACTCTCAATGGACATGAGTTTGAGCAAACTCAGGGAGACTGTGAAGGAGAGAGTAGCCTGGCATGCTTCAGTCCATGGGGTTGCAAAGAGTCAGATGTGGCTGAACAACAACAAGGCTCGGATTGTGCCTAGGATTTACTGCTGATAATGATACAACTGGTCTGAGAATCACACTTGCAGAAGTATTATAAAAATCATTGATGATTTAACTATTTCCATGATAAAATGATAAAGTGGTGTGAGAATTTCAAACCAAAGCTTTTAAGACACTGCTTTTTTCCCCATTGTTTCTTATATTTGTGTAGTCACATAAAATGCACAACCAACAGAAGTCAAAATCTGTCAACTGCCCAGCTTGACTTAGATTATCACAATGATCCCCTGTAATGGATGGGAAATCTGAAACTCTGATCATTCTTTCACGTTATAAGTTTATCCAGCTAATATATTTCTAAGGCAATGAGACGATTATTTCATTCCAAGAAACTACAAAATTGAGAAACCGCTAAAGTTTTTCTTAATGTATTTAAAATTCTAACATTTGTTGAAGTTTTGCTATTTAATAATGTATTAATTCAATGAATATTTACTGAAAATCTACCAGCTGGGATTTTAATTAACATCTATTGCATTTTAAAGGGACTTCTTGGGTAGTGCTAGTGGTAAAGAACCCACCTGCCAATGGAGGAACCTTAAGAGACTTGGATTCTATCCCTGGGTTAGGAAGATCCCCTGGAGGAAGAAATGGCAACCCATTCTAGTATTCTTGCCTGAAGAAACCCATGAACAGCGGAACCTGGTGGGCTACAGTCCATGGGGTTGCAAAAAGTCAGACATGACTGAAGTGACTTAGCATGTATGTATTGCATCTTAAATGTCTTCAAAATGTCTCCCCAAACAGACTTGACAATGATTGGAAAATGATACTGCAAGTTGAATCAGATGGAAAGTTCTACCACCTTCCATACCAGTGTTTATGATTATAATAAAACATACAGAAATATTTTGATATTACATTATGAATTTTAATATTTGTATTGATTTTAATAGGCTTCTGAATTAAAGAAAATCTACATAGACAAAATAACAAAGCAGTAAGTAGAATCATAGTTCCCTGAAACAGAAAAAGACTTTTATAGGTTAAAATTTATATTAAATCCAGAAATTCAATTCTGATAGGCTTGTGTTTCACAGTGAGGGATATATCCCTTTAGGAATTCTCTACAGTAAATGAAAGTATTTAGGAAGGTTGAATAAAACAGGTCCCGAATTTTCATTAACTTTGATGAAATGTGACAGGTTACTGATTTTTAATTCAATTCAGAGTATGAGATTATCATCTCTAAATCATAGATGATCCCAAAATATCTACCATTATGCTTTTGGGTATTATTAATATGCTGTCATTTCATATGATTTTATTTGTTGACCCGCCAACTTGCTCTCGAAAGGATTTAAGGCTGTCATTTTGAATTAATACTTGTTTTTTACACTTTTTAAGATGAAATAAAAGAAGTAGGTGGATTTTCATTGAGAGATTCTCAGTTTAGGTTCTGTCCGTGACTTCACTTTAATTTCTGGAGGGCACTGCAAAGGATCTCAACTTCACCTGCAAAGAAAAACAAAGGAACCATTTATACTGTAAACAAACACCCTTCAAGTATCTGCAGTGTGTAAAAGGCTAGGGAATCAGTGGGGTGTGTGGATACACTAGGTATTACCCCAATCTTGAAGGAGCTGACAGCTTAGTTAGGGTGATAAAATCTGAGCAATTACAGATGATTCCAAGTTGTAGGAAGTGCTAAAGAGCTATTAATGTAATTAAGCTTCCTCTTTCCATAGTCTATTTCTCAGAGAAGGAGTTAATAGTTTTCTCCCCAAGGAAATCACTAGCTTTTCAGTTTCCTTTTCACATGACCATCTACAGATGCTCGCAAGGGGCTAAGCCACAGAACCTGAAAGTAGGGTCCACATAGCCCCCCATCCTCACTCCATGTCAGAATTCACTGGGGCTTCATTACAAATACAAATCCCTGACTCATATCACACATTCAGGGAATTTAGTCTGGGAGGACAACTCAGGACTATCCATTTCTAACTAGCTCTCCAAGTGATTCTAAGACACACGAGGTTGGCAAAGGCATGGTCTAAGCAGATAACTCAGCCTAGATTGCCAGACCACCAGACTAAGGAAGGTATGATGGAGTCACTTTCATTCCTGTAGGTTCTCACATGGGGCCACAAGTACATAGACTCTTCATAGAAGAAGAAGGGGACTTGAAGTCAGACCAGCCTTATTCCTGCCTAGGTCCTGAGGACAGTATAGAGATGATGGGGCCTTACATAAGGTCACAAAACTCTAAGGACCCTCCAGTTCCTAAATCTGTCATTCAGTGATTTTTAGAAACCTCTTATAAATAATAGTCTTTGAAAGTATTTTCGCTTTCTCAGGGGAAATGAGAAAGAGAGAGAAAAAAAAAAAAACAGCTATGGCCTAACCCTTCTCTCTCACACCCCAGCCTCCAAAGCCCTTGGCTGGCCTCTTTGGTGAACAGAATATTCCAGCTGAGTGTTCAAGATGGTATCTATGGGAGGGAATCAGCCTTGGACTTTATCAAAATGGCTCATTATGGGAGGGAGGCCATACCTGATGTGAACGAGTATAATAGGCTATACATATTAGCAGTGGTCTCAGGCAACATCACAGGGGTAGAGAGGGATATGCAAAGTCCACCAGCCCTTCTGGCCTTTGTTAGCACATTTTTACAGATAGAAACTCCCCACCCCTTGGACTAGAACTTCTCCCTTTAAGCTTGATCCTTTGTGGTTTTGTCCATTCATTCAATAGCTCTTAAGTACCTAATATGATTTTTAGGAATATGGATAACTGCTGGGGATTTGAGAGCAAACCTGACATGGCCCTCTGCTAAAGTCTAGTTGGAGAGACAGACAAGCAAACAATTATGAAATAAAAATAAAATAAAAAACCTATGATAAGTGCTCTGAGAGAGGGATCTATGCGAAGGCCAAAACCTAGGAGGGACACCCAAACCAAGCTTACCCTAAGAAGAGACATGTATGAAGATTAAAAGATGAACTGGGATGAGGTCCCTAAATGAGAGTATTTTAAACAAAAACTGTATAGGCAAAGGCCAGGGGAAAGCATGGGAACTAAGAGCTGGTTAGTGTTACTCGCGGGGAATTTGAAGACTAGAAAGAATCGGGAGATGAACACAATAGCACAATGATTTTTTAAGAACAATTATTATAATATTCTTCTTGTCCAGAAAAAATAAAAGGTCAGTAGATGAACTACTCTGTGGTTGATAAAGTAGATAAAATCTATCCTTAGGAGCTGGTATTCCAGGCAGAGTAAGGTCCAGTGGACACTTAGAGGGAAAGGGGTGAAAATGCAAAGGAGAAAGAGGAACGTGGCAGTGACAAGCCAGGGTGGAAAGGCGATGGGTCATCGGAGGTGGCGTGGGTCCAGGAAGGTCAAAGCATAAAGGACACTCAAGGCTATTCTGGCTTTTTATTGCTAAGTTAGTCAGTGGCTTCCCTGGAAATGCTTTTCTTAAATATTTAATACATTTCTTAGTGTTCCTCTGACGAAGGTAAGAAAACACAATCCTCTATGAGAGAATGGCTTCGGAGGGTATATGTTACTTACTACTGATGGAGTCAGCCAAAATCTTAAGTTGCTGGGTGTTGTCCAAGACCTCAATCCGTTGAGTGTATGGGTCATAATGAACTGAGAAGGGCCGTGGGATTGTGGCAGCAAAGTTTCTGAAACCAAAATCATAGGTCTGAGTGAAAGCTACCATTTGGGGAAAAATAATTTTAAAAGATTTTTCAGTGGCATTCACTTGGTTATTAGTAGCATTGAAACCTCACCAGTGGCTTTAGTACTGGGCTAAGAAGTGAAATGGAGTTTTAGGTCCTCTTTGGGAAGCCTTTGTATGTGGTAGGTGTGTCTGTGTATATACAAGCACACTTATGCACATGCCTCCAAAATGTCAGAAGTAGCTTACAATAAAAACACAGTATACAATAAGACCAAATTCTTATCATTAAATAAAATAAAAGGAGTAAGTAAAATCTAGCCAAAGAATGTTATAGAAGAAAAAAAAAGCTCTGAGATGCTTGACTATCAATGCAAAGAAAGAAACATGGTTCCCAAAGTTGAAGACAACACTATGAATGAAACTCAACATGGACTGAGGGCCTCCTATGTTTGAGAACCATAGCAAGTTTCAACTGTTTTATACTCTTAGCATAAATTAGTCTTAGCACTAAATTAGTCTTCATAAAAACCTTAAGAGGAAGGTATCATTTTACTATTCCCATTTTACGATGAGGAAACTGAGGCTTGAGGAAGCTAAATAACTACTAAGGCCATGCTGGCAATACATTATAAAGAAGGGAAAGGACACAGGTAGTTTGAATCTGGCCTGGCCCGCTCACTTCCCTGCCTCCCTGGTGCATCATTCCTGGGCCTGGGAGGAATCTTTGACTTCCCTGATGGCCCAGATGGTAAAGCGTCTATCTACGATGCAGGAGACCCGGGTTCGATCCCTGAGTTGGGAAGATCCCTTGGAGAAGGAAATGGCAATCCACTCCAGTACTATTGCCTGGAAAATCCCATGGACAGAGGAGCCTGGTAGGCTGCAGTCCATGGGGTCGCAAAGAGTCGGACACGACTGAGCGACTTCACGTTCACGTTTATGGATGCATGAAGAATAAGCGGTTAAGTATCCTTCCCCATCTCCTCTTCGGAAAAAGCTTTCTCAGTGCAGCTGGTGACATGAACCAGAATAGTAGTAGACGCCTGTGGCTCTGCCTGCTCTTCCAATCCTCCCTCTTATTCCCAGGCGCCCCTTGTTTTTTCTTTGGGGAATTGACCTCCCCCACTGGAGGTATATGAGTTGGGCTGTCAGTCTGAGGCCCACTCAGCCATCCTCAAGTCAAGTAGCAGGTGTGTGAACAAACTCAGCCCTGTCTCTGCTAGAACTTGAATACCGAATTTGAAAATGGTTGGCATCGGTTTCTTTTAGTCGGGATGCTGCTCTAAGGGTATCCCAGAGATGCTCAGATCTTTTCCTTTTTTGAACTGTGTTCTTTAGAATTCTCTTTCATTCTGTGAGCCAGCTCTCAGCAGATGAGAGCTTTTGTGTCTCCTCTGGACTCTAGACACTAGCAGTGAGTGAGTGCGCTCCGTCATGTCCAACTCTCTGCCACCCCATGGACTATATAGCCCACCAGGCTCCTCTGTCCATGGGATCTTCCAGGCAAGAATACTGGAGTGGGTTGCCATTTCCTCCTCCAGGGGATCTTCCTGACCCAGGGAATGGACCCGCGTCTCCTGCATTGCAGGCAGGTTCTTTACCACTGAGTCACCAGGGGAAGTGGACACTAGCAGAGCTGGTGGGATTTCAAAGAGAGGCCCATGTCCTGGCAAGGTCTTCCCTGTTGGCCTGGGGCTGATCACTTCCTGAAGGGCCTGTCCATATGGGAATCTCAGTGCAATTCAGCAGTTAAGAGTACTGGTTCTGAGTTCTACTGCCTGAGTCCAAACCCTGGGCCAGCCCCTTACTAGCTATATGACTCTGAGTGAGTTACTTACCCCTTCAATGTCTCTGTACCCCTATCTGCAATTTGTGGTCTTACTTCATGACTAAATGATGAATATCTGAAAAGCACTGAGAACAGTGTCTGATACAAAATAGCTACCAGGCATCTCGAAAAGTGAAAGTGTTAGTCGCTCACATGTGTCCAACACCATGGCATGTAGCCCACCAGGCTCCTTGGTCCATGGGACTCTCCTGGCAAGAATACTGGAGTGGGTAGCCATTCCCTTCTCCAGGGGATCTTCCAGACCCCAGGGGTTGAACCCATGCCTCGTTCATTGCAGGTGGATTCTTTACTGTCTGAGCCACCTTACCTGTAACTATAATTACCTTGGTGGAATAATGCATGAATTCATGAAAATCCATAACCCTAAAGGAGTCCCAGCAATGGCAGAGTGGAACCTTTAGGGCTACAGGAAGACTAGGTTCCCAGTAAGGGTGAAAATTTAGGAGAAAAATGGGGAAGAATGGCAGGAAGGACCTAAGGGCCCTGGAGAAAACAGTAAAGGGAGTCATTTGGGGTCGAAGAAAGTACATTTGTGGGCTACCATTTTACTGTTGGTAACCTAAGCCTGGTGCATTCAAAGCTGACATGCCCAGCTTCATGGGATTCCAGAAGCCTGTAAGACTTACATTTATTATGCATCACTGCTAAGATATAACAAAAGAAGTGGTAAAAATGTATTCATGGTTGCCCTAAGTAGACCCTCTGCCCAGCCTATCTCCCACTGGGAGCAGTGTGGCTCTAGCAGGTTGATGACAGGGCCATCTTCTTGGAGGGCTGAGAGTCTCAGAGTCCTGGTCCCACTCCACCAGCCTGGTGCTGAACTGCCTCTGAGATTGGCACATTTGCCAGTTACTCACTGATTCAGAAGATGAGATGGTTGGATGGCATCACGACCCAATAGACATGAGTCTGAGCAAACTCCAGGAGACAGTGAAGGACGAGCAGGTCTGGTGTGCTGCAGTCTGTGGGGTCTCAAAGAGCCTGACATGACTTAGCAACTGAACAATAGCAATACTGAGTGCTTGCTATGTGTCTGGCACTGTTCCTGAAGTGGAAGGAAAGAACAGAAAGGACAAAACTCCCTATCCTCATGGACCTTAAATCATACAAGATTTTAGACATTAATAAGTACTAGGGAGACAAGTAAATCACACAGTGGGTAAGGATTACTAGGGGGACAGCTGGGTAGTGATTTTAAGTAAGTTGTTTAGAGAAAGACACACAAAAAAGGTTAAATGTGGGTAAAGGCGTCAAGGCTGTATATTGTCACCCTGCTTATTTAACTTATATGCAGAGCACATCATGAGAAACGCTGGGCTGGAAGAAGCACAAGCTGGAATCAAGATTGCCAGGAGAAATATCAATAATCTCAGATATGCAGATGATACCACCCTCATGGCAGAAAGTAAAGAGGAACTCAAAAGCCTCTTGATCAAAGTGAAAGTGGAGAGTGAAAAGGTTGGCTTAAAGCTCAACATTCAGAAAATGAAGATCATGGCATCTGGTCCCATCACTTCATGGGAAATAGATGGGGAAACAGTGGCAACAGTGTCAGACTTTATTTTTCGGGCTCCAAAATCACTGAAGATGGTGACTGCAGCCATGAAATTAAAAGACACTTACTCCTTGGAAGAAAAGTTATGACCAACATAGGTAGCATATTCAAAAGCAGAGACATTACTTTGCCAACAAAGGTCTGTCTAGTCAAGGCTATGGTTTTTCCTGTGGTCATGTATGGATGTGAGAGTTGGACTGTGAAGAAGGCTGAGTGCCGAAGAATTGATGCTTTTGAACTGTGGCGTTGGAGAAGACTCTTGAGAAAGTCCCTTGGACTGCAAGGAGATCCAACCAGTCCCTTCTAGAGGAAATCAGCCCTGGGTGTTCTTTGGAAGGAATGATGCTAAAGCTGAAACTCCAGTACTTTGGCTACCTCATGTAAAGAGTTGACTCATTGGAAAAGACTCTGATGCTGGGAGGGATTGGGGGTAGGAGGAGAAGGGGACGATAGAGGATGAGATGGCTGGATGGCATCACTGACTCAATGGATGTGAGTCTGAGTGAACTCTGGGGGTTGGTGATGGACAGGGAGGCCTGGTATGCTGCAATTCATGGGGTCACAAAGAGTTGGACACGACTGAACGACTGAAATGAACTGAACTGAACTGAAAGGCTGAAGAGAGGGGAGGGGTGAGTTATGCAAGTATGTGGGAGACTAAAGTGACAAGGGACTTCTTTGGGTGGGAAGACACCTAGGGCTGTTGAAGGGGGTACCTCTGTGGCTGCTCTGAACATAGCAGAGTTCATGGGTGGACCTGGTGGCTACACTGAGCAAGGATAAGGTGGTACGCCTGTCTGCAGGGCTCATCATGTTCAGCTACTAAGCTATGAAATGGGGTCCTGCAAAGGAAGGCACTTCTCTCAACAGGGAGCGGAAAGACACAGGGTGGGGACAGAATACTGTCCGACGCACGCTGCTGCTGTAGACACTGGAGTCCATTCTCCTGCCCAACCTCCCTCAGGCCGGCAGCACCAGGTCGAGTCAGGAGGTCCCAAGGGCTGCTGAACCACCGTGGTTACCATCTCACCTCACTTTCTCCTTGGCATCATTAAAACTCTCAGCCACATAATACAGAGGCTGGAACTCTGTGATCGTATACTCCTGGACAGCGGTCTTCTCCAGTTCCAGAGGAAGGAGCTTCGGCTTGCCTGATAGGCAATACTGCAGGTCCCAAATGGAAAGTCATCATGGTTACGTCAGGGCTGCTGGTCCCTGCTGCATCCCCTAGGCTATTTGTGCATCCCCTCCCACCTTATCCTGATTCCTTCCATACCCTAGTCCCAATGCAGGTGAACTAAATTATTTGCACATACTAGACAGTAATCAGGATCAAAAGGAATATTTTACCCCAACCATTTTCAGGTAAGGTGATCAACAGAGGGTGTGGGAGCAGCCACATTTTCTGGCATGTGTTTGCCTATGTCCCAATGCACAGTTCAACCCTAGATTCAGCAGGCCCCTCTGGTCTGGAGACCTATGTATCTGCAGTTCAATTTCAATTTCTAAATCCCACAGTCATGACCAAATCATAGCTGCTAAGAGGTCAATCACTTGAGGAGAAACTCCAAGGTTCAGTTTCAAAGTGGATATAAGAGGGTTTTGATAGCACAAACAGAAAATGAATGGTGTGCTGTACCTACCACTCCCAAATCCATCCATAGTTCCTGTTCAGTTCATACCTGTAATTCACCAAAGGATGATAGGAGCCCAGCACCATATGCCTTTATGGAGTCTCCTTGCTTGCAGAGCCCAAACTCCACAGTAAACCAGTAAATCTGAAATGGAAAGTCAAGTTGAAAGTGTACACAAGAAAGCAGCAGGTGACCCAGGGCCAGAGACAAGGTGCCCAGGTGGGAGCTTGTGCAGGTCTGTTCTCTGAATCAGCCTGACCTGGGGTCATCGTTTTGTGTGCTATGCCTTACCCTATCCAGTTACCTGTTGAATTAAGAGTTGGCTGAATGCAAGATGCTGAAGCTGAAACTCCAATACTTTGGCCACCTGATATGAAGAATTGACTCCTTGGAAAAGACCCTGATGCTGGGAGGGATTGGGGGCAGGAGGAGAAGGGGATGACAGAGGATGAGATGGCTGGATGGCACCAACTCAATGGACATGAGTTTGAGCAGGCTCCAGGGAATGACAGGGAGGCTGGTATGCTGCAGTCCATGGGGTTGCAAAGAGTCAGACATGACTGAGTGATTGAACTGAACTGAACTGAATGCACGATATGATGGGAAGTTGTGGGAGAGTATTAAGGAAGCCCCCAAAGGATACCCCCCAACAAGCCACTCTCTATGACAGGAACTCCTCCACCCCTTCTGCTTTCTTCTCTGTGGCATCAGCTAGAGGGAGTTGCTTCCCCAAGTTGGCTGGAGTTACCAGACAATCCCATCAGACTCAGTGGGAGGTAGGGAATTGGGTCATGATAGAATCAGTGAGGGAGTATCCTGTCATCTGTGTGGCTGAACCACGCCAACTCCATTTTGTCAGCTCCATCTAAGCCTGAAGTCCTAACCCCATCCTTTTCTGCATGGTTGAACTTTAGTCTACTCACAAGGACTGCACCAGATAAGTTCCTCATCAACTTTTACCTTTCTTATCTGATATAAAAACTTCATCTGACATATAAAAACTTTTGCTGAGGCAGATGGGTAATGCCTCACAAGAAATAATGGTCATGAGACCTTCAGGGAGAGGAAGAAAAACCCCTAACTCCTGACAGTGTGAACCTGCTTCTCCCTTAGTAATCAGATTCTATCCTTAGCTTTGGCCCCTTTAATTAATTAACTAATAAATTTTAATTTGGCTGCACTTGATCTTGTAGCGTTGGCCCCTTTAACCCCCCGTACCCTTTTTTGTGGCATAGAGTGTGGTTGCCAAAGCCTCTGGCTGCTGTCTACCCACCCTTTCCTGTGTGTAAGTTACCCACAATAAACTTCATCACTGCATTTTATTGAGTTATCTGCTTCCTTATTTGGCCTCAAAGTTCTAAGGTTATTATTCAATATCCCCACCATCCAACAATCTGTGTTAAAACCCTGTCAGTCACTGTACTCAGCCTCCCAAATAACCAAGTCTTTTTCTTTCAATAGCTCCCAGTGCAACATGTCCCAGATAAATGGCTTGGGAAATAAGGTCCTAGAATTGATTCCCGGGTCAGAAACATCCGCTGGAGAAGGGATAGGCTACCCACTCCAGGATTCTCAGGCTTCCCTTGTGGCTCAGCTGGTAAAGAATCCACCTGCAATGTAGGAGACCTAGGTTTGACCCCTGTTGGGAAGATCCCCTGGAGAAGAGAAAGGCTACCCACTCCTGTATTCTGGTCTGGAGAATTCCATGGACTGTATAGTCCATAGGATCGCAGAGAGTCAGACACGAGTGAGTGACTTTTACTTTCTTTCCTACTATAGGGCCAAGAGAAAGCCAAGGCCCAGGGTTTCTAGGTAAGTCTGTTTATTGCATTAGAGAATGTGAAACCTGGGAAGGCTGTCAGAACTGAGTCAGCCTGAGCTCCTCACACACAGATGAGACATCTTTAGCCCAGAGAGGTCAAGTTACATACATACAGTGACACAGCATCTCAATGGCAGACCAAGGGGCCCAAGACTATTCCCAGATCAGTATATTAATAATAAGATTACTTGTGAGAAGCTAGGTTGGTGATGAATACTTTTATCACAATTACAGCAGGTAACTTAATGCTCTGTGTTTGAGTTTATTTTTTTCTTACAAATGAGAGATTCTATCAAGTTCTGCAGTTTCCTTGAAAGTTGCTTTTTGTATCACCACAGTATCTGGCATTTAAAAACTTACATCCACACAAATTTAACTCTTTTGATCCTCAAGATCCTCATGATGTACTTTTGAGATGGAAATGATATAAACAATTGTATCCATTTTTAGAGGTGAGGGTGCAAAAGCTACTTGCCCAGGGTCTCAGAGCAGCTGGGCAGTGAGAAAGGGTCTGGGAGGTTTCAACCTTCTCTTAAATTAAATTCACAAACTTCTAAACGGATATATCATAATGGCGGGGAAGCCTGGAGTGCTGTAGTCCATGGGGTCGCAGTCAGTCAGACACAACTGAGCAACTGAACTGAACTGAATGATATGTGGGCATTAATCTGTAGTCCCTAGTTCCATTATAAAGTTTTATTTCTTATCTTCCAAGCTAAGCATATTATTTAAAAATGTGGCTTAGAGGTTAGGGAGGGAATCACTCAAGTTGGAAAGGGGTCTACAGGAAGGAAAGCCCCTGCTGTGCAGAGTTGCTCATCCATGGTGTCTATGGATGACAGTCATCACACCCCTGGGGAAGAGAGTGTTTGGTTAGAAGGGAAAAGCCAGTTCCCACTTCTACCTTGGATCTGAGAAAGGAAAGATCCAATGCTGGCTCCAGTGTCAGGGAGAAAGTAAATATTTTCCTTTTCAAAGCTGTGAATCTAGACGACTACCTATGCACTCAAGGGGGTTCTCAACGACTATCATTATAGCCTGTTGGTGCTTTTAAGACATACTGTTTAAAGTTACATGTAAACATCTGCATGTAGTTTATTTCAAAATCAAACCACTAAGAAGTCGTCAAAATGTGAAATGTCACTTGTGCAAATGTAAGCAAGGCATTCAGATTTTTTCTTTTTTCAAATGATCTGGCTTTCAGGAAAACAGCAAAGTTTCAAAGACCCGAGACATTCCCACCATCCACCAGGGAGAGAGGGTACTTACTGTTGCAAGTTTCTCAATGTACTCATCAGGTGCACCCAGGGAGGCAAGGCCGATCTCCTGTAATGGCAGAGAAACCGGCACTGACATGGCAGGGGTCTGCTGACCATCAACCTTGACCCTCAGATCCAACCGTGTATTTGACCACAAGAAGGGGATGGGTGGCTAGATACCTTCAGAAGGGCCCAGGTAGACTCTTAACTGTTCTGTCAAGGCTTCTCTGACCACGCGTCATAGAATCACAGATCTCAAGGATGGAGGCCTTTCTCCATCACTTGGTCCTCTATTCACTTTACAAAAGAGAAAACCGAGGCACAGAGAAAAGAGATGACCTGCTCAAGGTCACACGGTAGGTTGTGTCTAACATTTCAAGTCCTGATACCCTTCCACAGTTCAAGTGGAATATTCCTGGTGCACTAGATGGGACTTCATCAAGCCCCCTGAAGATAACATAGGAGACTTGCTATGAAGTGCTTGACATCTGTCCAGGTATATGCATAGCTGGAGAGTAAGATGTCACAGGCCATCTCATCACAGCTCCCAACTCAGAAGCCCCTAGTGGTCTCTGTCTCTTTTATAGCATTTGCTCCAGACTGATTTGCAGCAGACAAAGCACACACACACACACACACACACACATATACACATGTGTGTGTGTGTGTGCATATATATTCCTTTCCTACTAATATGCATTCATTCATTCCAAAAATATTTATTGAATGCCTTCTATGTGACAGGCAATGTACGAAATTGATAAAGATCCCTGACTTTTACATTTAAGTGGATAAACAGTAAATAATAAACATGTTAAAGGTGATAAATTCTTCAGAAAGAAGAAACAAAAGGAGAAAGGGACAAGGGGGATCCAGAGTGCCAGAGAAGAAGGGGTGAGGTCTGGGGCTTTGATTGCCCTATCCTTCATCTTCTGTTTTTGGCTGTATTAGGTCTTCGTTGCAGCTTGCAGGCTCAGTAGGTGCGGCATGCAGCTTCTCTAGGCGTGCGGGATTAGTTGTTCTGCAGCATATGGCACCTTAGTTCCCCAACCAGAGATAGAATCAAACCTTCAAACGCCTGCATTGGAAGGCAGATTCTTAATCTCTGAACCATCAGAGAAATCCCAAAGCTGTGATTTTATATAAGGCTCCAGAATGATTTTAAAAAATCACTGTGCTGCTGTTGTTCAATCTCGAAGTCATGTCTGACTCTGCAACCCCATGGACTGAGATATTCCAGGCTTCCCGTGCTTCACTCAATTTGCTCAAACTCATGTCCATTGAATTAGTGATGCCATCCAAACATCTCATTCTCTGTCACCTCTTTTTCTTCTTGCCCTCAATCTTTCCCACCGTCAGGGCCTCTTCTAATGAGTCAGTCAGCACATCAGGTGGCCAAAGTACTGGGGCTTCAGCTTTAGCATCAGTCCTTCCAATGAACATTTAGGGTTGATTTCTTTTAGGATCGACTGGTTTGATCTCCCTGTAGTCCCAGGGACTCTCAAAAGTCTTCTCCAGCACCACAATTTGAAAGAATCATTGGAAAGGTGATATTTGAGCAAAGACTTGATGGAAGTGAGACTGTTATTGGCTCTGCTGATAGCAGAGGAAAGAGCATTATACAGGCCAAATGCACAACCTGTGAAAAATCCCTTTAAGGAGAGGCAATGTCCTTCTCCAGGGGATCTTCCCGACTCAGAGGCTGAACCCACGACTCTTACGTCTCTGGAACTGGCAGGCGGGTTCTTTACCACTAGCACCACCTGGGAAAGCCAAGTCTAACAGAAGTCATCATCAATAAATGCAAGGTTGAAAGGGTTCCCTGTTCTCATAGCCACTATTCTTTGTGAGCCCAGATCTTGCCTAAAACAAGGAACCCAAAGTGCTTCATCCCCAGTCCATCCTGCACTCCAGTGGGAAACTAGTTCTGCTTTTAGATCAAAAAATAATATGCTCAGGGAACTCAAAATAACTCCCTGCTTTAGAACTGGCCAGGTCAAAATTGGAACCAGGAACACTGATGAGCCAGAAGCTCCTGTCTGCTGACTCAGGTAACTTCCAACCCCTCTGTGGGGATCCCCAAATTGGAAATGGCTTAAGGAGGATGGCCATTTAGCCTCTGACTGGGAAGTAAAACTTTTAGTAATGAGAATAAAAACTTCTAATCCTAGTTTGAAAGCAATCTATGACATCTTGGCATCAGGAACCACACTTCTGAAAGTCAGCTACTCCTGTGGTGACACTTCCACAGCAAAGGTTCACTCCCACTAATTTCTAAACACTCCCACTTCTAAAAGACCAACAATCTCTGAACTTCAAAATTCCCCCAAGCCTACATAAGGTGGCTCAGTGGTAAAGAATCTGCCTGCCAATGCAGGAGGCACAGGAGACAGAGGTTCAATCCCTCAGTTTGTTAGATCCCCTGGAGGAGGAAATGGCAACCCACTCCGGTATTCCTGCCTGGAGAATTCCATGAACAGAGGAGCCTGGTGGGCTACAGTCCATGGGGTCGCAAAGAGTCAGACATGACTGAGCATGTAACACACATAAAAGCAGTTGTTTTCTTTGTTTAGAGAGGCTGTGTCTAACAAGTACAATTTTTCCTTGTTTAGTAAGCAGTTAATTTTGCTCTCTGTTTGTTTCAGCTACCATGTAGCAGCCTCCTCATTCAAGAGTACAAATAGTTCTTTCTTTCTAGCTAAGGGAAGATGCTTAAGTGATTCACATACAATCCTGTGCAATTCATCCTTGGCCCAGCATTTGCTCATAGGTCATTCTATTTGATCATTATTCCTCCTTGTGAGAAAGGAGACTATCAGGAAGGGCTCTTTATTGATCCACTTTTGTGGTGACTGAGACGCAGGGTGGTGTGGCAACTTGCTTCGGGCTACACAGCACTACCATTCCACTCTCCCACCATCCCAGTTGCCCAACCATGGTTTGCGGCTGCCTCTCAGTGCCAGAAGAGAATTTGTAGGATTCTTTCACTCATCCAAAAAGTATTTTTGAGCCTGCTCACCACTGTAATAGATGAATCAAAGCTTAGCTTGCTGCCTTGATAATGGTGAGAAGGCAACTGGCTCTTTATTTTTTGCCATGAGTCAGGCTATTGGCACTACAGTCTTGGCAAATGCCATCTTATTTACTTAAAACATATTAAAAAATGATTGCCTGATAAGGTAGAAAGTGGCAAAGACCCAAAATATGAGGGGAAAGATGCCACAAGAACTTGGAAGAAAGCAAGGTTACTTCTGCATGGGGATCTGGGAGGTTTTCACAGATGAAAAGGCTCTTAAACTACATCCAGTAGGACAGGTGAAATCAGCTAAGTCAATAACACACAATTCCTAGGACAACCAAATCACCAGCTCCATGCTGTGGTCCCTGGAACCATGGGACCACACTCCCATCTGTGATGGGGTCACAGAACTATACCTGGATTCCACCCTCGCAGAAGACATGAGAGCCCCTCCATGGGTTCAATTTATCTGAGCAATCCAGGTCTCACCCTGTAACTAGAAGTCTAGAGAAATTAACTGCTCACCTGGGAAAACTGGGCAAAGCTGCGATCCGAAAACAAAGGTACATGTCCCAAGAGCTCATGGCATATGTCCCTGAAAAACAAAAAGCACAGAGCTTGGAGCGGGAGGAGGGTTATAAGCTATGCAGGACTCAGTCTGTCTACTCAAGGAATGGGCAGAAAGCAACAAGCAACTCATTCAGTCTTATAACCTCATTCCTAAGAATAAGGGGTATGTAAGTCTTGGTATCAGTTGAAACAAGATACAAGAGAAAAAGAAGAAGGGAAAAGAAATGTAAGGGACAGGACAGAACACAGTAGCCAGGGGATTTTGAGCGTATGCCCAGTGGGATGCAGAACAAAAGGGCCAGTAAACCTAGTAAACCTATGGGCAGCCATACACCTGAATGAACTGTGGATCACAAACACTTCCCATCCCAAGTCTTCTCCTTGGTATTGATATCCCTGGGCAGATACAGTATGCTCAGTTATACTCCATGAGAACTAAATAATAATAATAGTAGAAGTCATAATAACAGTAACAACAACAATAATAATATTAATGATGTTCTTGTCTTATCCTGGAGGGGGCTGACACTGGTTACAGAAGAAAACTTACATTTATTTAACACTCTAGGTGCCAGATTTACTAGTAATAGCTCTTTTCTGATTTCTAGTAATGAATTTTGTAGGCTGGGAAAGATCATTTGGGGTATCCTGCTGACTGTCATAAACTACTGAGAGAGTCATTTCCTAGGCAGGTTGATAAGGAGTCTAGGGGTCCCCAAGAAGAGAGGGGTCTGGAATTCTCAAGGAGGAAGAAAGGACAAACTTTTTTTTTTTCTCCACATTCCTTAGGATTATATAACAATAATGTATCCTGCCTAAGGACAGTCTCTGGATTAAACCTTCTGTTATCCTAAAATGTAAATTATGGGAGTAGACCTGGTCTTTACAAGGATGTATCCTATATTTCACCCTGTTTATTTAACTTATATGCAGAGTACATTATGAGAAACCCTGGACTGGAAGAAACACAAGTTGGAATCAAGATTGCTGGGAGAAATATCAATAACCTCAGATATGCAGATGACACCACCCTTATGGCAGAAAGTGAAGAGGAACTAAAAAGCCTCTTGATGAAAGTGAAAGTGGAGAGTGAAAAAGTTGGCTTAAAGCTCAACATTCAGAAAACGAAGATCATGGCATCTGGTCCCATCACTTCATGGGAAATAGATGGGGAAACAGTGGAAACAGTGTCAGACTTTATTTTTCTGGGCTCCAAAATCACTGCAGATGGTGACTGCAGCCATGAAATTAAAAGACGCTTGCTCCTTGGAAGGAAAGTTATGACCAACCTAGATAGCATATTCAAAAGCAGAGACATTACTTTGCCAACAAAGGTGCGTCTAGTCAAGGCTATGGTTTTTCCTGTGGTCATGTATGGATGTGAGAGTTGGACTGTGAAGAAAGCTGAGCACCGAAGAATTGATGCTTTTGAACTGTGGTGTTGGAGAAGACTCTTGAGAGTCCCTTGGACTGTAAGGAGATCCAACCAGTCCATTCTGAAGGAGATCAGCCCTGGGATTTCTTTGGAAGGAATGATGCTAAAGCTGAAACTCCAGTACTTTGGCCACCTCATGGGAAGAGTTGACTCATTGGAAAAGACCCTGATGCTGGGAGGGATTCGGGGCAAGAGGAGAAGGGGACGACAGAGGATGAGATGGCTGGACGGCATCACTGACTCGATGGATGTGAGTCTGAGTGAACTCTGGGAGTTGGTGATGGACAGGGAGGCCTGGTGCACTGTGATTCATGGGGTCACAAAGAGTCGGACATGACTGAGCGACTGATCTGATCTGATCCTTCCTGAGAATAGTCTTTGGATTAAACTTTCTGGCTAATTCTGTTATCTTAAAATGTAAATTACGGGAGTAGGTCTGTTGAGGTCTTTACAACCTCCAGACATTCTTTGGATTCATTGGAGAGTATATAACTTCATTGCTAACACTAGCATGTGGGTACTCTTTCTGCCCCCTTCTGATGCCTATGTCAGAAGCTTTCTCTATCTCCTTTGTACTTTAATAAAACTTTATTACACAAAAGCTCTGAGCGATCAAGCCTCATCTCTGGCCCCAGATTGAATTCTTCTCCTCCAGGGGCCAAGAATCCCGGTGTCTTAGCGTGATTCAACAACAACCTTTCACTACTTCAGTTCTAGCTGTCTAAGGAGAGGGCTACATGCAAAAATAAGAAGCATAGTGGCCAGACATTCTGTATCTTCAGCTGAGACCCAGCCTAGGCAAAGAGAGATGAGAATCATCTAGATGTGATCTAGGAATTGGGAAGTATTGACACAGCCTGGCTGTCACTTATTCCTATTCCCAATTGGCATTTCATAGCTCTGACTTTTCTACAGTCTCTTTGGAATTTGAATGTGAACTCTCATTCTCTCATCTGAACCTTTGATTCAGAAGATGCCTAAATCTCCAATCAGTACAGTCTATTTGGATGGGGGAAATCCCCAGAAGAGATGAATATCCCTTGTTTCACTATCATCAAACAATGCAGACAATGAGTCCTGTGGACCAGCCCACAGTGAGTCCCAGCCTTGTTCCTGGAGCCGGGTGAGATGGAACTCACTGTGGCCAGAAACTGATAGCAGAAGGACAGTACTCACGGTTCTGGTGTATACATGGGCTTAGACCCATGTCTGATGTACTGAGTGCAGTGGAAGACTCGGAAAGCAAGGCCACCCAAGAAATCCCGAGAAGAAAGCAGGCCAGCCACGGGTCGGAGGCGGAAACCAGTGCAACCTGGGAAGCAAAGCAGAAAGAAAACTCAGAGCCCATCACAGGGAGCCAGAGGGGCCTGAAGACCATTAGGGAGGAAAGCAGTACATTCAACTGTCCAAGAGCGTGGACGTTGATGCCAAGCAGAACTGACTTCAAATCTATGCTTTAGTACTTTCTAGCTGGGTGATCTGGGTCAGGCAACTTCACCTCTCTGAGCCTCAGTTTTCTCATGGGCAAAATGTGGGGAGATATTTCTTAAGATTATTCTGAGAATCAGAAGAGCTAATAACTATAAAAGACTTAGAGCCTAGCACATGGAAACTGCCAATAAATTTAAACTTTCATTACTGTTTGTTAGGGTGGAACACTTATTCCTTACTTCTCATGTTTCCAGAGTAGCAGGGAGTTTTCATTCTGCTTCCCAGGAGAGAAGAATATGAAAGGAGAACTTCTAGCTTTTCAGTAGTGCTTTCCATATAGCACATAGAGGTACACACCATGAGGAACAGTAACTTCTCTGACTGAGGATTTGAGAAGAGGAAATGAATATTCTCAACTTTACCCTCTCTGCCCTTTCTCTCTTGACTGTCCACACAGGAACACATTCTAGTCTGCTCTTGGCCAGCCAATGACTAGATACTGTGCCAGTGAATTAATTGGCAAGTTAGTTTACCTAATCCAGGGGTGAAACATTAGAAAGTCTATTTTGCCTACACATCTATACCACATTCTCAAAGCAGCTTCTATTGGTAATAAAATACCAATACCATTTTGATCACCCATCCTCTGGCTCTTGTATCTGTCTCTCAGTCTCCCTAATTTCAGACTTGGAAGGAGAATGGTAACGACTATGATCATGATAGTAATAGTTAACACTGTATAATACCCACCATGTGTCAGACACAGGTTTATGCACCTTATATACATGAATTAATCCTCGTCGTAACTCTAGGAGGTAGAGCTCCTATTCTCTGAACTTTACAGATGGGGAAGCTGAGAAGATGCAGCGATTAAAGCTCTGCCCAAGGTCACAACTACCAGCACTCTGGCTTCAGAGTCTGTTTCTATAATTGCTACTTGATGCTTCTCTTCTACTGCTCATGGGGTTCTCAGGCAAGAATTCTGAAGTGGTTTGCTATTGCCTTCTCCAATGGGCATCTGGTCCCATCACTTCATGGCAAGTAGATGGGTAAATAATCGAAAGAGTGAGACACTTTATTTTCTTGGGCTCCAAAATCACTGCAGATGGTGACTGCAGCCATGAAATTAAAAGAAGCTTGCTCCTTGGAATAAAAGCTATGATCAACCTAGACTGCATATTAAAAAGCAGAGACACTACTTTGCCAACAAAGGTCTGTCTAGTCAAAGTTATCGTTTTTCCAGTACTCATGTATGGTTATGAGAGCTGGACTATAAAGAAGGCTGAGTGCTGAAGAATTGATGCTTTTGAACTGGGGTGTTAGAGAAGACTCTTGAGAGTCCCTTGGACTGCAAGGAGATCCAACCAGTCCATCCTAAAGGAAATCAGTCCTGGATATTCATTGGAAGGACTGATGCTGAAGCTGAAACTCCAATACTGTGGCCACCTAATGTGAAGAATTGACTCATTGGAAAAGACCCTGATGCTGGGAAAGATTGAGGGCAGGAGGAGAAGGGGACAACAGAGGATGAGATGGTTGGATGGCTTCACTGACTTGATGGACAGGAGTTTGAGCAAGCCGGGAGTTGGTGATGGACAGGGAAGACTGGCTTGCTGCAGTCCATGGGGTCGCAAAGAGTCAGACACAACTGAGCAACTGAACTGAATTGTACTTCTCTGCTAGGCACTGGTACAGTATATAGTCCGTTGGCTTCCCTGGTTGCTCGGGTGGTAAAGAATTTTCCTGCAGCGCTGAAGACCCAGGTTCGATCCCTGGGTTAGGAAGATCCCCTGGAGGAGGGCATGGCAACCCACTGCAGTATTCTTGCCTGGAGAATCCTCGTGGACAGAGGAGCCTGGAGGGCTATAGCCCATGGGGTTGTAAAGACTCAGACTCAACTGGAACGACTTAGCACATACTTCTTTCCCACCCCCACCCGCCACCCCACAAATTGGTGGCACAATGGTAAAGAATCCAGCTGCCAATGCAGGAGACATGGGTTCAATCCCTGAGTCAGGAAGATCCCCTGGAGGAGGAAATGGCAACCCACTCCAGTATTCTTGCCTGGAAAATTCCATGGACAGAGGAGCCTGATGGGCTACAGTCTTTGGGGCTGCAAAACAGTCAGACACGACTGAGCATGCACACATGCACGCACACACACACACACACACACACACACACACACCTACTAGTATTGCTGTTGTATTCTTCTTGTTATTGTCCATAGCAACACAGGTAATTAGCCAAGAATATCTTTAAGACTCCTTTGTCCCTTGGCTTATGTGTCTTAGACCCTCAGGTTGAAGTTCATTTTGCTTGAGCCCTGCTCCTCTCTTTATCTGAATAGTAAAGACCCTAAATAGAAGGGATTCAAAAGGTCATCCAACTCACTCCCCATCTAGTCAAGCTCCCACTTCCCTCCCTACCAGGTAGCTTCCCTGGCTTCTTGCCCTAGAGCTGGCCACACCATCTCTGCATAGCTCTGAGGCATATAAAACTCTTCCTTCTATAACCCTGTGGTCTGTCTCCCTAATTTCCCGCATTTTACCTAGCACATAGTAGGTGTTTAACATGTGTTGACTGTTTATCTTGGTTTTGCTGAGTTAACAGCTCCTGGCAGAAAAGAAAACACTTTTCTCCCCTGAAATGATGGACAGGTCAGTTCAATCATGTTTACCTACTGAGTTACTCAGATTGCAATGCATCCCAAACTCAGTGAGCACCTACTATACATGAGCGCTAGGCTTTCACATTCAGTATTTTATTTCATTCTCACAATTTCCCTATGAGAAAGACTAAATGGTGGATGGTCTCCATTTGACAAATGACTAAACTAAGGAAGGTTCTCCCAACTAGAGAGGATCAAAACAGGATTCCAAAGACCAGATGAATAGACAGAGCTCAGATCTCTTGGCACAAATAGTGCATGTCTTACACACATGCACACTGCAGCCAGCTCATAACATAGCAGGAGCTGCGGGGAGAACCCTGACTAGGCACCTTGGGCTTTGAGTATTAAAAAAACCTTTCAGGGATATAGACATGGCAAAATCCACACTTGATGCTTTTTCTTGGATGACAGTGTTCTACTGGTGAGGCCTGGCAGGGAGGCAGAGCTCAGCAGTGAAATACTCATTTTCCTGGGAAAATCAACCTGCCTGCATCAGCACAAACACAATCACACTTGTCTAAATTTCTTTCTCTTCCCCTTTCCATCCCCAGCCCCCAACCTTTTGACCCAGACGTGCACTTACTCTGCAGAAACTGAGAAACCTCTTCGAGCTGGGGAATGTTATCTTCGCGGAAGCCGCAATACTTTTCCAAAAGGGGGAAAATGTGGTTGTGCTCATAGCAAGCGTGGGTCTTATACAAGGACTTCAAGGTCCTGAACACCGTCCCCCATGTTTTCTTTTCTTCCTCCGTGTATTCCACTCGAGGAATGGGCTGCCCGCTAGGAAACAGACATGAAATATTTGTCAGCAGCAGGGCAGGTGCAGAGGAGAAGGTGAAGGAGCTTGGGCAGAGGGACATGGGTCCAGAGTCCATGAGCTGCCACCCCAGAAGACAGTGGATTTCCTATTTCATAAGTTATTTGAAAGAGGAAAATTCCACTTCTTGATATAGGAAACATTCATGTGACTTGGTTAAGTAAGGACAGAAGCTTGCAACCTTACCCACTGCACCAAGATTTCTTCTCATTTTGGGAAACCACTGGGCTTTTCTGCTCTTCTGTCTTCTACTCTTTACCCAGTGTGGAAATGCACTTACCTTCAGAAGTACATTTAACATTTAGCATTTACATAAATGTGTAAAGTAGCAGGGATAGACGGGGAAGGCAATGGCACCCCACCCCAGTACTTTTGCCTGGAGAATCCCATGGATGGAGGAGCCTGGTGGGCTGCAGTCCATGGGGTCGCTGGGGGTCGGATACGACTGAGCGACTTCACTTTCGCTTTTCACTTTCATGCATTGGAGAAGGAAATGGCAACCCACTCCAGTCTTCTTGCCTGGAGAATCCCAGGGACAGGGGAGCCTGGTGGGCTTCCGTCTATGGGGTCGCACAGAGTCGGACACGACTGAAGCGACTTAGCAGCAGCAGCAGCAGCAGCAGGGATAGATAATAGGAGGATGAGGACTGAGACAAGTGAAGAATACATCCTCTTTCTGAACAAAAGCACAGAAGCTCAAGCAAAACACTATTGTTTTGTATTGTCAACTAAAGCAACCATACCTGTGAGCTCAAGTGGATTTACTTACTATATGTACCATGAGTTTGAGATCCCTTGTTGAGTGGGCATAAACTTGCTGGATTTGGTATTTCTAACCCTAGATGTTATAAGAATATTTAAATGCATGCTAGGTATAAGATCTGCTTACCCAGCATCTGTTGCTATGACATAACAAAATTATGGAGAGTTTGCTAAAGTACATATATTGGACCTACCCCTCATGAACAGTATGAAAAGGCAAAATGATGGGATACTGAAAGAGGAACTCTCCAGGTCAGTAGGTGCCCAATATTCTACTGGAGATCAGTGGAGAAATAACTCCAGAAAGAATGAATGGACGGAGCCAAAGCAAAAACAATACCCATTTGTGGATGTGACTGGTGATAGAAGCAAGGTCCGATGCTGTAAAGAGCAATATTGCATAGGAACCTGGAATGTTAGGTCCATGAATCAAGGCAAATTGGAAGTGGTCAAACAGGAAATGGCAAGAGTGAACATCAACATTCTAGGAATCGGCGAACTAAAATGGACTGGAATGGGTGAATTTAACTCAGATGACCATTGTATCTACTACTGCGGGCAGGAATCCCTCAGAAGAAATGGAGTAGCCATCGTGGTCAACAAGAGTCCAAAATGCAGTATTTGGAGGCAATCTCAAAAACAACAGAATGATCTCTGTTCATTTCCAAGGCAAATCATTCAATATCACAGTAATCCAAGTCTATGCCCCAACCAGTAACACTGAAGAAGCTGAAGTTAAATGGTTCTATGAAGACCTACAAGACTTTTTAGAACTAACAGCCAAAAAAGATGTCCTTTTCATTATAGGGGACTGGAATGCAAAAGTAGGAAGTCAAGAAACACCTGGAGTAACAGGCAAATTTGGCCTTGGAGTATGGACTGAAGCAGGGCAAAGGCTAATAGAGTTTTGCCAAGAGAACGCACTGGTCATAGCAAATAACCTCTTCCAACAACACAAGAGAAGACTCTACACATGGACATCACCAGATGGTCAACACTAAAATCAGATTGATTATATTCTTTGCAACCAGAGATGGAGAAGCTCTATACATTCAGCAAAAACAAGACTGGGAGCTGACTGTGGCTCAGATCATGAACTCCTTATTGCCAAATTCAGACTGAAATTGAAGAAAGTAGGGAAAACCACTAGACCATTCAGGTATAACCTAAATCAAATCCCTTATGATTATACAGTGGAAGTGAGAAATAGATTTAAAGGACTAGATCTGATAGACAGAGTGCCTGATGAACTATGGATGGAGGTTCGTGACACTGTACAGGAGATAGTACATCCCCATGGAAAAGAAATGCAAAAACGCAAAAGGCTGTCTGGGGAGGCCTTACAAATAGCTGTGAAAAGAAGAGAAGCAAAAAGCAAAGGAGAAAAGGAAAGATATAAGCATCTGAATGCAGAGTTCCAAAGAATAGCAAGAAGAGATAAGAAAGCCTTCCTCAGCGATCAATGCAAAGAAATAGAGGAAAACAACAGAATGGGAAAGATTAGAGATCTCTTCAAGAAAATAGAGATACCAAGGGAACATTTCGTGCACAGATGGGCTCGATAAAGGGCAGAAATGGTATGGACCTAACAGAAGCAGAAGGTATTAAGAAGAGGTGGCAAGAATACACAGAAGAACTGTACAAAAAAGATCTTGACAACCAAGATAATCACGATGGTGTGATCACTGACCTAGAGCCAGACATCCTGGAATGTGAAGTCAAGTGGGCCTCAGAAAGCATCACTACGAACAAAGCTAGTGGAGGGGACAGAATCCCAGTTGAGCTATTTCAAATCCTGAAAGATGATGCTGTGAAAGTGCTGCACTCAATATGCCAGCAAATTTGGAAAACTCAGCAGTGGCCACAGGACTGGAAAAGTCAGTTTTCATTCCAATCCCAAAGAAAGGCAATGCCAAAGAATGCTAAAACTACCACACAATTGCACTCATCTCACACGCTAGTAAAGTAATGCTCAAAATTCTCTAAGTCAGGCTTCAGCAATACGTGAACCATGAACTTCCAGATGTTCAAGCTGGTTTTAGAAAAGGCAGAGGAACCAGAGACCAAATTGCCAACATCCGCTGGATCATGGAAAAAGCAAGAGAGTTCCAGAAAAACATCTATTTCTGCTTTATTGACTCTGCCAAAGCCTTTGACTGTGTAGATCACAATAAACTGTGGAAAATTCTGAAAGAGATGGGAATACCAGACTACCTGACTGGCCTCTTGAGAAACCTATATGCAGGTCAGGAAGCAACAGTTAGAACTGGACATGGAACAACAGAATGGTTCCAAATAGGGAAAGGAGTACATCAAGGCTGTATATTGTCACCCTGCTTGTTTAACTTATATGCAGAGTACATCATGAGAAACTCTGGGCTGGAAGAAGCACAAGCTGGAATCAAGATTGCCGGGAGAAATATCAATAACCTCAGATATGCAGATGACACCACCCTTATGCCAGAAAGTGAAGAGGAACTAAAAAGCCTCTTGATGAAAGTGAAAGAGGAGAGTGAAAAAGTTGGCTTAAAGCTCAACATTCAGAAAACGAAGATCATGGCATCTGGTCCCATCACTTCATGGGAAATGGATGGGGAAACAGTAGAAACAGTGTCAGACTTTCTTTTTCTGGGCTCCAAAATCACTGCAGATGGTGACTGCAGCCATGAAATTAAAAGACGCTTACTCCTTGGAAGGAAAGTTATGACCAATCTAGATAGCATATTGAAAAGCAGAGACATTACTTTGCCAACAAAGGTCCATTTAGTCAAGGCTATGGTTTTTCCTGTGGTCATGTATGGATGTGAGAGTTGGACTATGAAGAAAGCTGAGCACCGAAGAATTGATGCTTTTGAACTGTGGTGTTGGAGAAGACTCTTGAGAGTCCCGTGGACTGCAAGCAGATCCAACCAGTCCATTCTGAAGGAGATCAGCCCTGGGATTTCTTTGGAGGGAATGATGCTGAAGCTGAAACTCCAGTACTTTGGCCACCTCATGGGAAGAGTTGACTCATTGGAGAAGACTCTGATGCTGGGAAAGATTGGGGACAGGAGGAGAAGGGGACAACAGAGGATGAGATGGCTGGATGGCATCACCGACTCCATGGACGTGAGTTTAAGTGAACTCTGGAATTGGTGATGGACAGGGAGGCCTGGAGTGCTGCAATTCATGGGGTCGCAAAGAGTCAGACACGACTGAGCAACTGAACTGAACCCCTCATATCATAAACCTGTGAGGGAGGGGAGAACCCAGGCTTCTGGATTCCAATATACTCCCAGGTGACACTCTATTATCCAAGCGTCATTAGTTCAAAAGGTCCTTTTGAAAACCAGCTAAGAGTGAGCCATGTTCTGAACAGCAAAAAATGAAAACCAAACAAAGCCTGACTTCAAAGGCCCATGACTGTTCTCTGGGCTGCCAGCCTGTTTCCTAACGGTACACAGTGTCTGGGACAAGGCAAGACTGTTTACCTTAGAATTATAGATCATCTTCAGGCTCCAAACTAGGTCCCTCTTGCCCTTTCAGAGTTGTAGCTCTTCCAAAGACATTAAAGTAAAGTCAGTGTTATGTTCCATGAAGTGATGGGCAGAGGGTAGGGGGAAAAGACCGATTTTTCTTTAAGAATTAAAAGCCCAGAGGGTCTATAATGGTGTAGGAACTGTGAAAAAAACACCACAAAAGACCTGCCTACAGAGGCACCATTGTTTCAAGGGTTAAGTGCTGACAAAGAGAAAAACTAGGCTTTGGAGAATAGGCTTTGCTCTGCCATTGACTGAGTAGCCTCAGGCAATTTAGTAAACCTGTCTGAGCCTATACAGCCAGGACATGGGCTAACAACAAGTAACTCTTTGGAGGGTATGGTGGAGAGTTGGTGATGGATAGGATATGTATGTATAAAGTACCTAACACTGGTGCTGACAAACAATACCATTGGATAGTTGGAAATTATCACCCTAACAGATTCTCATTTAGAAAGCAAAGTCCCTGCTATAAGAGCAACAAATTTTCAGGAGATTGCAACATACTAGGCAATGAGATATCCCCTCGGTTGACATTTGCTGTTCCAGAGTTCCATACCCATTCCCATTCTTCCAGTAAAGAACCCTTCTCCCCTCTCCCTCTGCAGGTTCAAGTAAGAGGAGGCTGCACCCTTCCTACCTTCAGAGGGGGCGTGTGACCAGGCCTGGCCTATTGGAGTGTCTCATTTCCCTGGCCACAGTGATTGGCTGAGAGATGGGCCCATTTCCTGATCAGAGCCAATGAGACTCAGTGAAAGAACTTTTGTTGATTCTGTTGAAAAGAGATAGAACCTCTGGCCAGATTGTGGTGTCAGCCTAGAGGTGCTGGGTTCACTTCTGAGAGAGATAAGGCCAGTGCCTCAGAGCAAGGTCACTACATAGGACACCAGAGTCAGGGGGAAGGAAGGAGAATGAGATGTGGAGTCCTAGATCCACCTCAACTATTCCCTTTACACTTTGTACTTACAGGAGCCAATAAAACATCCCTTTTGTTTCAGTTCAATTGTGGCTAAAAATTCTTATTGTCCATTTAGCATAGTCTTTGATAAAATTCTAAAGTCTAAGCCCCACTCCAGAAACACAATCCAACTCTGCAGCAGCTGCCTTCTAAGTGGTTCTAGACACAATCCCTAGCTTCATCTTTGACTTGGTACTTTGAATCTTTACTGTCATAGGGTCTCCTAGGTTCGTGCATTCATTCAACAAATATTTATTGAACACCCATGATGTTCTGGGAATATTTATTGTTGTTTAGTCACTAAATCATGTGACCTTGCTAGGCTCCTCTGTCCATCCATGGTCTACTTAGGAATTAAATTCTGCACATTTGCTTCCATCATCTCCTTCTACCAAGAGACCTAGGTTACATAAGAGCCTCAGTCTTTGAATATATCACCAATTATTTTACCAAACTATGATCTCATGAAGTAAATAAACCAAGATATTTGAGGGAAACTATTAATTTGGCTTGAAATAAAAATTGTCAATTTAGCTTGAAATAAGATTTCAGCCCATTGGGATCTCTCTTCCAAAAAAAATAAAACAAAAACAAAACCATATTTTAAGGAGAAGATATTGGTTTTGAATTATTCCACCAACCAAAGATGGCATTCAAGATAGTCCAGTACCTATAGTCCAGGAGAGTATCAGCTTCCTCACTCAGTCTTATTTTATACCGAGTCCCCATACATGTAATCATTACCAAGGCAAATAATTTGGTGCCCCTAAACACAAGAGTAATTTGACAGTACCTCTTCAAACTGATGTTTTAAGACTTTTGCTAAATATTCTTAGGGAGGAGCCAGAGCATCACATGGTGGATGGGCCAAGAAGAGGTTGCTAACAGGGTTTAGCTGCTTTCTGACTGCCTCCAGTAATTAAGTTCTGGACCCAAATATACATCTTACAACAAAACCCCTGTTTTTAACCATACCTACCCTCCCGTTCACTTTCCTCATTCTCTTGGGCCGATAAACTCCTACTCCATCTTCAGTTCTCAGTCTAAATGTCACTTCCTCTAACCAATACCCTCCAGTCAGAAATAAAGTTCCTAATTATATGGCCTTGTGACACCCGTGTTTTGACTTTAATCATACGGATTGCATGTATTGTTCTTTTTGTCATTGTCTGTCTTTCTCAATAATCCCCAGAGGACATGGAGTTTGTTGGTCTTGCTCTTGGCATGTATCCTGGAACAGAGTAAACACACTGGATCAACTGATCCTGTGAGTCTATGACTCAAGGGGCAGGATTTTGACCTCCACGTGGGAGGATGACTGGGAAGGTGCTAGAGGCCAGAATGTGGGGCTGTTGGCATGGAGACTGGCAGAGCCCAAGGAAGAGGGTCAATACTGGGTCTTGAAAGGCATGATGATTTCTGGGGTAGGAGGAGGAGGCCAGAGGAGACTGAGATGAAGCCTGAAGGAAGAAGGAGGGAAACCTTCAGAGAGTAGAACAGAGTTTATTCTCCTTACTGACAGAAGTTCTGTTCCACCAAGACACCATGAACTCTGAGTAAGTGAACACTGAACCTCTGCTCCTATGTGAAATGCAGGACCCAGATCACATTTTCAACTCACAATCCCAACCTTGTCTTGCATGTGCCTTTGTTTAAAGACACCTTACTTAATGTATGATTGATTCATTCACACTGAACTCACAGCCAGCAGCACTACAGCCCAGTCCTGAAGGAAGCATATCGAACACACATTTTTCCCATTAGGCATGTCAGAGCCATCCTGTACTCAAGACCATGAGACAGAATTTCAGCTCTATGCTGGAGGGCCATTTTAAACAACAAAATTACCAACCAAAAGAACAAAAAGTCAACAAACATGGCTCTAAAGAGACCGCAAAAGAAACACTTGTTTACAGCAGAAAAGCTGAAACAAGAAGGCAGTGTTGCCTTGTTTGACCTCAGTTGGAAACTGATGCATCAGGAGACTCACATTTTTCCTTGCTCTGCACATATCTGGGGATGAGTGTGGAAATCCCTTGTGTTTGTGGGGGTCTCAAATCAATGTAAGCAAGTAACCTTCAAAGAATGAGAATCAACTGTAACAGATGTTGCCAACATCTGCTGGATCAGAAAAAGCAAGAGAGTTCCAGAAAAAAATCTACTCTTGCTTTATTGACTATGCCAAAGTCTTTGAGTTTGTGGCTCTCAATAAACTGGAAAATTCTGAAAGAGATGGGAATACCAGACCACCTGACCTGCCTCTTGAGAAACCTGTATGCAGGTCAGGAAGCAACAGTTAGAACTGGACATGGAACAACAGACTGGTTCCAAATAGGAAAAGGAGTATGTCAAGGCTGTATATTGTCACCCTGGTTATTTAACTTGTATGCAGAGTAGATCATGAGAAATGCTGGGCTGGAAGAAGCACAAGCTGGAATCAAGATCGCTGGGATAAATATCAATAACCTCAGACATGCAGATGACACCACCCTTATGGCAGAAAGTGAAGAACTAAAGAGCCTCTTGATCAAAGTGACAGAGGAGAGTAAAAATGTTGGCTTAAAGCTCAATATTCAGAAAACTAAGATCATGGCATCCAGTCCCAACATTTGCCATCACTTCATGGCAAATAGATGGGGAAACAGTAGAAACAGTGGCTGACTTTATTTTTTGGGCGCTCCAAAATCACTGCAGATGGTGACTGCAGCCATGAAATTAAAAGATGCTTACTTTTTGGAAGAAAAGTTATGACCAACCTAGACAGCATATTCAAAAGCAGAGACATTACTTTGCCAACAAAGGTCCATCTAGTAAAGGCTATGGTTCTTCCAGTGGTCATGTATGGATGTAAGAGTTGGACTATAATGAAAGCTGCTGCTGCTGCTAAGTCACTTCAATCGTGTCCGACTCTGTGCGACCCCATAGATGGCAGCCCACCAGGCTCCCCCGTCCCTGGGATTCTCCAGGCAAGAACACTGGAGTGGGTTGCCATTTTCTTCTCCAGTGCATGAAAGTGAAAAGGGAAAATGAAGTCGCTCAGTCATGTCCTACTCTTAGCTATCCCATGGACTGCAGCCTACCAGGCTCCTCTGTCCATAGGATTTTCCAGGAAAGAGTACTGGAGTGGGTGCCATTGCCTTCTCCAATGAAAGCTGAGCACTAAAGAATTGATGCTTTTGAACTGTAGTGTTGGAGAAGACTCTTGAGAGTCCCTTGGACTGCAAGGAGATCCAACCAGTCCATCCTTAAGGAGATCAAGTCCTGGATGTTCATAGGAAGGACTGATGTTGAAGCTGAAATTCCAATACTTTGGTCACCTAATGCGAAGAGCTGACTCATTTGAAAAGACCCTGATGCTGGGAAAGATTGAGGGCAGGAAGAGAAGGGGATGACAAAGGATGGTTGGATGACATCACTGACTCAGTGGACATGAGTTGGGAAGATTCTGGCCATTGGTGATGGACAGGAAGGCCTGGCGTGCTGCGGTTCATGGGGTCACAAAGAGTCGGACACGACTGAGTGACTGAACTGAACTGAACTGAGCTGAACATGAGGTATAAAACTGCCTGAATAAATATCTGGTGTGCCTTTGAGTACCAGCCATCTCTGGATGGTTTTCAGTAGCCAATTTAACTCATGATCATCCAGAATCATGAGGCATTCAACCAATTCCACACTTTTTCACCAGGTATAGTATTTTTATGGAAAAGAAGTGGTTTGAGTTTCTCCCCCTCAAGTCCCAACAGCCAAGAAGGAGTGAATGTACCCCGTAAGCAGCTCCTTGGACATCAGGAGAAGTGTGGTCTCCTGACTTGGAGAGTCCCCAGACACTCAAGGAAGTGGTTGAGAATGACTTTGTGGTTAAAAAAGCCTGAGTTCAAAACCAGGCTCTGCCACCTTCCAGTTCTATGACTTTGGCAAGTTATTTACTGGGCTGTTCTAAAGCTTTAGTTTTTTCATCTGAAAAATGGGGAGTTATTATTAAGACTAAATGAAATTATGTACATTAAGCATTTAGCAAAGCCCCAGACATAGCAAGGAGATTAAAAATGACCTATTATTGTTGACTATCTGAAGAAGGACTCTTGTCTGTGTCTGATGTGTCCACCTGACCATGCTGGGGTCATGATGGGGACACGGGAGAGAGGTCACCACATTCTGTGATTCCTGCTTGCCACAAGCCAAAGTCCAGCTGGGTCTAGACATGACTAAGGTCAGCACTGTTCTGGATCCTTCTACTACCAGGATTCATTCAGATAAAGAAATTTTCTCTGGAAGCCTTTCCCTTGTGAAAGTCGTTTTTATTCTGTATACAAAGCGTTAGCATCTCCTTTATCTCCCCCATATTCTAGCAAAGCTGTTACAATCCCATCACCTCATGTTCTAAACCCTGTGTGTTTCTTCTTGAGCACGTCTTTTCTCACACCCTTAACTCAGGAATGGAGCTCAGGTCCCCAAACACTAAGTTTCTCATGGGAGCATTTCTGTAGTTCCCAAGAACTCAAAATAGCAAAACAATTCTCTTCCCAAATAACATTTAATATTTGCATTTTCCTCTGGCTAAAATCTGGCGGAATCCCAGAGAGAAAAAAATAAACTCATTCTAAAATTGCCCTTCGCATCTGGGTCAGATCAGATAAAAGTAGAACCCTGAGGCTTGGCTCTCCTGAAACCTCCAGTGATTCACTAATTCAGTAAAGCAGCCAACTCCTTCTTGAATGTAAATACTTCTTTCTCCTTTTTCCCACTTTAATGCAGAAACACCAGAGGCTCTTTTATTCAGGACTGAGGCCTTTTATAATTATGTCAGATGTCACTGCGTAATTACACAACAAAGCTTGGGAGAAAGCTGGGCCCTGGTGTAGGGGGTAATATTGTTTTATCTCATGGTGAATTTTTAAATGTGTGTTATTAAAGGGAGGATTTAAACGTACACAAACATACACAGAGGGAAGGATTCTCCAAGCTGGTATTTTCCAACTTTGGGCAAAGGAGAGTATGGTCTTCTCCCCATCCCCTGCCAACACACAGAGCAGACTTACTGTCTATAGTTGTAGGCAATGTCAGCGAATTGCTTCCGTCTTGCTCGGTATACAGGATCTTTAAATCCCTAGGAAGAAAGGAGACACTTTATTTCTTCAGGCTTTGAAACTTGGCCTATCTACACATGCTTTGAAGGGGGGCCTTTGACCACTGACACTTCATCTCGCCTTCCCCTGATTATACTCTGAAAATAAAGTCTCAGTTAATCTAAGCATAAATTGTCCCACAAGATATCATGAGTGACACATTACTAGCCACACTTTCAATTCAATGTGAGCTCTGCCTTGGGATTCCTAAGCGCAAATGGTGTCTGGGTTTTAAAGAAATCTCATCTATGGCATTTCTAATCTATAAATGTGCTAAATTAGGCAGAGTTCTTAGGATAAATGTCTAGGAAGAAGTTAGACAATAGCCACTCAACTCCTGACCACTGGTATGAGTCCAGCACTGCCTCCTAACTTCTTAATAGACTAACAGGTAAACACTTACTGGTACTGCAATTTTTAAAAATACCATTTATTCAGTGTCTATTATGTGCCAGTCTGTGCATGCTAGGAACTTATAACTGTCAAAGAAACATGTAAGGTAAACCAGTGTGATGATCCCTTTCTTACCAGAATAAACAGTGGTTCAGAGAAGAGCAGTCCAGTAAAGTTAGGATTTGAATCACTCAGTTCCATACTCTTTTCACTTTACTTCAGGAAATATCAACCTCTACAACTTGGCAGGGGCCTGACTAACTAAGATTCTGCCCCAGGGCATAAACAGGATACTAGTTTCTCCTCTGAGGCTGACTTGCAGGCAGCCTTTACCCAATAATTTGTAAACATTTCTGAGTGAAAAGAGGCCAAGTGTGTCTTTCAGTGTTGAGGGTTGGGGAAGGTCACATCCTAGAGTTGGAGATGATCCCAATTGGTTAAAAGGACATTTTACTTACGTTTTCTTCTTGGAGTTTTATCATTTCAGGTCTTAATTTAATGCATTTCAAGTTCATTTTTGAGCGGTGTAAGACAGGGGTCTAATTTCATTCTTTTGCATATGAATGTCCAGTTTTCCCAACACCATCTATGGAAGAGACTATCCTTTCCCATTGAGTATTCTTCACTCCCTTATCAAACACTAGTTGACTATATGTGCATGAGTCTATTTCCAGGCACTGAATCTGTCCCATTACTTCATCTGTCTGTTTTTATGCCCATACTAAAATGTTTTGATTGCTATAGCTTTGTAATATAGCTTGAAATCTGAGCATGTAATTCCTCTAGCTTTGTTCTTTCTCAGGATTGCTCTTTGACCTTGGCCTAGAAAATGAATTTTTGAATATGACACCAAAAGCACAAGCAACAAAAGCAAAAGTAAATAAGTGGGACTACATCAAACAGAAAAGCTTCTGCACAGCAAAAGGAACAATTAACCAAATGATAAGGCAATCAATAAAACAGGAGAAAATATTTGCAAACTCTTCACCAGCTAAGGAATTAACATCCAAAATATACAAGAAACTCAAACAACTCAATAGACAAAAATCAAATAGTCTGATTTAAAAATAGGCAGAGGATCAGAACAGGCATTTTTTCCAAAGAAGATATACAAATGGCCAACAGATACATGAAACGATTCTCAACGTCAATGATCATCAGTAAGATGAAACTAAAATCACAATGAGCTATCACTTCATATCTGTTAGAATAGCTATTATCAAAAAGATGAGTGTTGGCAAGAGTGTGGAGAAAAGGAACCCTTTGTGTACTACTGATGGGAATGTATCATCTCACACACTAGTAAAGTAATGCTCAAAATTCTCCAAGCCAGGCTTCAGCAATATGTGAACCGTGAACTTCCTGATGTTCAAGCTGGTTTTAGAAAAGGCAGAGGAACCAGAGATCAAATTGCCAACATCCGCTGGATCATGGAAAAAGCAAGAGAGTTCCAGAAAAACATCTATTTCTGCTTTATTGACTATGCTAAAGCCTTTGACTGTGTAGATCACAATAAACTGTGGAAAATTCTGAAAGAGATGGGAATACCAGACCACCTGATCTGCCTCTTGAGAAATCTGTATGCAGGTCAGGAAGCAACAGTTAGAACAGGTCATGGAACAACAGACTGGTTCCAAACAGGAAAAGGAGTACGTCAAGGCTGTATATTGTCACCCTGCTTATTTAACTTATATGCAGAGTGCATCATGAGAAACGCTGGACTGGAAGAAACACAAGTTGGAATCAAGATTGCTGGGAGAAATATCAATAACCTCAGATATGCAGATGACACCACCTTTATGACAGAAAGTGAAGAGGAACTAAAAAGCCTCTTGATGAAAGTGAAAGTGGAGAGTGAAAAGATTGGCTTAAAGCTCAACATTCAGAAAACGAAGATCATGGCATCTGGTCCCATCACTACATGGGAAATAGATGGAGAAACAGTGGAAACAGTGTCAGACTTTATTTTTCTGGGCTCCAAAATCACTGCAGATGGTGACTGCAGCCATGAAATTAAAAGATGCTTACTCTTTGGAAGGAAAGTTATGACCAACCTAGATAGCATATTCAAAAGCAGAGACATCACTTTGCCAACAAAGGTTCGCCTAGTCAAGGCTATGGTCTTTCCTGTGGTCATGTATGGATGTGAGAGCTGGACTGTGAAGAAGGCTGAGCGCCAAAGAATTGATGCTTTTGAACTGTGGTGTTGGAGAAGACTCTTGAGAGTCCCTTGGACTTCAAGAAGATCCATCCAGTCCATTCTGAAGGAGATCAGCCCTGGGATTTCTTTGGAAGGAATGATGCTAAAGCTGAAACTCCAGTATTTTGGCCACCTTGTGCAAAGGGTTGACTCATTGGAGAAGACTCTGATGCTGGGAGGGATTGGGGACAGGAGGAGAAGGGGACGACAGAGGATGATGGCTGGATGGCATCATTGACTGGATGGATGTGAGTCTGAATGACCTCCGGGAGGTGGTGATGGACAGGGAGGACTGGCGTGCTGCGATTCATGGGGTCGCAAAGAGTCGGACACGACTGAGCGACTGATCTGATCTGATCTGATAGTTAAAATACTACTCTTTATTCTTAAAAGCTGATAAGAGAGTAGATCTTAAATGTTTTCATGACAGGAAAAGAATGGTAATTATGTGAGAAGATAGAGGTGTTAACTGACCTTACCTATGGTAATCATATTACAATATATATAGTAATCACATATGGCAATCATTTTAAAATATGCACACATATCAAATCAGCATGTTGTAAATCCAAACTTACATGATGCTGTATGTCAATTATATTTCAAAAAAGCAAGAAAAAAGACCATTTTCCAAAAAAATTTGATTGTAATCTGTATTTTAGTTAAACAAGATACCAGTGTCATCACTCTAGAACCTTGCTTTGTTCCCTCCAAGCATCTACCAATAAACCGTACCATCCATCACTTTAGCTTGCAATTTCTGTGTCCCACCATCCCTCCAAACCAAGGCATTAATGAATCAACAACAAAGGTTTATGCCATGGAGAGTAATACTTAAAGATTCTTTTTAAAGGATAAGTATTCTCTGACTTTCAGATATTGTTTTCTGCTTCACTTGATTGGTTGGTTGGTTATTGTGTTCATGATGCTAAAGCTGAAACTCTAGTACTTTGGCCACCTTATGTGAAGAGTTGACTCACTGGAAAAGACTCTGATTGGGGGGATTGGGGGCAGGAGGAGAAGGGGACGACAGAGGATGAGATGGCTGCATGGCATCAAGAACTCGATGGACATGAGTCTGAGTGAACTCTGGGAGTTAGTGATGGACAGAGAGGCCTGGTGTGCTGTGATTCATGGGGTCTCAAAGAGTTGGACATGACTGAGCAACTGAACTGAACTGAACTGATTTATAAAACCCAAAGCCACCAGTAATTCCAAAGAACCAGGGGTCCATGTATATAATGTAGTTTCACCTGAGTATCCATAGCATACAGAGTCTGTTTGGCATATGGAAAGAACCACCAACACTTGTTAAAATAGACAAGGAAGAAAAGGATAAGGCGGAGAGAGTGATAAATAGAGGGGGAGAGAAAGGAAGGGGAGAAAGAAGTCCCCTAGTTTGTTTCCTAGGATATTTATAGTTCTTTTTTGAGAAAAAGAAAAATCTAAATGTTTCCCACTGAAAAAGTAAAGTAAAATTTCCATATTATTTAGTTTTTCACTCCAAAACTAAATCTCAAATTAAGCAGTTATTCAGTGTAGAAAAGATTCCATAACATAGTTATCACAAAGTATAACTATAGTGTTTTCCCTCAAGCACTGAATGATTTTAAATCATTAACTACAGGCAGGAATGCTTAGGAATCTGAAAACTTAAAACTACTGCTGCACCCAGTTCTTCTGGATGAAAGTAAGTTGCTTTGGGACAATACAGTAAGAAAACTTGACACTATTGGACTTCCCTGGCAGTGTACAGGTTAAGACTCCATACTTACAGTGCAGGGGCTGTGGGCTCAGTCCCTGGTCAGGGAAAATCCCACATGCCCTGTTGTGTATCCCAAAATAAATAAATAAAAATAAATTAAAGAAAATTGGACTCTATCATTTTATTTCCAAGCAGTGCTAACAAACACTCTGAGGAACCTGTCTACTGGACTAAATGAAGAACACATCTCCAAACTTAAAGACTCAAAATGTAACCTTAATATTTGTCAGTCATTAATGCTTGACTTACTGTCATCCTCACTACAAGTCCTGTTTAATGGTCATGGCTTTTCCCAGTCCCTAAATACAAAGCATAGGATTTGCACTTGTAAAGTTGCCTTGGAGAATATCTAGTTTTATATTTTGATGTAGATATACAGAAAGTGAAGCCCATAGAGCCATTTGCCGAGGGGCCCTTAACTGCAGAAACAGCATCTCCACTTGGGTTTTCCCATCGTGGCCAGGTGGTGAGATGTGGTTTGAAGTCTGAGATAGTTACCCAGGGAGAAGAGTGAAGAATTCAAATTCGCTTAACCGGTGGATTTCCACTTTATTATGATGTCTCCAGAATGGGATGCCCATGACAATTTCTTACCATTTGGCTCATTTTTCTTTTACCTTTAACATCTTTTGTCTAGTTTAAAGATTTTTCCACCAATAAAAAAAAAGCTTTAATATCAAATTATATCTCCAGTAGGTAGCAACTACATGAGAGAGATTATTTAAATAGAATAAAAACAATGATAGAATAAATACACCAAAATCCAATCAATGGTATGAAATGGGAACTCTTATTCTTCCGTGCCATTTAGGCTTCTAAATGTATTTTTAATGTGTAAAAATACACAGTATTTTTTTTTTTTTACTGTGAATGTGGGTTTCTTTTTCCCTCCTTTTTTTTTTGCTGTTGGGTTTATTTTATTGTTTCATTTTTATTTATTTATTTGTAGTATAATTGATTTGTAATATCATGTTAATTTCAGGTATATGGCACAGTGATTCAGTTATACATTTATATATATGTATAACTGAATACATATACATACATATATCTTTTTCAGATTTTCCCCTTATAGGTTATTATAAAATATTAAGTATAGCTCCCTGTGCTATATAGTAGGTCCTTGTTAGTTATCTATTTTATATATAGCAGTGTGTATATGTCAATCTCTGATGGCTCAGTGGTAAAGAATCTGCTTGCCAATGCAGGAGACACAGGTTCAATCCCTGGGTCGGAAAGCTCCCATAGAGAAGGAAATGGCAACCCACTCCAGTTGCCTGGGAAATCACATGGACAGAGGAGATTGGCGGGCTATAGTCGCAAAAGAGAAAGGTCGTCACAACAGAGTCAGACACAATGTAGTACTAAATAACAACAACGTATGTTAATCCCAGTTAGAACTGATCATGGAACAACAGACTGGTTCCAAATAGGAAAAGGAGTACGTCAAGGCTGCATATTGTCACCATGTTTATTTAACTTATATGCAGAGTACATCATGAGAAATGCTGGACTGGAAGAAACACAAGTTGGAATCAAGATTGCTGGGAGAAATATCAATAACCTCAGATATGCAGATGACACCACTCTTATGGCAGAAAGTGAAGAGGGGCTAAAAAGCCTCTTGATGAAAGTGAAAGTGGAGAGTGAAAAGGTTGGCTTAAAGCTCAACATTCAGAAAACAAAGATCATGGCATCTGGTCCCATCACTACATGGGAAATAGATGGAGAAACAGTGGAAACAGTGTCAGACTTTATTTTTCTGGGCTCCAAAATCACTGCAGATGGTGACTGCAGCCATGAAATTAAAAGACGCTTGCTCCTTGGAAGGAAAGTTATGACCAACCTAGATAGCATATTCCAAAGCAGAGACATCACTTTGCCAACAAAGGTTCGCCTAGTCAAGGCTATGGTCTTTCCTGTGGTCATGTATGGATGTGAGAGCTGGACTGTGAAGGAGGCTGAGCGCGAAGAATTGATGCTTTTGAACTGTGGTGTTGGAGAAGACTCTTGAGAGTCCCTTGGACTGTAAGGAGATCCAACCAGTCCATTCTGAAGGAGATCAGCCCTGGGATTTCTTTGGAAGGAATGATGCTAAAGCTGAAACTCCAGTATTTTGGCCACCTCATGCGAAGAGTTGACTCATTGGAGAAGACTCTGATGCTGGGAGGGATTGAGGGCAGGAGGAGAAGGGGACGACAGAGGATGAGATGGCTGGATGGCATCACTGACTTGATGGGTGTGAGTCTGAGTGACCTCCAGGAGCTGGTGATGGACAGGGAGGCCTGGCGTGCTGCAGTTCATGGGGTCGCAAAGAGTCGGACACGACTGAGCGACTGATCTGATCTGATCTGATGTTAATACCAACTTGACAATTTATCTTGGCATGCATACTCAGTTGCTTCAGTTGTGTCCAACTCTTGGCAACCATATGGGCTACAGGCGACCAGGCTCCTCTGTCCACAGGATTCACGAGGCAAGAATACTGGAGTGGGTTGCCACGCCCTCCTCCAGGGGATCTTCCTGACACAGGGATTGAACCAGCGTCTCCTACACTGCAGGCTAATTCTTTACTGCCGAGCCACTGGGGAAGCCCAATTTATCCCTACCCCTTTTATAATTAGAAAAAAAGTAAAATAATATTAAACACCCATCTCAAATCATTATGGGAACGGACAGAAGATTGATACAGTGAGCTATATCAACACATCCAAATATAATATTATTGTATTTTATATTGCATAATATTTTATATACTATTATATGTTATTTATATAATTATGTATAATATTATTTAATAAACATTTTCTATATGGCAAGTTTTCTAACTATGGTCTTTTCCAATTTCAAGTTTCTAAGAAGTTCATTATCAATGTACAAAGGAACCCTGCCAACTAGGCAGCACAGACTTTTGTTCTGTTACCAGCAAAAGAGATCTGCAGCTTTGGAGCCCACCTCTCAGGCATTTGGCCTTGCATCCCCTGGGCTGCCAGGTGCCCGCAGGGCTCTGTGACCACGTGGAAGACACTCTGAATCAAGCTACATTTGGTGATGACTAATCATCCCATCTCAATTTGGACTAATAGCAGCAATTTCGGTAGGACTGCATATAATTTATTTATAATCACCCTGTCTCAATTAAGCTAATAGCAGCAATTTTGGTTGCACTGCATGTAACCAAGTATGTTTTGACAGGAAAATATATTGTTGGTGAAGGAGTGGTGGGGGAAGGCAGAAGAGAGGCATAGTGGATGGGAAGATGGTGAGTGAAGTCTACAGGATGCAAAGTCGTAACATCACCCACAGTCCACCTGGAATCTCTCACCTTAATCTCAGCAATTTTCTTACTTGGGGTGTTGAATAGTATGATTTTGCTTCAGTAGGGTTGACTTATAGAAAGAATGATAAGTCACTTCAGTCGTGTCTGACTGCAACCCTGTGGAATGTAGCCTGCCAGGTTCCTCTCTTCCATGGGATTCTCCAGTCAAGAATATTGGAGGAGGTTGCCATGCCCTCCTCCAGGGGATCTTCCCGACCCAAGGATCAAACCTGTGTCTCTGGAATTGCAGGCAGACTATTTACCGCTGAGCCACCGGGGAAGCCCTTACAGAAGATTCAGTTCAGTTCAGTCGCTTAGCCGTGTCCGACTCTTTGCGACCCCATGAACTGCAGCACACCAGGCCTCCCTGTCTATCACCAACTCCTGGAGTTCACTCAGACTCACATCCATCTAGGCAGTGATGCAATCCAGCCATCTCATCCTCTGTCGTCCCCTTCTCCTCCTGCCCCCAATCCCTCCCAGCATCAGAGTCTTTTCCAGTGAGTCAACTCTTCGCATGAGGTGGCCAAAGTACTAGAGTTTCAGCTTTAGCATCAGTCCTTCCAAAGAAATCCCAGGGCTGATCTCCTTCACAATGGACTGGTTGGATCTCCTGGCAGTCCAAGGGACTCTCAAGAGTCTTCTCCAACACCACAGTTCAAAAGCATCAATTCTTTGGCGCTCAGCCTTCTTCACAGTCCAGCTCTCACATCCATACACGACCATAGGAAAAACCATAGCCTTAAGTAGACGAACCTTTAAGTTGCAAAACATTTATTTTATGATCAAGTTGCAAATGATTTCTGTCCAACAGAAAGCACTCGTGGTTGTGACTTTAATGTTTTATAGGACATTAATCACATGTACCCATCTTTGTAATCTCATTCCAGCATCCCATTTTTCAATGACCATATGTTTTCATCTCTTACATCTTCCTTTGCACTGTCCTTGTCATGTTATTGATTCCCTTTCTCCAGAGTTCATAGATCTTTGAGAGATGTTCACTATCTACCTGTATGACAGTTGTTTTTAGCTTTTTAAAAGTTATGCTTTGACAGAACAGCTTAGTAGAAGCACAAGGAGTCTTCGATGACTCAACTCTCTGACTGATCCTTAGAATAGACCTTGACAGGACCCTGGGGTGGAGAAGGTTGGATGGGCAAAGGAAAAGGGAAAGAAAAGTATTAGAAAGATAGTCCTGCTTTCAGGAAAGAGCAAGGCTCTTCTTGGAGAGCAGGGAAACCACATCTATGTTCTGGAAATACTGAAAAGCAATTTGAGAGATTTAAATCAAGAAGTAGAAAGAGACACAGAAAAGCAGTTGTATTGGTTAATGCTTTTCCCACCAGAAAGCCTCTCCTCATGCAGATCTTCAGTTTAGAAGCAGGTACAGGTGCCAGGATGGAGAAGGTGATGGCACCCCACTCCAGTATTCTTGCCTGGAAAATCCTATGGATGCAGGAGCCTGGTAGGCTGCAGTCCATGGGGTCGCTAAGAGTTGGACACGACTGAGTGACTTCCCTTTCACTTTTCACTTTCATGCATTGGAGAAGGAAATGGCAACCCACTCCAGTGTTCTTGCCTGGAGAATCCCAGGGATGGGGGAGCCTGTTGGGCTGCCGTCTATGGGGTCGCACAGAGTCGAACACAACTGAAGCGACTTAGCAGCAGCAGCAACAGGTGCCAGGAAAACTGGAAGAGGGACCTATGGGGTTATGATCTGTGTGACAGAGGCTGCTGATGGTGCCCAAGATCTGAACCCTCTTGCCTTCAGACAGCATTACTAAACCACTGTTCCTGGTCTCTTTTTCAAGGAGTAGCAACCCTGTGACTGAGCTGCAGGCAGTGGAACTGAAGTGAAGGGATGTGAGTCATCTTTCATCCTGGACCATAAATACCTCCCAGGAGCAATTCTCGCATGCCTGGCAGAATGGAGACGGCTCCCAGGACCCAGATGAGGGTGCCGCCACTATATCGAAGGAGACTTGATCTCTGCAGGACTGTGAGAGGAAACTTCCCTTTTGACCTACACTGGAAATGAACTTTTACTGGGTTAATTCACAGAGATTTGGGGGTCGTTTGATAAGCATTTGGCCCTCTTGATCAATAGTTTGGTCACCTGATGGGAAGGGCTGACTCACTGGAAAAGACCCTGAGGCTGGGAAAGATTGAAGGCAAAAGGAGAAGAGGGCAACAGAGGATGAGATTGTTGAATGGCGCCACGGACTCAATGGACATGAATCTGAGCAAACTCCAGGAGACAGTGTAAGACAGGGAAGCCTGGTGTGCTTCAGTCCATGGGGTTGCAAAGACTCAGACATGACTTAGCAACTGAACAACTATTGACCTTGTTACTAGAGGGCTCACCTCAGATCTCCCTCTTTCCAGAAGTCCTCCCAAGCCATTCTAGTCCACAGGGACCTTAGAACTGATAGTATGTACTATCTGACTCTTTAAACCTGATGTTTAATCATGTACTTTGTGTGTTATGATTTTACCAAATGAAGAATTGATGCTTTTGAACTGTGGTGTTGGAGAAGACTCTTGAGAGTCCCCTGGACTGCAAGGAGATCCAATCAGTCCATCCTAAAGGAGATCAGTCCTAGGTGTTCATTGGTAGGACTGATGTTGAAGCTGAAACTCCAATACTTTGGCCACCTGATGTGAAGAGCTGACTCATTGGCAAAGACCCTGAGGCTGGGAAAGATTGAGGGCAGGAGGAGAAGGGGACGACAGAGGATGAGATGGTTGGATGGCATCACCGACTCAATGGACATGGGTTTGGGTGGACTTCGGGAGTTGGTGATGGACAGGGAGGCCTGGCATGCTGTGGTTCATGGGGTCGCAAAGAGTTGGACACGACTGAGTGACTGAACTGAACTGAACTCAAACTATGTTCCATGGAACACTACCATTCAAGATGGTGTTGCTAGGTATTCCATGAAAAGGGGGTTCCATGGGTAAATAAATTTAAGGAACATGAGGTTGAATGAGTTTCATTTTTATAGGATTTTCCAAACCTTCTAGTGAGATAATGGAACTTATAGATGCTTAAAATGAGAGTCTAGCATACTGACTTCATTCCTTGATCATGAGAATTTTTTTCAAAGACTACAATTTAAGAACTGTGCACATGACCATTAAAGAAGTCCTCTGATGCAATGAATTTATTTCGAGCTGATACTGTGTTCAAAGTATAAAACTCAGTGCACCTAGTTCTGCAGCATCAGTATGAAAAACTTGACCAGGAGAAAGTGCTCAGAAGGAAGGCTTTAGGGAGGCCAAGGTATGTGAGCTGGGCCTTAAAAGATGAAAAGACAGGTTTGTCAGCAGGCAAAGAAGTGAGAGGATACGAAAAAATATCCCAGAGAAAGGAAATGACATGAATAGGAGCACAGAGGCTGGGAGATGTCAGAGAAAGGGGAGTCCATTTTAGAAACGGGGATCAGACAGACCAATCTGGGACACTTCCCCGGTGACCCAGTGGCTAAGACTCTGTGTTCCCAATACAGGGGCCCCCCCAGTTCGATCCCTGGTCAGGGCACTAGATCCCACAAGACCCTAAGCGACCAAATTAATTAATGATCTAAAAACAATAACTAGACCCATTTGAATTCTGCCTGCGAGGCTGTATCCTAGCCTCCTCTGGCATCCGTTTGGGAAAACTGGACACCCCTCCCCGCTCTACCCCATGACCGAAGGCCTGCGGAGGGCAGAAGGAACCAGGTCTCACTAATCATTTCCAGCCCCTTTCCTCTCCACAGCCTGAGACACAGTCCACATACATGTGAGGCCACACAGCCTGCTCGTCTGAGTTGTCTCCTCTGAAAATGAGAAAATTCAATCCTCCCAGGGAGGTTATAACATTGAAATTTTGAAAATGTGGGTAAAGCATTCAGCACAGCATCTGGCATACAGTCCTCACTGGAAAAACATTAGCTGTGGATGTTATTTGCTTAATCAATGTTTGTGGAAGGAAGTTGGGGTGAGGGGGAAGGCGGGAGAGAGCCGGGAGAAGAAGGCAGGTGAGCTGGCCCCTTAACATTCCTGCTGAAAGGCAGGTGCCCTCTACCCTGCATTTCGGGAACAAGTCTTCCTTGTCCTCATTTCTCAAAGGGGCTGTTTTGAAAGCCCTGAAGTGAGATGCTGGGTCAGGTGTCAGTGGACACTGCCAAGGGCAGGAGGTCAGCCTGAACACCAGGGGACCGGGAGGAACAGAGGGTCCTTTCGGGGAAGAACGCCCGAGCCACCTCTCGCGGCGAGGCCCAGGCCCTGCGGGGCTGGAGGCTGCGGGGAAGCACCCTGGAGGGTTTACTCTGTCCTTGGCCCGCGAGTTCCCCAGATCTGATGAAAAGTCACAGAAAGGAACACAGAGAGCCTGGCCTCCTCGTCAGGGGAACCGTGTCCCTGATAAATCGCATTTTTATGATAAAAAGCATGACACGGAGAGGCCAGGGAGCCAAAGACATGGGCTGGGTCTGTAATGAAAATGAATTCCAGGGAGTTTTAAGACCAGCCCCGAGTGCCTCTGAGGAGACACGAGGGTAAGGAGAGGGAACAGGCCGTTTCTGAGGACTGGCCTCTTCCCCCGTTGCTCCGAGGGAGCCAGCACGTAGCCGGCGGAAAGGACACGGAACCGAGCGGGAGGTGGGGAGCTTGGGAAGAGGAGAAAACATCCCAGGGACAGGGTCAGGGTGGCCCGACAGCATTTCTGAGAAATGGAGTCTTTGGAGATGCTCGTCTCCCTGGGCAGGCGGCAAAGTGGGTCTGCCCCAGACGTGTCATGGGGCATGTAGAGCATCTCCTTGTGTGCGCCCCCTTCCCCAGGCTACACTCGGCTGCTTTCTACCCAGGAAGATGAGACGAGATTCCAAATGCTGCAACTTTACCTCTAGTTTTTGCAGGGAGCAGGTGTTTAAGTAATAGATATGAGGAGCCCAAAATCCAGTTTCTATCCTTAAATAATCTCACAAATAAGAGACAGCAAAAGAGACACTGATGTATAGACCAGACTTTTGGACTCTGGGACCGGGAGAGGGTGGGATGATTGGGGAGAATAACATTGAAATATGTATAATATTATATCTGAAATGTATTAATTGTTCAAACTAAATACTGTCATGTTACAATTTGTTCATATTAGATGTTTGTAATGTTTCTGATAATCAATAAGAGAGATTCTTGATTTAAAAAAAAAAAAAAAAAAAAAAAAGAATCAAAGAAGCTCCGGGAAGTTCACATAAAGATGCACAGGCAGGAGGATTCACTGCCGAATCATCCTAAGACTAAAAGACTGAAACCTCCTACAAGCTTCCTGTTGGGGGTGGGTTAGTACATGATAGCACTGACTTAAAATGTGTATATTCATGCTGTGTGTGTGCATGCTCAGTTGTGTCCGACTCTTTGTGACCCCACAGACAGTAGCCCACCAGGCTCCTCTGTCCAAGGGGTTTCCCAGGTAAGAATACTGGAGTGGGTTGTCATTTCCTACTTCCGGGGATCATCCCGACTCAGGGATCGAACCTGAGTCTCCTGCATCTCCTGCATTGGCAGGCAGATTCTTTACCACTGCGCCACCTGGGAAGCGCCATGTGTACTCATGTGTGTCTAAATAAATAAATTAATAAAATATTGATGATTTTTGGACAGTATAACAGGTGATTTTTTTTCTGTTTTGAAGTATAGGAGCTGGGGGAAATTCACCTTTGCTTCTGCTTATAAAACACCTTCTCCATGTTAAAAAAGAAATGCAGAATAGAATCAAGAGAAAAAGAGAAATAACTAAGATTAGGGATGATCTTCATATTCTTCCTCATGCTTTTCTGCACATTTGAGTCCACTCTAAGGGGTTTAATATTTGAATTGGAACAAGCAACAACTGTTCATATTTTAAAAGGCTAGCCTGCCCAAATAGTTTGCTCTTCGTCTCTGTGAAAGGGCCTGAATTTCTAATACTGGTTAGACTTCTGTCCTCAGGTACTACGAGCACAGATGAAAGAGGCGAAGGATCCAAAGTTTAGGATGACTTAGGGAAGTCATTTACTTTCGTTGTGCCTCAGTGACTCAGTCAGTACAATGGGAACATCAGCTTTGCTTACTGAAAAGAGCCTTTGTGAAGATCAAGTTCACAACCTGCTCAGCTGTAAAGACCACATAGCTGAGACGGGGGAGAAACAGAGTCCTGATAAAATGCAGAGGCTCTAAGTGAGTTACAGCAACTATCACTAATGAAAACGGCCTCCGAGTTGTTTAAAGATTGAGGAACCATCTGCCTGGTCGGAGAGTAAATGACAGTCAACACGATGGTGGCATTTTTCACCTCTAGAAGCCTCACTTCTCAGCCTCTAGAAGGCTGCTCCTTCTAGAGTTCTCCGCCCTAAAAAGGAGAATAAGACTCCAACCTTGGTCATCTACTTAAAAATATGAATGGATACAGGATACAGTCAAATGTTCTATCTGATACATCAGATCTTTTAAAATCTGACCATAACCCACCGCCCAGCTTCATCTCCTGACACTCTCACCCTCATGCCTAACACATCAACTCAGCCATTCCCCAAATACTGTTGTTGTTCAGTAACTGAGTTGTTTCTGATCCTTTGTGCCCCATGGACTTCAGCACGCCAGGCTCCCCTGTCTTTTACCATCTCTTGGAGTTTGCTCAGATTCATGTCCAAATATTCCAGATACTTTTCAGGACTCTTATCCCTTGCATATGCTAGTCCCTCAGCTCATAGAACCTCTTGGTTCCTTATATGACTGTTCTCAGGCTTGAAATCCAGTTCTAGGTCACCACCTGCCACTGCCCCACTGTACCTGGTGGAGTTGTTAGTAGTTTAGTGTTGCCCAAGCACTTGATTTAAACCTCTGTGGTAGTACCAAATCAGAAATAAAGGTGATTTACATATGTGCATGTGTGTTTTTGTGCATGTATGAATACACATCCCTTACATACATATATGATAAATAAATAATAGTTTCTGGATGGTGATCTGTATTTGCTTCAAAGATAAACATGATAATGATGATGTCTAAGTAGATACTCAATAAATGTTTGTCGTACAAGCAAATACAAGACACCTTGCTGAAGGGGGGTGGAGGGGGTGGAGGGAGGAAGTGAGGGAGCCTCATGGGCGGGGCTGCAGGCTCACCGGGTGATCTGCATCCAGTTCAGCTCCATAGCTGAGAATCTGGTTGGCAAAGTTGTCGAGTTCCTGAATGGTTCTTGGAAACCAGGGCACTGCAACACAGAAAGGGCAAAGGCCTGATTAGCAGATGGGTGTAACGTGGCCAAAGGGCTCACCAGGATCAGAAGCAGGGGATCAGCTCCAATGAGGCAAGCCCATGGTACTGGCAAGTGGGGTCCCAGATAACCCCCAAATTCCTATTCAAAAGTCAAATCTCATTTTCCTTGGAAACAAATTGTATATATTTCTTGGTTTATTCAACATTGAAGTTGAATAAGCCAGGAACAAAACCTGATGATAGCTTAAACATATATCATGATGGTTTGATAGACATACACATTGTGAGAGGATTCCCCCATCTGTTAATTAACACATCCATCACCACACATATTTATCTTCTGAAGGTTCTATTCTCTTTGCAAATTTCGACAATACAGTACAGTGTTATTGACTACAGTCACCATGTTTTACATTAGCTCCTCAGGCCTGATCCATCTGTTTTGGGGGGCCATTTCCACACGGCATGTGGGATCTTAGTTTCGTTACCAGGGATCGTACCCGTGCCCCCTGCATTGGAAGCACAGAGTCTTAACCACTGAACCGCTGGGGAAGTCTCAGACCTCATTCATCTTATAGCTGAAAAATTTGTACCCTTTTACCAGCCTCTCCCTGTTTCCCCACCATTAAGCCCCTGGTAACTAGTTATCTACTTTATGTTTCTATGAATTTTCTTTTTTTTTTCTTTTTGAAGATTCCACATATAAATGATACCATTCAGTATGTATTTTTTTTTTTTTCTGTCTCGCTTATTTCACTTAAAACGTGTTCCCTCACCTATTCCCTTTCCTGGAGATTTTCTCTGAATGATCTCAAAATTCATCTCTTGTCTACCTATCATGGCACAGTGGAGTGGTGTTTGATGGTTTGCTTTAGCAGCAGAATATTTCATGTGATATATGTTCCAGATATATTCTGGAATATGCATTCTATGCATGCTAAGTCGCTTCAGTCATGTCTGACTCTTTGTGACCCTATGGACTTTAGCCCACCAGGCTCCTCTGTCCATGGGATTCTCCAGGCAAGAATACTGGAGTAGGTTGCCATGCCCTCCTCCAGGGAATCTTCCCAACTCAGGGATAGAAACCACATCTTATGTCTCCTGCATTAGCAGGTGGGTTCTTTACCACGAGGCTTCCCTGATACAGTTGGTAAAGAATCACCTGCAATGCAGGAGACCCCAGTTCAATTCCTGGGTCAGAAAGATCCCCTGGAGAAGGATAGGCTACCCACTGCAGTATTCTTGGGCTTCTCTTGTGGCTCAGCTGGTAAAGAATCTGCCTGCACTGTGGGAGAACTGGGTTTGATCCCTGGGTTGGGAAAATCCCCTGGAGAAGGGAAAGGCTACTCATTCCAGTATTCTGGCCTGGAGAATTCCATGGAGTCACAAAGAGTCGGACACCACTAAGCAGCTTTCACTTTCACTTTCTTTCAGCACCACCTGGGAAGCCTTCTATTGTAAGCACCGGTAAGCCCAAGAACCCTCCTCCTGGGACCCATCTTCCTTTCATGTATCTCCCTCCCAAGGGCCTCCAGGAAACCTTGCAAAATATTTTGATGTCAAAACCATGGTGACATGGAATAAACACCATCCAGCAGTTTGGGATTTGACGATGCTGTGCACTACCTAAAAACCCACGGGCTTGCTCCAAAGCAGTAGCAGTACAGTGGGAGGGAAGGTGGGGTCTGAATGGTGTGACCCACAGTGACTGGGTCCTGCAGAGCAGGTGGCAGCACCCAGATCTCTGTGGCCTTCAAGAAAGAAGGCACACTGAGAGCGGAACTGTCCCAGCGATGAATGAACAGAGATGAGGACATTTTGGACTGTAAGTTCCATGACGTTAGGAACCAGACTGCACTGTAGTTCTATGTGCAGAGAGGGAACAGAGGGAGGAAATTTTAGGGAAAAAGATGCTAAACTTGCAGCCAGTTGTGTCTACCTTTTAGAACTCAGGCTCCAGCTGCCTACTCACCCTCTCTGTGTCTCAGTCTCAACTCTGTAAAAATAGCAGCAACATGTCATATGCCAGGAATTGTGCTTAGCATTTTTGGTGAAATATGCCTTTAATCTGGGGACTGCTGTGAGGAGTAAATGAGAATGTAGGCAAAGGATGCAGCCCAGCGGCAGGATGATAAAAGGTAGCTTTCCACTGCTTGTGTGTTGTTTCTGTCTGGCTTTTCTCAAGTCAGGCAGGAAAGAACACGTGTGCCATCTAGTGGTCATACTGGGGACCTGTCACCCATGGTCTACACATTACAGCATCAGACAGGAAACAGCTGCATTTCATCAAAACAAGATGATTATGTGAACACAAGTAATAAAGGTATGCTAATCTTTCTTCCTCCCCTGTTAATAATAAAAACTAACTAATACTGAGTATAATTCCAAATACTTAGTATTTGTACTATTGGTGGGTACTAATGTGTGTGTGTACTATTGGTGTGGGTACTATTGTATGTGTGGGTACTACTGGTGGGTACTATTCGATGAGTTGGATCATCAAAAAAGCAAGAGAGTTCCAGAAAAAAATCTACTTCTGCTTTATTGACTATGCCAAAACCCTGTGTGGATCACAACAAACTGTGGAAAATTCTTCAAGAGATGGGAATACCAGACCACCTGACCTGCCTCCTGATAAATCTGTATGCTGGTCAGGAAGTAACAGTTAGAACTGGAGACAGAACAACAGACTGGTTCCAAATTGGGAAAGGAGTACGTCAAGGCTGTATATAATCACCCTGCTTATTTAACTTATATGCAGAGTACATCATGAGAAATACTGGACTGGATGAAGCACAAGCTGGAATCAAGATTGCCAGGAGAAATATCAATAACCTCAGATATGCAGATGAAACCACCCTTAGGGCAGAAAGCAAAAAACTAAAGAGCTTTTTGATTAAAGTGAAAGAGGACAGTGAAAAAGTTGGCTTAAAACTCAACATTCAGAAAACTAAGATCATGGCATCCAGTCCCATCACTTCATGGCAAATAGATGGGGAAATAATGGAAACAGTGACAGACTTTAGTTTTTTGGGTTCCAAAATCACTGCAGATGGCAACTGCAGCCATGAAATTAAAAGACGCTTGCTCCTTGGAAGAAAAGTTATGACCAACCTAGACAGCATATTAAAATGCAGAGACGTTACTTTTCCAACAAAGATCCATCTAGTCAAAGCTATGGTTTTTCCAATAGTCAGGTATGGATGTAAGAGTTAGACTATAAAGAAAGCTGAGCGCTGAAGAATTGATGCTTTTGAACTGTGGTGTTGGAGAAGCCTCTTGAGAGTCGCTTGGACAGCAAGGAGATCCAACCAGTCCATCCTAAAGGAATTCAGTCCTGAATATTCACTGAAAAGACTGGTGCTGAAGCTGAAACTCCAATACTTTGGCCACCTGATTCAAAGAACTGACTCATTTGAAAAGACCTTGACGCTGGGAAAGATTGAAGGCAGGAGGAGAAGGGGACAACAGAGAATGAGATGGTTGGACAGCATCACTGACTCAATGGACATGAGTTTGAATAAACTCTGGGAGTTGATGATGGACAGGGAGGCCTGGTGCTGCAGTCCTTGGGGTCTCAAAGAGACAGACACGACTGAGCAACTGAACTGACTGAACTGATTGTGTGTGTGTTAACTGTTCAGTTGTGTCCAATTCTTTGAGACTCATGGACTGTAGGCCGCCAGGCTCCCCTGTCCATGGAATTCTCCAGGCAAGAATACTGGAGTGGGTTGCCATTCCCTTACCCAGGGGATCTTCCTGACCCAGGGATCAAACCCTGCATTGCAGGTGGATTCTTTACTGTCTGAGCCACAAGGGAGGCCTGGTGGTACTATTGGTATCCCTATATTGAAAATGAAAAAAATGGGATACGGGGAGGTTAAGTGATAAACCCAAACACACACACTGTTGGAAACAGTGGATTCAATATTCAAACTTGGGCCTGGATGATGCTGTGATCTCAGGTCTGGACCACAAAATCCATCCTGTCAGGTACAGGGGTAGGGAGCACAGAGGTTGGGCAGAGGGGCTGGCTCTGGAGCCTGACTGCCTGATTTTCTTTACAGTTTCCCACCTGGAGGTCTGCATGCCCCTAAGCCCAGCCCAGTTCTCAAAGTGGGCTCCCCACAATAGTAATAACAGGAACAGACATTGTGGTAGTAATTCCAGCTAAGACTCACAGAGCTCCTGTTTCGTGTCAGGCGCTGTCCTAAACACTACATACCCTTCCTCACCCAATTCTCATACCAGCTCCATGAGGTTGGTATTATTATCACCCCCATTTTCAGAAGAGGAACCCAAGGGGCAGGGAGGAGAAGTCCCTCCACAGCCCTCTGCTGTCCCAGATGCTGGACTTTGGAGTCTGGGATGACTCAGCCCTGCCTTTAGCTCACTGAAGATGAGACCTGACTTCCCACTTTGTCACTTGAATTCTCTCCAAGTTTTTCTTTCTCCTTGAATCCAGGGCCTTGCATGATGGATCTCTGTTGTTAGCACTGAAAATGGGGTCTGTTCCCTCCATGGGTCTGGGAGGGCATAAGGAAGGATGTCCTATTATAGTTAGTCATGACTCAGGACCCCCTCTAAGACCCTGTTTCTCTAGCGTGTTGCTGTCCTGTCACTTCTCTTCCAAGACTGCCTGTCCCTGCTCATTCATAGCCTCTATTTTGCCAGAAATTTATCCATAATTCTGGCAGTAACAGCTGCCCTTGGAGATATAGCAAGCCAGCCTTTCCTCACTGCACCATCTTCTGACTTGGGGGACCCTTAGCTCTCCCAAAGGAGTTTTCATGACTACGCATTAAGCACTTATACTGCCAGGCTCTAGATGTTGAGGAGTGAATACAGTGGATTCCTCACTCTTGTGGGGCTCACATCCGAGAGAGAGTGACAAGGAATAAGCTATAAATAAATTTTAAAATATAACAATGCCAGGAAATCCTTGAAGAAGAAAAAAGCAGTACCAGGAAATAGAAAAGGAAGAGGATACTATTTTGTTTAACATCGTATGGCTCCAGACCCCAGGGCGAAGGTCGGAGAGACATGACACGACCTTGACATGGCTGAAGGGGACTGGAACAGCCAGAGTTTGATCCCAGCCCAGATCAGGGCCCTCGTTTCTCAGGGAGAGACAACCTAGCTATGGTTAAGGCCCTGATTACACAGGCAGACAACCTAGGCTTGAATGCGGTCTCTGGGGCAATATTGCATAGGAACCTGGAATGTCAGGTCCATGAATCAAGGCAAATTGGAAGTGGTCAAAAAGGAGATGACAAGAGTGAACGTCGACATTCTAGGAATCAGTGAACTAAGATGGACTGGAATGGGTGAATTTAACTCTGCTGCTGCTAAGTCACTTCAGTCGTGTCCGACTCTGTGTGACCCCATAGATGGCAGCCCACCAGGCTCCACCATCCCTGGGATTTAACTCAGATGACCATTATATCTACTACTGCGGGCAGGAATCCCTTAGAAGAAATGGAGTAGCCATCATGGTCAACAAAAGAGTCTGAAATGCAGTAGTTGGATCCAATCTCAAAAACTACAGAATGATCTTTGTTCGTTTCCAAGGCAAACCATTCAATATCATGGTAATCCAAGTCTATGCCCCTATCAGTAATGCTGAAGAAGCTGAAGTTGAACAGTTCTATGAAGACCTACAAGACCTTCTAGAACTAACACCCAAAAAAGATGTCCTTTTCATTATAGGGACTGGAATGCAAAACTAGGAACTCAGGAAACATCTGGATTAACAGGCAAATTTGGCCTTGGAGTACAGAATGAAGCAAGGCAAAGGCTAATAGAGTTTTGCCAAGAGAATGCACTGGTCATAGCAAACACCCTCTTCCAACAACACAAGAGAAGACTCTACACATGGACATCACCAGATGGTCAACACCAAAATCAGATTGATTATATTCTTTGCAGCCAAAGATGGAGAAGCTCTATACAGTCAGCAAAAACAAGACCGGGAGCTGACTATGGCTCAGATCAGGAACTCTTTATTGCCAAATTCAGACTGAAATTGAGGAAAGTAGGGAAAACCACTAGACCATTCAGGTATGACCTAAATAAAATCCCTTATGACTATACAGTGGAAGTGAGAAATAGATTTAAAGGACTAGATCTGATAGACAGAGTGCCTGATGAACTATGGACAGAGGTTCGTGACATTGTACAGGAGACAGGAATCAAGACCATCCCCAGGACAAAGAAATGCAAAAAAGCAAAATGGCTGTCTGGGGAGGCCTTACAAATAGCTGTGAAAAGAAGGGAAGCGAAAAGCAAAGGAGAAAAGGAAAGATATACCCATTTGAATGCAGAGTTCCAAACAATAGCAAGGAGAGATAAGAAAGCCTTCCTCAGTGATCAATGCAAAGAAATAGAGGAAAACAATAGAATGGAAAAGACTAGAGATCTCTTCAAGAAAGTCAGAGATACCAATGGAACATTTCATGCAAAGATGGGCTCAATAAAGGACAGAAATGGTAGGGACCCAACAGAAGCAGAAGATATTAAGAAGTGGCAAGAATACACAGAAGAACTGTACAAAAAAGATCTTTACTACCCAGATAATCACGATGGTGTGATCACTCACCTAGAACCAGACATCCTGGAATGTGAAGTCAAGTGGACAAATACTTAACCCTGCTTTAGTCTTCCTACTGGTAAAGTGGGGATAATAAAGTACCACTTTATAGGAACACATAAGTTTAAAAGAGTTAATATGTGTGATCTATTGAGAACAGAGTCTGGCACACAATAAATACAGATTCATGTTGGAAATAGGGATTTCCTGATGGCTCAGTAGTAAAGAATCCATCTGCAATGCAGGAGATGCAGGAGAAGCAGGTTCGATCCCTAGATCAGGAAGATCCCCTGGAGGAGGGCATGGAAACCCACTCCTGTATTCCTGCCTGGAGAACCCCATGGGCAGAGGAGCCTGGCAGGCTACAGTCCACAGGTTTGCGAAGGGTCAGACACGACTGCAGCAACTGCGCACTTACACATGTTGGGGATACTGGGGGTTTGGTTCTAGACCACCACGATAAAGAGAATATCACAGTAAAGTGAGTCACATTAACTCTGAGGTTTCCCAGGACATATAAAAGTTGTGTTTTTACACTGTGCTGTAGTCTATGAAGTGTGCAATAGTGTTACATCTGAAAAAGCAATGTATATATCTTAATTAAAAAATATTTATTTGCTAAAAATGCTAAGTATCATCTGAGCCTTCAGCAAGTCATAGTAGTAACATCACTGATCTCAGATCACCATGACAAATACAACCATGAGAAAGGCTGACATATTGTGAGAACTACCAGCATAGGATACACAGATAGGAAGCGAGCAAACACTGTTGGATAAATGAAGGCTATGGACTTGCTCCATACAGGGCTTTCACAAACCTGCCATTTGTAAAAAATACAGCACCTGTGAAGCATGGTAAAGCAAAGCACGATACAGGAGGAATGTCTGTATTAGGACCGTTCAGCTACAAACTCCGGGGACTTTGCTTTTGTTTTTACTCTGCCCTTAATATAATACAGGAAGCAGAGCATAAAGTCTTCCAGCGAGGCTAGGAATCTGTCCACTTACTCTATTGTGTAACTGAGCAAGCATTTTATCTCTCAGAGCCTTAGTTTCTTTAACCACAAAATGAATTAAAACTGTGTTTCCATATTACTGAATTATTACGTATGTTATGGTGGCTCAGTGGTAAAGAACCTGCCTGCCAATGCAGGAGCTGCAGATTCAGTCTCTGGGTCAGCATATCCCCTGGAAGAGGCAATGGCCACCCACTCCAGTATTCCGGCCTGGGAAATCTCATGGAGAAGCCTGGCGGGCTATACAGTCCTTGGGGTCTCAGGGTCAGACACGAGTGAGCACGCACACGCTTGTGTTAAATGCTAGAGGAAATGGGACACATTTTAGCAGAGCGACTGGCCACAGTAAGTGTTCCACTGGTGTTAACCACTAGGATGGGAAAAGTTCAGTGGTGATGAGGAAAAAGAAAAAGGAGGAGGAGAGGAATGAAGGGGAGAAGGGAGAGGAGGAGGGGAGGGAACAGGAGGCAAAAAGGGAGACAGGAGTCAGAAGCACATTCTCAGACAGGCTCTGTTCTGATGTTAACAGGTTTTCTGATCTTGGGCTCAGTTTCCCCTGCAAAAAATGTAGGCTGTTAGATTCATAGCTGCTACGATCCTTTTGGGGTTTCATATGCCTATGTGGAGGGCTAACGCTGGCTAGGGGACTCATGAAAATACACTTTCAGTCAATCTGTGTGTCAGCCTGACTTGTTCTTGGAAGCACAGTTATTGTGTTTCTTCAGCTCCCCAAATGCCTGACCCTACTGTTTCCCAAAGAAACAAGGCTCTGCTCCAGAGACAAGCTTCTTTGTCCCCACCCGGGTTCAGAGCTGGGTGTGCTGGTCTGCTTCCAGCTGAACGCCAGAGGGCAGCAGAACCAGCTGACTTTCAGCTTTGGCTGATTTCTCGTTTCCCCTCCTCACCTTTCCATTTCTTTTCTCTTCTCTCCTTTTCTTTTTTCCTCTCCTCCAAAAGGAAAACACTCTGTACTTGGGCCACATGGCTTGGTTCAGACCTCTTGGTGGGAAAAAAAAAATCAGAGAACTTGAGAGGGTTGCAAAGACTCAAAGGATTCAAGTCTTGGCAAAGTGAAATCGCTCAGTCAGGTCCAACTCTGTGACCCTATGGACCCTATGTAGCCTTCCAGGCTCTTTCATCCATGGGATTTTCCAGGCACGAATACTGGAGTGGGTTGCCATTTCCTTCTCCAGGGGATCTTCCTGATTCAGGGATCAAACTCAAGTCTCCCACATTACAGGCAGACTCTTTACCATCTGAGCCACCAGGAAATCCCCCAGGTGTTAATTCTTGGCAAAGAGAAGACAAAGGTTGAAGCAGCTTAACAATCTCTAGGACCCCATCAGGGAGACTGTCAGGGAGACCCCAGGTGGCGCTGTGAGGCCATGGGGCCCTCATCGAAGTCCAGGGGCTCCTGGTAGCTTCTGGGCCCCATCATCCTTCAGAAAAGGCTCAGAACACACTTGTCTGATTAAGTAAGGTCCCGCAGTCCACTGATGGCCAGGATAGGACGCTTACCCATGTCCCCATCGTCAACTTATGGGTTCTTCCAATTTTCCCAGTCTCAAGGTTACAGTAACTGCTTTTTTCCTTTAAAGTTATGCTTTTTAAGAGCTTCCTGGCCACCAAATGCTGTGCTAAGCACTTGACTTCCACTGTCTGTTTTAACTTTCAGAGTAACCCTGGCAGGTGTCTGTGTTAGTCACTCAGTCATGTCCAACTCTGCGACCCCATGGACTATAGCCCACCAGGCTCCTTCATCCATGAAATTCTCCATGAAAGAATACTGGAGTGGGTTGCCATTTCCTACTCCAGGGGATCTTTGCAACCTGGGGATAGAACCCAGGTCTCCTGCATTGCAGGCAGATTCTTTACCGTCTGAGCTACCAGGGAAGCCCTGGGGGTAGACAGGATTATTTATGCATTATTAACAGAACACACTGAAAGCCAGAGAGATGAGGTGACTTGTTCAAGATAACAGAGCTGGCGGGCCTGGAATCAGAACTGGGGCAGCTCGTGCACTGAACCATTGGGCTGGCGTAGAATAAAGTGAGGGTGGGGGGCCCTTGATTTTAGATTTCTGTTCTCCCATCTAGAGAGGGGGAGGAAATAACAAACTAAGACAGGAATTTAGAGGGGCTGATAGAAAATCCCTAGGACAGCCCCAGGTCTTCCTCACCTTCCATCAGGCACCCTGGCTTTAGAAGTGGTAGCTTTTTAACATGCAAGTTCTAGGTTCTTCCAAGACCCCTTCCTTTTCCCTTTCTCTTCTTCAGTGATGGTCACAGGCCTCTCCCCTCCCAACCAGACTGACTCACAAAGCTGGGAATAGAGACTGACCCCAGCGACCCAGGCTTCTGTTTGGAAAAGTGAAATCAGATTAGCTCATTAATGACCTTTGCAAATACCTCCGCGGTGGGCTGGCCTCTGTGAGCCCCTCCACGGCCTCACAGGCGGCGGGGCTCAGTGGTTAATGAATGGCTCAGGCAGGCTGGTGCAACAGAGGGCCTCTGTGAAGCCAGAGGCATCCGGGAGTGGGGTGAGGGGGGCGGATCATTAATAAATATTGATTTGGCTCCAAGGGAAGCAGCCCACGGGAGAGTTGACCCTGGACACCCACGTTGTAGTCTCATTAAGTTGGGGTCAACTGCTCAGCCCAGACGCTGAGGGGCGGCTGGTTCAGGGGTGCTCCTGAGCAAAAAGCATCACCACCACCACCACCCCACCCCCCATAGGCCTGGCTGGAGCCTGCTTCCTGGCCAGGAAGATTTATAGCAGTTTAAGGTGCAGGTTGAATCCCATCTGACCCCCTCCCTCCACCAGATGCCCACCAGCCCCCGGGTGTAGCCAGCAAGGCACTCAGGCTTGCCCCAGACTTCTGCCTCCAGCCTGTCTCAGGGAGAGCAATAAATCTTAGGGTTCCAAGGCCCAAAATAGAAGGATGTTCACTGCCCTCCCCCCGCTTCAGAGGCTCCTGGATGTCTTTTCTGAGGCCATAGCCTCCAGCCCAGCAGAGAAGCCTTCACCAAACTAACCCCAACAGAGCTGGTGTGCCCACCTCCTGAAGGATGAATGCCTTTGAGGGCATTTGGTTTCTCCTTTAAGGAGCTTCCATTTTCTTTTTGAAGAAGGAACACTCTCTGCGAAGATCTTGGCAAGAATGGGTGAGCCAAATGCGGATGATGGTGCCAAGCCAGTTCCCTCCTCCTGGACCAAACGGAAGCATGGTGGAGGCAGGGCTCACTTATCACTGACAGGCCAGACAAAGCATGTGATCCCTCCACCCACATATCAAAATGAGAATGAAACCAGGTGGGTAAAAGGCATCTACCAGGAAGTAAAGACTGAAAAGGTATCAAAATGAATAAATGGATGGAATGAGTGAGAGATGCCAGTGAAATGATGAACAAAGAAAAGGGCGTGTATTCCAATCGCCAATCTAAACTGGAGCTATGCTCCCAACAGCCATTTTAAGATGTCACTTATCTTATTAACTTACTTATTGATGAGGATGTTCACTATGTTCCCAAATACTGAATTCCACATTGCATTGAGATCTGATTACCAGCTACTTGCCTCTGGAGTTATGGTCAACTGACACTGGCTCAAACAGAATGCATCTAAAGCCTCTTCCATGTAATGTCTGGCCCCCCACAGGAGCCCCTCCACAACCCTTACTCCCCTCTCCCCACCATGTTCAAGACTGGCCTCAGTGTAGATCCTTGGTGTGCTTGGAAAACACCCACTCCCCTATCTACACAGACATGGCTGAACAGTAGCCTCCTAGACCATAAGACACATGAGTCAAGACATCATGTGACTGATTTTCCCTAATGCATCCCTCCATGTGGCTGCCGCTGAATGGGTATTCAATATATATGAGTTGTATGGATGAACAATCCACTGAATTAGGGCATAAATGTGAATGAATGACAAGGTGATAAAGCAGACTCTGGGTTTGGAGAAGATGTAAAAGAAAAAGGAAGAAAACCCCAATCATCAGGATTTTAATAAGTAAGACCCATGTAATTTAGCAAATATGAAGGAGAGAGAGGATTCCAGGGAAAAAAGTGCTGTCAAATGTTACAAATATTTCAAAGAGGAAGATGACAAAAAAGAGGCTGCTGCTGCTGCTGCTGCTAAGTCACTTCAGTCGTGTCCGACTCTGCGTGACCCCATAGACGGCAGCCCACCAGGCTCTCCTGCCCCTGGGATTCTCCAGGCAAGAACACTGGAGTGGGTTGCCATTTCCTTCTCCAATGCATGAAAGCGAAAAAGTGAAAGTGAAGTCGCTCAGTCGTGTCCGACTCTTAGCGACCCCATGGACTGCAGCCCACCAGGCTCCTCCATCCATGGGATTTTCCAGGCAAGAGTACTGGAGTGGGGTGCCATTGCCTTCTCCGAAAAAGAGGCTACTGCTTTTGGTAAGGAATGTTGTCAGAAGGATGAGGAAGAAGAGAAGGAAAAAAAGGAAAGGAGGGAAGAACAGAAGAACAAAGAGGAAAAAGCAGGAAATCTGAATGTGAAACTGGCCTTCCATCTCCTAGACCAGTGCTATTTCCAATATAACACAGAGTCACATGGATAATATCAAACATCCAAGCTGTGTTCACAGAAAGTCATCTTTGCGAATGAGAGATCATTCCCAGGGGCCAACACAGGAAGTTGACTCCCTGGCTTCTAGGTGGGGCTAGCCCCAGTGAAGGAGTGGCTGCCACCAACTCTCTATTTGTTATTAGCTTGGTGAGTGTCCACCCCAAGGAGCTGGTGGCAGCAAATAGCCTGATACTAAGCTGCGGTTGCTTCTCTGGTGGTTCAATGGTAAAGAATCTGCCTGCCAGTGCAGGAGACATGGGTTCTATCTCTGGGTCAGGAAGATCCCCTGGAGAAAGAAATTCAGTATTGCTTGTGGAATCCCATGGACAGAGGAGACTGGCAGGCTACAGTCCATGGGGTTGCAAAGGGTCATACATGACTTAGTGTCTGTACAACAGCAACAGACCATAAAGCTCTCCCCTTACTGAGGCTTAAGGATATCTAAGATCAAGGGCCTCTTCAACTCAAGCAAGTTCAACACAATCCATCAAACATCCTAACATACTGAGTATCTTGCATGATGCCCTTGTGAGACCCAGAAAGTGACAGAGTGGATCTCAGCTCTATTTTACAGATGAGGAAGAAGAGGTAATGAGGTCTCCCAGCTGGCAGGAAGTCAGATGAGATTCAAGCCTAGCTGGCATTGTACAGAATAGGAATTCACATGCTGGCTCTTGACTCTTTTCAAGTAGTTGCTCTTTTTTAGTTGCTATGCTGCTCCCTCAACTAAGCATCAATGGCAAATTGACGTTCCATAATAAGCATTTCATATTCTCTTATTACCTCCTTCAATTGAGGGAACACATCTGTACAGAGAGAAAGGGTGTTCTCAGTCTAATTCTTTGTAATCTTCACCATCTTTTGGATTGATCGAGATAGCACATCATGGTAGCCTTTCTTTATCAAAGATCAGGACTATGGAGGTTCTGACTCTGTCTCCACCATGAAATTAATTGGATATCCTTAGAAAAGACTAGGCGTGAGTTTCCTGACCTTTTCGCATGGATCATTTATGCCAGGCACATTGTACAATCATATCACAGAATTTATAGAACTGCACTGGCACACAGATATCTTCATTTTACAAACAAGAAAAGCTAGGCCTACAGAGGGCAAGCAACTTGGCCAAAAAACTACAGCCCAGGAATTGAACTGGAAAAATGAAGACTCCAAAATCTACACTGCCATTCAAGTGTACCTCTGCCTCATTTCCTAATATGAAGAATAAAAATCACGTTATCTGCTTACTCTGGCCAGTTGAGTTGCAAAGCTTCAGTGAGACAACCTAAGGGGAGAATATTTTGGATTTGGCCTGCAAATAAGGAATTCCTGTTAGAATGAAAGCCTGCTTATAATCTTATGATGTTCCTCAGCTTGAAGCCCTGGAACCTGGGAAGGAGACTGGCCTCAGAAACCACATTTACTCAGGATCTTCCCTCACCATGAATACACATGCTTCTGACAGCTTGCAAGAGGGCAAACCCTAGGCCAGCCTCCAGCTTCAGGGTTGCTGCCACCTCTTCACAAACAGGTTTGTCCTCTTAGCTGTGGGCATGCTTGTTGCAATGAGGCAGGCTACTGAAACAAAAGTCCCATCCCCAGCTACCAGAGGACTTAGAGCGATGTTGCCACAGGTAACACGCATCCAGGTAGACTGGAAAAGGCTGTCAATCAATCCTGTATATCTTTATGAACATGCAGATCCCAGGTCTCCAGCAGACACAGGTCCACGAGCATCTCCAGCCCTGAAACACATGTGGGGCCAAGTGAAATGCAAAGGAGGAGGTTCCGAAGTGAGAGGGAGATAAAGGGAAGCTGATGGAAATAGAAGAGTAGAGCAGAGGAAGAGCCAGAGGAAAGGCAGGTGCAGGTGGCAGAAATGGAGAAATATCCTGACCATCTGGAGCCCCCTCCTGCCCTAAAGAGCTTCTCTCTATAGGATCTCAACTCTTTGAGAACCATGACCCCTTTGAAAATCCTCTCTCCTAAAATATATGCAAGCAGGTGCCCGTGTACAATTTTGCCCACAATCCCAGGGGCTATTCAGACTCCTCCAAGGAACCCTACCCTTCTTCCTCCCATGATGGATCTGAAACTTCAGCCTTATCATGACACTGCCTTTCAGAGCAGTGATGTTGAAGCAGAAAAGAGAAAAATTCAAGTGGGCTGGGAGGGGAGAGGGGCATAGAAGAGCAAGGGAATAAATATAATGTACAAGAAGGAGGGAATAAATACAATGTTATTTTGTCTTCTGCAATAATTTTTCCACTTAAATCATTGCTTCAGGAATTAATCCAAATAAAAAAGACAAAATCATAAGCACCTCCAGGCTAGATAGGTAGTAGATAGATGAATAAGTAAATAAATAGCCTTTCTACTCCCCACAGAAAATACAGTTGTCCTGGCAATCTGGACGTGCTTTGTTTCCACACCGAGACCCCTATAATCACCCCAATTTGAACAAAATCTACCCAATTGCTCCTGGAAAATAACTCTCAAGTCCAATTGCTCTTGGAAAATAACTCCAAACAGATAAATTTCTCGAAAGGTGATGATCCTATACCTCTGTCGAGCCAAGACATTTTGTCCATCTGCTTCTCTTGGCTGCAATCTGGCTTCATGTAGGAATTTTACATCCCCCTCCCAGCTAAATGTAATGTCATGCAAAAGATTCAAAGAGAAAGGTAAAAGGATTAGTAGACTAATCGATGGAAGATATTAACACTCTTTCATGTTGGGTTGAAGAAGGATTTGAGGTCATCAGGAGACAGGGGAACAGGAGAATAGACCTCAAGTATTCAAAAGACTCTATGGATTAAAATCCTATTAAATTCCTATCAGCCAAGAGCCATTTGAGAAGGTTGGGGTTTCTTTAACTTGTCACCATAATTAGCCTTCCCTTAAGCTGTTTTGGGTGGGGAACTTTAGCAATTAAGAAACTGAAAACTTTCATTTTCTAGCACCCATATGGCCTTTTGAATGGTTTAACAACTAGAATGGAAAGTGATTTAGCCCAATTGATTTGAGGGGTTCAGATCTACCCCTCCTTCAGCCTGTTGTCAGACTCGCCCCTGAGATCTGAGCCCCTCAGTAGAAAGGGCACTTTGTTGAATGAAAGAATCAAAGGTTCAGATCTATGAAGATGCTTTCTTCTCCTAATCATCCTCCCATGGAGTTCGACAGAAAGAACAATTCTGCAAAGGGATGGCTGTTTCCCCTAAAAAAAAAAAAAAAAAAATCTGTTTCTGGGCCCAGACTCCACTTCACAAAAACTAACCCAGAAACCCAAAGGGCTATGTCTTTCAGCCGGTGCAAGGGTCAGGAAACCATGCCAGGGAAGGGCAATCAGTATGGGCCGGGTTGAAGAACCATCCAAAGAAACAAGGGTCCTGAGACACATAGTGTTTTGGAGGGTTAGTCTGAGCAGTGTTTTCCTCACTAGGTAAAATATCGACCCAATGTTAAACATTAATACCCTGCCACTTGGGCCCCACCAGGGAATCAGACATGTGTCACGTTCTACCTCTGATAAGCCCAACATTGATAATATGGTGCCTCGTTGTCAGAGTGTGGGCTTCCTCACTTTCACACTTGGCTCCTCCGAGTTAAGGTGGAACTGAGGCTGAATTCTACCAGCTGTGTCTCCATCACAGCACCCACCCCTCTTCTGCATTCACTCGGCTGCCCAGCTGCCCTCGTCAGCCTGTGAGTTCCCTAAGGACAGGCCCTGCCAGCTCTCTTTCTCCCTCCAGCTCCAAACATGGTGCTCGGCATAGAGCGGTGCTTGACACCTGCTTGCCCACAACTGCACAGAATTCACTCTGTGCCCCAAGACAAGTTGTGGCCTCTGATTTTAATGGATGAAAAATTAAGAAGGATGTTGGGCTGCATGACTTCTGAGGTCATTTTCCAGTTCCCAGAACCTCTGAAAATGTAGTTGTGTACCGGCTGGCTTTTCATGGCTCTTGTGCTCAAGTCATTATTTATAATAACGATGATGATAATGCTAAGAATAGTGAACCTCTATTAAGCCCTTAAATGTGCTCTGGGCTGTCCTCAATACACCACTGGTGTTATTTCATTAATCTTGTAAGACAGAGACTTCTTACTTGAATTCTATACAGTGATAAACTATGATGATCAATAATCTGCCCCAAATCACACCAAGTGGGTGTCCTGGTTCCGGAGTCTGGGCTCCTAACTGCTCTTCCATATCTGCTTTCTGAGCCTCCAGTTCAGGCTGCCAGCCCTTTAGCTGATCTATGTACATCTTCCCTGCCTCCCTGAGGGGCTGCCTGCCTGCCTGTCAATTGCTTTGAATTTCTACCCCAGGGCCCCAGCTGGCTCGGCCTCCACCTGCTCCCAGCAGAGGCAGAGCTCTCCCCAGGATCTGGCAGGCCCTTTGCCCTGAGGGCCTGAGGCTCCTGTTGGGAGCAGGTGGCCGGAAAAGCAAGAGAAGGAGGTCATCAGGGAAGCAGCTCACTCAGAAGGTAGAAGAAGAAGGGAAGCAGATAGGGTTAATTTGAGGAGGAATTCCAAATGCCCCCCTCCCCACCAGTGACCAGAGCCTGCATGCATGGCTGCCACTCTCAGCAAGGGCAGACACGCAGGATAGACTTCCTGGTCTTGGTTACAGCCACAGAGAGAAAGGGCAAGAAGAGAAGAGATCCCCTAGGATGGCTTCAGAGGAGTCTTTTAGAAAATGTTTCAATGGCCTATGTGAGGCAGGGGGTGGGGGGAGGAGTGTGCAGTCTTATGTCTCATTTTAAAGCATCTCTGCAGTAATTATTAACATGTTATCTTCAACTGCAAAGCCTGAAATCCTCTTGAGCTAGTCTTTAATGTTGTGGCCAAAAAAAGCTTTTGATTTCAGATTTTACAATAGAAAAAAAATTTTTGATTATGTAGGAAAAAATAGTTCATCTCAGCAATCACTTCTAAGTAGTGACCCAAATAAGTTGAAAACTTTGAAACAGAAAAACCTGCATATGAATATTTAACAGCCTCATCCATAATTGCCAAAATTTAGGAGCAACCAAAATATCCTTCAATAGATTGAGCAAAATGGATAAACAAGATGCGGTACATCTATACAATGGAACATTATTCAGTGATTACCAAAAAATGAGCTAACAAGTCGCAAAAAGGCATGAAGGAAACCTGCTAAATGAAACAAACAAACAAAAAAAGCCAGTCTAAAAGGACGTAGGGACATCCCTGGTGGTCCAGTGGTTAAGAGTCTGCCTTGCAATGCACAGGACACAGGGTCAATTCCTGCTTGGGGAACTAAGAGCCCACATGTTTCAGAGCAACTAAGCCCTCATGCCACAACTAGAAAGTCTGCAACAAGATCCCACACAACGTAACTAAGACCTAATAAAGTTCCAACACGGCCAAATAAATATTTTAAAAAAGGATATATAGTCTGTGGTTCCATATTCATACAGCATAACATTCCGGAAAAGTCAAAATCATGGAGACAGTAAAAAGATGGGGTATTGCCAGGGAGAAAGAGGAAGGAGGGAGGAATGAGCAGGTGGAGCACAGTGCATTTTGAGAGCAGTGAAACCATTCTGTATGACATGAAATAGCAAACACATGACATGATGCATTTGTCAAAATCAACAGAACTATGCAATGCAAAGCATCATCCCTAATGGAAACTCTGGTCTTTAGTTAATACTCACCTATTAGCACGGCTCATCAGTTCAACAACCACCACATACTATCATTTATCCAGCTGGGCACTGTTTTAAGCACTGACTATGCAAGATCTCATTTAATCCTCACAGAAGTCCTATGAAAAATAGAGGTCGGGGCTGTTAAAGAGACTTGTCAAGGGTCTCAAAGCCAAAAAGTGGAAAAAGTAGGGCTTGAACTGAAGCCCCTCCAAGGCCAAGCCCATGTAATTCCTACACTTTATTGCCCTAACTCCTCTCCAGGGCAATATTTTGTAGTAGGGAAGAACAAATATGACTCCATATTAGATGTTTCTTTTATTTTAAACTTTGTGCTCTTCTGCCAGTGGTTAGTCACACTGGCTCTCCACCTTTTGTAAAAGAATGTTGCCTAGAACTTAAAATATACAGGATAGCCCATTCTCAGGGCTCAGGCCTTTATACATATATGGGTAAAAAGTTGCAAAACAGAGAATAACATTTGTTTTGTTGGAGATTCACAGGAACATCATGACCTGACCTACAGGGACACCTGTAAGAACAAAGGATTCCTGCACCAAGAAGTTTGCAATAGACAACTAACTTCTCTTTTTAACATAAAAATATAATTCGGGCTATTTTTAGTAAAATAGCCCAAATTCTGACTGGGGTAAGATGGTTCTTTGAGACATCAGTCTGCCATCTTCTCAGTCTGCTGGCTTTCTGAATAAAGTCACTATTCCTTGTCCTCAACAACTTGTCTCCTGATTTACTGGTCCATCGTGTGACAGAGCAGAACCAGTTTGGATTCGGTAGCAATTTCAGCAAATAAACAAGAGGGTAGAGCAAGTCTTGACAATTTCTCTGTTTAGTCATTCATGCACAAATAATTGCTGAGAGCTATGTAACTCTGAGGGTATTAATGTAGGCAAGAGACTCTCCCTGCCTACAAGGAGCTTGTAATCTAGTGGAAGAGACAATGAAAGTCCTAAGAACAAGGAACCAAAGAGCTCCAGCTCATGAAAAGCACATGGGGAGAGACCATCAGACACAATAGAGATTACTAAAGAATATGTCCTGACATTATATTTAAATAGAAAGCACCCTGAACACCCTAATCATCCTACCTCTAGAGATTGGGAAATTTTGAGAACATAAAAATCCACCAATGAAAAATGTATAACAATTGCAGTAGAAGGCAACTAAAGACAACTAATATAAGAAACAGCTATCTTGAGGAAGGGGAAAAGTAACTGCTATTAAATGTGTAACTATGACAGGCACTATTCTGCATCCCTAAACTACATCCTCTCACTAAATCCTGGTCTTTCATGGTAGAGATTACCTTTGACATTTTTCTTTTTAAGTTTTTTTTTGTGATCTATACTGTTACTGTGTACTGTGGTTTAGGTCCCAAACTTGGATTGGTAGTCAAGAAAGCGCCTAGCCTCGCTAGGAATCGAAAGTTTGGAAGCTAGATAGAGCTCTAGCTCCAAGAACATCTCTGAGGTTAAAGGTTACTCAGATTGGGACTGCAATGGGTTTACAGGCACTCAGGTGACAAATGTTTTCCCCAGCAGTCTTAGCTTGGAAGGCATTCCAGAAGGTTACTCTGATTGCACCCCGGGTGGCTTCAGAGGCAAGCAAGGTTAAGGGTGAAGAGCTGGACGTCAAGTAGGGATGCTATTAAGTCTACCCATGGTACATCCTCACCCCATCTCGGTGGTAGAACCAGGAGGGACGCAGACGGTGCTTGCGTTGGTAATCTTTTGGTGTAAAGTCTGTCTACACCCCTATCTAGAGCAGGGAGGGATGCCTCCAGTAGAAAAATGGCACTGGTCACTTTTTTTCTCTCTTACAGATGGGAGCTAACAATTCCAGCCTCGCTCCTTTGAACTGTATCCTGAAAAACTGGGATAGATTTGATCCCCAGGGCTTAAGGGAGACACACCTGGTCTTCCTATGTGATGCTGCATGGCCACGGTATCCATTGGAGGATGGCGAACGGTGGCTAGTTGGAGGGTCTCTTAAGTATAATACTGTTCTACAATTAGACCAGTTTTGTAAGGAACAAGGGAAATGGATAGAAGCAATGGCATCCCACTCCAGTACTCTTGCCTGGAAAATCCCATGGATGGAGGAGCCTGGTAGGCTGCAGTCCATGGGGTCGAGAAGAGTCGGGCATGACTGAGCAACTTCACTTTCACTTTTCACCTTCATGCACTGGAGAGGGAAATGGCAACCCACTCCAGTATTCTTGCCTGGAGAATCCCAAGGACAGAGGAGCCTACTGGGCTGCCATCTATGGGGTCGCACAGAGTCAGACACAACTGAAGCGCTTCGTCAGCTGTGATTGCACAGAGTCAGACACAACTGAAGCAACCTAGCATGAGCACAATTTTCAAAATTTTCATTGAATTTGTTTCAATATTGTTTCCGTTTTATGTTTTGGTTTCTTGGCCACAAGGCATGTGAGATCCCCGATTCCCAACCAGGCATGGTACCGGCACCCCCTACATTGGAAGGCAATGTCCTGACCACTGGGCTCCCAGGTAAGTCCTTCTTTGCCATTATTTTATGGTGAAGATGTAGCGTTATTTACCTTGTGAAATTCCTGTCTCTCACCTGTGTCTTTCTTCTTATCCCGGGAAAGCTCGTGCACAGTAGCCCCAATGTCATGTCTCAAGATCTTGATGATGTTTGCCAGGGCAGGCACGCTGCGTTGATCCAGATTGGTGAAAAATTCATACTCGTCTTTCCTTAAACGTGAAGGTCTTGATTCAATGTGGGTCAGGTTTATATCATTCTCCTAGAAAAGAGAAGTTAAGAGAGTATGAAGGGGACAGTAACTGGAATTGACACAGACCAAATGCAAAACCAGAGCAAACACAACGAAATGTGGAGAAGTGAGGAAGAAGAGTTCTTTTTTTTTTTTTCTTTCTTCCTTTTTTTGTCCAATATAAGAGTAGAAGAAAGCCTTTAACACAGCAAAAATTGTTTATTTTTCTTCTGCAAAACCAAATAAAAAATCAAATGTTGGGGAAATAGTTCAAATGTCACAGAATTTAATCATGTGGAAATCTGCTCAATGCCTAGAATTGCAAACATAAGATTTCAGTCTGGTACACAGAAGCAACGCTGTTCTGCTTGGATAGAGTCCACAAGAGTCAGGCTTATTGGGTTTAAATCAAAGTTCTTAACTATATCAGCTATGAGACCTTAGAAAATGCACCTTCGTGCTTCTAACCATCAGTTTCTCCAACTGTAATTTTGTGGGTATTTGTCACGCTTAGTCACTCAGTCGTGTCCGACTCTTTGCCACCCCATGGACTGCAGCCCGCTAGGCTCCTATGTCCATGGGATTCTCCAGGCAAGAATACTGGAGTGGGTTGCCATGCCCTTCTCCAGGTATTCATGGTAGCTGGTTCATGAATTTGTAGGAAACACTGAATGAGATGATACATACAGACTGCCAGGTACCTAATACATGCTCAGTTAAAATTATCCAGTATAAATACTGCTCATATTTTTATATAATTACTTTTCATTCCAGTTATGCCACAAATGTATATGTAGCACCTTCCAGGTAGTGGTCACTTTCTAGGTGGCTGGGATACAGTAGTGAACAAAACAAAGATATTTTCCTTTAGTAGAGTTTACATTCAAGTTTTGAAGATACAAACAACAAACAAAAAAGGTAACTGATTTATGTATTATAATGATAAAGCCTAGGGAAAAAATACAACGCAGAGCAGGGTGAAGGGAACAGGCAGTCTTGGAGTGCAATGGAGCAGTTTGCAGTATTTAATAGAATGGACACATGAAGTCTTATTAAGAAGGGAAGACTCATGTTCATTAAATGCCACAAAATAATAATCACTTAATACAGCTTCTCAACTTCAATGTCTCTAGCTGGTCATACTTTAGCCCTTTTGGAGTTCATCAGTAAAAAAGAGTCACTTACTTAAATTGGCCCTCAAATTTCAATGTGTGGTTTTCATTACTACTTATTCAAAACTCTGACTTCATTGACAGTACTGTTCTTTGTGAAGAAAATCAAGGAGTATCCTCTTTATTAATTTTTCTTTAAAAGAGGATTTCTCCAAACATTAAAATGGACAAAATGTACCCAGAAAAAAAATGCTTAACTTGAATAATTCTATAATTGCAAAGAAATGAAATTCATCAACTTTAGAGTTCAAGAAGTATATCTTTTTCCTTGATGGTTAGTGGCATATGGTTGACGAGCACATGGATAATTACAGTAATGATACTTAAATACAGTAATACTTAAATACAGTAATACTTAAATACAGTAATACTTAAATACAGTAATACTTAAATACAGTAATGATATTCAAATAATATCACTTTACAGTTTCAAATTATCTTCTGTGACCTTCTCAAGAATCCTTTGTAGAGGTTAAGGAAGATGTGAAAAATGAAATTAGAGACAAAGATGCTTTGTTAAAAGGGGCCAGAGAGGAAGCTGCTGTGTAACACAGGGAGCTCAGCTCGGTGCTCTGTGATGACCCAGAGGGCTGGGATGGGGGATGCCGGGTAGCAGTGAGGTCCGAAAGGGAGGGGATATATGTATACATAGAGCTGATTCACTGCATTGTACAGCAGAAATTAATACAACCTTGTAAAGCAATTAGTGCTGTTAAGTCGCTAAAAGTCATGTCCAACTCTTTTGCAACCCCAGGCTCCTCTGGGGTTTATAGCCCGCCAGGCTCCTCTGTCCATGAGATTCTCCAGGTAAGAGTACTCGGTTGGGAAGATCCCCTGGAGGAGGAAATTGCAACCCAGGGATGGAACTCGGGTTTCTTGCATTGTAGGCAGATTCTTACCATCTGAGCCACCAGGGAAGCCACTTGGGAAGCCCAAAGCAATTACACATCTATTTAAAAAAAAAAAGAAGTGGCTGGAGAGAGAAGCTTATTTTCTCTAACCTCAGACATTGGTCTTTTAGCCACACACCCTGTCCTGCCAGGGATATGATGAGCAACCCACAAATACCAGGTCTCATAATTCTTATTACTATTATGCCAAGTCCCTCAAAGTGAAAACACTATGGGAGAAAACACAAGAAGAAGCAATCCTACACAGGCACTGCTTCCTGCTCCTTCTTCCCCATATTCTCAGGGGTACACGGTGAAGCCATTATACATGGGCACCAGCTGCAGAAGAACATACCCCTGACCAGGTAACCCAATGTGGGGACTCCTGACCAGAGAGAGAGAAGATCACGTGGAGGAAGGAAGACCAGATAGCAGTTGCTCTAAAGCTTTCTTTGCAAACAGAGGTGACTTCCTAATGAAAACAAAGAGCAATGTCATCCTTCTTGGCTCTGGATGAAAGCGAATGGTCTATTGACCTAAGCTGAAACTTTAAATGAAGTTTAAAGTGACTTTAAACTGTAACCAATTCCTGCCTTGTTAAGAGCAGAGAAAAACAGCAAAGCCAAGAAATAGGAGTGGATGCTCCTTGGCCATGTTTATTTGTGGGACAGCAAGGGAGGGTGGGTGGTATAGGAGGTGGGAAGGGGTGTAGAATGAAAAAAAAAATTTAAAAGGCTGGAAGGCAGAAACTACGCTGATTGAGTTTCCCCGCTTCTATCCCACCCCTCCTGACACAACACCACTTCCCAGGGAGAAGCCTCTCACCTTGGAAACAGCCAGAAGACAGTGTATGCTGTATGTACACTACCACGAGTAAAACAGACAGCTGGTAGGAAGCCGCTGTAAAGCGCAGGGAGCTCAGCTCAGTGCTCTGTGGTGACCGAGAGGGTGGATGGAAGGGAGGGAAGGAGGGGGAAGCCTCAAGAGGAGGGGAATACACATATACGTCCAGCTGATCCACTTCATTGTGCAGCAGAAACAAACACTGCAAAGCAATTTTGCTCCAATTTTAAAAAATAAAAACAGCAAATATGGACCAAAAGAAAACAGGATTAGCAATACTCATATCAGATAAAATTGACTTTAAAGATCCTGAAAAGGAGACAATTAAGTTTATACATAACGACTTAAAGGAACAATCCAAAAAGAACTTATAACAATTATAAATATATATGCACCCAACATTGGAGCATTGACATATCTAAGAAAAACATTAATTAGTATGATAGAAGAAATATGCAACAATACAATAATAGTGGGAGACTTTAATACCCCACTCATACAATCTGGCTGTAATAGACAAAGTAAAGAGGAAAACATATTCACTTATGAGCCTCAAAAAATTCAGTTCACTCAGGAGAGTTAAAAAAAAAAAAACAGACTTATTTGTTCACTCTGTAAATGTTTATTGACTATTTTATGGGTCTGGTACCACTTTGGGTAGTAGGGAGGAAGAAATGACAAATGTGATCCTGTCCTAAATAATATATTGTGGTAAAGATAGACCTACCAATACAAAATACCAAGATGTGCCTAAAATGAGGACACCCAAACTGGACTTTTAGTTTCCTGAACTTTTCATTTCCAGATCAAACCTCCTAATATAGGATGAATTCAACATGATTTTTTTAAGTGTTCTTTGTGATTAAAAACAGAAAGCCATTAGTTAAGAAATTACTTATACTCCTCCCCACCATCACTCCCCTTTCTTTCTTCCCATATGGAAGGAAGACACAAATAATAACTATGATAAATAAATAAAATATACAGTCTTCAGATGGAACATACAAAAATAAGCAGGGAAGAGGGACAGACTATTCCAGAGGTTCAATCGAGGTGCCATTTTAAACAATGGGGTCGTGAAATCCTTAAAAAATAAACAGGTGACATGTAGGCCTAGACCTGAAATCAGTGAGGAAGCAAGTCATAAGGGAACAGCAAGTGGAAGGGCGCTGAGGTCAGCCATTTCACAGTATGACTGAAGACCATCAGTGTGACAAGTGCAGATGAGCAGGGGTCAGGGGGCAGGAGGCCACGAGGCAGAGAAGCAGCCAAGAGTAACCTATTGGCCATCATCTTAACTTTGGTTTTCACTTGGAGTGATGTTAAGAAGCTGTGTATAAAATAAACAACAAGGACCTACTGTAAGCCAAGGGAACTCTACTCAATATTCTGCAATAACCTATAAAGGTCAAGTATCTGAAAAAGGCTTCCCTGATGGCTCAGTTGGTAAAGAATCTGCCTGCAATGCAGGACACCCTGGTTCAATTCTTGGGTCAGGAAGATCCACTGGAGAAGGGATAGGCTACCCACTCCAACATTCTTGGGCTTCCCTTGTGGCTCAGCTGGTAAAAAGTCTGCCTGCAATGGAGGAGACCTGGGTTTGATCCCTGGGTTGGGAAGATCCCCTGGAGAAGGGAAAGGCTACCCACTCCAGTATTCTGGCCTGGAGAATTCCATGGACTGTATAGTCCATGGGGTCGCAAAGAGTCAGACACGACTGACAGACTTTCACTTTCATCTGAGAAAAGAATGAATATATGTATATGTATTGTATATGTGTATGTAACTTAAACCCTTTGCTGTACACCTGAAACTAACATAACATTGTAAATCAACTATGCTGCTGCTGCTGCTGCTAAGTCACTTCAGTCGTGTCTGACTCTGTGCGACCCCATAGATGGCAGCCTACCAGGCTCATCCGTCCCTGGAATTCTCCAGGCAAGAATACTGGAGTGGGCCATTTCCTTTTCCAATGCATGAAAGTGAAAAGTGAAAGTGAAGTCGCTCAGTCGTGCCCAAATCTTAGCGACCCCATGGACTGCAGCCTACCAGGCCCCTCCATCCATGGGATTTTCCAGGCAAGAATACTGGAGTGGGGTGCCATTGCACTATGAGAGGTGGTAGTACGGCAGAGGGAGAGAGAGATTTTGACTCATGTTTTCAATGAAGCACTCTGGCAGGTATTTTAAGGATAGACAGGACTTCCTCGTGATCCAGTAGTTAGGACTCTGCACTTCCACTGCAGAGGGCATAGGTTCCATCCCTGGTTAGAGAACTGAGATCCCACAAACCTGGGGCACAAAAAAAGAAGAAAGACTGCAATGGGACAAAAGCAGGAACAGTCTGGGGATGGTCACAACATCTGGGGTGAGAAATAACAGTTAGAAAAATAGAGAAGTCTCACAGAGGTACCGGCAGGGCTTCTTGTGTATTTAACTGATCTCTTCTTGTGAGAGGTCCAGTAACAGCCCCAGCTGACTAAGAGTCTAAAAATTAAACCCACTGGGCTAAATAGGAAACCAAAATCATTCAGGGAAGCAGGAGCAGCACAATTATTAAAGTCTAGAGTGAGCTCAAGACCCTCCCCCACTCCACGCTAGAGGCGCGTTCTCAGGCAGGTTCAAGTTAACTTTCAGGATTCACTCCCTGGAAACCATCTTTTAGGATCCTACTCTTGCCTCCCCTGGGAGTATCTCTGTTGTCAGCTCCTGGTCTTCCCCTCCCTTGGTCTTGTACCTCTTTGTTGGATTATTTCTTCCCCATCTGACCCTCCATGTGGTTGGAACTGTGTCCATTTCAGAGGGCACCCCTTTCCTGGGGAAGAACTGGGCTAGCAGCTTAATCCAGGCTCTTCTCAAGGCTTTACAGGAAAGAGCTGTCCTGTCCCAGGTTCCCCATTCTACCTCCCCCTTTTTTTTTGGCACCGAAGAGATAAAATCGAAATGGTCCAGTGGCCTGTTTCAGTCCAAGCTATCCATGAGCAATCACAACCCACGTGCCATCAATGGACCACAGCACTCCATCTACATTTTCACAAGGTGGGACTGAACTTTATGATGAAAGTGTAGGAAGTCAGCTTCATGCTACCGTTTCTCAAATATGCCTGGTTTTGAATAGGTGAATAGCTGAAAACAGTGCCAGTTTTCCATTTGAGGTTCCTCCATTCAATAACTGGATCATCAAACCTATCAAAATGTTTGAGACAGAATCATCTACATGGACACACAAGAGAAGCAAGCTAAAGATCCATCAATAAGAAATACAGTCGTACAATGGAAAATAGAGAGGGAAAAAAATGAATCAGCAAAAATAGATGCACAAATCTCAAAAACAATGTCCCCTTTCTTCTCCCCAAAAAGAAAACTGCAGACAGACTATTACAATATGATTCCAATCTTATGAAGATTAAAAGCTTACAGGATAAACAACAAGGTCCTGTATAGCACAAGGAATTATATATAATATCTTGTGATAAACCATTATGGGAAAGAATATGAAGTCTATATACGTAAAATATAAATGTTCATATACAAATGAATTGCTTTGCTGTATACCAGAAATTAATACAGCATTGTAAATCAATTTTACTTCAAAAAAGCAAAACTTGCAAGACCATGCCATATATCCTAATGGATATCTTTACATAACAAAGTCTTAAAAGATGCATGGGAATAATATGTATCAAATTCAGATTAATAGCTACTTCTGAGGAGGGAGGTACATGGGGAAGGGGTACCCGGAGATTTAAGTCATTCCTGTAATGATTTACTGCTTAAACAGAAAGTAGTTACATGGACACTCTTTATATCATTATCTATATTTGGGGGTTTAAATAAGATGAAAAAGTCATCTGGGTTGGAAGAACTTTTCCCCAGTGAAACGCAATGCTCTTCTTATTTTGATTAAAGATGGAATGTTCCCTGTAAACATGTTACTGCCACAACTGCTCTGCACCAAGGCCAAAAGGATGAAAGGAACCCTCGTGATTCAGTCTTGATGCTGTCCTGCTCACCAGACCCAGGAGTCACAGGCAGGACCTAAAGTCCAAACTTGAGAGTAGTAAACATCTTACTATCTGCCAAACCTCTCCTCTGCAACCCCACCTCTGTTCCCAGGAAAACTGAGGTTGGTCGATGGTAAAGGATTCAAGGATTCCATGACCTGGTCATGCGTTTATTCTCTCCCCTCAAGTCATTTGTCTCTTCATTCTGGAATTTACTCCCCCATTTTCCTCACTAGTCAGTCCTTTAGGTTTCAGCTTAAACATTATGTCTGCAAGAAACTTAACAAATTTTTCCCCCAGCCTGGATTAAGAATGCTCACAGAAGCCTGAGCTTCTCCATGTTCTGCAGATGCAGAGAATGACTGCTTCACTCATCCTGGTCTCCTCAGCACCTATATATGGTCTGATAACAGCTGATACTCACAGAAGGTTAATGGAATGCATGAATGAGACAGTATGAGCTCGTTGAGTATCTTATGAGGGTGGGATGTGGGTCATCTGGGCAGAGAGGGAACGCAGAAAGTGACTGTGACAAATACAGACTGTAATTGTAAACATTTAGACTGTAAACACATATATAGATTTGTTTTCAAATCTACTGTGAAAATGGAGGGTAAACTTAGAAGCATTTTTTAGCTCTAAGAGTCTAGCCCTGGGCAGCTTGCTTAGTCTGAATCTGTGTGTCTCTATCAGTTAAATGATGACAACTGAGCACACTCATCATGCATTTCAGAGCTCTGTATATGTGACTGATGGCTTATTCCCGTCCTTAGGGAATTCGAGGTAAAATGATTAGTGGAGTTCTGGCAGAGAAAGGGAGACCTCTTCTCTGCAACTTCCCCCAGGAGTTTGATTCTAATTTTATAGCCCATTACTAAGCCACTTGCAATAAAGGCTCTCAGGAGACTATTTTTCTAAGTAGACGCAGGACATGAGCGAGTAGAAGCTAAAAATAAAGAGAACTTTGGAAAATGCAGAGAATTGAAAGATCAATGTACTGAGGACAGTGGGATTTTTGGGGGTTAGCAGACAGAGGTTTGTGTATGTTCCTAATTGTTTGGCCCCAATCCACGAAACCACCTGCGTCACTGCCTCCATCATCACACAACCAATGCGTATAAATACCATACCTCTGTATCTCCAATGCAAATATCAAGCCTATTGCATTCTTTTTTGAGTTAATGAATCTTTATTTATTTTTGTATTATTTTTTTTAAATTGAGGATAATTGCTTTATAATGTTGTATTGGCTTTATTATAGCTAAATATTATTATAGCTAAAATACGAATCAGCTGTGAGTATATGGATCGAACCTAGGTCTCTCACATTGTAGACAGACGCTTTACTGTCTGAACCACCAGGGAAGTCCAATATTTATAGATATATAGATATATCCCCTCTCTGGAGAAGGCAATGGCGCCCCACTCCAGTACTCTTGCCTGGAAAATCCCATGGACAGAGGAGCCTGGTAGGCTGCAGTCCATGGGGTCGCTAAGAGTCAGACACGACTGAGCAACTTCACTTTCACTTTTCACTTTCATGCATTGGAGAAGGAAATGGCAACCCACTCCAGTGTTCTTGCCTGGAGAATCCCAGAGATGGGGGAGCCTGGTGGGCTGCCGTCTATGGGGTCGCACAGAGTCGGACACGACTGAAGCGACTTAGCAGCCTCTCTCTTGAGCCTCCCTCCCACCGCCACCCAGCCCACCTCTCCAGGTTTGCATTGCATTCTGATGTTGTTACTAGCTGAGGTCTAATAGACCATGAGTCCACTGGCAGGCAGTATCACTACTTAGTGGGATGATGACTTTGGTGTTAATCAGCTACGGAAAAGACAGTCGTGCTCATTAAGGATGGAGATGACTGCAAGAGTACCTAGCAAGGTACTCACAGGTGCAGGTGATTCGGCCATATAACATTTCTCCTCCATTGCCAATTTTGGAGGAACTAGAATGGATTTTTCCTTTGTCCTTATTAAGGAAAGATAAGATTATTTATACCATAATTTTTGCATTGATTCTGCCCTGCCTTTTACTAGCTGTTTTGATAGTAATAATGCTTGAAATCAATGTCTTCCCGTTTTCTTCTACAGTAGAGATGATGCCTTTAAGTGATTTGAAATATGCTCCCTGTAATTTCATGCTTTGTCCTTTTGCCTGTGAAGTAACAAAAAATAAGCAGTATTCTTCTGTCTGACTCTTTTTGACCTCATGGACTGTAGCCCGCCAGGCTCCACTGTCCATGGAATTCTCCAGGCAAGAATACTGGAGTGGGTAGCCATTCCCTTCTCCAGAGGGGCTTCCCCACCCTGGGATCAAACCCAGGTGTCCCACATTACAAGCAGATTCTTTACCATCTGAATCACCAGGGAAGCCCCATTCTTTTTCCATGATGGCACTTCAAATATTTGAATGAAACTATTGTTTACACCCCATAATCCCTTTTCAAGTCAATTAACCTTAATCTTAATCCTTTAGCTATCTGTCACAGAGCTAAGAAAGTAAGTCTCTGATGCTCCATGACTCTCCAAAATGATACTGCATAGAAATAATGAGAGCAAACATTTATGGAGCTCTTACTATGTGACAGATACTATCATTAAGTATTAATTCATTTAATTTTCACAAGAGCCCTATAAAAAAAATCTTATTACCTTCAGTTTAAACATGAGGAAACTAAGTCACCAAGAGGATAAATAACTTTCCTAAGGTTACCCAGTTTACAGGTGGCACAACTGGATTTTCACCCCAAACAGTTTGGTTCCAGACAACATAGCCTTAATCCCAATGCTGTTCTACTCCTCAGGGTCCCAAATCTCACTCATAACTGAGAGTCTGGAGCTCCTAACTCTATAATAGCATGAGTTCAATGGGATACTAGTGCCTGCAAAATGGTAATGTGTCTTTCTTGAACAAGATTCCATGGTCAAAAACACTGGGGAAATGCTGAGTAAGGTAACACTGAATAAGTTTCCACTCTGCAGGGCTTTCCAAAGTCTTTAATATTTTCACAAGCATGAGGTATCTCCAAAATCTAGATGCAGAATTTTCCAACCCTATTTAACCTTGGAACTCTCATCTAATAAAACACCTAATAATAAGTGGCATTTGATAGACTATTGTTTAGGAAATACTGCCCTAAAGTGTATTTAGATTCATCCTTATTATTTTTCTTTTTTTTTTTTTCTGGCAGAAAATTATTTCATTTTATATGATCCAGAAGTTTAGCATCATCTACACAATATAAATGGCTTCCCCATGGGCTCAGCAATAAAGAATCTGTCTGCAATTCAGGAGACACAGGTTTGATCCCTGGGTGGGGAAGATCCCTTGGAGGAGCGCATGGCAACCCATTCCAGTATTCTTGCCTGGAGAATCCTACGGACAGAGGAGTCTGGTGCACTACAATCCATGAGATCACAAAGAGTCAGATGCGACTGAGCAACCAAGCACACATGCACACAATTTAAAGGTTTTGTATCTAACACTTCTCCATCTCATCAAGGGTATCATGAGAGATGTGAAGTATACAAATACACTGTGGCCACCATAATCCCTTGGTTCTACTAAGCTGTGCTTACTGTGCTGTGATTACTAGCTCAGTCGTGTCTGGCTCTTTGCCACCCTATGCTATTCTGCTTTTTTAAAAATGGTCCTGCCTTGACTCTCGGTCATTGTAATTTGCTGTAAATGCTCATAATACACACTAAGTCATTCATTCTATTTATTTTTATTTTTATTTTTTTGGGAAAAAAAATTTAAATCAAGGCTCCTGAATATCTCTAGGCTTCTAACATCTTTCTCCTCTTCACACAGTCTCAAAGATTTCTCATGGGTTTCATAGATAACAGGTGGAAGCATAAAGGAACAGACATCATGTGAGAATCTTCTGTGGACTCAGAGTCATACCATGCATTTTACATAGCACATACAATCTCCAGGAGCTAGGGAAGTATGGATCATCAGTTCCAGTTCCCACCCCAATACTTTTGCCTGGAAAATTCCATGGATGGAGGAGCCTGGTGGGTTCCAGTCCATGGGGTTGCTAAGAGTCGGACACGACTGAGCGACTTCACTTTCCCTTTTCACTTTCATGCATTGGAGAAGGAAATGGCAACCCACCCCAGTGTTCTTGCCTGGAGAATCCCAGGGACGGGGGAGCCTGATGGGCTGCCGTCTATGGGGTCGCACAGAGCCGGACACGACTGAAGCGACTTAGCAGCAGCAGCAAACAAAGGCACATATTAAACAACCTGTCATGGCCAATGAACTTCGGCATTCAACCATCCCACATGCAGTCCATGTTGCTTGGGTGCATTTCATCCTGGTAAATAGTTACTTGTGGCTTATTTATTAGGTTGAAAACATCCTGTTAATTTACTATTATTTAAATTATTAACCTTAAGCTCTGACTCTCACAAGGAAAATGCTTATGAACCGTATAATACAAAGGGAAAAATGTGACATTCCTGTATTTACAGATATATTCTTTCTCAGGATCAGCTTGCCATTCAGAAACCTCTCTGTCTCTCTTTTCTACACTCATTTCTTGCTCTCACTCAGGCAGATATTTTTCTTCCTCACTTTGGATAGCCAGGTTTAATTTCGTTAAAATAGACTTTATTTTTTAGATCAACTTTAGATTTACAAAAAAGTAAGAAGCTAGTACATGCGAAGAGTTGACTCATTGGAGAAGACTCTGATGCTGGGAGGGATTGAGGGCAGGAGGAGAAGGGGACGACAGAGGATGAGATGGCTGGATGGCATCACTGACTCGATGGATGCGAGTCTGAGTGACCTCCGGGAGCTGGTGATGGACAGGGAGGCCTGGCGTGCTGCGGTTCATGGGGTCGCAAAGAGTCGGACACGACTGAGCGACTGATCTGATCTGAAGAAGCTAGTAGAGAGAATTCCCATATATTCTGCAGCCAATTTCCCCTAATATTAGTGTCATGTATAAGTACTGAACATGTGTTATAATTAATGAACTGATGTTGATACACTTTCACAAACCAAGGACCATACTTTATTTGAATTTCTTTAGTTTGTGTCTCATGTCCTCTTTCTGCTCTACAGTCCCACTCAGGGCACTACATTATATTTAGTTGTCATATCCCCTGAGGCTCCTTTGGACTAGGACAACTTCCCAGACACTTCTAGTTGTTGATGACCTTGACAGTTTTGAAGAGTACTAGTCAAGTATACTGTACACTGTTCATTAACTGGAATTTGTCTGATGTTTTCCTCATGGTTAGACTCGGGTTATGGGTTTAAGGAAAGAAGATCACAGAGGTGAAGGGCCATTTCATCAAGTCACTCTGTATGGCCCACACCTAAGGAGTGAAGAGTTACGTTCTTTTCCTTCTTTGACTCCAGAGTATCTGTTTAAATTATTTGGCATTCTTCTGCCTGGGAGATCTGTCTCTTCACCTATTTATGTATTCAGTCACCAGGCAGAGTCACCCCTAAAGTACTAGGGGTAAAAAATTATTTGGTTCAAAAATATTTCTTCTTACAATCCAGGGCAAAAGCATTTTTCAAAGTCTATTTTCCTTTGCTCACATTTAAATGTAATTTCATTCTTTTTCTTTTATGATTTTATATTGGAGTATAATTGCTTCACAAAGTTGTGTTAGTGTCTGCTGTACAACAAAGTAGATCAGCTATAACCATACATATATCCCCTTCCTCTTAAGCCTCCTTCCCACCAACCACCCCCCCCCCAATCCCACCCATCTAAGTCACTGAGCTGAGTTCCCTGTGCTCTGCAGCAGCTTCCCACTAGCTATCTGTTTTACACATGGTATTGTATATATGTGAGTGCTACTCTCTCAATTCATCCCACTCTCTCCTCCCCACAGTGTGTCCCATGCTTGTTCTCTACATAGGCAGCTCTATTCCTACCTTGCAAATAGGTTCATCTGTACCATTTTTCTAGACTCCATATATCATTTCATTCTTAACTGAACACTTTATATATATAAACTGAGCCTATAGAGGATATAAAGATGATTCACACAAGGTTTCCTGACTGAAGAAGCAATCCTTGGGGTCAATCAGAAATGTATGCATTTCACAAGGTAAATAAGTGCTGTGAAAGTGTTAGTCTATAGTCCCACAGTTAAAAAGTGCTTTGGGAACATTGAGAGAATAGTACAGTCATCCTTCTGTATCCGTGGAGGACTGGTTCCAGGACCCCATGGGTACCAAAATCCCTGGATGCTCAAAACCTTTATATAAAATGGCAGTACTAGTATAATGAATATAGTCAGTCCTCCCTACCAGTGAGCTGTACATCTGTGGATTCAACCAACCCCAGATAGAAATTTTAGTTGAATCTGAAGGCAGTATGACTTGTAAATATGAAGGCCAACTCAATTACTTCAAGCAAAGTTTGATACAGGAAGAGGGAGTCCAGTGTTGGCTTCCTGGGTATGCAACCATGATTCTGAATGATCCTAGTTATGAAATGGAGAAAGCTTAGCTCACAGACAATGAAAGACTTATCTAAGATCACATAGTTGGGTAATGTAAGAGCCTAAGCTGAAAATCAAGTCTTCCAGTTCTAGACCCTATGTTCTTTTCACTGCATCCAACCAGAAGATAACACAGAAGTCCGCTATGCCATTATTTAAAACAGAAATGAACAGAGCACTTACCTCAAATAAACGTAAAACTCTGGCCAGTGCACCAACTTCTTCTTTGAGTGAGAAGATCAGTGATACAGCATTTTGATCAGTGTTGCCTTCAATATAGCTCGTTTCCTATAGGAGTAAATGCACTTGGGTAAAATGTTTTTTTCACAGCTCAGCAATTCAGTCCTGTGAAACCTCCAAGGAAGAAGCAAGCATGAACTTTCTCTTCTAGTTAAGCCTTGGAATACAATGAGCTACATACATTCTATATAGAAGTATACGTGCAAGGGAAAAGAAGTAAATCAAGGAAAGTAAAACATTAAATGATGCTCATAGATCATATTTCAATTTTAGAAAACTCTAATTATTAACTGGGGCTTCCCTGGTGGCTGAGATGGTAAACAATCTGCCTGCAATGCAGGAGATCCCGGTTCAACCCCTGGGTTGAGAAGAGTCCCCTGGAGAAGGGAATGACTACCACTCCAGTATTCTTGCCTGGAGAATTCCATGGACAGAGAAGCCCGGCCAGTTACAGCCCACGGGGTCACAGAGTCAGACACAACTGAGTAATTAACACACACACAATTATTCACTGATGTCACCAGTCACTCTAAAGATTGCCTTTCAGTGACACTTACAAGTGTGAGGCACAATCAGGGCTCTGAGAGAAACAAATGAATAAGAGGATGCCCCATTCATCAGCAGCCCAAATTTTTACTTAATAGACACATACGCAACAAGCAAGGTAAGTAGAAAAAGATCTTAAAGGTGGTATGATGGTTCAATAATTGTCCCAGGAAAACACTGAGAAACAGAGGGTAGAAAATACTAAAATTAGAACACACACAGGCTTTTAGCTCCAAAGACATGGGTTGGAATCCTTTCTCTTCCATTGACCTACCAGAGCACTTTGGGACCAACAGCTTAACCTTAATTTCCTCATGTGAGAAATCAGGCTAATGTATAATCACGCCAAGCCCCTATCAAAACAGTATTCAGATGATGAAAGAAAGACAGAAAATATTTTAAATATAGTATTAATAAAAGCATACAAAATTATGGAAATATTAAAAATACCCACAAAAGATTTCTTGGCCTTCAGTAAAGATCTTGCAGGAGCATTAACTTGTTACCAGATGCTGGGATCCGATATACCAATTGTTGAAAAGGAGTCACAGAATACATAAGAGCACACAATTAACCCACTGGAAGATAGACATCTTAAAACAGCAAAGAATGTCAAGGATCTAATATTTTCTCCAGCCATGTGACAGCAAATTAAGGTGGGACTAGGGTTGCCACTCCAGAAAGGGTTGGCCAAAATCTTAAAATTTTAAAGTTAAGGATTAAATTAGGTTTTACAATAATACACAAAGTTCCACGTGTGCTTTCAAATAAATATCATGTACCTAAAACTGGGAACAAAAACTCCATGCAGAACAATTACTCTCTTGTAAGCAAGTTAATGAAATTAGTGGAAGGGATGTTGCATTATCTCAGTGAGAAGGCTGTGCTGGGCAGGCTCTTGGTGACTTGGACTTTTAAGCCCTGTGTGGCCACTGATCAAATTCTTTTTAATTCAGACAATTCAGATTTTCCCAGAAGCTCACCTGAAACAGTGTGGGGGAAGAGCCAGAATTATCAGTAAGTGTGATTAGAGGGAGCCTTAGATGAATAGCAAGACCAAACTGTTATATATCTTTGTATGGACCACAGTACTATCTTTCTAAAAATTTTTTTTGATCTACCATATATTAAAAGCCCCTATAAAGTCATGTCTGACTCTTTGTGACTCCATGGATTGTAGCACAACAGGCTCCTCTGTCCATGGGATTCTCCAGGCAAGAATACTGGAGTGGGTTGCCATGCCCTTCTACAGGGGATCTTCCCAACCCAGAAATTCAACCTGTGTCTCATGTCTCCTGCACTGGCAGGCAGGTTCTTTACCGCTAGTACCACCTGGTTAGTATACTGTCCTAAGCATTATAATAAGCACTTGATTTGGATTATCTCATTTAATTTTGATAACAATCTAGAAAAATAGGTTTTCTCCAAGTGCCATTTTTATTGATGACAAGAGGAAGGCTTAGAGAATTTAAATAACTCATCCAGAGCTGCACAGTTAGCAGTGGAGCCCATGTCACTGGATGCCAGCACTCTGTCCATGAATCACAACTTCCTGTGGACTCTACTTTCTGTCTCTGACCCTGCCAGAGACACACAAATCAGTCTCTGATGTCAGTCTTCTTCCTAGGAGAGAACACTAAGCCTTCAGTTCTTCCCAGTTTCCTTGAAATGACAAAACATTTCTAATTCTAGTTCACTTGGCAACATTATCCTCTCCTGTTGGCCTCCAGGAAGCAGAACATTTCAACAGAAGTCACCTCCGACTAGTGCGATTCAGATGAGAATGTATGGAGCTCTGTCAGCCACCATCTCCCCACTTCCACCCAGCCAGTCTGACCTTCTCCAGAAACGGCTCTCAGGGTCAGGGCTTTCTTTGGTTCCCACTGACAACAATCCAGCCCTTAGTGATTGGCAGTGATTGGATGCTCCTAGCAGAATTTAGGGCTTCCCTGATGTCTCAGACAGTAAAGAATCTGCCTGCAATGTGGGAGACCAAGGTTCAATGCCCAGGTTGGGACGATCCCCTAGAGGAGGGCATGGCAACCCACTCCAGTGTTCTTGCCTGGAGAATCCCCATAGACAGAGGAGCCTGGTGGGCTACAGTCCATGGGGTCGCAAGGAGTCAGACATGACTTGGCAACTGAACAACAAGATAGCCAACAATATACAATTCCTCTTTCGAATTTTCAAAAGTCTCCTTGGTGCCTCATCTCCTGAGATTCACCCTCAGGAAACTCCTTTCCAGAAAACTGACTTCCTCCTTCCCCTTTCAACACCTCATTACAGGAAACACACTGCATCCCACCCTCTTCCCCTTTCAAATCCATTACCCTTCCTCAAAAGCCCCATGGGTAGTACTTCTCTCAGAAAACTTCTGTACTCCTCAGCCAAGGTGAAGAATCCTTCCTCAATCTAGGTATTCCGTTTGTCTCCTGATGCCCACATGGGGCTTGAGAATAACTGACTCACAGAGATGGGCTTGTCCACAATCTCATTTTGGGGAAACTATGGGCCAAAGAAAGTGACTGACCTGAGAGCACACAGGCAGTGCATCGCAGGTTAAGAGCTCAGGCTCCTACTATGGAGAACAGTACGGAGGTGCTTCATGAAACTAAAAACAGAATTGCCATATGATCCAGTAATCCCACTCCTAGACACGTATCTGGACAAAACTGTATTTCAAAAAAATACATGCACCTCAATATTCATGGCACCACTATTCACAATAGCTAAGACCTGGAAACAACCAATATGTCCATCTGACAGATGAATGGATAAAGTTGTAGTACATATATATACCAGCATAAACTCCAGTACTTTGGCCACCTCGTGTGAAGAGTTGACTCATTGGAGAAGACTCTGATGCTGGGAGGGACTGGGGGCAGGAGGAGAAGGAGATGACAGAGGATGAGATTGCTGGATGGCATCACTGACTCGATGGACATGAGTCTGAGTGAACTCCGGGAGTTGGTGATGGACAGGGAGCCCTGGCGTGCTGCAATTCATGGGGTCGCAAAGAGTCGGACATGACTGACCAACTGATCTGATATATATTACTGGGAGAAATATCCATAACCTAAATATGCAGATGATACCACCCTTATTATTTTGAAATGAGGAAACAGACTCAGCTATATTAAGTGGCTTGTCCAAGGACACTCAGCTAATGAGTGGCAGAACCTGTAAAGTGAACCTAAGTCCAATAACTCCAAAATCCTATTAAGGATTTCCTAAATCCCAGTGACCCAACTGGAACAATAGCTCCCCTTTTCAAAGCTTGAGGGACCTGAACTGAAAGGAAGCTTATGGAATTTTGTGAAATGATGTGATCTTGGGTGGATTCTGATTCCAATACTGTTCTGTGGACCAGCATGGGATCTTGAACAAGTCTTTTCCAGAATGTGTTTAAACTGGCTCATAATCTGTAATTATTTGCTTCAAATAGATATGTGAGTTGACTTAAAACACATGTACACTCAGGATGCATAAAAGTGCAGAAAATTAGTTTAAAAACTAGAAAAGGAGAAAGAAAGCAGGGAAAAAAAAAAAAAAAACTTTACTAGCAACCAAGAAGAAAAGAATTTTGATCACTGAGAATTGTACAACTGCCCTCATCTCACATGCCAGCAAAGTAGTACTCAAAATTCTCCAAGTTAAGCTTCAATAGTATGCAAATCGTGAACTTTCAGATGTTCAAGCTGGACTTATAAAAGGCAGAGGAACCACAGATCAAATTGCCAACATCTGTTGGATCATCAAAAAAGCAAGAGAGTTCCAGAAAAAAATCTACTCTTGCTTTATTGACTATGCCAAAGTGTTTGACTGTGTGGATCACAATAAACTGTGGAAAATTCTTCAAGAGATTGGAATACCAGATCACCTGACCTGCCTCCTGAGAAATCTGTTTGCAGGTCTGGAAGCAACAGTTAGAACTGGACATGGAACAACAGACTGGTTCCAAATCGGGAAAGGGGTACATCAAGCCTATATATTGTTACCCCGCTTATTTAACTTATATGCAGAGCACATCATGAGAAACACTAGGCTGGATGAAGCACAAGCTGGTATCAAGATTGCTGGGAGAAATATCAATAACCTCAGATATGCAGATAACACCACCACTACATCAGAAAGAGAAGAAGAACTAAAGAGCTTCTTCATGAAAGTGAAAGAGGAGAGTGAAAAAGTTGGCTTAAAACTCAACATTCAGAAAATTAAGATCATGGCATCCAGTCCCATCACTTCATGGAAAACAGATGGGGAAGCAATGGGAACAGTGACAAACTTTATTATTTTGGGCTCCAAAATCACTACAGATGGTGACTGAAGCCATGAAATTAAAAGATGCTTGTTCCTTGGAAGAAAAGCTATGACCAACCTAGACAGCATATTAAAAAGCAGAGACATTACTTTGCCAACAAAAGTCCATCTAGTCAAAGCTATGGTTTTTCCAGTAGTCATGTATGGAATACATGAGAGTTGGAATATAAAGATTATATTCTGCTGAGTGCCGAAGAATTGATGCTTTTGAACTGTGGTGTTGGAGAAGACTCTTGAGAGTCCTTTGGACTGCAAGGAGATCCAACCAGTCTATCCTAAAGGAAGTCAGCCCTGAATATTCATTTAAAGGACTGATGCTGAAGCTGAAACTCCAATACTTTGGCCACCTGATGCTAAGAACTGATCCTGATGGTAGGGAAAGATTGAAGGCAGGAGGAGAAGGGGACAACAGAGGATGAGATGGTTGGATGGCATCACCAACTTGATGGACATGAGTTTGAGTTGGTGATGGACAGGGAAGCCTGGCGTGCTACAGTCCATGGTAGCATGTGTCAAAGAGTTGGACACGACTGAGTGACTGAACGGAACAGAGAAATACACTTAACAACAGAAATAAGTTATTTTTGCTTTTGTCTAACAAATACATTCTATTGTTAATATATTTGGAAAAAGAGCAGTTTTAATAACTACAAGCAATTAATCTACAGCAAAGATATTCCAGGGGCACTCACTGCTGACTTTAGTGCTTTTGGGGGTCATGGGCATAGGTGTGTTTTCACATGTGTGATTATACAAACACACATCTACAGTGTAAGACGCCCAGAAACAAGAGCAGACATCCTGCTGTGAACACACTAAGTCTGTATATTGCAGAATTTATCTACAGGAAGAAGCAGTGTGGTTGGAGAGCACAGGGTGTTGGAGTCAGACCTGGGTTTGAACACTGACTCTGTGCCATTTAGAGCTATGATTTCTGAGTTTCCTTCATCTTTTAATCCATCACCCCATTCTATTTTTCTTCATAGCACTTATGCTCCACATGAAATTATATGTTCATTTGATTAAATGTTATAGTCTTGTCTCCTCCAAAAGAATTGAAGTTTCACCAGGGTAGACTTTATACCAGCTAGCTGTGCCTAGCTTAGAGTAGGTGCTCAATAAGTCTTTGTTGAGTTGAGTGAACGAACGAGCCAGACATCTCTTGCAGGATTGTTGTGTTTGCATGTGTAGATCAGCCTTCTATCTGGACTACACCTAAGGTGTTCTTCTTATCTGGGTTAGAGCTTCAGGAAGGTATAAATGTGTCTTTTTGTAGACTGTCAGAGCTGGAGTCCTAGAGACTCAAAGGTGTTAGTAGCTCAGTCCTGTTCGACTCGTTGCAACCCCATGGACTATAATCCACCAGGCTCCTCTGCCCACAGAATTCTCCAGGCAAGAATACTGGAGTGGGTAGCCATTCCCTTCTCCAGGGGATCTTCCCGACCTTGGGGTCAAACCTGGGTCTCCCACATGGCAGGCAGATTCTTTACCATCTGAGTCACCAGGGAAGCCCTCCTAGACACTATTTTCTACCCTCCTTCCCTACCTCCCAGCCCCCTCCCCCTGTTTTACAGATCCCAAACTGAGCCTCTTCACCCAGTTAGGGGACTTCTTGATGATACACAACATCAGCAAACTCAACACAGAGTCCACATCACCTGATCCTGGGCCCATCATCTTTCCACTGAGAAGCTCCACCAGCCACTGGGCTTGACTCAGTGTGTGTTCCTCCTGCCAGTATTCTGACACATTTTGTTGAACAAACAAATCATTTCTGTCTAGACACCCTTGGCACTTCTCCTATATTCCAGAAAGTGTGCTAAGAGCTTTAAAGATATTATTTCACTTGATTCTCATACTAACTCTAGGATATGGGTATTTTTATTCCAACCTTTCAAATGAATAGATTTGCGGCTCTGCAAAGTTAAATAGCTTGCTTTCAACACACAGGTGTTACAGGGCACTCTCTAAACCTTCCTCTTTACACACCACCACCCCCTCCCCCCGCCCCCTGCCATCATTGATAGTGACAATTTGTGGTCCTTAGGCTTCTAAGTGCTCTGTAAATGAAGTTTTCAGTTCCTATGGTTCCCTAACCAAATTGTTGCCCCTAACCTCCTGCCATGCTTGCAGGGATCCCACAGCCAGCAGCACAAAAGCTAAATAATGGCACAGCTGGGTTCTGTTCTGGGATCTGACACCCATGACGTCCCTCTTCAACATGAAGTTCTGTCTCCCAAGTCCTACATACCATTTGCAAAGGAAGTCTTTCTCTTGGGATTAAAAAAAAAAAAAAAGTCCACTTTTCTGCACTCTCTAGTTATACTAAGACATCAATCATCCTCTGTCCTCCAGCCCCCCTGGTCTTTAAATCATTCTTAATAATCCTACAGATGACAAATCCCCATAGACCCACCTTATCTCCCAGGGGTGGGCTTTAAGTCTGAACCCTAAATTCTGGGAATGTGGCCAGTCAATTAAAGAACATACTCAGCAGTTGTTCACCTCAAGGGGCAGGGAACACTTTCTAGAGAATAGAATGCACCCTGGTCATTATTTTTGCCACATTTAAGAGTCTCTTACATTCCAAGTTCAAGGCTGACTCTCAAGTATTTTCCTCTGTGTTTAATTTTCTCCTTCCCCAGGTGGGAGTAAGTCTGGGACCTCTTCATGTTGCCTTTTCTCCCAAAAGTGAAAAAAAGGATACAATTTCTTACAATTTTGCCATTTTGATTTCTGGCTGAGAACACTTGTAAAACATCACAGAAGAGTAAATCCGGATGGACCCCAAGTCCCATTCCAGATTGTTAAGGACCAATGTACAGAAGAAAAAGAAAGCGACAGAGACTTGTGTAAAGACACACAGCGAGTCCATTCGTGGCAGCTCTGAAAGCTGATCCCCAACTCCTGCAGCTCATTCCCTGAAAGTCACCCAAGATAGATGTCCTCTCCTTGGGAAACATGTTGAGCACATGTGTTATCTGTCAACTTCCTAAACGTTTCCATCCTCCTCAAATGAACTCTCAATGTCCTGGTGAGTTGATGGGAGTTGGAAACACCAACACTGCTCTGACCTATTTCCACCGCGGGAGGCGGGCAAACTCCTCTCCCTGCGCAGCTAAGGCTCCCCCACCAGCTCACCTGTCCAAAGTCGCTGAGTTTCCTGCCCAAGGCTCCGCTCTCCAGGACCAGAGCTGACATGCTGGCTCGTAGCGCGGGCCTTCTCTACAGTTATGGGCCGTCAGCCGCAGGGAGATTTGCAAACAGCGCAAACAACAAGAGGTGCTGAGGTTTTTAACCTGGCTTTAGGGAGGAGCGCCTCCAAGATGTCCCCTGCCACTTACCCGCCGCAGGAACGCCCCCCAATGGGCGTTGTCCTGACGCTGCAGGGCTCTGGGTCGGGACCTGGGCCACCCAGAGGGGAGGGGCAGGGGGAGCGGGCCCGGGAGGGTGTGGCAGACGCCGAACTTGGCTGCCCTCCTGGGATGTTGGAAGGCCAGCGAGGGAGGGCAGGACCACCTGTGCCCTGGCGATTAGACAGGTTGGGCATTTCCAGGACTCTCCAAAGCCTGGGCACAGATTCTCTGCCACTGGAGTAAATCTGTGGCTGCCTGATGAAATTATAAGAAGTAGAGTCAGGATCTTAGTTGATGTTTGGGTAGGGATTCCTTTCTATTAACCACCAAAGAAACGATCTTTTGGGGTCTGACTTCAGAAAACTAAATAGATGACGTTGTGAATACTGGGCACTGTTGCTAAGGAGCAAAGGTGAGAGCACAGCCTGGGTTGAAATGCAGCCAGTGTGTCACTGAGCCGTTTACATCACTGCTGGGAGGGAGCATGCAGAGGAGGATGGTAGCGCCACCTTAGCAGGACGTTTTAGTAAGACTGTGGGTAAGAGAAAACATGAGATGACACCTTTAACATTAAGTAGAGTTTTTGCCCTCTGAGCCCCACCCCCACCTCCACCCTCCCAGGTGGCGCTAGTGGTAAAGAACCCGCCTCCCAATGCAGGAGGCAGAAGAGACGCCGGTTCAATCCCTGGGTTAGGAAGATCCCCTGGCGGAGGGCATGGCAACCCCCTTCACTATTCTTGTATCCTCTGTCCATGGGATAGGAGAATTCTTGGAGAATCCCATGGGCAGAGGAGCCTGGCGGGCTAGGAGCCACAAGATTGCAGAATTCGAAAGGACTGAAGTGAGATAGCACGCACGCAGAGTTCTTGCGGTATAGTTAAACACTCAGTAACTGGGGGATACTGCTTAAAAGAATACCATAGCAGATGCTTACTGCGGACCTTTCTTACGTGCCAGGTGGTGATGGAAATGCAGGGGGAACCCTGCCTCCCCCACCATGCTACCATTCTGGAAGACAGATAGCAAACATATAAGTAAGTTTAGGCAGAGTTAAGCCTTCTGAAGAAAATAAAATAGGGGGATAGGCTAATCTGCAGGAAGATGTCATTCACCTCCACTTTTTCAGTTCTAACAATGAGACGAGACACTCATTCCCAGAAGGCAAAACAACACTGCAAAGACAGAAGTTCAGAAAAGATGTGAAAACAAATCAAGATCATCAAGGCCTTGAGTCTCTGCTTAATATTTAGCCAGGAGAGTGTAATGGGCTAAGGGAAAACAAGTCCACAAGCCAATAATAGAGGCTGCTAGAAATCCACCCATTCCCCTCCCATAATTCTTTGAAGGAATGACCAGGCACCTGCCAAAAAATTAAAAATCTCAGATTTGGGATCCAAAACAAACAGATTGACTCCTGATTCCACCACTAACTTTGGCCAAGTCCTTGCCTCAGTTTGTCTTTAAAATGGGGTTTTAACAGGGAGCCCAGCTCAGTGCTCTGTGATGACCTGGAGGGTGATATGCAGGTGGGGTGGGAGGGAGGCTCAAGAGGCGAGGAGTATGTATGTGCTTATGGCTGATTCGTGTTGTTGTACTGCAGAAACCAACACAACTTTGTGAAGCAATTATCCTCCAATTAAAAATAAATAAATAATAAATTTAAGAGGCAAAAATAAAATAAAACGGGATTTTAAGGGTTGTTTAGGATTCTTGGAGCCTCTATTACGTGTCTGGCTTTCTACTGGTTGCTGTGAATACAGACAGAAGTATAATTTATGTCCAAAAGGAGTCTTTGGGTGTGTGATTAATATTCCCTGCGGTCAGATGGAGAATCAATGTCAAACATAGAAGAGCAAGACCTTGACTTCCACCCTTGGGAGAATCCATATCCTTTATTGGACTCCAGTGTTTTTCTAGTGTTATAGACATGAGGTTTGGCCCCTAGGTCTAGAAGATCCTGCGGAGTAGGAAATGGCAACCTGCTCCAGTATACTTGCCTGGAAAATGCTATGGACAGAGGAGCCTGGTGGGCTACAGTCCATGGGGCCGCAAAGAGTAGGCTATGACTGAGTGACTAAGCTCACACATACACACAGACGTGAGATGAAGAGTTTTCCTCCACCCCAAGATTGCCTTGCAAACACCACTTCATCCCTTGATGTTGCTGCCATACTAAGGTGAGCAACGAATGAGACAACCCTGTCATGTTGCTATTTAAGAGGCATGCAAGGAATAAAAGCAAGCAATAACAGCTTCTTACTTAAATGAATGCACACTGTATGGTAGACACTGCCAAGCATTCCCCATGCGTGGTTTCATTTTTACCCTCCAAAACCTTGACCTATGAATCCCCACTTTATAAATAAAGAAACTGAGACACAGAAAGTTTAAATAAGTAGTTCAAAGTCAAACTACATTTCACCCAGTTCCAAGGCACTGGCTCTTACATACTCTTCCTTCCCTTCTAAAAATAAGAACAGGAATAATTTTTAGGACAACAAAATAATAGCACTTCTTTTTTCTTTTCTCATCTACTAAAAATAAAATTCTGCAATTTCCTCTTTCATAAAAATGACCCAGATCTGTGTTGGGAGGAGAGCACAATTAGTTGTCTGCTGCTTTAGGGAAAATCATTCAGTAGCTTCTTTTCAAAATTGTTTTGGCTAAAGGGAAATTTATCCATGCAATAAGATTAAAACACTTACCATGAGATTGCTGCTGACATGAATTTTGTACTTTTTTTTTTTTTTTTGTAAACTATCATTTAAATTGGGATGGAATACAATGTGTTGCTGTTGTGAACAAGGGTGGTGGTGAGCCCTAAGAAAACTGGTGTAAAAGGAACACCCAAGAATTCAGCCTGTATGGAAAGGGTGTGGAGAAGAGGGAACCCTCTTACACTGTTGGTGGGAATGCAAACTAGTACAGCCACTATGGAGAACAGTGTGGAGATTCCTTACAAAACTGGGAATAGAACCATACGACCCAGCAATCCCACTTCTGGGCATACACAATGAGGAAACCAGAATTGAAAGAGTCACGTGTACCCCAGTGTTCGTTGCAGCACTATTTACAATAGCCAGGACGTGGAAGCAACCTAGATGTCCATCAGCAGACGAATGGATAAGAAAGCTGTGGTGTATACACACAATGGAATATTACTCAGCTATTAATAAGAATGCGTTTGAATCAGTTCTAATGAGGTGGATGAAACTGGAGCATATTGTACAGAGTGAATTAAGTTAGAAAGAAAAACACCAATATGCAAGACAGCAAAAGAGACACAGATATAAAGAACAGACTTTTGGACCCTGTGGGAGAAGGTGAGGGTGGGATGATTTGAGAGAATAGCATTGAAACATGTATATTACATATATGAGATAGAATACCAGTCCAAGTTTGATGCATGAAACAGGGCACTCAAAGCCAGTGCACTGGGACAACCCTGAGGGATGGGGGTGGGAGGTGTGAGGGGGATTCAGGATGGGGGACACATGTACACCCATGGCTGATTCATGTCAATGTATGGCAAAACCACTATGCTATGAAGTAATTAGACTCCAATTAAAATAAATAAATTATTTTTTTTTTTAAAAAAGAGAGAGAGAATTCAGCCTGTCGACCGCTGAGATTTGCTGACCGACCAGGAAGAGGTAGGCACCATGTCGCAAGATGTGCAGTTGTATACCTGGTAAACTTAGAGTTGACCTTCACTTGGAAGTTGAAGATTTCCCAATCACTGCAGGTTATCAAACACTTGTCATTTAACCTCACAGGTAGAGAGTTGAGTTAATCATAATCTCTGAGTTCATGGCAAGTAATCAAAACCTCCAAGGCCCCTCTCTTGTTTTATTTATTCATTCTCTTTTATCTTCATGCCACATTCCCATTCCTTTCCCCTAGATACAACATCCTCAACATGTTTTAGTATTTAGTCATGGATTTATTAGCTACAAGGAAATGTTGGTGTGTGCACGTATTTTTCATGAATATGAATGATGTCATAATATAGATTTGTTGTTGTTGTTGTTGTTAGTCATTAAGCCATGTCCAACTCTTTTGTGACCCATGGACAGAGGAGCCTGGTGGGCTACAGAGAAGGTTGCCATTTCCCACTCCAGGGGATCTTACTGACCCAGGGTTTGAACCTGTGTCTCCTGCATTGGCAGGCATATTCCTTACCACTGAGCAATCTGGGAAGCCCCAGTATAGATTTACTATAGTATATCAATGTATATAGATTTTCTATAGATTTTCTGGTTTCTAACTTTTTTCTTCCTACATTCTTGGAACGTGGTCATGCTACTGAATGTAGTAACTCTTTGCTCCTTTAATTAGTGTAGTATATTTCACACTGTGTAACTACCATATTTGATTTTTCCCTTCCCCAGTGATGAATCCTAGGCTGTCTCTAACTTTCCACCACCCTCAACAGTAATACTGTGATAAATATCCTCATCCTTGTCTTCTTACATCCTGTGTGAGAATTTTTTCTGGGATAGAAGGATGAGGTCCTGAGTCGTAGGAAACATGCATCCTTAATGTCACAAAGTAATGCCAGATTGCCCCTTTGAATGGCTTGTATGAGTCCACATTCCCACCAGCAAAGCAAACGGGTTCCTGTTGCTAAGTATCCTCAATATGGTCTTTTCCAAATATCTGATTCCTTGCCAGTATGTTCAATATGAAAAGGTATGTTCCCCAGGGCCTCAGCTGGTAAAGAACTGCCGGTCAGTGCAGGAGACTCAGGTTTGAACCCTGGGTCAGGAAGATCCCATGGAGAAGGGAATGGCAACCCTCACCTGTATTCTTGTCTGGAAAATTCCATGGACAGAGGAGCCTGGCAGGTACAGTCCGTGGTACAGTCTGCAAGGGTCAGACACAGCTGCACATGCACACACACACACGTCTAATGAGTGGGTTTGAGCATCTATGTACTTAAGAACTACACTCTGAATGCTGCTAAGTCGCTTCAGTCGTGTTCCACTCTGTGTGACCCCATAGATGGCAGCCTACCAGGCTCCTCTGTCCCTGGGATTCTCCAGGCAAGAATTCTGGAGTGGGTTGCCATTTTCTTCTCCAATGCATGCATGCTAAGTCGCTTCAGTCTTGTCTGACTCTGTGCGACCCCATAGACGGCAGCCCACCAGGCTCTGCTCTGAATAGTTCTTTATCAAACACTTTGCCTATTTTTATATTAGGATTCCTGGCTTTTGTATTTAATTGCAGGAATAATTTGTGTAGTCTTGATATTAGCCTTGTGCCTTTATCAGATCACTAAAGATATCATCTCGTCACCAATCACTCTCAGTTAACTGTCAACTGGTATCTTTCTTTGAGAAAAGTTACAATTCAGATATAATAAAAAATTGATCTTAAAAACGTGTGGCTTGTGCTATTGCTGCTGCTGCTGCTAAGTCACTTCAGTCGTGTCCGACTCTGTGTGAGCCCACAGACGGCAGCCCACCAGGCTCCCCCCGTCCCTGTGCTATTGGGATCTTTTTAAAGAAGTCCTTCCTTATTCCTATGTTGCTATGATACTCCTTTCTTCTGTCATCCCGAGTTTTCTCTTTCACATTCAGATCTTTAATCTTTCTGGATCTCTTTTATATGGGATACGGTAATGACCTGACTGTTTTTTTCTTCTCTCTCCAAATCACAAGTCAGCTTTTCTATAACAAGTGCAAAAAATTCTCCCCAATTTTTATGTCAGAATTTTCTGAGTCAAGATGAAATTGCCATTTGTACCTGAGTCTTTCTCTAAAGCTTAATTTTGTTCCCTTGGTGTATTGCATTGTATCTCTTCTTGTGTGTCAGTATCATGCTACATTTATTATTACAATATGGCCTGGTAGTATATCTTAATATCTGGTTGTCAGGTCCCCTTTCTGGCTTGTATGTGTTCAAAAGTTTACTTGGGTATCAGTACACACGTATTCTTCCATATTTCATCTGAAATATTGATTAGTTTAACCCTGAATGTGTTGGATAATCTGTGGACACTTGTGTTAACAGGAGCAGTTAAGAGTAGACATATATGCTAGATTCAAATTTATGAACGCAGCCAAAGTTTCTCCATCAATATTATACTTGATGTAGGTTTTTGATGTTATGACAATCATTGGATTTACAAAATCTCTCTGTCCTTGTATGCTGAGGCTTGTTTTTATCATAAAGCAATGAACTTAGCAAATGCTTTTTCTCTATCTACCAAGAAAATGATGTGATGTATTTCCTTTCATCTATTAATATAATGAATCACATTGGTAGATTTTTTAGATGTTAAACTCTTCTTATATGCCAGGATAAACCTTCTTTGATTATAATATATTAATTCGTATTACACTAGTAGATGTGGTTAGCTTATATTTTATATAAGATTTTCCCGTCTCTTTTTAGTAGTGAAATGAAACTGAAATTTTATTACTTGTATCATCTTATTTTGAAATCAAGATCATAGTAATCCTGCACAAGGAGTTGTACAACTTGCCCTGTTTTTATAATTTCTGGAATAACCCATAGGAGATAGAAAGTATTTGCTTCTTGAAGATTTGGTAGGACCTCTTGTAAATATGTTGGATTGAAATTTTGGAAAGCAGGAAAAGTAATATAGTTCAATTTATTTCACTTTTATTGGCATATTTATATTTTATGTTTCTTCTCAGTTTGTATTTTTTTCAGAAATTAATTCATCCTATCACTATCTCAACAAAACTAACATATTACTGTTTATAACATTCTTATTTTTTGGAGTTCTATTGTGTCTATATTTATTTTTCCTTTTTCCCTTTGTATTTTGTTTATCTGAATTTTCTCTTATCCCGCCAGAGGTCTGCCCAATAAGAGTCAGCATTTCATTAGACTGCTCCTCTCTGTTGTGTGTGCCGTCATCTAGTTCATTGTTTTTCTCCACTTTTCTTTATTATGTTGTGTTTGAGCTTGCTTTGTTGTTCTTTTCCAAACTTCTTGAGTTGAACACTTAGTGTATTTGTTTTTAGTTTTCTTTGTTTCCTGATAAATGCATTTAAAATGAAGTGTTTCTAAGTACTGCTTTGGCTGTGTCTCATTAATTTGATACAGTTAGTGTTTTTGTTATTGTTTGGTTCTAAGTTTTGAATACAATGATCTCCATAATTCAAGAGATTGAATGAATCATAAATCAAGAGATCTCATAATTCAATTCAATTATTAGTAGTCTGTTATTTAAATTCAAAATACTGGAGATATTTTTAGCTCTCAGTTTTGAAATTACTAACTGAATTACCTCATGGCTAAAGAGCCCGGTCTTTGTCACTATGATTCTTTGGGGTTTGTTGAAGCTTTTTTTGGTGACCAAATTTTGTTTTCAGATATTTAAAATTTTCAGATATAATATAAAACATAGGTAATCTTTATTTCTTAGATATAGATAGATATAGATATCTTAATATGCTCACTTCAGAAGTTAATAGATCAGATCCCAAAACTGATATAGAACACAAACAACACATTCAAACATTTATACAGAGATTATAATATACATACATATCTTGTGTTTTAATCTAATCTGAAAATTTCTTCTTATTAGTAAGCTTAACCCATTTAAATTTATTATAACAACTTTTATGTTAGGGCATATTTCTTTTATTTCATATTTTCCATTTCCTGCACTTTCTCTTTATTTCATTTTCTCCTTTCTAAACTTTCTATGGAAGAATAGATCAAGTTTTGTTCTTATGATAAAAAAAAGTTACCCGTTCTATTTGTTTTTCTTTGCTGGTTATGGCCTAAAATGTTTGTGTCCCCCCTAAAGCTCATATTACGATGCCTCATCTTCAGTGTGATGGTATTTAGAACTGAGGCGTTTGGGAGGTGATTAGGATGTGAAGGTGGAGCCCTCATGAGAGGGATTAGTGCCCTTCTAAGAGGAGGGCACTTCTGTTTCTTCTCTCTCTGCTCTTCACTGTGTATAATACTGAGAGAAGATGGCCATCTGAAAACCAGGAAAGGGGTTCTCACCAAATAGTAGATCTGCTAGCACCTTGATCCTGTCCCGGCTTCCAAAACTGTAAGGAAAAAAAAAAGCATTTGCTATTTTAGCCACCCAGTTTGTGGTATAGTTGTTACAGCAGACCAAACTAAGACACTGGTTATCTCTAAGTTGTTATTCATTTTTTCCATTTTGATATAATGTTTGATTTCACTTATTTGTGTTTGAAGAGTTACACACTCATGTGGATCAAAAACCCAAAAGTAAAAGCGTAAATAATGAAAATTCTCTCACACTCCCACATCCTTCAGCTGCCTGATTCTCTTCCCCAAAGACAACCAACATTATTATTTTCTTCCAGAGACTTTAAAGCAAATATATGTTTGCATTTGTGTGTGTACATGTATTCTTTCTCTTCCATTCAAATAGTAGCACAGCATACATGGTACCTTGGCATTTTAAACTTTTATCTTAATAACATGTCTTGGGATCATCCTTCTTACTATATACCTTCTTCATTTTTTTTTTTTTTTTTTTGACAGAGCTGCACAGCCTGAAAGATCTCAGTTCCCTGACCAGAGGCTGAAGCCGTGCACCATGTCGTGGAATCTCGAAGTCCTTACCATTGGACTGCCAAGAATTCCTCATCATTCTTTTTAACAACTCCATTGTACTTCTTTGTATAAATTATCATAATTCAATTAGTATTTTGTTAATTAACACTTTTGTCATTTCCAATCTTTTGCTATTACAAATAATGTGTGATAAATAACTTTTATGTGCATCATTTTACATGTATGTTAGCTTATGTCTGTATGGAAAAAAGACTGTGAGTAGAATTTCTGGGTCAAAAGGTCTGGACCTATATCGTCTCGATAGATACTGGCAAATTATGCTCCAGAGGGTGACCATATAGTTTATCATCTAAACTGGAATTTTTTGATAGTGAAAGTAGTGCTACTGATAATTACACTGACGTAACAGGTATAAATTGGGATTATCTCAGGCAAATCACTATGAACAGTTTTCCAGTCCTTATGGGTTCTGATATATCGTTCACACACTATCAGATAAATATTTTTATTTGATATATTTTATCTATTTATTTTTGATCTATTTTCTATTTATTTTATCTATTTATTTATTACCTATTTATTTTATCTATTTCCTATAATTTTTCCAGCCCAATATGAGGTTGCTTTGGAGAAGGCAATGGCATCCCACTCCAGTACTCTTGCCTGGAAAATCCCATGGATGGAGGAGCCTGGTAGGCTGCAGTCCATGGGGTCACTAAGAGTCAGACACAACTGAATGACTTCACTTTGACTTTTCACTTTCATGCATTGGAGGAGGAAATGGCAACCCACTCCAGTGTCCTTGCCTGGAGAATCCCATGGACAGAGGAGCCTGGTGGGCTGCCGTCTATGGGGTTTGCACAGAGTCGAATATGACTGAAGCAACTTAGCAGCAGAAGCAGCAGCATGAGGTTGCTTACCTCAGTATTGACAAGTCTTAACAAGTAGGTTCAGATACACAGAAAAACCAGACATAACTTGAGGAAACCTAAAAATCTGCCAAGTCAGGATTCACAGCAAAATGTTTATCAACCTTATCTGGGATGAGCAGGGCTATGGCCTTCTTGGGTGAGTACACACAGGCAGACTAGAATATCTGAGTGAATGAGAGATCTATCAGACCTTCTGGAAGCTCAGCACTTGCTTTCACACCAACCTGATGACCATGAGACTAAGGCAGGTCTGGATCTCAGAGCCTTTCCTGGATCAAGCAGAAGTCATTGACCTCAGCCATCCATTGCATAAACTGATGAAGATGCTATAGCACAAAACCTAGAACTAACTTCCCTCTTACCATCTCTTTGCACTAATATGAACCACTTGAGCCAAGAACATTTATGAATTCATCACTGTGAGAGGAGAACCCACACATGTGGCCTTTAGACCAGCCATGAGACCTCTTCTGCACTTACAGCTTTTAAAATCCTTGAAAATCTTGAGGGGGAAAAAACTCATTATAGTTTTAATTAGAATATCCTTTATTTTGAGCAAGGTGTCTATTTACTTTTCCTTGAATTATTTATACCTTGAGTTATACCCCTTTACAGTTTAAATCATTGGACAGGACAGAGACTTGGGGCTTTATCCCCAAACTTTGCCCCCAACCCCAGTTACACTGCACTGTGGAGGATACCTGCTCTTCATGGAAGCATCTATAGGTATAATCTAGTATTGTTGTTCCGGAGAAGGCAATGGCACCCTGCTCCAGTACTCTTGCTTGGAAAATCCCATGGACAGAGGAGCCTGTTAGGCTGCAATCCGTGGGGTCGCTAAGAGTCAGACATGACTGAACAACTTCACTTTCACTTTTTTCATGCATTGGGGAAGGAAATGGCAACCCACTCCAGTGTTCTTGCCTGGAGAATCCCAGGGATGGGAGAGCCTGGTGGGCTGCCGTCTATGGGATTGCATAGAGTCGGATAGGACTGAAGTGAGTTAGCATAGCATACTATCGTTGTTGTCTGGCACACACACACGCAAAAGATGTCCCAATTCTGATTATTTCTCTAACAGAGAGTCTTGTATTTAGCTTGGAGATTTCCCATTGGGGGAGTTTAAATATGGTTCTGTGGTCTGAGTGACAGCCTCTGACTTAAAGAGGTTCATCCCACAATGAATTGCCTCTTTGGGGTCATCTCACCATGTAGCCTAGTTCAAGAAAGACATACCTCTGTCCTTCCAATGGAGGAGTCCAGCTTGCTTTCACTGTGACCACACATTCATGTTTAATATTCAAATAAGCTAGAGAGTTTCTTGCCTTTATACAAGAGTCAGGCATAGTTTATCCATCCCCTAAATTCCAGAGGACAAAGGCATGCTCTCTGTTAGGTTCTTTTTAACCTCCCTAACTTGCTGTAATGGAGAAGGCAATGGCACCCCACTCCAGTACTCTTGCCTAGAAAATCCCATGGATGGAGGAGCCTGGTAGGCTGCAGTCCATGGGGTCGCTAAGAGTCAGACATGACTGAACAACTTCACTTTCACTTTTCACTTTCATGCATTGGAGAAGGAAATGGAAACCCACTCCAGTGTTCTTGCCTGGAGAATCCCAGGGACAGGGGAGCCTGGTGGGCTGCCGTCTATGGGGTTGCACAGAGTCGGACATGACTGAAGTGACTTAGCAGCAGCAACTTGCTGTAAGGTGAAGGAGAAAGAAGTCTGGGAAGAAAGAGCAAGATAAATATCTTATGATATTGCTTTTATGTAGACTCTTAAAAATGTGTACAAATGAACTTATCTACAAAACATAGAGTTACAGAGGCAGAAAATACAGTTATGGTTACCAGGGTGGGAGGGTAGGGAGGGATAAATTGGGAGACTGGGAAGAAAGAAAGGAGAAATGTGACAGCACACTAGTGAGTGGAAAGGAAAGATGTCCCAGCATACCAACAAATCTCTCTGTAATAAATTTTCTATTCCAGCCATTTGTGTTAGTCTCCTAGACTCCCCTTATAAATCCCTAAAGTGAGTATTGAGCTGAGGGTTGCAAAATGGGCTTCAGTGTCTCTTAGAATGTCCTGCATAGAGTGTCAGGTTCCAAAATAACAACCATGAAACAATCACATTTAACATACCATTAGAGTAATAACAGGAATGATAGGTCTCAAACAAATTTGGATATTCCTTTACGTGTGTAATTAGGGTATGCATTTGTGCAGAATTTAGAAAAGGAGCATGTGGAGAGGTAATTTCCACAGCATTTCTACATGTCTTGGACTCCCCTTTTCAAAGATATTGGCAGAGCAAACAGTCTTGGAGCTGGGAGATAAGATTCTGTGTGTCAAAGGGCAGAATGTTGTTCAGCATGATAGAGAACCTCTCCATCCCAGAAGACACCCCATGATAATTAAGCTTTCTACTCTTATCCAGAGAAGATTTTCGTATGTTCCAGGGTAAAGATAATGCCTCACTTTGGAGAGGAGTATGGGAAAGTTGCCGTCAATCCTTAAATAAGATCGGAGTTTCCTGAGCTCCTTGCTCCTCTGCTGTGACACAGATCCAATGTGTGTGCTTAGCATCTGCCCAGATTCACCCTGCACTGATGCCCATGAACTTAAGGGACAAGGGAGCCAACATGAACATAAAATATGTTGCCTGCTGTGTTCTGAGAAATTCACTGCCTACATTCATTTGGGTTTGCTGTTTCCTTACTGGCCAATTTCATGGAAATTTGACATGTCAGCCTGGTAGTTACACTGATATTTGGGAACTGTTTAACCCACTTGATGGAGAAGAAACAAAGATGTGGCTTATGTGACGAGTTGCCCCATTTTATCTCTCTCTCTCAGGAAATAGAAGCTCTGAATGTTAGCTACCCAGCCCCAAGTCTTCCCAAAATAAAAGCATCTCCCAGGTCTCGGGGAGGAGGAGCTAAGATGGCGGACGAGTAAGACGGGGAGAATACTTTCTCCTCCACAAATCCATTAAAAGAACATTTGAATGTTGAATAAACTCGATAAAACAACTTCTGAATGCCGGCAGAGGACATCAGGCACTTAGAAAGACAGCTCATTGTCTTCAAAACGAGAAAACGAGCCCTGCGGTAACTCCTTTTGCGGAGAACTGGCGCGGACACCAGCATTTGCTATTGGCAAGTGGGGGCTGGGCTAGGAGGAGCGGCGAGGCCTGCATTGCTTTGAGAAAGGATTTGGCCTGGCTATCTTGGGCGCTATCTGAGCGAAATAACCAGACTGTCGGTTATCTACTACATCAAAAGCCAGCCCTAACTTAAGACACCACCAGGACTACCTACGGAACAAAGGGCTGCACAGAGTTGGCCGGCTGCAGGCCGTCCCACTCCGGTGACCGGCAGCCAGGGCCAGAGGCGGGCAATTATAGCCCTAGAGAGACACTGTCTAACGGAACTGTGAGTAGGTTTCTGTGCTGACTCACGCTTCTTGGGGCTCTGGATGGTCAACATCTGCCTGAGAAAGTGCGCTGTTTGTATACCCAGAAAACTGAGTAGCGGAGAGGCGATAAGTCGCAGCACCTGCGCTTGCTGAACATTTCATCACCTGCGCTACTCGGATCTGGGAAGGGCATAAAACGCAGACTCAACCAAGTCTGTGCTTCTGAGGATTATCTGAGTGCCTGAACCTGGCCGGTTTAGATTTGGGTGTTCATCTCCGCCCCCTCTGTAACAAGGCAGAGATCAGATATTGAAAAGACCTGTAAACCGCCTCAATAAAGAGAATTCAACAAACTACCAGAATATAGTAAGGACACTCTAAATTTGGCAATTTTAACAAAATGAAGAGACAAAAGAATACCCAGCAGCTAAAGGAACAGGATAGATCTCCACCAAACCAAACCAAAGAGGAAGCGATAGGGAATCTACCTGATAAAGAATTCCGAATAATGATAGCGAAATTAATTCAAAATCTCGAAATCAAAATAGAATCACAGTTAAAGAGTCTGGAGACAAGGATTGAGAAGATGCAAGAAAGGTTTAACAAGGACCTAGAAGAAATAAAAAAGAGTCAACACATAATGAATAATGCAATAAATGAGATCCAAAACACCCTGGAGGCAACAAATAGTAGAATAACAGAGGCAGAAGATAGGATTAGTGAACTAGAAGATAGAATCCTAGAAATAAATGAATCAGATGAGAAAAAAGAAAAACGTATCAAAAGAAATGAGGACAATTTCAGAAACCTCCAGGATAACATCAAACGCTACAACATTCGAATCATAGGAGTTCCAGAAGAAGAAGATAAAAAGAAAGATCATGAGGAAATACTTGAGGAGATAATAGTTGAAAACTTCCCTAAAATGGAGAAGGAAATAACCACTCAAGTTCAAGAAATCCAGAGAGTCCCTAACAGGATAAACCCAAGGCGAAACACCCCAAGACACATATTAATCAAATTAACAAAGATTAAATATAAAGAACAAATATTAAAAGCAGCAAGGGAAAAACATCAAATAACTCACAAGGGAATTCCCATAAGGATAACAGCTGATCTTTCAATAGAAACTCTCCAAGCCAGGAGGGAATGGCAAGACGTAATTAAAGTGATGAAGGAAAATAACTTACAGCCTAGATTATTGTATCCAGCAAGGATCTCATTCAAATATGAAGGAGAAATCAAAAGCTTCACAGATAAGCAAAAGTTGAGAGAATTTTGCATCACTAAACCATTTCTCCAACAAAAACTAAAGGACATTCTCTAGAGCAATACAATAATAGTGGGAGACTTTAACACCCCACTCATATAATCTGGCTGTAATAGACAAAGTAAAGAGGAAAACATATTTACTTATGAGCCTCAAAAAATTCAGTTCACTCAGGAGAGTTTAAAAAAAAAAAAAAAGACTTATTTGCTCACTCTGTAGAGGTTTATTGATTATTTTGTGGGTTTGGTACCACTTTGGGTAGTAGGGAGGAAGAGGTGACAAATGTGATCCTGTCCTAAATAATATATTGTGGTAAAGATAGATTTACCAATACAAAATACCAAGATGTGCCTAAAGATGAGGACACCCAAACTGGACTTTTTGTTTTCTGAACTTTTCATTTCGAGAACAAACCTCCTAATATAAGATGAACTCACCATGATTTTTTTAAGTGTTCTTTGTGATTAAAAACAGAAAGCCATTGGTTAAGAAATTACATATACTCCTCCCCACCATCACTCCCCTTCTTTCTTCCCATTTCCCTCCCACCCTCATTGATCCTTTCCTTTGTCCATTTTCCCCTGCAAAAATTAAAAAAAAAAAAAGAATGGAAAAAAAAAAAAAAACATTTTAGCTGTCTCTAGCAAACAAATACTTGATATGTATCATAAAATATGACAGCTAAAAAAAAAAAAAAAAAAAAGCATCTCCCAGGTTTCCTTGTGGCTAGATGTAACCACAGGTCTAATATTTGATCAAGGAAATGCAAAGAGAGGGGCTTCCCAGATGGAGTTAGTGGTAAAAATCCCTCCTGCCAGTGAAGGAGACATAAAAGACACGAGTTCAATTACTGGGTCAGAAAGACTCCCTGGAAGAGGGCATGGCAACCCACTCCAGTGTTCTTGCCTGGAGAATCCCACGGACAGAGGAGACTTGTGGGCTACTGTCTATAGCGTCCCAAAGAGTCGGACTGAAACAACATAGCACATACAAAGAGAAGTAGTCCTGTGCAACATTTAAGAATTATTCCTAAAAGAAGCCTGTCCTTCTCCTTTTATTTTCTCCTTAGTGCAGGTTAGAATGCAGAAATGCTGACTGGAGATGGAGCAGCCATACTGGATTGTGAGGTAAGCATAGGAATGGGAGCCACGCTTTTCAGAGCGAAAAAGGGAAGGAACAGGACAGGAGGAGCCTGATGCTCGACACCATGGACCGTCGCTCCAGCAGCCTTGGGCCACTGCCTTAGACACAGACATAAGAGAAAAATTAACTTTTATTTTGTTTAAACCCATGTTATTTTCAAATTTCTGCCACTCACAGCCAAGTCTACTTCTAGCAATATGAGAAACATGAGAATAATATTTAAGATGGATTTATCTATGCAAGAACTACTCTTTCCTCATCAGAATTTAAAAAACAGTGCAATACCTCATTGGAAAAAATTTCGGAGACCCCTACATTTCACACCTTGTGAAGTCAACTGGCCGTGAGCTTCTTTAGAACCTCATTCCTATGGTCTGCTTCTTTTCAGTCTAACGTTTCCCACACAGACCACCCAGAAATCTGAAGATCATTATCAATCAAAGCCTATACAAACTAATAATCAACATACATAGCAGTTTTCATCAAAGTAAGATTTAAGGCAAAGTATTCTAGGAAATTTGGAAAACTCAGCAGTGGCCACAAGACTGGAAAAGGTCAGTTTTCATCCCAATCCCAAAGAAAGGCAATGCCAAAGAGTGCTCAAACTACCGCACAATTGCACTCATCTCACACGCTAGTAAAGTAATGCTCAAAATTCTCCAAGCCAGGCTTCAGCAATATGTGAACTGTGAACTTCCTGATGTTCAGGCTGGTTTTAGAAAAGGCAGAGGAACCAGAGATCAAATTGCCAACATCCGCTGGATCATGGAAAAAGCAAGAGAGTTCCAGAAAAACATCTATTTCTGCTTTATTGACTATGCCAAAGCCTTTGACTGTGTAGATCACAATAAACTGTGGAAAATTCTGAAAGAGATGGGAATACCAGACCACCTGATCTGCCTCTTGAGAAATCTGTATGCAGGTCAGGAAGCAACAGTTAGAACTGGTCATGGAACAACAGACTGGTTCCAAATAGGAAAAGGAATACGTCAATGCTGTATATTGTCACCATGTTTGTTTAACTTATATGCAGAGTACATCATGAGAAGTGCTGGACTGGAAGAAGCACAAGTTGGAATCAAGATTGCTGGGAGAAATATCAATAACCTCAGATATGCAGATGACACCACCCTTATGGCAGAAAGTGAAGAGGAACGCAAAAGCCTCTTGATGAAAGTGAAAGTGGAGAGTGAAAAGGTTGGCTTAAAGCTCAACATTCAGAAAACGAAGATCATGGCATCTGGTCCCATCACTACATGGGAAATAGATGGGGAAACAGTGGAAACAGTGTCAGACTTTGTTTTTCTGGGCTCCAAAATCACTGCAGATGGTGACTGCAGCCATGAAATTAAAAGACGCTTACTCCTTGGAAGGAAAGTTATGACCAACCTAGATAGCATATTCAAAAGCAGAGACATCACTTTGCCAACAAAGGTTCGCCTAGTCAAGGCTATGGTCTTTCCTGTGGTCATGTATGGATGTGAGAGCTGGACTGTGAAGAAGGCTGAGCGCCGAAGAATTGATGCTTTTGAACTGTGGTGTTGGAGAAGACTCTTGAGAGTCCCTTGGACTGCAAGGAGATCCAACCAGTCCATTCTGTAGGAGATCAGCCCTGGGATTCTTTGGAAGGAATGATGCTAAAGCTGAAATTCCAGTATTTTGGCCACCTCATGCGAAGAGTTGACTCATTGGAGAAGACTCTGATGCTGGGAGGGATTGGGGGCAGGAGGAGAAGGGGACAATAGAGGATGAGATGGCTGGATGGCATCACTGACTCAGTGAATATGAGTCTGAGTGACCTCCGGGAGTTGGTGATGGACAGGGAGGCCTGGCGTGCTGCAGTTCACGGGGTCACAAAGAGTTGGACACGACTGAATTCCTGAATCTTATCTGATTCTAGGAATTATTAGCAGAACTCAGACATTTCCTTGGGTTATAAATAAAATCAATTGGTAAACCAAGTGCACTTGATCAAAGGTTTTTAATATATATATAGATAGATCAGATCAGATCAGATCAGTTGCTCAGTCGTGTCCAACTCTTTGCGACCCCATGAATTGCAGCACGCCAGGCCTCCCTGTCCATCACCAACTCCCAGAGGTCACTCAGACTCACATCCATCGAGTCAGTGATGCCATCCAGCCATCTCATCCTCTGTCGTCCCCTTCTCCTCCTGCCCCCAATCCCTCCCAGCATCAGAGTCTTCTCCAATAAGTCAACTCTTCGCATGAGGTGGCCAAAATACTGGAGTTTCAGCTTTAGCATCATTCCTTCCAAAGAAATCCCAGGGCTGATTTCCTTCAGAATGGACTGGTTCGATCTCCTTGCAGTCCAAGGGACTCTCAAGAGTCTTCTCCAACACCACAGTTCAAAAGCATCAACTCTTCGGCGCTCAGGCTTCTTCACAGTCCAGCTCTCACATCCATACATGACCACAGGAAAGACCATAGCCTTAGGCATAGATAAAAATCTTAAGACTCTGGAGCCATTAGTCCTTTTGGCAACATCGGGTTGAAGTCACTGAGTATCATTCATACATTGTCAGTCATACACTCATTCATTAAACAAATTGTTGAATATATTCCATTCCTCCTTCAGGGAATCTTTCTGACCCAGCGACTGAATATACTCTTGGACCATCAGGTACGGTTCAAGACATTGGTGAGCAGGACAGTCCATGCTCTCATCGATTTCATGTTCTTTTAAGCGGAATATGTTGAGTAAACAAGAAGGGAAAAAAAGCAAGATACACTCAGTATTAATGATGGCCAAGAAGAAATAAAGTTTAAAAAAGAGGTATTATAAAGGAAATAAACTGTTCTGAAGAGGCCAATTTGAGTTGAATGCAAAAGGATGATCTATTCAACCAGGTAATATTTGAACTGAGAATTGAATTATGAGAAGGCTCAACTCTAAATGCAAACATGAGAGAGCAGAAGGATCCCACTCGAGAGAACATTTTAGAAAATCTCTAAAACAATGAGTAGTGGAACTTTTTTGAGGAACAGATAGAGGCCTGTCATGACTGAAGTAGACAGTGAAGGGGAAAGAGGGGTTAGCTGAGTTTTGAGAGGTGGGCAGAACCAGTTCTTGTATTGATAGCCGTGGTGTACTAAAGCCCGCTTATATAGACATGAGAGAGCTCATTCTTCAGTTTTGTGAGATTGTTGCTAAACACATCCCTGATTATAAATTATATAACCTTAAAATTAAATAAGTTATATTTAAAACAAAGGTAATAAATCCTCAAGACATTATTTCATAATTATTTTACTAAATCTTCTTATCCGTGCTCCTAAGGTTATTTATGTCCATTTTATCTCTGTGGTAAAAACACTACATAATAATATGCTATCGCATCTCTGTTCTCAACTTCATGCTCACGTTGGTAGCTTGAAATCTGCCAAAGCAGGAATATTTACTCCATGGAAATCAGCAAACACTGCACATCAGGAGTGAAGTCAGCGGGTTGTTAAACATTTACCACCATCCCATCAACAACAGCTACAGCAGCAAAAGCACAAGTAGGACTGGTTCAAAGTCAGATGCCTCAGAGGCAGGACACCAAGGTCAGTCCAGGGGCTGAAGACACTTTGGGGCAGAGTGGGCTCAGCCACTGGTCAATAGAGCTATGGCATCAAATCCAAGTAGATCAGAGTAAGATTCAGTCTAAGAAAAATCCAAAGTCAAAGCCAGGGGAAGCTGCCACAGTAGTGGGGCTTACAAGTAAGTGTTGGCACGCAGTTGGGCAAGGCGAATGCCACCTCTTCCAAAAAACACTGCCCCCAGGTGGGAGTGATCACCCCTCCCTGACTCAGGTAGCATCTTGACTTTCCTTCAATAACTAAACTTATAAATACTCTTGTCTTATTTTCACTATTCTGTCTCCTCCTTCAAGATTAAGAACTCTCAGTCTAGAGACCAGATCTTAGTCCTTCTAAATTCCAGGACCAAGCATGGTGTCTGGTTCATTATACTAAGTGCTCATTCATATTAGTTTAATCAAGAATGTAGAAAAATATGTACAAAACTGTTCAGATCCAAAAAAGTTTGAGGAGAACTGAAAACTTCATCAATATGGAATTAATTATATTATATTTCATTCACATAATGGATATAGTCATAAAAATATTTTTTTAAATCATAAACATTTATCATACTCCAAATACAATTCAACTCATGACTGATAAAAGTAAAACATAAAGTCTTGTATTCCACATTGTGTAAATATGTCAGGAGGCATACAAAAACAACAAAAAAGAATGAGAAAGAGGAATTTTCTCTAGTTATGGGACTGGGAGAACAGGTTTTGTTGCCGTGGTTGTTATCTTTTCCATTTAAATGTATATAAGGAAGGAAATTTGCAAGGAATATAGGAGCTTGCCTAGAAAAATTTCCCAAAGCTATATTGGATTTCTAATTAGACCTAAAAGAGGCTATCCCTCAGCTTTACTCTTTCTGTCTCCTCCTCTCTGGAAACAGAAAGGAACATATATTTATTCTGTATTTAAATATTTATTCAGTACTAGGCATTTTGCAGAAGCTGTCTTATTTACTTCATTGTAGAATCCAGTGTGGAGAAGGCAATGGCACCCCACTCCAGTACTCTTGCCTGGAAAATCTAATGGATGGAGGAACCTGGTAGGCTGTAGTCCATCCTGTTGTATGGATGAGGAATCTGAGATATAAGCAAAAGACCTGGGGTGGTGATATTAGTCTTGAGAAAAATACCCATTACCCTTTCCCATTGGTTCTTGAGTGAGAGAAGAGCCTTCTGTGGAAGGCAAGGGTGGTATAAACACCTCTGTCCACTCAGAGATCCCTGGTCCCTGTAAAGTCTCGGTAGGGATAGGCTTGGCCATTCGAAAGCTACGGTCTTAGTGGTTGCGATCATTATTCATAGAGTAATTTATTTGGGAGGCATGCAGCCCATCAGACCAATGGGATGCCCAGTTTCTTGTAAAACACGTGCATGATCTTAGACCTTGACTTTTTTCTAATTACTTTGCATCTGTCTCACTGGTGGGAGGAGGGGAGCTAGCTGAACTCTTAAGATTGAGAAGATACTTGGGGGGACTAGAAGTGAGTGAGATTCATCCATACAACCTAAAAATATGTATTAAAGTTTTGCTGGAAAACAGGCACTATTCTCGTTCCAAGTATAAATGCTTCCCTGAGTTTATGTTCTTTTTAGGATTAGTAAAATTACAGGGATAAATTCAAATTTACAGCTGTAACAGAGAACATGAAATAGACACACATGATACTGTAAGAAGCTTTCCCCAGGAGGTTTTCTTGATTTAAGAATACCACTTTCACTTTTCACTTTCATGCATTGGAGAAGGAAATGGCAACCAACTCCAGTGTTCTTGCCTGGAGAATCCCAGGGACAGGGGAGCCTGGTGGGCTGCCGTCTATGGGGTCGCACAGAGTTGGATGCGACTGAAGTGACATAGCAGCAGATGAAAAAGGAAGGGAAGAATCTGGAACTGTCTGGAACCTTCCAGGCAAAAGAAGAAGCATACACAAAAGTCAAATATGGCAGAAACAATGGGGAATAAGGTTGAAGATGTAGCCAGAGAGCTAGAGAGAGCTAGACTGTGCAGAGTCTTATAGACCAAGTGAAGAGTTTTTTGTTTTGTTTTTTTTTTAATATTTTTCCTGGAAGAATATCCAAGCCAGTGAAGTATATAATAAAACGGTGGTCTTCTATGAGATTGCCAGCTTCCCTGGTGGTTCAGCCAGTAAAGAATCTGCCTGCCATGGAGGAGACCTGGGTTCAATTCCTGGGTCAGGAAGAGCCCCTGGAGAAGAGCTTGGACAACCCACTCCATTATTCTTGCCTGGGAAATCTCAAGGACTGAAGAGCCTGGTGGGTTACCGTCCATGGTGTTGCAAAGAGTCAGACACCACTGAGCAACTAACACTTTTTATGATATTTGCATTATAACAAATCACTCCGATTGGTGGAATGGAGGGCAGGGAAGCATAGCAAGAGCAGTTCAGAGGTAATTACTGTTGTTCAGGCAAGAAATGGACATCTTGAACTAAAACGGTGGAGATAAAGAAAATGGGATGCATTTGAGAAAGACTTAGAAGGTTGAAAGAGTCAATTTAGATATGGTGGGTCAGAGTGAGAAACAGGTCACAGATGACTTCTGGGCTGCTGAGTCAAGGGAAATAGTGCCATTCTCAGAGATGCCTCCATGCATGCTCTTTTATGGTTTTACTTCTATTTTGCTTTTTAATTTATTTATTTCTAATTAAAGGATAATTGCTTTACGATATTGTGTTGGTTTCTGTCATGCATCAACATGAATCAGCCATAGGTATACATATGGCCCCTCCCTCTTGAACCTCCCTTCCATCCCATTCCACCCCTCTAGGTTGTCACAGAGCCCTGGGTGGAGTTCCCTGAGTTCCCTGAGTCATACGGCAAATTCCCACTGGCTCTCTATTTTACATATGATAGTGTACTGAATAAATATTTAAATGCAGTGACCCAGACATTTTTGAGATCAACCTAAGGAGAAGTGAAGATGAAAGTCCATTTAATCTGTATTTAGTAGATGCACTCAAGTCATTTGCTGTCACTTGCATGGATAGCTATTGCTGGTTGTCTAGAAGTAAGAAGGTTTTCCAGGAACACTCCTCCTGTTTCTGTCCTAGGTCACTGACTCTTAGATTCAAAGTCAGAAGTCTTGAAAATGTGGCCTAAGTGTTCAGTTTTCTTCAGCCCCTGATTAAAACAATTTCCTTTCTGGAGAGCTAATGAACAACAAAGTTAACAATACTGCATTACATAAATGAAATTTACTAAGCAGGTGGATCTTAAGTCTGCTCAACACACACACACACACACATGAGAGAGAGAGAGAGAGAGAGAGAGAGAGAAAAAGAAAATGGTAATTATGTGAGCTGATGAGTATGTTAATTACTTGATTGTTGTGATATGAAAATCAAAACCTCAAGTTGTACAACTTAAATATATACAATTTTAACTTGTCAATTAATTATAAAATTGGGGGGAAATATCATATGCTTGGGCAACTCCCTTCAAATGAAAAAAAAGCAGAATTTCTTTCCTTGTTGGGAATATACTTGATAATAAAACACAAGGATGAGAAGGAATGGATGGGAAGTTTAGATTTTTGTTCTGAGTGCAGACCACACCCAGGATGTAACAAGGGGAGTGGAGGTTAAGCTTGCTGAAGTCTCAAAAGTCAAGGAAGCAAGATGCTCTGTGTTGGGTAGATTGCTCCCATAGACCTTTTCTTGCCATTGCAAATTTCCATCAGTGCTTCAGGGCCAGCATCAAAGACCACCTCTGTAATAACTTACCAATCATCTCCACTCCCTTCAGAAGTCACTGGGACACCCCTTCATCCCCAGAAAGTATATTTATGGAACTAGTGTAACTTCTTTATCAGAATATTAATTCTTCACAGCTCTGAATAATGAAGACTATGTCTTATCACCTGGAACACCTCTAGAGTACTAATTCTCCATCTGCAGAGTACCAAATGATTACTGTATAGCTTGTTAAAAGGCCAGCTGGCCAGATTATGACTTGGTAGGTCTTGGATGAAGCTTTATAATCTGAACATTAATAGGCATCTCATATATTTCTAATTTAAGTATTGTGTGGATGTGATACAGACAGCACAATGCTCTGTGAACTGAACTGTATGGGTAAAATTAGTAGAATCTACTTATAATGAAATTAGTAGATGATTGCTTCTTGGCAGGAAAGCTATGAGAAACCTAGACAGTGTGTTAAAAAGCAAAGACATCACTTTGCCAACAAAGGTATGGTCAAGGTTATGGTCTTTCCATTAGTCATGTACAGGTATAAGAGCTGGACCATAAAGAAGGCTGAGTGAGTATGAGTGAAAGTCGCTCGGTTGTGTCCAACACTTTGTGACCCTGTGGACTATACATTCCATGGAATTCTCCAGGACAGAATGCTAGAGTGGGTAGCCGTTTTCTTCTCCAAGGGATCTTCCCAACCCAGGGATCGGACCCTGGTCTCCAGCATTGCAGGCAGATTCTTTACCAGCTGAGCGACAAGAGAAGCCCAACGCAGAAGAATTGATGCTTTTGAAATGTGGTGCTGCAGAAGACTCTTGAGAGTCCCTTGGACAGCAAGGAGATCAAACCAGTCAATCTTACAGGAAATCAAGCCTGACTACTCATTGGAAGGGCTGATGCTGAAGCTGAAGCTCCAATACTCTGGCCACCTAATGAGAAGAGCCAACTCACTGGAAAAGAGGCTGATACTGGGAAAAATTGAGAGCGGGAGGAGAAGGGGCGACAGAGGATGAGATGGTTGGATGGCATCACCGATTCAACGGACATGAGTTTGAGAAAACTCTGGGAGATGGTGAGGGACAGGGAAGCCTGGCGTGCTGCAGTCCATGGCGGTCGCAAAGAGTCGGACACGACTTAGCGACTGCAAAACAGACGTGTAAGGTATGGAATTGCAGTCCTCGCCGCAGTTCACGAAATGACCAGCAGGTGGCGAGCGATTCACACAACCCAGCAAGGAGGACGTCGCGTTTTACCGAATACCAAATCGCAAACCAAAATCTGCTCAGGCAGTCGAGGGGAATGGTGGTATTCTTTTCTTTGCATGTGAATCCCCATGAGACAATGGCCCATCTAACCCCCAAGGCTAAAGTTATGCTGACCCTATAATTCAGCCTCTGGCCACTAGGAGCCATAATTTTGGCACTAGCAAGGGCTGGCCTCTATCTTGAAACTCTGGATGAGGCCATGTGCCTTCTGAAGGTTCTGACAGTAAGGATCAGCAAAAGATGTTTGTCTGCTCAAAGAGGAAAGCTGTTGTCAGTAGAAGGGTAGATGACCATGCCTCTATTGTCTGTGTAGTTTTCTAGTTAGAGGTGAAGGCAGGGGCTGCTGCTGCTGCTAAGTCGCTTCAGTCGTGTCCGACTCTGTGCGACCCCATAGACGGCAGCCCACCAGGTTCCCCCATCCATGGGATTCTCCAGGCAAGAATTCTGGAGTGGGTTGCCATTTCCTCCTCCAATGCATGAAAGTGAAAAGTGAAAGTGAAGTCACTCAGTCGTGTCCGACTCTGTGCGACCCCATGGACTGCAGCCCACCAGGCTCCTTCGTCCATGGGATTTTCCAGGCAAGAGTACTGGAGTGGGGTGGTTAATTGGGGGGTGGTTTACTCAGTCCCCTCATTTGGTACATGAGAATAGTTTAGGAGAAGGTGAGCCTTTTGCCTAAGGGCACAGAGCTGGAAAATTCCAGAACCTGGAGTCTCTGACTTCAAGTGACTTGCCTTTTCACTTCATTTGACATTCACTACAGGTGGTTAGAGTATATCATGAGAAACGCTGGGCTGGAAGAAGCACCAGTTGGAATCAAGATTGCTGGGAGAAATATCAATAACCTCAGATATGCAGATGATACCACCCTTATGGCAGAAAGTGAAGAGGAACTAAAAAGTCTCTTGATAAAAGTGAAAGAGGAGTGTGAAAAAGTTGGCTTAAAGCTCAACATTCAGAAAATGAAAATCATGGCATCTGGTCCCATCACTTCATGGCAAATAGATGGGGAAACAGTGGAAACAGTGTCAGACTTTATTTCTGGGGGCTCCAAAATCACTGCAGATGGTGATTGCAGCCATGAAATTAAAAGATGCTTACTCCTTGGAAGGAAAGTTATGACCAACCTAGATAGCATATTCAAAAGCAGACACATTACTTTGCCAACAAAGATCCGTCTAGTCAAGGCTATGGTTTTTCCAGTGGTCATGTATGGATGTGAGAGTTGGACTGTGAAGAAAGCTGAGCACGGAAGAATCGATGCTTTTGAACTGTGGTGTTGGAGAAGACTCTTGAGAGTCCCATGGACTGCAAGGAGATCCAACCAGTCCATCCTAAAGGAGATCAGTCCTGGGTGTTCATTGGAAGGACTGATGCTGAAGCTGAAACTCCAATACTTTCACCACCTCATGCAAAGAGTTGACTCATTGGAAAAGACCCTGATGCTGGGAGGGATTGGGGGCAGGAGGAGAAGGGGATGACAGAGGATGAGATGGCTGGATGGCATCACCAACTTGATGCACATGAGTTTGGGTAAACTCCAGGAATTGGTGATGTACAGGGAGGCCTGGCGTGCTGCGATTCATGGGGTTGCAAAGAGTCAGACATGACGGAGCAACTGAATTGAACTGAACTGAACAGGTGTTAAAGATGTGTGTGTTTACTTCATTAATGTCTGCTCATGAACTGTCACACAGGAGAAGTTGGGAGTGATCATCTGGTTGGGGAAGAGGGCCTGGTTCTGTTTGCATCAACAAGTCCACTTTTTACCTAGACTGTGTATTTATTTGCATTAACCAAGAGGGTGACAAGGGGCAGGGGTTGGGGGGTGGAGTCCACACTAACAGTCCGTGAGGGAAGAGGGCAGAGGACTCTCCATTGTTTTCTGTGTTTTAATGGATGTTCTTGTCTTTTACTTTTCCTTTTTTGTCTGCTAAACTAGAAGGTTACTGAAGGCAGATAGTCTTATTTATCTCTGATTATGTTCAATAGTTATTTGACGAATCAGTGAGCATATCCACCTTGATCATTTGGGGATCAAAGCAATATTTTCTAACCTCTGAGATGAGCAGAGCATCTCCTAGGACACCTGCATTTCTGCCCAGCACTGTTCTCAGCGTTTTACAAATATTAACTCATTTAATTTTGTTTTTATTGCTGTGTGTTGAAGGTTCCATGACAATGAATAACCATGTATCAAAAATTACCTTCCCCTCCCCTCCACCTCCTCCCCCCAAAGATTCTGCAAATGCTGGGGAAGAAGGTGGGGAGGGAGGAAATAATTTACTGCCCCACCGCGGGGGCTTACAGTTGCTCAAGCGGACCCTGGGCCCCGGCAGCCTGGGCTTTCTAGCTAACCTGGTGCGAGCAAACCTTCCTCTTGGCCGGCGGGGCGGGCGTCCAGGGCTGCGCGGGAGGTGCCGACGGCTCGCAGCCACCGGCTGATTTATAGGCGGGAGCATTCCCAGGCCGCGCCGCAAGGAGTCGGGCTGAGCTCGGACTTCGGGGAGGTGATGATGGACACCGGACACGTGGCCACACAATGGGGACACACGACTGACCTCAGTCACTTCGGCAAACTGCCCCTGCTTTCCGGAGACGGCAGGAGCTTTTCGGGAGCTCCAGCTCAAGGGCCCGGGGCGCCCTCGTTCCTCTCCCCAGCAGGTAGCGCCCCTCGCTCGCGCTAGTGAGCGCTGGGGCCCCCGGAGCTCTCAGAGGCCTCTCAGGCCTCTGACCCTGAGTCTCAAAGTCCTTCCCTGAGGATGCGTGCCTCGGTGCTTTCCCTACTTGGCAAAGAAAGACACACGAACCATCTCCGCTTGGAGGCTGAGTCTGGCCCGAACGCGCTGGGAGTGAACTTTCCTGGCAGGTCAGATAGAGACACTCAGGGATTTTGCCGTGTCACCAGGTGGCCGGGCCGAGTGAAAGACGAGGAAGGGTCAAAATGGGGGTAGAGTGTGCCTGTTGCGTGTGTGGCAGGAGGTCAGGGGGCTGTGAGGAGAGGGAATCAGGAAAATATCGGTTTGGGGACGCCTGAATTTGAGAAGAGGCGATCAAGTTAGGGGGAGGAAAAATAACCGGGCTTTTTTTTTTCTTTCCCGCGATATGCAAACTGTCACTTCGGGTTAGACTGAGCCCTTATCTGACTCATTAGCGTGAGCTGTGTCTAACGCGCTTAAACCCTCTAATTATTTATTATGCCGTCACGGAGCGGGTCGCCACCCCGGAGCGCAGTTGCGGGGGACGCAGGCGCAGCGCGCAGGCTGGTTGCGCGCTACCCGGAGACCCTTTTCGCCAGGGCCCCCGCGGGAGGCTGCTCCAGGAGGCAGCGTCGCAGAGTTGTTGGGGGTGTATCAGAAGTGCCCTCTCCCCAAAACTTACCCTCAGGGAGGTAATTCAGCACTCAACTCTCTTCTGTACTCGAGCCACATCTTCTCTATTGCTAACCGAAAGCAAGATTTTTGCAAAAATGGAAGACAAACAAGGAGTAGGGGATTTGGGTGGAGTAGTGTGTTGGATGCATCCTTTAAAGCGTCCTCAGGAAGAACCTAAAGGATGCAGGAGTCCTCCTTTCACCCCCTTTCCCCACCCTAGCCCCCCACTCCCCACCGAGTTCCAAGAGAGTTCAGAAAGTTGGAGCGGGAGGGGGAGGACGCGCTGGGTTGACAGCCGGCCACTCACGTCCAGGGTCCTATTCAGAAAACAGTTTCAAAATAAGTTAACCTCAGTCGGGTGTTTTCCCCCTCCCTTTCTAATTGTCCCCCCTTCCCCCTCCCGCTCTGCATTCGCGTCTGTTTTCTGTTCTTCTGCGTTGTGCCAACTATTTTATCTTTATTCCTTCTCTTTCTCCCTGGCCATTCATTCCTTTTTTTGTGTGTGTGGCTTCTCCGGGCTGATGTGCCGCTCGTTACCACCCACTGCACGCTCGCTCCTGTCGCTGAGGTGTTTCTATACAAACCGGAGCGTCCAGTTGTCATATTAATTATTACACTGAGTAATGACTGAAATGGTCAAAATAAGGGGAGAGTCGAGAGCGCTTTTTCTTGCTGCTCAAAGATTCAGCAAAGAAGCCGTGCAACAAAGCACTAATTGGTCCCCAGAAACACTCGGACAAGGCGCGGAAGATAGGTTTCATAGAACCCAGTGATTGTGAAGGGGGGAAAGCGCTGAATGGACCCCACGCTCCCTTTCTAAACTCTCTTGCTGAGCAAAAAATGGACCTCTGTTTGAATACTGCCCCGATCCTTGAATACTATACCCAGCAGAGAAAAAATGCACCATTTATTGTAAGTTTTTTTTTTTTTTTTCCTTCTCCAGCTATTCATGGGTTCTCTGTGAAGAATCAGCTGGTTTTGTTTACCGTGAAAGACCTTCACTTTATTTCCTTTCTTGGAGGAGGTGGGGAAGGGGGGAGGGGAGGAGAGCCATGTGCCTAGACCTAGAGGAGCTGGCCTACTGTAACAAAATAGGGTGTAACAAATCCTACAGAAGTTCAGAATGTATTGGTGCTTTGGAGAGCTATATAGATTAACGACTTTCTTTATGCTTATCTGAGGAAGGTATTTAATCATAATGTAAATGGGGCTTTAGAAAAAAATAAATAAAGACTTTGCAGCATCACTTCTTATTTGAAGAACTTCAAAAGGATTTGTGAGGGTGGCTGCAAATTGCCTCCTCCTCTCCCCGCAGCTCCCCTCCCTCACCAAAAAGCCACGAGAAAATAATAGTTTGTGCTTTTTTTGTTTTGTTTTTCCAGCTTTCCCCCCTCCCCTCCCTTTGTAAGGCGTATTGAAAAAGCAAATAGATGGGTTTGGAGCCTGGATTCCTTAATGCAGGTGCAGGCCTGGCTGCTGCAACCCAGAGGCTCAGCCAAATCCCCTCCCCTACTCCCACAGGCCATCCCAGGCTGGTCGACTCAACCCAGGCTGGGCAGCTTCTGAAGTAGCTTTGGGCAGGGTGCCTTGGAGAGAGTAGACTTCATAGTAATGAACTTCTCCTTTTCCCTGGGTAGGACAGTGTCAGCATAGGCTTAAGGCAGCAAAAACCCCAAGACAGATGATAGCTACTGAGAATGGGATGTCTGCTATGAATTTCCTGCACACTCACTTTTCTCAAAGTTCCCCCTGGTTTATGGGGTTCACACTCCCCAACACTGAAGGTTGTACCCAAAATTTCCTGTTCAAGTCAAGGCTCTAAGGACCGTGTTCGTCTTCGTACTCTCTTTGCCCTTTATTCGGGATCTACTCTAAATAGAATTCTATTAAATGATTCTTTTAATGGGAAACCTAGTTTCACTTTTCAGAGAAGGCAATGGCACCCCACCCCAGTACTCTTGCCTGGAAAATCCCATGGACAGAGGAGCCTGGTAGGCTGCAGTCCATGGGGTCGCTGAGAGTCGGACATGACTGAGCGACTTCACTTTCTCTTTTCACTTTCATGCATTGGAGAAGGAAATGGCAACCCACTCCAGTGTTCTTGCCTGGAGAATCCCAGGGACAGGGAAGCCTGGTGGGCTGCCGTCTATGGGGTCGCACAGAGTCGGACACGACTGAAGTGACTTAGCATAGTTTCACTTTTAACACGAACTCCTTTCCCTCCAGAGAAAAAGCACAGAAGCCACTGTGAGAAAGAGATGAGGCCTGTCTCCTTTCCACAGAGAGAAGGCGAACAAGTAGGGAGCGGGAGTGCAGCCTGTGAGAATAAGTGGCCTGGCCTCCAACAGGGTGGAAAGAAGATGGCAGGAGATTCAGGGCCCCAGCACCTCACATGTCCCAGATAGCTGATCCCTATGCATCACCAGGAACATCAATTCCCCATGTAGATCCTGGTGTCGAATGCAGTTTTCATCTAAGGGATGATCTACCTCCAGAATTTCCTAACAAAGAAGAGGGATCTGAAGATCCAGAAACTAAGACCTTTTTGCATGGGAGGAGAAAGAGGAACCTCCCCACTTCTCTGGGTATGTGTGCATGCTCAATCACTCAGTTGTATTTGACTCTTTGCAACCCTCTGAACCAGACCATAACCCACAAGTCTCCTCTATCCGTGGGATTTCCTAGGCAAGAATACTGGAGTGCATTGCTAATTTCCCATCCAGGGGATCTTCCTGACCCAGGGATCGAACCTATGTCTCCTGTGTCTCCTCTGTTGGCAGGCAGATTCATTACCACTGAGCCATGTGGGAAGCTCTATATTCTGAGTAATTCACACAAAAGGGGGTCAGTGTCCTACCTCCCTATTACAACAATGGCAACCCCTGTAAATTGTGGAGGGATCTGCAAAGTGAATTTACAAACAACATCCTATTTCCTTGACAGGTAAGCAAAGGGAGTGCCACTACTCCATTTATGGATGAAAGTATGGAACCCTGGGGGTTCCCAGGTAGCACCAGTGGTAAAGAATCTGCCTGCCGATGCAGGAGACATAAGACATGCAGGTTCAACCCCTGGATCAGGAAGATCCCTTGGAGGAGGACATGGCAACCCACTCCAGTATTCTTGCTGGGAGAATACCATGGACAGAGGAAACTTGTGGGCTACAGTCCATGGGGTCTCAATGAGTTGGACATGACTGAGCATCTGAGCACTTTACATGGAACCCTCCTTTCATGAGTTATCTTCTCCTTCCATTTCTAGATAAATGGGACCTTGAACATCCCTGTCAAGTAAAGCCTGGAGATTTACACTGTCAGGCCCACTGGGTGTCAATGGAGCCACAGACAGCTGGAGGGCAGGGCCACTGGCTCTGCTAAAGCCCATTCCTGGTCTGTATTTGATCTGACTTGTTACTGTTTGTGTGTGTTAAAAAAAAAAATTGGTTTCTCTATCACCACCATTCCTCAAAAAGGACAGAAATGACTCCCAGATGATGGGACAGTGAGACATGGTGGCATTGACTCTCCAAGGGCTGGAGCATTAGGGCAGTGTGGTTCTAGGCAGCTGGGGGTCAAGCATCCTCTTCCCACAAACCCTTCCCTGGGTGAGCTCTGTGAACAGGGCCTTCCTCCTTATTTGAAAAAGGCCATTAAAATTAATCACTTTCTGTTTGACCTCCTCCTGAGCACTCCAGGGACAGCTCTCTGAAACTCCCACCTCTTGGAGGTAGGTGCTCCAACCATGGGCATGTAGATGAGGAAACTAAGAGAGTGTCCATTATTAGCTCAAAGTCACAGTTCTTAAGTAACAGAGCCTGGATACCAAATCGAGTTCCTCTGCCTTAACCCCCTGTGTAAAAGCTGGAGACCCCTGGGCCTGGGGCAGGAAGTGGCAGCTCTCTTAGGTCTGTGAGTGTGTGTGGATTGGTGCGGGGGTGAGGGGTGGTTGGTGGTTGGGAGCACTCTTTGTGTTTACTTGAGTAGGAGAAAGAGAAAGCCTGGAGATTTTGCAAAGCCTATAAGGAAAACAGGCTGATGATGCAGGAGTAGGGAGGGATTTTGGCTCGGGACTGGGGAGGGAAGAATAAGGACAAATGTTCTGTGGCTTTGGCCGGAAGGATTGCAGCACCCGCTGTCTTTGCTCCTGGGTGGAGGCCAAAGCTTAGGGCCACTACAGTGCGCGGCTTCACTAGTTGGCGCTTCTATTTGAGCGCCCATTGCATGTCGTATGTGTGTGTGAGCGCGCGCACACGTGCGCGTGTGTCAGGGTGGGAGTAGGCTCTGGCCTGATATCCCTGATAATGAGGATCTCTGTGCACCTGTGGAGCCCACACTCTGGGAGGAAACTGAGCAAGTGCTGGCCGTCGGCAAATTTCCCCGCTCCCAGACGTTTCTAAATGAGCTGGTGGATGCATATCTGGTTCAGAGTGAGAAACTGAGGGCCGTAGAGACTGTTTAAGGTCACAACTCGAAACCCTTTGTCAAGTGTGGAAGGATAGAATTTGAATTGGAACGGAGCTCAAGGCGCAAGACGTAGCCTAAAGTGAAGGAAAATGCACTTCGATGCGTTGCTATTGGCTACCCACCCTGCACCCTGCCCTCAACCTCTATTTTACTAAGGAGGAGTGGACGCCGCCTAGCGGCCGCACCCGACGTTTCCAACTGGGGCAAGTGGATGGCTGGATGTGCCTGAAGGCCTTTTATTCTGCCGGGTGGTGCGAGGCTTCCTCCTGTTAGAAAGCGTGGGGGTGCGCCTCTGCTTTAGGCCTCATGGCCTCTTGTCCTTCCCAGAAGAGGAGACAAGTGTAATCTGGGAGCCCTCTCAGCTCCTTTTCTGCGGTGGGACTTGGGGAGGGAAGGGCCAGAGGACGGAGTTCAGCTCAGTCCCGTCAGGGTCAGCGAGCCGCAGGTTCCCGTCGGGGAGAGGGCTGTGTGGGTGGGAGGTTTACAGGACCGAGCTTTGTTGGTACGATGCAGTCCTATGTTTCCTAAACCCGTCTATTTCAAAAGAAGAAACTGAGGCCGAGAAGAGAGGTGATTCATCTCCGGAGGCCCCACTCCCCACCCCCAGCACTCGCAGCCACTCACACATACCAAAGGCGGCTCCCAGGATCGGTCACCCCACGATCATTTAGAAAGACACATCTCCACAAAGGGCAGTTCAGTGAGAAGCAATTCTTAGGATGCCTCACCACGAGCATTCCTGCACCCATAACCCGAACTGCCTATTTCTAGTGGACAAATCAACCAGATGGTTACGCTCTGCTTTTTTCAGCCTATGTAAAGGTGACCTGAGACGCGCCCCAGTTGACTTCTCCCCTCATCGGAGCGGCACAGAGATGGGACCCGTGGCTCCGTCTGCGTCCGCGTTCCCTGCAGCGCTTTGTCCCAAGGAGCCCCGAAGCTGGACCAGGCTCTGGCCAGAGAGGGCCAGGGCCGAGGGCCCAGAAAGGGCGCCTGGGTGGGCGCCGTCCAAGCGGGCGAGCGGCGGCTGCAAGCGTCTCCTCCCCCCTCGCGGCGCCAGCACGCGGCCCGGCCGGGCTCGGCTCCCAGTCGCCTGCCACCGGCTCGCCGGGCACACGCCTAGGGCGGGATGGAGGCTGCGCCAAGGCACCCGAGGTGCCTGCGGCGGCGCCGGACAACCGGCGAAGCTGCTCCCCCAACCCCGTTCCCCAGCTCCATCACCTCCCGCATCTCTTTTCTCAGATCCCCCGTGAGTACACTCCAAAGAGCTCCCCTCTTTACGCATCCCCCTAGCCGGTCAGGAAATAATCCTTGCGCTGGGGGGATGCTACAGGCTCGAGGTCACCCTGGAAGAGTATCCGTGCTGCACACACCTGTCTACGTGCTGATCACACACCCCCGCCAGTGCGATCACCTCCCTTCTTGACCTCCTCCACACTTGTTCAGTTTTGGGGAGCATATTCTAGTTCTCACAACTGAATGGGACATTAGAGACCACCTAACCCAACCTTCTGTGGTTCCCAACGAGGAAACTGAGGCTCGGTGCGGATGCCGCTCAACAAGGGTCACAGAGTTAGTGAGAGGATGCCTTGGTACCAGAACCTAAGTTTTGCCAGTCACTAAATTCCACGGAGTTCTCCCCATCTTTCTGAACTTCAGGAGCCAATTTGCTTCTGCTCCCAATGACATCGGACCCCCCCTCCTCCCAAAGAGAGTGGCAGTAGGGTAGGAGACGAAAACAGGAAGAATGGAGCCCTACTGCCCCTAACCTCCACGCTGCCCTGTGTCACTTTTTCTGCCCAAACGCTTGCCTGTGCTTTTTTCTAAGTTTTCAGGAGAATCCCGAGACGCGTCACCCCAAACCTGTCTACCCCTACACCTCCAATTTTCAGAGCTATCCGCCTATCCGGTGACGCTGGCCCCCCCCCCCCCTTTTCCAGAACCACCCCCCGGCTGCAGCCCGCCCTGAGCGCGCCGCCTGTTTATTCAGCCGGGAGTCCGGCACGCGCCAGGCGCACGCACTGCAACAACAAACCCGGCTGAATGGAGAGTTTGCAAGGAACGGGCGCAGGGAACGGGAGAGGGCGGGGGCCGGGGGGGGTGGGGGGGAAGGGGTGGGGAGGAAAGGAGGGGGAGTTTAGGGAGTGGGGTGGGAGGAGGCGGTAAGAGGAGGGGGGTGGGGGCTGCAGCCGCTCGCTGCAGCAGCGGGGAGTGGGGGGCGAGGCGGGGCCAGCGCTGCGCGTGGGGCTGGGTGTCCCGTTGAAAAGGCGGCCGCACTCCGGCCGCCCAGCACTCTCTCACTTCTGGCCAGGGAACGTGGAAGGCGCAGCGACAGGGAGCCGGCCAAGGAGGGCGAGTGAAAAGAAGGAAATAAGCAAAGAAAGGGGGTTAACCAAATAACACAAACAGCCCGAGTCGCGGCTGGAGAGACCGAGACCGGGCGCAAGAGCGCGCAACCCTAAGGGGAGAAGAACAGAAGACAGCAGAGCGCGCTCACCGCCGACTTTTGCTTCTGCTGCTGCTTGCTTTAAAAAAAAAAAAAAAAAAAGGCGCTAGCGGCAGCCTCACACGCGAGCGCCACGCGAGGCTCCTGAAGCCAACCTGCGAAGGGAGGAGGGGAGGGAGGAGGCGGGGTGGAGGGAGGGAGGAGACGTGTGCACCTTCCTCGCTCCCACCCAAAGAAGTCTCTCCCGGGGATTTTGTATTTTTGTAACTTACCTCGGGACTCCAGCTTTATCTCTCCCCTTCTCTCCCTTCTCTGTTCGTGCCTCTCCCCGGTCCTGTCTGTGTCCCCCTAGCGTGAGTCCCGCACCTCGTGTCCCCGCTCGCTCCGATCGCGCGACTCCTTGGCCGCCGCTGTGCATGGAGAGCTCTGCCAAGATGGAGAGCGGCGGCGCCGGCCCGCAGCCCCAGCAGCCCTTCCTGCCGCCCGCAGCCTGCTTCTTTGCCACGGCGGCGGCACAGAGCGCGCAGCAGCCGCCGCCGCCGCCGCCGCCGCAGCTGAGCCCCGCGGCCGACGGCCAGCCCTCAGGGGGCGGTCACAAGTCAGCGCCCAAGCAACTCAAGCGCCAGCGCTCTTCGTCTCCCGAACTGATGCGCTGCAAACGCCGGCTCAACTTCAGCGGCTTTGGCTACAGCCTGCCGCAGCAGCAGCCGGCCGCCGTGGCGCGTCGCAACGAGCGCGAGCGCAACCGCGTCAAGCTGGTCAACCTGGGCTTCGCCACCCTTCGGGAGCACGTACCCAACGGCGCGGCCAACAAGAAGATGAGCAAGGTGGAGACGCTGCGCTCCGCCGTCGAGTACATCCGCGCGCTCCAGCAGCTGCTGGACGAGCACGACGCGGTGAGCGCCGCCTTCCAGGCCGGCGTCTTGTCGCCCACCATCTCCCCCAACTACTCCAACGACATGAACTCCATGGCCGGCTCGCCTGTCTCATCCTACTCTTCGGACGAGGGCTCCTACGACCCTCTCAGCCCCGAGGAACAAGAACTACTCGACTTCACCAACTGGTTCTGAGAGGCTCGGCCTGGTCAGGCCCTGGTGCGAATGGACTTCGGAAGCAGGTAGGTGGCATAGGGGCCTGAACCGGGGGATTCTCTTGTCTTCATTCTTTTTCTTCTGTAGGAGGGCGACTGCCCCCACGGAGACGAGGGGAGGGGGTGGATTGAAAGGATTTGTGAGTTTGTCCTTTTCAAACCCGGGCTTGTAAGTTTCAGCCTTGGCTTCAGAGAGTGGCTTTGCCCAGGTCTCCAAGGACTTGCAGGGTAGGGGTACCGAGGTGGTATACCGACTACTGCTGCTGCTGCTGCTAAGTCGCTTCAGTCGTGTCCGACTCTGTGCGACCCCATAGACGGAAGCTCACCAGGCTCCCCTGTCCCTGGGATTCTCGAGGCAAGAACACTGGAGTGGGTACTAGACTTGTCAAAAAAAAAGGCGCTCTACCTGACAGATCTTCCTCCCAACCTCCACTTCCTCCCACCACTGGCCTCCAAGTTGACACTAACCTCTCCCCTTCTTCTTATGTTATAGGGCCTGCACAACCTGCATCTTTAGTGCTTTCTCCTCAGCGATGTTGGAAGGGAGAAGAAAGAAGAAGAGAATAAGAAGAAAACAAACAAATCCAGGCACCCCAACCCCTACATCAACTAAGCGCCGCACGCCTGAGAAGCTAGGCTCTGGCAAAACAGGGATGCGCTCAGAACAGTATCTTTGCACTCCAATCATTCACGGAGATAGAGTGACTAGGACCCTAGGATGACTAGGATGCACAGATTGCAGCTTGTGTGCAAAAGCAGTGGGTTCCTGGAGTAAGGGAGCAGCACACGCCCTGTAGGAACACCCACCCACCGCTAACAGGCAGACCTGACCTCCCCGCCCTCTCTTGAAAGCGCAGTTCTTTGGCCCTCTAGAAATGGGTTGGCGTCCTTCCTCTCTGTATGCCCCACCCTGATAAAGCTGTGGATTTTTGTCTGCAGTGAAAGTATGCTATTTGAAACCCTCACCCTCTGGGGGTTTTGAAAACCCCCAGCCTCTTGGGGCCCCCCTCCCCAAGCTTCACTCCCTCACACCATCTTTTCCACCATTTTCATCATAGAATGCTTCCAATCTTTTGTGAATTTTTTTTTATTATAAGAAAAATCTATTTGTATCTATCCTAACCAGTTTGGGGATATATTAAGATATTTTTGTACATAAGAGAGAAAGAAAAAAAATTTATAGAGTTTTGTACAAATGTTTTAAAATGTGTATATCTTGATACTTTAACATGTAATGCTATTACCTCTGCATATTTTAGATGTGTAGTTCACCTTACAACTGCCATTTCCCCTATGTGGTTTTGTAAAGAACTGTCCTCATAGGTGAGATTGAAAGGCCATCAGATGTACTTCAGCACCAATGTGTCTTACTTTATAGAAACTTTGTTAATGTATTAATGATGTTATTAAATACTGTTCAAGAAGAACAAAGTTTATGCAGCTACTGTCCAAACACAAAGTGGCAGCCAGTTGGTTTCGATAGGTTGCCTTTGGGGAAATTTCTACCACTGCCCTTTTTTTTTTTTTTACTGTTTTATTACAAACTTACAAAAGAAAATACCCCATGTATAACCCTGTTTTATACAAACTAGTTTCGTAATAAAACTTTTTTCTTTTTTTACAAATGAAAATAACCAGCTGCCTCCAAGTCTTCTTTGATGCTACTGCCCCATGCAAGTTATTATCAAAATGCCAAAGGGAAGGGAGGGGGAGAGGGTGGTGTGAAAGATGCTAAGTGGCAGAAATGACAAAGATAAGTGCTGTGACCAGGCCTATCCGAGGTGACTCTATGAAACTTGTACAAGGAGATATATCTTTACCTGTATATCTACATATTTGGATAGTTTTCCTTGACATTTATGCTGCAAATGTATGCAGACACCTAGCAAATAGGTGGTGATTAACAGCTGCATCATCTTTTGATAAAATGTACACTGAAAAAAATCCCCTCCAAATGAACTGAAAGGAGAGGGTCCTCACCCCACTTTCTAACCCTTAGTTCCACTCTGAGTTTCTCATTGTGAAACTGTGGCAGGTCTGGATGAGATGATGAACATCAGGAGTGGGAGAAAGGATGGTGGTGTCTGAGGCTGGGCTTGGGGGAGGTAGCCCTGTTCACACTGCCAGGGGTGGGCGTGTTCTTCTCCCTTCACTGCCAGCCATGCATTTTCTACTCCTTTCTCCCACTGCACATGCTGTCCATATCGGTTTGAAGTAAAGGGTACGTATGATATAAATTTCTTACAGGAGTTAGATTTAAATAAATAAAAGCCTTAGAAATGTGTGGTCGCTTTGAGACACTGGCCTATCTAAGCTTGTGACTCTATCCGAATGGCGTGAGTTGCGTGTAAAAGTACCCAATTACCAAGATTCAAAAAGAAATTGGTGGGTTTTTGGCTGGCTTGCTTCTTGTCAGTTAGCAAGGACGTGATCAGAATCCCACTCCGCCTCTTGTGGGCTCCTTGCCTGCCGCTTGCATTACTTGCAGATTCAGTTAGCGTGTCTCCAGCCAAGCGGAAAGCGAGCGCAAAATGCATCTTACAAAACCCAACAAAGAGCGGGGGGCCAGCACGTCTTCCAGAGTTAAAAATCTAGTCTGTGTTGGTACATCTATACCATTTAGTGGCACAGAATAATCATTTTTTAAAGCCGCGATGCGTAGAGCACGCCCCAGCGTCTGATGTCATTTTGCTAAATGACCCTCTATAGAATGCACATTGAGGCTTCAGTCCCTTTCAAAGAGATGAGCGTAATTAAGGGGGGAAAATCAGTAAATTCCTCATCGCCATAAATAATCGGACTTTCTGCCAGCAGTGGGCCAATTTAGAGCTTACTTGAGGGAAGTAATGCTTTTGAGATGCCTGCTTTATTTTTATCTTCTCATTTGTAGGACCGGACCTCGATCCCCTCTGACCCCTTCCAGACCCTCATGCATTTCCTTTTCTTTTAATTTAGCTCCTTTGCAAGTTTCCAGATAAGGTACGCAAAGAAAGTGTAGCAAGTCATTTATGGCTATGAATATAACATTAGGATAATGTTTCAGCCCCCACAAAGGGGATTTTTTCCCCCCTTCTCCTTGTGAAGACAGGTGTTCTTTTACTCACTTCTGAATGGGAAATATCCAGTCTCGTTAAACTCGGGGCAAAGTTAGCCGTTGTTTGCCACAATGCGGAGGCAAACTCTAAAAATTCACAAAAACACACACAATTTTGCCGAAGCTAGGAAAGGGCAAAGCGGGGATTGGGCAAAATCTCATTACATCTGCTCTAATCGCTTAGCAACACAAAGCCGGGGCTTGTGCGGCGAAGGGAAGCCATTCAGGGCGCTCTGACAGGCCGCATTCAGCCAGCATTAGTCAGCTCCATAAATCACCGCTGCCCATTGGCTGCGCGGCGGGCTTTGGAGCGGCCCTGGGCTGTCAGCGAAATACAAAATGTAGACCCCAGCGGCTAGCAGTCGCGGCCTCTCCCCAGCGTGAGCCCCCTCTCCTGCTTTCTTTTTGGGAAGGGAGATGCTGGAGAAAAAAATCTGCCTTGACTTTATTAACTTAGAAATCTTAACTATTCAAAAAAAAAAAAAAAAAAACTGGAGACCACCGAGTTAAAACTGGAATCGCCTGAAATTGACCAGGAGGAGCAAGCAGGCGGGAGAGGAAAGATAAAAAATAGACCCGCCGCTGGCTGCAAAACTTGAATGCGAGTATTATCAGAGGCTGTACTGGAGCTCCTGGGATGCACATCTCATTTCCTTGACACTACCTTTCAAAATTTTAAATTGAGAGGAGGAGATGTGCGTGGAGTGGAGAAATATCTTCGGTTAGCAAACGGGCCCACCAAAGAAGAGGGAAAAATAACAGGTCTGTTCTCTGCCTAGAGCATCAAAGGGCTAGGACTGAGAAAGAGGGAGTACAATGTGCATTAACACTTCACTGTTCTTGCAGAGTTGGGGATGTGAGATGAGAGAATCCACATCTTCCTGTTTGCAACATGGGGCTGGTGGTACCCACCACAGCAACAGGATGCTATGTAAAAGGACTTAGCGCATGGCCTTGTGGGGGAGATTACAAGCTATATGTAAATGTGAGCACCTGGTGTTGTTATTCTAGTATCTCATTTTCAAGGGGACTGGTCAGTTAGTTGATGCATTCAATTCAACCTAGATTTGAGGTTTACCCACAGGAAAAAGAAATCTGTGAATAGATGTAGTTTTTCCAGGAAAGCCCAGCCCTGCTGCTGCTGCTGCTGCTGCTGCTGCTGCTGCATCACTTCAGCCCAGCTTACCTCAAATACCACCTCTTCCAAGAAGCTTTCCATGATCATCCTATCTAAAGCAGCCTTCTGTTGGCTATAGTCACTCTTTATCCATTTTTCTGTTTCTCCTTCCTGCCATCTACTACTATACAAAAACCAGAAACAAAACAAACTCCAACAAACAACAAAAACCCACCTATTTGTTTACATAGTTGCTATCCATTGCCCTCTATTAGAAGGTAAACTCCATGAGGATAGGGAGCTTACTTGTCTTGTTCTCTGGAGTCGCTCCAGCTCCTGCCCTGCTCTGCCTTTTCCTTGCATACAAAGGAAGTAGGAATATAATTTCGACCTGAACTTAGAGCTCAGCCCTCATCATTCTCAGTGGGAAAAGAACGTTAGTGTCAGCGAATCCACTTCCCTCCCTCCCTTTGACTCCAGATAACCTGGAGTTTCTGGGGAAATCTGAAAACAGATCATTTCTGGGTCCAGGACTGGAGAGAAGGAGAAAAGAGTTCAGAGACTTCTCAACAACTGGAAAAGGAAAATAGCTTGGAGGGCTTTAGGTACCTCAGAGAAGCATCCATTGTGTTTGAAAACAGGTTGCCGTAAAACGAGCTGAGAGAGTTCACTCTAGAAGATACAAATTAAAACAATTAAGTCCTAGAAATGTTGACGAACCTTAAACATTTGTCCCTCCCTTTTTATTTATGAGTGCATACATGGATGAGTGAGTGAATGGGTGAATGAAAACAAGAATAGCTTCCCAACAGCAGCATGGTCTTTATTTACCTTGGTGGCAAGTCCCCAGCACCATCGCTCTACCTGGTTTTGGAAGATCATGAGAAGTGGGTATCCCTTCATGCTGCTATAATCATGGACAGCTCTAAAGCCCTTTCATTTTCTATCCATCTGTCTATGCAAGGGACAAATCCTCACTTTCTAGAAGAGAAAACTGAAATTGACTTACTTTGTGAACTTTCAAGTAAGTCATTCCCAGTTCCAAAAGATGAAGTGCCCTTCCAGAGTTTGGTTTTGAATAAAGCTAGGTTCACCTCTGCCCTAGGAAGTTTCATGATGATGGTCCTATGATCCCTGAGAATCTTACTCAAAACAAGTACATCCCTGAGATTCTGCAGGAAAACAGTCTGGGTACCAGACTGGGTCAGCAGGAGCCGCAGTGCACTTGAAAGTGCAAATGAAAAGAGTCTAATGGAGAGACAGAGGTGGGTGGAAATAAAGGAACCAAAAAAATGCAGCACCCAGAGACTAGAAACAAGGGGAAGATCCTTAGCATCTCTGGATTTCAGGGGACAGAGGAGGAAGCTGTCACTGCATCTCTGCAAGAGTTGTTGCTATGGGAGAGAAAGGTCCTGACAAGAGCTGTGGCCTGAGACCAAAGAGCAGAGCCACTGCTAAAGCAACTGAGGACCTTGTCAGTGAGGAGCAGGGATAAACATGGTCAGACCTACCTTCCCTCCTACCTCACAAACTCCTAGTGGTGCTTCCTAGTGGCCAAACCCAACAGGAAGCCAGAGGGCAAGACTTAGTGAAGAAAGAGGTCTTGCCACCAAGATAAACTAAGACCATGCTGCTGTTGGGAAGCTATTCTTGTTTTCATTCACCCATTCACTCACTCATCCGTGTGAAGTGAAGTCGCTCAGTCGTGTCAGACTCTTTGTGACCCCATGGACTGTGGCCTATCAGGCTCCTCCATCCACAGGATTTTCCAGGCAAGAGTGCTGGTGTGGATTGCCATTTCCTTCTCCAGGGGATCTTCCCGACCCAGGAGTCAAACCTGGGTCTCCCACATTGCAGGCAGACGCTTTACCATGCTTCACCATAGACCCACCAGGGAAACTATCCATGAATGCACTCATCCATGTATGCACTCATAAATAAAAAGGGAGGGACAAATGATTAAGGTTCGTCAACATTTCTAGGACTTAATTGTTTTAATTTGTATCTTCTAGAGTGAACTCTCTCAGCTCGTTTTACGGCAACCTGTTTTCAAACACAATGGATGCTTCTCTGAGGTACCTAAAGCCCTCCAAGCTATTTTCCTTTTCCAGTTGTTGAGAAGTCTCTGAACTCTTTTCTCCTTCTCTCCAGTCCTGGACCCAGAAATGATCTGTTTTCAGATTTCCCCAGAAACTCCAGGTTATCTGGAGTCAAAGGGAGGGAGGGAAGTGGATTCGCTGACACTAACGTTCTTTTCCCACTGGGAATGATGAGGGCTGAGCTCTAAGCTCAGGTCGAAGTTATATTCCTACTTCCTTTGTATGCAAGATTAGGTTGTTACAAAAGAGGGTGTGTAGGTTAATGGCAGGAAGCAAGTTGCAGCACAGAGCAGGCCCTGAGCGCGTGTCAGGCTTAATGATTTATTCAGGCTGCAGCGCATCCGGGCAGTGATTGGCTGCAGGCATGCGTCCGCTGTCAGCTGCGCGCGCCGGGACCTCGCCCAGCTACCTGATGGCAGTGATGGGGGTGGCGGGGAGAGGAGGCTTGTCACTCGCTCGGAGGCGAGAGGTGGGGAAAAGGGAGAGGGCGGAGGTGAGAGAAAGAGAGAAGAAGCCAAAGGTGGAGGAAGGGAAAGAGAAGAGATGGAGAGAAAAAGAAGAAAGAGAGGGTGGGATGGAGGAGAAAGGAGAGAAGGGACCGAGGGAGAGAGAAAGAGGAGGCAGAAAAAACGAGAAGGAATTAGAGACAAAGCAGAAGAGAGGAGAAGGAATGAAAGAAGACAGAGAGGTTGGAGAGGGGAGTGGGACGCGCTCCCAGAACGTCCCACGTGCGCCCCCCTCCAGGCAGCCTGCCGGCCGCCGCTCACAAAGCCGCCTTTGATGCGCTGGCGACCAGGACTATTTTGGGGAAGAGATGGGGGAAAGGCGCCAACCCACACTCCTTGAAGGGAGTCACTTTTCTGCAAAGTGCGTTGGAGAGGACTGGGCCTTGGGTCCGGGCAGGAAGTGGATGCAGGGGACAAAAGCCTGGCACCTGCCAAAAGCAAGAGCAAGTCATCCTCGCCTCCTCCCTCCTCTCCTGCGGGTGGGGGAGGCTGCACCATGACTTCCGTGCTCCTGAACCCCCTTGCCACCATTCTTTGGGTCTCTAACTTCATCCAAGAGTCACTTTCTCCTTCTCTTTTCTTCACTTTTTGCTCTCTCCCATTTTGCATTCTTATTTACAATAATAGGGCTTCACTGGTGGCTCAGAGGGTAAAGAATCCACCTGCAATGCCGGAGACCTGGATTCCATCCCTGGGTTGAGAAGATTCTCCATAGCACGGCAAACCACTCCAGTATTCTTGCCTGGGAAATCCCATGGAGAGAGGAACCTGGTGGGCTACAATTCATGGGGTCACAAGAAGTCCAGCCTGACTGAGCCACTAAGCATTCTTTGGGTCTCTGACCTCATCTAAGGGTCACTTTCTCCTTGTCTTTTCTTGACTTATTTGCTCTCACCCACTTTGTGTCATTATTTGCAATAATAATAATAATAATAAACCAGCACTACCCAAATACTTGTAGACTGGAGTCTTACTCCAACCCAGGAGCCCTTTGGAAAGAGGGAGTGGAGTGGGGGATGGGGGGAGAAAGAGCAGAAGAAAGCTACTTGGAGGGGAAGGGAGGGGATTTGAACATCAAATGGGAGAACTAGAGGCTGTGTGCATTTTCCTAGATAAAGATGTAGAGCCTAGAAAGTCAGCAGTAGGAGGGCGGCTGCCTATATTGGGGCAGTTGGAAGTTCTATCAATAACCACCCCTCGGCCCAGGACCAGGACAGAAGTAAAGCTGCCCTCTGCAACCCTCCCTTCCTACCTCCAGGACACACAGCCCCTGGCCTCCCCCGGCTCTTCTCTTTACCAGGAAAAACAGTCTGCCTCCATTGTCCAGGTGCCAGCAGGGCCTTTGGCGAAAGGGAGGTTGGTCAGCCCTCTGATCAAACTCAAAGGTTAGTTAAAAGACAAAAACAGCTGAAAGTCTTCATGAATAATGCTGGGCCAGCACTCCTTCCCCCAAAACACTCCCTCCCCCCGCCCAGCCACCCAGCTCAGTGTAGTGCAAGTCCAGCTCAATGCCCTGCCATTTTGTTATGCTGCTCGCCTAAGTCAGAATTTCACAGAAAGCTCGAGAAGAAAAGCTCCCACAATTAGGGGTCGCCTGTCAGAAAACATTAACGCCTTCCTCTCCCAGCCTGTCAGGCCGGCTGCAGATACAAACCGCCATGGCGAATTGGCCATCCACCCCGTGAAGTGCCCGCCAGCCAAAAGAGCAGGGATTTCAAAGCCAAAGAAGCTGGAGGCCGCCTGAGTGTGGTTTCTGCAGTGTCAGGATGTGAGGAGATACACTCAGCTTCTTCTTTGGAAGAGTCAGCACAAGATGTTTGAAAGAGGTCAGGAGATAGATGTGAGGATGGACAGATAAACAGATCCCCAGGTCTGGGCAGGAGAGCAGGACTTTTTACTGCAGTGGATATGGTTTAAATTGCTATTACTTCAGGTCTTGTTTACTGAGCATTTTCCAAGCTCTGGGCATCTTATTTTGCTCATAATCAGGGCAATCCTATAAGTTGATGCATTATTATATTTTGCCTTATAGATGAAAAACCTGAGGGACCGATCACAAACCCAGGTAGTGGCAGAGTCAGAATTTGAACTCAGGTTTCTCTGACTTCAGATTTCAAGTTCTTTCCACCATAATCCAGCCTATAGTTTCTCCAACGACCTATGCTTGTCTGCATCTGAAAACACTACTATATGTGAGCATTTCTTTGCCATCTTCCTTGTATTACCAAGAATATTTCCTGCTTCCAGAATGTTCTGGCATGTGCTGGATACTCAAAACATATGAAAGGAAGGGAAGAGAAAAGAAAGGGAGACACAAGATGAGGGAGGAAGGGAGGGATTCCTTAGATTTCTTTTGATTTTCTTTGAATGAAATGTTGTTCTAGAAGCTACTTAACTTGGGGATTAAGAGACCTGACTGAGATTCTCCATGCATCGTCACAAATCTTTGTTTCCTCATCTGCATAAATGGAGATAATAACACTTGTCTGCATGGCTAATTATAAAGATAGAATGAAATAGACTGTGTAGAAGTGACTAGTATAGTATCTAGCACATAGTAGGTACTCAAGAAAATTCAGTTGAACATGATATAGGATTTGGTCTTTTATTTTTGTGTATCAGAAAATTATATGCCACATATCCAATTACATTCATGAAACGTATGACATCCGGGAATTTTGTCTTCTGTTGTTCTATGGTACTCAGACCACAGGATGGTGAGCAAAAGTCATCACTCCTTGGGGTGTCTTTTTTGTCTTCCATGAACTGGGGTGACAACCTCCTCCCACCTTCCTTACCAGAGGAGGACCGCTCACTTCTCAGAGGCACTGAAACACTTGCATGCCGCCAGGCAGTCCCCTTAACATCCACGCAAGTGTTTCAGTGCCTCTGAGAAGTGGCGCCCTCCCGGGGGTCACCCCAGTTCATGGAAGATGAAAAGACACCCCAAGTGATGACTTTGCTGGGAGAAAGTGAGCCCTAGTGTAAGAACTGGCCATGGAGCTACACTCCAGGAGCTTTGTCCTCTCAGCGTTCTGAAGTGATTCAGAACTGTGGCCTCTTCCCAAGTCTTAGAAGCAAATTTTTCCAAAAAAAAAAAAAATTATAGAAATTCAAGGGATTGCCAGCACTTCCATTGCATCTCTCAAGATTATCTAGATTATTTATATTTGCATCAACTCCCAAACCTCCAGTACTGCTATGGCCTCCCAACAGTTTTTCCAAGTTCCAAGATACCAATTAAAAAAAAAAAACAAAGTGAGTGGGAAAAGTTTATAATCCCAGTAAGGTTTCATAATTCTGCAACAGGTGGTCAGCTTCTCAGTGACTGTTTTTCCACTGATTCCAAGTGTGAATTGTTTGGCTTCCAGAGATCAGGGATGCTCTCCATGGCCTTCTCTGTGTCACATTCCCCCCTTTCCTCCTTCCCTGGTCCACCTTCCTCGTATTCCTGAAGACAGATTCTGTCCTGGATATATAATCATTAATTCATGGACTGGTGGCCAAAAATAATGGAGGAGTGTCAACACAAGGTCTACTTTTGAGCTATTTCATGAAAACATATCATTGGCTGAAGATGTTCAGAATGCAGTCGTGTTTGAAAGGCAGGCCAACTATATGAATATGCCATGCCCCAAGAACATGATACCAAGTGGGCATTCTCAGTGATGTCTGGCTCTTTGCGACCCCATGGACTGTAGCCCACCAGGATCCTCTGCCTATGGGATTTTTTTCAGGCAAGAATACTGAAGTGGATTTCCATGCCCTTCTCCAGGGGATCTTTCCAACCCAGGAATCAAACCTGTGTCTCCTGTATTGGTAGGTACATTCTTTACCACTGAGCCACCTAGGAAGCTCAAGAACATGATATAAAACTGCTAAAGTGAAGATTGTACAGTTTGTATAACCAGTGATCTATTACCGGTTCAGTTCAGTTCAGTGCGGTTGCTCACTTGTGTCCAACTCTTTGTGACCTCATGAAATGCAGCACACCAGGCCTCCCTGTCCATCACCAACTCCTGGAGTTTATTCAGACTCATGCTCATTGAGACAGTGATGCCATCCAACCATCTCATCCTCTGTTGTCCCCTTCTCCTCCTGCCTTCAATTTTTCCCAGCATCAGGGTCTTTTCAAATGAGTCAGTTCTTTGCATCAGGTGGCCAAAGTATTGGAGTTTCAGCTTCAACATCAGTCCTTCCAATGAATATTCAGGACTGATTTCCTTTAGGATGGATTGGTTGGATCTCCTTGCAGTCCAAGGGACTCTCAAAAGTCCAGACCACCTGACCTGCCTCTTGAGAAATCTGTATGCAGGTCAGGAAGCAACAGTTAGAACTGGACATGGAACAACAGACTGGTTCCAAATCGGGAAAGGAGTACATCAATGCTATATATTGTCACCCTGCTTATTTGACTTATATGCAGAGTACATCATGAGAAATGCTGGACTGGATGAAGCACAAGCTGGAATCAAGATTGCCGGGAGAAATATCAATAACCTCAGATATGCAGATGACAGAAAGCAAAGAACTGAAGAGACCCTTGATGGACGTGAAAGAGAAGAGTGAAAAAGTTGGCTTAAAAGTCAACATTCACAAAACCAAGATCATGGCATCTGGTCCCATCACTTCATGGCAAATAGATAGGGAAACAGTGGAAACAGTGACATACTTTATTTTCTTAGGCTCCAAAAATCACCTCAGATGGTGACTGCAGCCATGAAATTAAAAGATGCTTGCTCCTGGGAAGAAAAGTTATGACCAACCTAGACAGCATATTAAAAAAGAGAGACATTACTTTGCCAACAAAGGTCTATCTAGTCAAAGCTATGGTTTTTCCAATACTCATGTATGGATGTGACAGTTGAACTATAAAGAAAGCTGAGCACTGAAGAATTGATGCTTTTGAATTGTGGTGTTGGAGAAGACTCTTGAGAGTCTAACACTCATGGTTTATATTAATTAGCAATGAGGTCTTTCCCGTGAAAAGACAGAATGAGCCAGCACTGCAGCCCTAGGAGAGGGTGAGGCTGCACTAGCCTGGCATCAGCATTCATACACTTTATAATATCTCTGCTTCCCAAGGACATGGAAGTGAAGCTTGGGAGAGAAGCAGCTCCTGCACTGGGCAGGCACCTTCCTCAGTCTTTTCCTGTTGGACCAATCAAGAAGAAACCTGCTCTACACCCATCTCCCCATTCCCAGGAATGTTTGTTACCTTGCTTCCCTAGAACACACACATGTAGGGGATTTATTCTTTGGCATCTAAAGAGGGTATACTTTTCAGAGAAGAGCTAATTGGTTGCTAGGCAGCCTCTACAGATGACAACAGACATGCTAATTATAATTCTAGGTACTTTTTCTAAGGAAAAAAAAATCAGATATGCTCAAAAGACACAGCAAATAGTGATTTTTGTAATAGTAGTAGTAGTAGTATTTTTCATAGTGTTGAAGAATATGACACAAACTGAAACTTCAATGCAGGAGATGTAAAAGATGCAGGTTTGGCCCCTGCTTTGGGAAGATCCCCTGGAAGAGGGCATGGAAACCCACTCCAGTATTCTTGCCTAGAGAATCCCATGGACAGAGGAGCCTGGTGGGCTACAGCCCACAGGGTCAGACACAACTGAAGCAGCTGAAGCAGCTGAACACACACACACACACACACACACACACACACACACACATCATGGAAATAATTGTGATATAAGTATCTTGTCATAAGTGAAAACATCAGCCATCACCTATAATTCTGTCAGCCAAAGAAAACCAGACAGTGTCTAATTACATGTGTGGTTTTTTTTGACAAGGTGGTACCATATAATTCACTTTTCTTCTTAAAATATTAGCTTGGCCAAAAAAATAATCCAAGTTTTTCCCATACATCTTACAGAAAAATCCGAATGAACTTTCCAGCCAACCCAATATGACCATTAATCAGCTGAGTCATTAATTCAGCAAATATTTTCCCAGGCCCTCTTCCATACCCTCAGGATACAGTAGTGGAAAAGACCAATGCAATCCCATACCGTATAGCTTATGAGGTAAGAAAAACACTCCAAAATCTGCTAGTTACACATTTCTAAATCCTCACAGTCTTCTACAACATAATTTTAAATGTTAATTGAATAACATCTTTAACTGATCTGTAGTTTTACACAGAGGTTTCTTTTAATTTTATTTTTTGCTATTTGTGAATAAATCCTGTGATGAAAAATCTTATAACCAAACAATTACACAAGACTATGTTCCCAACACACAGCTGAAGAACTCTTTTGTTAAAGGGAATGTGTTTTCTGAAGACTTTTAGATTCATATCACCTACAATTGCCTTCAGCAGATATTAATATAAACAGTGTGGTTTTCACCAGCAGTGATTGAGTACACATCAGGTATTACATTTATTGCATTTTAAATAAGCAAACAATGTTGCCAATGGTAATTGATGCCTCCTTCTTTCATTCTGCTACATCACCAATGATGGTCAATTACTTTTTCATATCTGTTTACATCAGTGATTCTCATATGCTGGACTGAGATGAACTGCTTCATAATGAACACAGGAGAATGTCTACTTAAAATACACGTTCCTTAAAATACAGATAAATCCTGATTAACTGCGTGCTCTGGACAGTGACTGTAATTTTAGCCTTTCTGGGGAGATATGCCAGATAACTAGAAGCAGCAACTGTGATAAGACCACTGACTGGATAAAGGTGACTTCTGTTCCAAATTTTCTTTTCCCAGGTGCCAAAGGTTGAATGCCCCCAGTGGTAATCTGTAGGCGGGGAATGCAAAGGATTACTCTCGACTCTGACTCCCCAAGTGTTCCTACCTCTCCTTTCCCCCTTCTTCCTATTCACTCTGACCTCCCAGCTCTGCCCCCCACCTGCTGCTGGCCTCAAGAAGAAAGCCGTTTCCATTGGCCTTGGCTGCCTGGGGAGATCTATATTACTCTGGGGAAGACGAGAGCTGTCCCCTTCTTGGTAGAGTGTGAAATTCAGTTTTGATTGCAAAGGGAAGCCATTTCAATGGGATTACACCGTGACCGTGTAGATTAAACCCAGCCATATGGCCGGGGACGCTTCTTCCTCCTGTCAGGTAACAGTGCATTGCTAATGACGTGGTGATGACATTTTCAAATGAAAAAATAAAGCCACCTGGACTTAGAATAAAAGAGGTGAAAAATGACAAGATGCTGGTAAGTGGCACAATAGAGCTTTCAGCCCTCCGTGGGCTTTGAAGAAGAGATGGGGTTTGTTTAATTTAAAAGTAAAACCAACGATCGTGCGCCTGACGTTATAAAAGGAGTTCTGCCTATTTGGCACAGCAGAAAGGGATTCCAGTGTTGACTCAAAGGGATTACTTAACCTCACTTACCCTCAGTTTCTTCATCTGTTAAGTGGGCAGAAAACCATACTTCCCAGGGTTGTCACAAGAACAAAACAGGTTATGTGATGCTGATTTGTAAACTGCTAGTCACCCTACCAATATGAAAAAAAATAGCTATTTTTTAATGTCAGAACTCTTAGGTGCAAACAACAGAAATCAACGCGGGCTGATTTAAACTGGAAAGAAACTTATCAAATGGCTTTGAGTCATTCCTGGAATTACTGAAAAGGTTAACTGCAGAGTCAGAAGGTGACCAGGAAAATATGGGGCTGAGCAGCAGCCAAAATCATCGATGAAATCACCCCACACTGTAGCTGGATAAGATTGCATCCACCCTGCCTCCAGCCTCTGGATTCTGCTGTTTAGACTGACACCATCTCCAGAAACAGCCCTGGATGCCTGCCAGCAGAGACGGTGCCACTGCTTGGAAACTCGTTGGCTGGACCCATAGCCCCAGCTGCCATTGTGACAAAAATGGATTCTCTTCTGTTCTTGCTTCTTTATGACACTAGCTATCCAGTCTATGGGCTTCCCAGGTGGCACTAGTGATAAAAATAAACCCATCTCCCAATGCAGGTAGACGTAAGAGATGTGGATTTGATCCCTGCATTGGGAAGATTCCCTTGGAGGAGGGCACAGCAAGCCATTCCAGTATTCTTGCCTGGAGAATGCCATGGACAGAGGAGCCTGGTGGGCTACAGTCCATAGGATAGGGTCGCAAAGAGTCAGACATGACTGAAGCGACTTAACAGGCATGTGTGCATCCAGTCTACATGTGGGGTGGGAGCTTCTGATTAGTCGAGACAGAGACGCAAGGGAGGCCAAGAAGGCAGTGTCTGACCTTGCCCACTTTTAGAGCAGTAGATGGACTCTGCTTCCTAGCAAAATGCTTAAGAACCTCCAATGGAAGGGTGCTCAGATGCTGGGCAGCCCCAGACCAAACCAAATAGTGAACAACAACAAGGCAAGACAGCTTTTAGAGCAGGGGTCAGCCAACTATTTCCATAAAGAGTCATAAGTAAATATTTTCTGCTATAGCAGTATGAGAGAAGCAGGAACAATACGCAAACTGAAAAATATAGTTGTGTTCCAATACATTTTTTATACATAAACAAGCTTTGGCTTTCAGGTCATAGATTGTATATCCTTGCTCTAGAGTGTGGATGGTGGTGACAGCTTAAGGCAATTTGAGAAACTTGCCTCTGCGTCCTGGCTGGAGATGAGCACAGGTGGAGAAAGCAGAAATTCTTTAAAATTTGCTCCTCTCATCTTTTTACCTTACTTCTGGTAACTGCTGGTTTTACGATGAAAAATGTTTCCTAGGTAGAGGTTTAATAGCATTAAACTACTGTTGTTGTTCAGTGGCCAAGTCATGTCTGACTCTTGGAGACCTCATGAACTGCAGCATGGCAAGCTTCCCTGTCCCTCACTATCTCCTGGAATTTTCCTAAGTAAACTATTGTATTGGCCAAAAAGTTTGTTCGGGTTTTTCTGTAAGATGAAACCCCCCAAATGAAACTTTTGACCAACCGTATATTTGCATTCAGATAGAATGATAATTCAGATCTGAGCATTAGTGGAGCCCCACCTCCAGGTGAGGAGTGTGGCAGCGGAGAGAAGAGAAGCCTCGTTTATCTTCAGCCCTCCTGAGTGACCACCCAGGGTGACCACCCAGGGTGCCCCCTGGTCTCCCAGTGGCTCCTTTCCTCAGCTCTGTGGCATTATCACACCTTTTAAGGTCAGTGTGGTCATTGCTGGCCACAGATGGTCTCAGAAGGGTAGTTAGTTCACTCCAGGAGCCTGGGTATTAGTTTCTTCCTAAGGGGATGTCAGTCACATTGATAAAATAGTCAGTAGCTTCCTATGTGTTCTATGTGAGGTCCCCATGGGTTGGTTTTATGTGACCTGGGGAGGGAAGAATCAGGCCAGTGGACTTAATGACAAATCATCAGATGTGAATGCTTGCTCTCATAGAGGTAAAATGACTCCTTGATGGAAAAAGACTGTTTCCTTCTTTTCATCATTTATTCACATCATAGAAACTTTGACCCTAAAGCATGCCATGTCTACACTGGGCAGTGGGCCTACGTTGCTGTTTTCCAGTCACCAAGTCGTGTCTGACTCTCTGCAACCCCATGGACTGCAGCACGCCAGGCCTCCCTGTCCCTCACCATCTCCTGGAGTTCACCCAGGATCATGTCCATTGAATGGTAATGCCACCCAACCATCTCATCCTCTGCCACTCTCTTCTCCTTTTGCCTTCAGTCTTTCCCAGCATCAGGGTCTTTTCCAATGAGTCGGCTCTTCGCATCAGGTGGCCAAAGTAATGGAGCTTCAACTTCGGCATCAGTCCTTCTAATGAATGTTGGGGCTATAAAGATGAACAAAACATGGTCTCTATCCTGGAGGATGTTCAATTAATTTTGTCTTTATAAACAAGCTTTTCTTCTTTTGTACTCCTGGGAGCACTCATTTGTTATATCTGTTTCTCCCCAAAACATGTTGCAGGGAAGTGGGCTTATTCATCCCTCTATGAGGGAGGTCATCCTCACTTTGATCAGAAAATCCAACCTGTGAGAGATCTTCCTTCCTGCTTCCCAAGGAGGAGGTCCAGATATAGCTATTGGGTTTGTATGCTGGCCCACAACACTCTCAGGCCATAGGTGCTGACTAGCTGCCATCCTTATTTAGTGTTTGGCTTGGTGCCTTGTGGTCCCAGGATAACCACCTTGGCTCCGGATCATGTCTGCTTTCTAGGCAAGAAGGGGAAGAATAAAGAGCAGAAAGGTTGTGCTGTCTAAAGCTGCTCTCCTCTAAAATGCTTTCCTATAAGCCCCCTCTGTAAATCCCAATCGTATCTCTCAGGTCAGAACTGTACACACTGCTATATTTAAAGTAGATGACCAACAGGGATTTATTGTGTAGCACAGGGAACTCTGCTAAATATGATGGAACAACCTAAATGGGAAATGAATTTGAAAAAAAAAAAAAAAGCATATATATGTTTAACTGAATCACTTTGCTGTACACCTGAAACTAATACAACATTGTTGATCAACTATACCCCAATATACAATTAGAAGTTATAAATAAATAATACAATATATTAGAGAATAGACAAAAAAAGAATAAAAACAAACTATATCGAATGGCTAATGGAAGGAGCCAAAGAAGCCAGAAATTGACTTTTAAGCCAGGAATGTTGCTGCTGCAAACATGTGTTGTTACTGTTGTTCAGTTGCTAAGTCATGTCCGACTCTTTGTGATCCCACAGACTGCAGCTTCACTATCTCCCAGAGTTTGCAAGTGGGATTCTGTTAATAAGAAAGAAGGGGAGGATGGATACTGGGTTTCAAAGAGACTCAAGATGCTTCCCTGGTGACTCAGATGTTAAAGAATCTGCCTGCAATGTGGGAGACCTGTGCTCTATTCCTGGTTTGGGAAGATCCTCTGGAGGAGGGCATGGCATCCCACTCCAGTATTCTTGCCTGGAGAATCCCCAATGACAGAGGAGCCTGGAAGGGTACAGTCCATGGGGTTGCAAAGAGTCAGACACGACTTAACGACTGAGCACATCACAGCACCCTGGGAGTTGATTTGTACCAGTTCATGGACCCCCACCCGCAAAGCTGACTCTGCTCCCAGCCTTTTCAGTCTTCTATGTGTCTGTGTATTTTTAAGTGTCATCAATATCATTTATGGAGCCATCGAATGTTTAAAGGTGGAAGCACTTAACCTCTATCAAACTTTTGAGCTACAGATGATAAACGGAGGCCCAGAGTTATTAAATGCCTTGCCCAACATCACACAGTTAGTAAGCGATATACCCAAAATTAGACTGAGTGGAGAGAATGCCAGATATACCCTTTCAAAATTATGTTCTCAATCAGATTTCAAGATTACAAGAATTTCAAACCATCAAGACTGGGAGAATCTTTTCTAACTAGTTCCTTTCATTAATAGAACCTGTAATTAACCCCGTAGCACTGGCATTAATGTTTGAATTGTATTCTCATTCTTTCCTATTTTTTCCCCATTCCTAGAACTTCTCAGAGTCTCAGTCCATCCCTCATTAGGTGTTTAGTGGGCTCTGAATATGTCGGTTGAAAGAACATGCCAAACTTGCTTTCCAAATCTTGGTTTCTAATACTGTCATTCACCCAATATCTTCAACCAGAAATCCAAGAATTATTTCTAATCCTCTCTTTCATCCTTTCAACTGGCACCTGGTGCCTGAAAAAAGTCTGAAAAATCTATAGAAATAGGGAGAATATCCCAATTATTTATTGGACTATCCCCCCAGATTAATGATTATACCCTAAGGCTTTGATGTGGAAGTTGAAGGAAACATACAAAACATATAAAGCATGTTATTTGAAAATGTAACTAATGTATTGATTAAATGCATTTTTCACTGTTTCAGGACTTTCAAGATCTCCTGTATTTCTCTCTTAGTTCAGCTCCTGCTTCTCAGCCCCATCGTTCCTGCCTTTGTTCAGGATTTTATCATTTCTCCCTGCACCCCTGATTCTTAATCTCCTTTCCCTTGTCACTCCGATCAAACCTCCACATCACAGGCACCTGAGTACTTTAAGAATAATGTGTAGACACACTGCTACCACTAAAGTGATCTTTCTGACATATAATCATCCATATCTCTTGTTTAAAACATTCCTATGGTCTCCCCACTGTTCATGAAAGTAGTTATCTTATCGTGTCTACAAACATCCATAGAGCTTCCCACTATGTGCCAGTATTAAGCTATATGAGGCTGAATAAGGCAAACAGCTACTCTACTGGAGCTTCTACTCTAATGAATGGCTGATGACCTGGCTTCTCTCTGCAGCCTCATCCAAACCTCCAACGTCCGTGTTGATCTTTATATCCTAGCAATACCAAACAGCTTACAGTCTTGCACACATCCTACTTTTCCTCCTCTCTACATTTGTACACATCCTCATTGTTGGTCTGGTATATTCATTTATCCTTTAAGTTCCAGCTCAGACATCACTTTCTCCAGGAAGCCTACCTTGACCTCATGTTACACAGATGAATCACTTTTTTTCTGGAACTTTTACATATTCTGTTATTTAGTTGCCCTTATCACAGTGTTCCCTAATTTATTTGATTACAGTCCTTCCTTTTTTCTTAGAGTGGAGAACTGAGAAAAAGAAAAGGATCTTTATTGCATTTACAATTTTTTTTAATTGCCAGAATCACTTTTTTTTTTTTTTTAAAGTAGACTCCACTGTATCAAGAAGAGAAGTGATGACAATTTTCATATTGACCACCAGGAGTTACACTGAGCATTTTGCTGCTCTGAGAACAATGGCTGTTAAGAAAAGGAGCCAGGAATTTCATGATGCCTCATCTCACTCAACTATAACAATTTGTGAATTCTCATTTATTGTCTAAAAGTAACTGAAATAAAAGGAATCATTAGCATATGCTTCATAATAAGGACAAACCCTTGAGTTTCAGAACACAGAAGAGAATTTTTCCTTTTTTCTCTTTAGGTGTCAGAAAGTCTAGGGAACAGAAAGAATAGTCTATAGCAAAATGCAAACTGACTTGAGAGTTTTTCTTTTTTTTCCTCAGCTTAAAAAAATCCTAGCATTAGGATAGAAGCTGCTGCTGCTGCTGCTGCTGCTGCTAAGTCACTTCAGTTGTGTCCGACTCTGTGCAACCCCATAGACGGCAGCCCACCAGGCTCCACGGTCCCTGGGATTCTCCAGGCAAGAACACTGGAGTGGGTTGCCCATGGAGAGAAAATTTAAGGAAAACTGATTCATGTAAAGGAGAAACTCATATTTCTATTCATAGAATATATATATATATATCAGATCAGATCAGTCGCTCAGTTGTGTCCGACTCTTTGCGACCCCATGAACTGCAGCACGCCAGGCCTCCCTATCCATCACCAACTCCTGAAGGTCACTCCAGACTCACATCCATCGAGTCAGTGATGCCATCCAGCCATCTCATCCTCTGTCGTCCCCTTCTCCTCCTGCCCTCAATCCCTCCCAGCATCAGAGTCTTCTCCAATGAGTCAACTCTTTGCATGAGGTGGCCAAAATACTGGAGTTTCAGCTTGAGCATCATTCCTTCCAAAGAAATCCCAGGTCTGATCTCCTTCAGAATGGACCGGTTGGATCTCCTTGCAGTCCAAGGGACTCTATATACACACATTTATATACTTATCTAAATGCAAATTGTGTACAATGTATTTATATATATTGTGCTCAGTTGTGTCTGACTCTTTATGACTTCATAGACTGTAGCCCTCCAGGCCCCTCTGTCCATGGAATTTTCCAGGCAAGAATACTGAAGTGGATTGCTGTTTCCTACTTCAGGGGATTTTTCCCATCTCAAACCCTCATGAGGTTCAAGCCCTATCATGTATATCTCCTCTATTGGCAGGCATTCTTTACCACTGCTCTACCTAGAAAGCCCCATTTATATGCATTATATAAATGTATGTATATTTATAAAAAAGAGCTTTTATATTTTGTTTTCACACTAGACTGTTAGATATTTGGAAAAGAGATTGTTCTTTATATAATCAATGCTTAGTGGGGACACATAGTAGGTGCTCAATAAATGCAGATTTTAATTAAATGACAGTATGTTGCTGGTGCCTGGTTTTGATGGAAAAAGATCCAAAATTTAACAAAAGTGATAGACACGACATGAAAAATACATTCACTATGTAAAACTGCAGGTCACAGGACATTACCTCACTCTATATTGGGGGCAGTCAGGACCTGTGCCCAACAATACATGTACACAAAGATATTGCAATGCAGATGAGCCATATATAGAATATATGTACACATATGCATAGCTTAAAACCTCTTTTTCTGGTATCCCCAGAGCCCCCTTCTCTACTATTGCCTTTGCCAGTGACACGGTGCTGTATTCTCACATTTTTTATTTTCAACTTTTCAAACAAACTTAAGCAGTCCAGGTATAAGGAGGTGGAGAGATCATGGGCTCTGTTCTGGCCCTTTGGGGGGCAGAGTTTAGGCTTCCATTATTTCCATCCTAATTCATAATTTTACATTTTGTTCTTGGAGATCCCTCTCTTTATAAATCCATTCAGCAATTAAAAAAAAAATCACACAAGTTTAGTGTGTGCATGTGGGTTTTGGGTGGGCTGTGGAAATTGATTTTCAAGTCAACCTCTTTTTTTCTTGCATCTCCCGCTTGAGTGGTTTGTCGGCTCCAGGCCTTTCTTTCACTGGAGGGGAATAAGGTTGTCTGTGGAAGAGGTCAGCATTTCAAATTGGTGGAGTTCAACTGCACAAATGACATAGAACTGACAAGAAAAGACAGGGGGTTTGGAGGTCACAGACTGCATAGGTCTCGCTTAGGGTTTTTGCTTTGTGATGAACCCTGGCACCAAAATGAATTAAATAACAGGCTTAAGGACTATTGAGGGAGGACTGAATGCAAATCAAAGATAAGTAGAAGTTTTCTTTCCTAAAAGGGGACTGATTTTTTTCCTTCCCTCTCCCCCTGCCATATCTACGCCGGCAAGAGCCGTATGTGAAACGTGATTTCGCTGGCATTATGCTGGGCGCTTTCACCGTGCTGGGGCTGTGATGGCCTAGCTTGGCCTATGATTAATGACCTGCTCGGCAATCTGGAAGCCGTAATAACTCCGCGGTCCACACACAAACCATATAGTCGCGTTCCTTTTGCGGATTTGCCAAGCTGTCACCAAGGGGCCCGCGTAGGAGCCGGATTGCTCGAGAGATAGCAAAGCATTGCTGCAAATGCCATTTGGGCCTTATCTGGCTGAGGAGTGCGATGAGCAGTGGGCTCATTTACAAAATCCAAAGCGCAGATCTCCTAGCTTTTTTTTTTTTTTTTCCCCAGCCCAGATTAAGGAAAACAAAACAAAACAAAAATCACTCCAAAAAAAAAAAAAAAGCCTGGTAAAAACTGATCTCTAGGTTTTGAGTGATTACACAGACAGCAGGCAGGGGTGTTCCCAAATTTTGAATAGGATTCATCCAGACCTAATGCTGATAACGCCCTCCAAAAGCAAAAAGTGAAGTTCTAAACACTCTTGGTGGAAACAAAGGCTCCTCTTTCATGTGTACTGTCTGGAAGTGTTTGTGTGCACATGTCTAAATGGTAAACCTGTGTGTGGAAGTGAACGCATGTATATGAATGGCTGAATCCCCACCTGAAACTACCACTGACATTATTAATGGGCAATACACCAACACAAAATAAACAGTTTAAAAAAATCTTTTAGAAAAAAGAAAAGGTATGGGTCTGGTCTTCAGTTCAGCCCCTCCCTTGCTCGATGACTGTGAATGCATTTCTTCTCCTCTCTGGGCTATAATTTTCTCATCAGTTCAATGAGAAGGTTGGATTTAGCAAACAAGCCCATAGGCTTTTTCTGGCTCTGAGTTTTCTTCCTGTAGCAGATATGCACTGAGTGCTCACCGTGTACGTAGCACTCTTCCAGGCACTTGAGCTATTTAGGGAAAAGGAAGACCAAGTTCCCTATACCCAAGAAGCTTACATTCTAATGGAGCGAGATAATCATTAACAGAAAAGATAATTAACAAGTAAATTGTTTATGTAGAGGATGATGAATACCATGGGAAAGGGAACATTAGGGCAGAAGAAAGGGGAACAGAAGCACCATGGGTTGGGCATTGGAGGCAGACTGCATTATGAAACATAGTGATCAGGATAGGCCTTGGTGAGAAAGTGGATTTTGGCTGTGATATTCAGTAGATGAGGGAGTCAGCCAGGCATATATCCAAGGGGGAAGACATCTGGTAGAAAGAATACTGTAGAACAAAGTCCTTAACAGTCGAAGAATCTACTGATGCTGTCATCTTCTTTGAGATTGACTGGCTTTCAATTACTTACTTAGCTGGTGACAGCTTTATCACCAAACCCCATGGTTTTCAACTCTGGCTGCATGTTGAAAGTATCTCGGGAACTAGAAAAATATAGAGGCGTGGGTCCCACTTACAGACATTCTGAGTTCATTGTTCTGGGGTGTATCCTGAGCATCAAGAATTTACAAAGCTCCCTAGGTGTCAAGGTCAAGAACCACAGATCTAGAGCAAGCGGGTCAACTCCGCCATAACCTTCCCAGGGCTGTTTGTCATTGAGAAAAACCATCTTACAATTCATTGTGTCAGAATGATTGTCACTCAGTCCACAGGCAGTATCTCATTAAGAATCTTCTATGCACAGGCTCTGTGCATAGCCCCGGCCATTGCAAAGGAGAGAAAGATGGTCCAGGCTATTGGGGAGTTCACAGAGTATGGAGAAGACAGACACAAACACAATTCAATTCTTCAGACACTGAGGTTTTTACAGAAAAACAGAGCCTGTTGTGCAATGCTGAAGGTCAGTTTTTCTCAAACATAACTAATTCAGTTATGACATCATTATATTCGCCATATCCATGTAAAATCGACTCATGCCTTTAATTTAAATTTTTACTTTGTCATAGTCCTAATTGATAGTATCTGTGAAATCCCTTGTTTGATGTGCTAATTATGTCTACTATAGGTCAAACGAATCACCTCATTAAAAAACAGCTGCACAAAGTTTCAAAGTATGCATCTACATCCTAAAGACAGCCATTGTTTGTCAATGTTGCCTGACTATCCATTGCTTATGGATACTTCCCTTAGCACACACCTCGTCATACATTCTTGAGTTTGTCTCTAGGATAGACACTGAAAAATAAAATTGCTGGCTTATGGGGCATTAGCATTTTTAACTTTAATATGTACTGCCAAACTGGCCTCCCAAATAACCTAACCAACTTACACCAGGCTGTAGGATCATGTGGCCCTTCTCATTTGTGTCTTTCAAGCAGTACCACTGTTTCCAGGTGACACATTCATTGAAATCTTCTCACCTATCACAGTCTGGATGTATTTGCCCACATATATCTATGTTCTTATTTGTAGCCCAGAGGAGTTTGCCAGAGGTGGCTGGAAAGAGTACAGTATTATCTAGCCCAAGGAGGGGTGGCATTTCTCATCTGAGCACTGTGTTTGACCAACTGAGCTGAACAGTGTTCCAGCATCTTAGAGTAAGGGACTGAAAACTGCAGTAACCATGGCACCTTCTTGGCATATATATGTCTCACTAATTAAGATAAAAGGCGGTAGGATATAGAACAGACCCCCAAAATACTACTGGCTGGAATCAGCTTGGACTAGGAATTCTCTCACATAGTTGTCCAAATGTAACAAATTCAGGGATGGTACTGAGGAGTCACTTCTCTTAAGCTGTTGTCCCAATCCATCTGATCCAAGATGGTGCATGACCACATCCACATTCTGACCAGGTGAAGAAGGGAATGCGCTCAGAAGTCACATTTGATCTGCTGATACACAAAATGTAGTCACATGGTCACATTCATCTACAAAGGGATCTGGAGAAATTTTTTTTTGATAGCCATGTACTCATCTGAAAAAAAAAATTAGTGATCTACTATTTATGAATGACAAGATGAGAACAGGTACGAGCAGACAATCACAATCTTGCTACATATGCCAAAAGGGCCATTGCTTGGTGTCTCAACCATGGGAACAGGGATCATTACATATCAACAGTCATTTATATTTTACAAAGCATGTTCATATATGTGGTCTCTTTTTACTCTCACATAATGCTGTGAATTATTATAGAAAGTCAAAGAAGGAAGAACTCAAGAACCAACAGAGTAGATGGTTCAGAAAATCACACTATGAACAGCCACTGTCAGCTGCTGTACTTGACTCAAAAGCCTCATTTGGTCATTAATGAAACACTCCATTAGCCAAATATTTGCTAATGCAGGAGAAGGTACTATTTCTGAGAGTAGTGGAGAGCTTTCTTATTAGGGTGCAGAAATGAAAGCTGCTGCTAAGTTGCTTCAGTCGTGTCCGACTCTGTGCCACCCCATAGACGGCAGCCCACCAGGCTCCCCCGTCCCTGGGATTCTCCAGGCAAGAACACTGGAGTGGGTTGCCATTTCCTTCTCTAATGCATAAAAGTGAAAAGTGAAAGCGAACTCACTCAGTCATATCCGACTTAGCGACCCCACGGACTGCGGCCCACCAGGGTCCTCTGTCCATGGGATTTTCCAGGCAAGAGAACTGGGGTGGGGTGCCATTGCCTTCCCCGAGAAATGAAAGCTAGTTGGAAATAACTACATAGAGCGAAGAGGTGGAAGATACAGGGAGCAGTTTTTGAGGTGCTCAGCAGACACACAGGACTGTAGAAGTGAATGGCATTTTGAAGGGATGCGCTCACTGTGTTCTGAAATCTGTGAGGGGTAGAGGGCCTGAATAAAATCTACTGGAGATTCCTCTTGGGCAGCGACAGCGGCTTTCTGTACCTCTTGAGGTAAATTCTCAGTAAAGGAGTCACTATTGTTCCCCTCCCTGTGTCCAAGTCCATCTGCCACATGACTTTGCCATCTTCCCATCAAAAAATAGGATTTATTTCCCCAGTTTGAATCTGGACTGGTCTTGTGACTTGTTTGGCCATTATACGACAAAAATTCCCTGCCAATTCCAAATCTAGAGCTTAAAAGGTTTTGTGCGTTTCTGTTCCATGTGCCTCTGGAACCCTGTCCTTCTGCCATCAGAAGTAAACCAGGCCAATTTTATGGAGGATAAGAGTCAGTGATGCAGAGACCAGCTATTTCTGCTCTGGCCTCCAGAGATCGGCTGCATTCTAGATGACTCAGCAGCTGACCGAATATGCGTGATCATGTGTAGCCAGGACAAGAACTGCTCAGCTGAGCCCAGCCCAAATTGCTAACCCATACAATCATTAGCTAAATAGATAGGTGTTATTTTAACCCACTAAACATTGTGCTGGTTTTATTTTGGGGGTAATAAAAGCTGGCACTCCACTTAATGTACCATAGTTTTTCAGGATTTGTAATTTATCATGTACTTTAGATTCCCAGGATTTTTGTAACAAGTAGCACGTACACAAGGTAGCTTAAAACAATGGAAATTTATTCTCTCACCATTCTGGAGACAACATATCTGCAAGCAAGGTGTTGGCAAGATTGAATTCATCTAGAGAGTCTGAGAGAGAATCTGTTCTGTGCTTATCGCCCTGCTTTGGTGGTTGCTGGCAATTCTTGATGTTCTTTGAATTATAGATGCATGATTCCAATGTCTGCATTTGTTATCACATGGTCTTCAGTTCTCTATATGTCTCTCCCATTTCCCCATATCTTATAAAAAACATCAGTTCTTAGATTAGTGAAAGTCACTTAGTCATGTCCAACTCTTTGTGACCCTGTGGACTATACAGTCCATGGAATTCTCCAGGCCAGAATACTGTAGTAGGTTGCCGTTCCCTTCTCCAGGGGATCTTCCCAACTCAGGGATCTAACCCAGGTCTCCTGCATTGCAGGTGGAAACTTTACCAGTTGAGCCACAAGGAAAGCCCAAGAATACTGGAGTGGGTAGCCTATCCCTTCTCCAGGGAATCTTTCCAGCCCAGGAATTGAACCAGGGTCTCCTGCATTGCAGGCAGATTCTTTACCAGCTGAGCTACCAGGGAACCTAATCGTGGATTAGGTTCCACCCTAATCCAATATGACCTTAACTTGATGACATCTTCAAAAACCATTTCCAAATAATGTCATATTCACAGATTCCATGGGTTAGAATTTCAATCTATCTTTTTTGAGAGACACAAGTCAATTCACAACACACACACTAAAATTTCTTGTCTTGGATGATTCATTCTGGGTTCCAAATAATACGTGCTAATGGAACCTCTGGAACACCATCCATTGGTAAGCTGGACCTTTCCCTATATGTATATTCATGTAAGCTCATGCTATTTTATCTAGATTGGTGCAAAGAACAGAGAATTTGGAGAGGAAGAAAGAAGATAACATTAATGGTACATAAATTGTCTCATTGATTTGAATTCTTACAACTCCCTTTTGTGTAGGCGTAAAAAGTCCATTTTATAGCTCAGAGATGTTGATAAATTTGCCTAAAACACACAGCAAATACATTCTGCAACAGGCATTTGAATGTAAGCCTGTCTGATTTCAAAGCCTGTCCATCTCCTTTGTGTCAGAAGATCTGGATTCTAGTCCTGGTCCAGTTTCTACTAAGTACTGTGACCTAGAACAAGACTCATGATCTCTTAATTTTGCTAAAATCTCTCCTCTTAAAATATGGAGTTGATAAATGTTACCTTTATTGGCTTTCTTTAGCATCTAAAAGATGAAGTAGAATGTGGAGGTAAGGGCTGAGATTTTCATTTAAACAGCCTTAATTTGGAGTCTTGGCTCTGTGTGCCTTTGGGCACATTATATAATCTTTCTAAGTCTTAATTTTTTTATCTGTAAGAAAGGAATGATATCCCCTATTTTTAAGACTTATTGTCAAGATGAAATAAAATTATATATGTATATATAAAATGACATATAATGTATATATGTAGTGATATATAATTTTATATATTATATCATGCTTAGTTCATTACCTGGCCATAGTAATCCCTCAAAGATGACCTATAGTTAGGTGTTTAAAAGCAAAAGGTAAAGTTCTAATTAATACCAATTATTAAAATTCCATGTTATTTTGGTTTGATGGAATCATGTGCTCTCTGAAGCCAGAGTGATTTCTCTGGGTTTTTTTTCCTAACTGAGCATCACCCAGGTTTGACCATCAGTCGTGACTCAACCTCAAAGGCAGAGCTACTCTCCTGGCTGGAGACTGGCCACACAGGAGGACAAAAGTTCCTGAAAGCTCCATTACTGGGGGAGGGGCAGGGCTGTCAGCCCATCTTAGGCTCTGTGAGGACTCAGGATCTCTGACAAGTCCCTCATTAGCTCCTCCTAGTCTGCACACTCCGTGACCTGCTTGGCTCCCATCAGTCTGGGGTTGTTCCAAGTTACCACGTGACTGGTTTCCCTAGACCAGTTTCAGCCTGAGCAACTCAGGGCAAGACAAAATGTCTATCAACGTATTCTCTAGGGTTCTCTAATCATCCTTGAAAGCATTTGCCTGGCTCCCTCTGTTGATACCCCTGGGGACCCCTCATTTATAAACTTAGCCTTTTAGTGTCCATCCTCAACTCTTCTTCATCTCACTCTCAGCTCTTTCTCACTCAGACAAAGGCTGCTACGAAACTTGCTGCACCAACTGCCCTCTTTGAGGGAAATCACTTTACGCAGAAATCTTGATGCTTTCTAGCCACATGAATATGACCACAGCTATTTAGATCAGAGATTAATGCTCCTCCCAAAGGAATGATCTGGAGGCAATCTAAGAAGTAGCATGGCTTTAGATTGCTGACAGCAAGGGAGCTCTAAGCCTTCAGGTGAACACAGCACCCAGAGAACTCTTTTCTCCTAAGGAGGTTGGGCTGGAGACACCTGAAAAGAAATATGAACAATGAAATGGCATCAGAAGAGGCAAAGTAGTAAACAGAAGCCACTGCGTGCATGTGTGCTAAGTCACTTCAGTCATGTCCAGTCCAACTCTTTGAGACCTTATGGACTGTAGTCTGTCAGGCTCCTTTGTCCATGGGATTCTCCAGGCAGGAATACTGGAGTGGGTTGTCATGCCCTCCTCCAGGGGATCTTCCTAACTCAGAGACTGAACCCCAACTCCTGCAGCTCCTGCACTGCGATTACTGCTGTGCCACAAGGGAAGCCCAAACAGAAGCAACTAGGAAACAGAACTAAGAGACAGAGAGAAGTCCTGTCCCAAGAGAAATGGAATAGAAGTAGGTGGAAAGGAAGTGAGTCCTGAGTATAGAGGAGTTGTGAATAGGACCCTATAAGGGGGTTGTTAGTCATGTGGCTTTTGAGTCCCCAGAAACTTTTCAAAGACTCTCAAAGAATAATCAAGACTAATCTAGAGTCTACTATTTTGTTCTTAGAACCACACAACAAAAATGAACTCTGTAAACTTGGAGAAAAAGGAAGTGTTTTGGCAAGATGTTGGAAGGCTTTGAAAACTAAAGCATTACTGAAGACATAGGCTTGGTGAAGTGCACAAGGCAGGCCTCTCTGGAAACCCAGGAAGCAAGATCCTCCTGAGTTCTGCCTCTGCAATGAGTCAAGTTCAACTCCAACTTCTCTTCATTCAAGAGTTAAAATCACCGAGTTTGAATACCTTATCTAGACCTGCTTATGGTTAGAGAATTGTAGAAAATAATTTTTTTGGCAGAAATTAGGCTTCTTTAACTAAAATAAGTGTGTCTGGATGCTGGCAGGGCCAATGAAATTGCCATCTTGTCCTCTGAGGACTGACTGTGTGGCTGCTAATAGTGCTTGCTGAGCTTTCATCTTTTTGTCTGTAAACTCCAGTCGCCTGAGACCACCTGTTCTGTTTTATGGAAGTGGTACTCCTTTATCTTCATCAGTTTTGCAAATCTTACCCACTCTGAAATGGCATTTTCTCTTTCTTCTAGTGATCTGCTCTTTTCCTGAATATATATACCCCCTTGTACTCCCACCGGCAATGTATGAGTTATTCAATTTTTCCACATCCCTACTACCATTTTTTGTCATAAGTATTTTTCATTTTAGTCATTCTTACAGATGTATTATGATATCTCATTATGTGTGAAGAGGAACTCAAAAGCCTCTTGATGAAAGTGAAAGTGGAGAGTGAAAAGGTTGGCTTAAAGCTCAACATTCAGAAAACGAAGATCATGGCATCTGGTCCCATCACTACATGGGAAATAGATGGAGAAACAGTGGAAACAGTGTCAGACTTTCTTTTTCTGGGCTCCAAAATCACTGCAGATGGTGACTGCAGCCATGAAATTAAAAGACACTTACTCCTTGGAAGGAAAGTTATGACCAACCTAGATAGCATATTCAAAAGCAGAGACATCACTTTGCCAACAAAGGTTCTCCTAGTCAAGGCTATGGTCTTTCTTGTGGTCATGTATGGATGTGAGAGCTGGACTGTGAAGAAGGCTGAGTGCCGAAGAATTGATGCTTTTGAACTGTGGTGTTGGAGAAGACTCTTGAGAGTCCCTTGGACTGCCAGGAGATCCAACCAGTCCATTCTGAAGGAGATCAGCCCTGGGATTTCTTTGGAAGGAATGATGCTCAAGCTGAAACTCCAGTATTTTGGCCACCTCATGCGAAGAGTTGACTCATTGGAGAAGACTCTGATGCTGGGAGGGATTGGGGGCAGGAGGAGAAGGGGACAACAGAGGATGAGATGGCTGGATGGCATCACTGACTCGATGGATGTGAGTCTGAGTGACCTTCAGGAGTTGGTGATGGACAGGGAGGCCTGGCGTGCTGCAGTTCATGGGGTCGCAAAGAGTCGGACACAACTGAGCGACTGATCTGATCTGATCTGATCTGATCATTGTTTTATTTTTTGGCTGTGCTGGGTCTTTACTGCAGTGTGCAGGTTCTTCATAGGCTTTGTCTAGGTGCAGAGCCTGGGTTCTAGAGTGTGGGCTCAGTAGTTGCAGCATGGTGGGCTCTCTAGTTGCAGTGCATAGGTTAGTTGCCCTGTGGCAGGTGGGATCTTAGTTCCCTGACCAAGAGCTGAACCCACATTGCCTGCATTGGAAGGCAGATTCTTAACCTCTGGACCACCAGGAAAGTCCCTCATTGTGAATTAATATGCATTTTTTTCAGATGGCTAATGGCTGATTGATACATTGTTTGATTCCTGGTGAATTTTTAAACTTTATTATATATCCTACATAGCTGTCTTTTGTTGGATATGTGGTTTGCAAATATTTTTTTCCCCAGGGTGTAGGTTATCTTTTGATCCTTTTCCCATGGTGCTCATAAAGTAGAAATTTCTAATTTTCTTACCATTTGATTTATTAACTTTTCCTTTTATGGATCATTCTTTTGGTGTCAAGTCTAAGAACTCTTTGCCTAGTCTTAAGCTGTAAGGATTTTCCTCTCATTTTTATTTCTAAAAGTTCCATAGTTTTACATTCTATGCTTGCATTCATGCTCTATTTTGGGTTAATACATCTGCTGGATCATGGAAAAAGCAAGAGAGTTCCAGAAAAACATCTATTTCTGCTTTATTGACTATGCCAAAGCCTTTGACTGTGTAGATCACAATAAACTGTGGGAAATTCTGAAAGAGATGGGAATACCAGACCACCTGATCTGCCTCTTGAGAAATCTGTATGCAGGTCAGGAAGCAACAGTTAGAACTGGTCATGGAACAACAGACTGGTTCCAAATAGGAAAAGGAGTACGTCAAGGCTGTATATTGTCACCATGTTTATTTAACTTATATGCAGAGTACATCATGAGAAATGCTGGACTGGAAGAAACACAAGTTGGAATCAAGATTGCTGGGAGAAATATCAATAACCTCAGATATGCAGATGAAACCACCCTTATGGCAGAAAGTGAAGAGGAACTCAAAAGCCTCTTGATGAAAGTGAAAGTGGAGAGTGAAAAGGTTGGCTTAAAGCTCAACATTCAGAAAACGAAGATCATGGCATCTGGTCCCATCACTACATGGGAAATAGATGGAGAAACAGTGGAAACAGTGTCAGACTTTCTTTTTCTGGGCTCCAAAATCACTGCAGATGGTGACTGCAGCCATGAAATTAAAAGACGCTTACTCCTTGGAAGGAAAGTTATGACCAACCTAGATAGCATATTCAAAAGCAGAAACATCACTTTGCCAACAAAGGTTCTCCTAGTCAAGGCTATGGTCTTTCTTGTGGTCATGTATGGATGTGAGAGCTGGACTGTGAAGAAGGCTGAGAACCGAAGAATTGATGCTTTTGAACTGTGGTGTTGGAGAAGACTCTTGAGAGTCCCTTGGACTGCAAGGAGATCCAACCAGTCCATTCTGAAGGAGATCAGCCCTGGGATTTCTTTGGAAGGAATGATGCTAAAGCTGAAACTCCAGTATTTTGGCCACCTCATGCGAAGAGTTGACTCATTGGAGAAGATTCTAATGCTGGGAGGGATTGGGGGCAGGAGGAGAAGGGGACGACAGAGGATGAGATGGCTGGATGGCATCACTGACTCGATGGATGTGAGTCTGAGTGACCTCGGGAGTTGGTGATGGACAGGGAGGCCTGGCGTGCTGCAGTTCATGGTGTCGCAAAGAGTCAGACACGACTGAGTGACTGATCTGATCAGATCTGATACATAAAGTATGAGGCTTAGGTTAAGGTTCATTTTTATAACTATGGATGTTCCATTACTCTAGTACTATTTATTGAAAAGGCAATTTTTCCGCCATTGTTTTGTTCTAGCATCTTTGCCAAAAATTAGTTGGGAGTATTTATGTAGGGCTTTTTGGATTCTTTCTTCTGTTCTATTATTCTAGGAACTGATTCCTCCATCAGTACCACACTATCTTAATTATTATATGTATATAGTAAACATTATTATTGGGTAGAGTGGTTCTTTCCACTTTATTCTTATTTGTTGGGATTATTTTAGGTCCCCTAGTATTCAGAAGCATGATTGGCAGTAGTTTCCTTTCAGCGCTTCAAAAATGTTGTTCTGATTTCCACAGTTTCAGATGGTAAATCTAGCCAATAAGTTGGTATTTCCCTATAGGTCCTGTGGGGGTTTCTTGGTGGCTCAGCGGTAAAGAATCTACCTGCAATGCAGGAGATGGAGGTTTGATCCCTGAGTCGGGAAGATCCCCTGGAGGAGGGCATGACAAACCACTCCAGAATTCTTGCCTAGAGAATCCCATGGACAGAGGAGCCTGGCAGGCTAAGGTCTGTATGGTTGCAATGAATTGGACACAACTGAAATGACTGAGCATGCATGCAAACACAGGTACTGTGTATGTTCAAGATTTTATCTTCGTGTTTAGTTTTCAAAAGTTTATATTCTGTCTTGATATGAATTTCTTTGGGATTGTTCTCCTTGGGTTTCACTCAGTTTCTTAGATCTATAGATTTGTGCTAAATTTGGGACACTTTGAGAGATTATTTTTTCAAATCCATTTTAGTCAGTTCAGTTCAGTCACTCAATCATGTCCGCCTCTTTGTGATCCCATAAATTGCAGCACAACAGGCTTCTCTGTCCGTCACCAACTCCCAGAGCTTACTCAAACTCATGTCCATTGAGTCGCTGATGCCATTTAACCATCTCATCGTCTGTTGTCCCCTTTTCCTCCTGCCTTCAATCTTTCCCAGCATCAGGGTCTTTTTCAATGAGTCAGTTCTTTGCATCAAGTGGCCAAAGAACTGGAGTTTCAGCTTCAACATCGGTCCTTCCATAGAATATTCAGGACTGATTTCCTTTAGGATGGACTGGTTGGATCTCCTTCCAGTCCAAGGGACTCTCAAGAGTCTTCTCCAGCACCACAGTTCAAAAGCATCAATTCTTTGGTGCTCAGCTTTCTTTATGGTCCAAATCTTAGAACCATACATGACTACTGGAAAAACCATAGATTTGACTAGATGGATCTTTGCTGGCAAAGTAATGTCTCTGCTTTTTAATATGCTATCTAGGTTGGTCATAGCTTTTCTTCCAAGGAGCAAGCGACTTTTAATTTCATGGCTGCAGTCACCATCTGCAGTGATCTTGGAACCCCCCAAAATAAAGTTTCTCACTGTTTCTGTTGTTTCCCTATCAGTTTGCCATGAAGTGATGGGACTGGATGAAATGATCTTGGTTTTCTAAATGTTGAGTTTTAAGCCAAATTTCTCACTCTCCTCTTTCATTTCATCAAGAGGCTTTTTAGTTCTTCTTCACTTTCTGCCATAAAGGTGATGTTATCTGCTTATCTGAGATTATTAATATTTCTCCCAGAAATCTTGATTCAAACTTGTGTTTCATCCAGCCTGGCATTTCCCATGATGTACTCTGTGTATAAATTAAACAAGCAGGGTGACAATATACACCCTTGACATACTCCTTTCCCAATTTGGAACCAGTCTGTTGTTCCATGTCCAGTTCTAACTGTTGCTTACTGACCTGCATACAGATTTCTTAGGAGGCAGGTCAAGTGGTCTGGTATTCCTATCTCTTTCATAATTTTCCACAGTTTGTTGTGATCCACACAGTCAAAGACTTTGGTGTAGTCAGTAAAGCAGAAGTAGATGTTTTTCTGGAATTCTCTTGGTTTTTCAATGATCCAGCTGATGTTGGCAATTTGATCTCTGGTTCCTCTGCCTTTACTAAATCCAACTTGAACATCTGGAAGTTCATGGTTCAGGTACTGTTGAAGCTTGATTTGGAGGATTTTGAGCATTACTTTGCTAGCATGTGAGTTGAGTGCAATTGTGCGGTAGTTTGAGTATTCTTTGGCATTGCCTTTCTTAGGGATTGGAATGAAAACTGACCTTTCCAGTCCTGTGGCCACTGCTGAGTTTTCCAAATTTGCTGGCAGGTTGAGTGCAGGACTTTCAAAGCATCATCTTTTGGGATTTCAAATAGCTCAGCTGGAATTCCATCACTTCCGCTAGCTTTGTTGGTAGCAATGCTTCCTGAGGCCCACTTGAATTTGCATTCCAGGATGTCTGGCTATAGGTGAGTGATCACACCATTGTGATTATCTGGGTAGTAAAGATCTTTTTTGTATAGTTCTTCTGTGTATTCTTGCCACCTCTTCTTAATATCTTCTGCTTCTGTTAGGTCCATACTATTTCTGTCCTTTATTGTGCCCATCTTTGCATGAAATGTTTCCTTTTTATCTCTAATTTTCTTGAAGAGATCTCTGGTCTTTCCCATTTTATTGTTTTCCTCTATTTCTTTGCATTGGTCACTGAGGAAGGCTTTCTTCTCTTTCCTTCGCTTCTTTGGAACTCTGCATTCAAATAGGTATATCTTTCCTTTTCTCCTTTGCCTTTAGCTTCTCTTCTTTTCTCAACTATTTGCAAGGCCTCCTCAGACAACCATTTTGCCTTTTTGCATTTCTTTATCTTGGGGATCATCTTGATCACTGCCTCTTGTACAATATCATGAACCTCCATCCATAGTTACTCAGGCACTCTGTGTATCAGATCTAATCCCTTGAATCTATTTGTCACTTTCACTGTATAATCATAAGGGATTTGATTTAGGTCATACCTGAATGGTCTAGTGGTTTTCCCTACTTTCTTCAGTTTCAGTCTGAATTTTGGAATTAGGTGTTCATGATCTGAGCCACAGTCAGCTCATGGTCTTGTTTTTGCTGACTGTATAGAGCTTCTCCATGTTTGGCTGCAGAGAATATAATCCATCTGATTTCATTATTGACCATCTGGTAAGACCCTTTTTTTTTCTCCCTTTTCTGATATGAATATTGGATCTTTTGTGGTTGTTCCACAAATCCTTGGGGCTCTGCTTAATTTTTTTCCATCTATTTTTATTTTGTTAATATCATTTTTGAACGAGGAAGCAATGAGAAGTTTTATTTTCCTAGGCTCCAAGATCACTGTGGATGGTCGCTGCAGCCATGAAATTAAAAGACCCTTGCTCCTTGAAAGGAAAACCATGACAAATCTAGACAGCATATTGAAAAGCAGAGACATCACTTTGTTGATAAAGGTCTGTATAGTCAAAGTTATGGTTTTTCCAGTAGTCATGTATGGATGTGAGATTTGGACTATATAGAAAGCTGAAGAATTGATGCTTTAGAATTGTGGTTCTGGAGAAGACTCTTAAGAGTTCCTTGGACAGCAAGGAGATCAAACTCAATCCTAACGGAAATCAACCCTGAATACTCATTGGAATGACTGATGCTGGAGCTGAAACCCCAATACTTTGGCCACCTGATGATAAGAGCTGACTCCTGGCAAAGACCTTGATGCTGGGAAAAATTGTAGGCAAAAGGAGAAGAGGACCAAGGATGAGATAGTTAGATAGCATACAGCCTCAATGGACATGAATTTGAGCAAACTCTGTGAGACTGTGAAGGACATAGGAGCCTGGCTTGGTGCAGTCTATGCAGAGATGACTTAGCAACTGAAGAACAACAACAATTTTTGTTGTGATTATAAATGGTATTGTTTTTGCAAAATTTCAGTTTCCAGTTGTTCATTGTTAATATATCAAAATACACTTGATTTTTGCATTTGATTTTGTATCATATAATCTATTAGTTCTAGTTTATTGTAACTTTCTTTTGGTACTATTAATATCTGATTTTCCACATTGGCAATCGTGTCATCTACAAATGTAATTTCCCATTATTCTTTCCAGTTTAGATGCCTGTTTTTCTTGCTTTATTGTACTTGCTAGAACTTGCAACCAGTGTTGGAGGAATAGAAAAATTTAGTCTAAATTTTTTTATTAATTAATTTATTTTAATTGGAGGCTAATTACTTTAAAATATTGTAATGGTTTTTGCCATACATTCACATGGATCAGCATTGGGTATACATGTGTTCCCAATCCTGAACCCCCCTTCCACCTCCCTCCCCATCCCATCCCTCAGGGTCTTCCCAGTGCATCGGCCCTGAGTGCCCTGTCTCATGCATTGAACCTGGACTGGTGATCTATTTCACATATGGTAATATACATGTTTCAATGCTATTCTCTCAAATCATTCCACCCTCACCTTCTCCCAGAGTTCAAAAGTCTGTTCTTTACATCTGTGTCTCTTTTGCTGTCTCACATATAAGGTCATCATTACCATCTTTCTAAATTCTATATATATGTGTTAATATACTATTTATATTTATTAGTATATTTTAAAATATACTGTTTTTCTTTCTGACTTACTTCTCTCTGTATAATAGTCTCCAGTTTCATCCACCTCATTAGAACTGATTCAAATGCATTGTTTTTAATAGCTGAGTAATATTCCATTGTGTATATGTAACCAAAACTTTCTTATCCATTCATCTGCCTATGGACATCTAGGTTGCTTCCATGTCCTGGCTATTGTAAACAGTGCTGCGATGAACACTGGGGTCATGTGTCTCTTTCAATTCTGGTTTCCTCGGTGTGTACGCCCCGTAGTGGGATTGCTGGGTCGTATGGCAGTTCTATTTCCAGTTTTTTAAGGAATCTCCACACTGTTCTCCATAGTGGCTGTACTAGTTTGCATTCCCACCAACAGTGTCAGAGGGTTCCCTTTTCTCCATACCCTCTCCAGCACTTATTGCTTGTAGACTTTTGGATAGCAGCCATTTTGACTGGTGTGAGATGGTACCTCATTGTGGTTTTGATTTGCATTTCTCTGATAATGAGTGGTCATGTATGGATGTGAGAGTTGGACTGTGACGAAGGCTGAGCACCGAAGAATTGATGCTTTTGAACTGTGGTGTTGGAGAAGACTCTTGAGAGTCCCTTGGACTGCAAGGAGATCCAATCAGTCCATTCTGAAGGAGATCAGCCCTGGGATTTCTTTGGAAGGAATGATGCTAAAGCTGAAACTCCAGTATTTTGGCCACCTCATGCGAAGAGTTGACTCATTGGAAAAGACTGATTCTGGGAGGGATTGGGGGCAGGAGGAGAAGGGGACGACAGAGGATGAGATGGCTGGATGGCATCATTGACTCAATGGACATGAGTCTGAGTGAACTCCGGGAGTTGGTGATGGACAGGGAGTCCTGGCGTGCTGCGATTCATGGGGTCGCAAAGAGTCAGACACGACTGAGCAACTGAACGGAACTGAACTGATAATGAGTGATGTTGAGCATTTTTTCATGTGTTACCCATCTGTATGTCTTCTTTGAAGAAATGTCTGTTTAGTTTTTTGGCCAATTTTTGATTGGGTCATTTATTTTTCTGGAATTGAGCTGCATGAGCTGCTTGTATATTTTTGAGATTAATTCTTCGTCAGTTGCTTTGTTTGCTATTATTTTCTCCTATTCTGAAGGCTGTCTTTTCACCTTGCTTATAGTTTCCTTCGTTCTGCAAAAGCTTTTAAGTTTAATTAGGTCCCATTTGTTTATTTTTGCTTTTACTTCCATTACTCTAGGAGGTGGGTCATAGAGGAAGTTTACTCTAAATTTAACTTTTAACCTAACCTGAACTTCTAGAGATGAAAATTATAATGCCTCAGGTGAATAAAAACATTGATAGGCTCAGTGGCAGATTAAATGGTTGAAGATTATTTAACTTGAAGACGTAACTAAAGAAGCTATTTAAAATGAAATGAGAGGGAAAAAAAGACTAGAAAAATAAATAGAACATCAATAGGCTGTGAGAAAAAGATGTGTAACCATGTACATACATAGAAATTGAAAATGCCTTTTTTTTCTGTTCTTAGCAGAAAAGCATCTAATTTTTCCCCATTAATTTATAACATTAGCCATAAGTGTTTTCACAGATACCATTCATCAAGTTTACGAACGTCCCTCTAGTCCTAATGTTCTGAAGGTTTTCTTTTTTTAATCAGTATGAATGTTAAATCTTGCCAAACAAGTTTTTTGTATCTATTGACTTAATCATATTTTTGTCTTTCTTAGTCGATTAATATGGTGAATTACATTGATGAATTTTAAAATATTAAACCATCTTTGCATTTTTAGGATAAATTTCACTTGGTCATGATCTACTGATAAGTTTGTCTTTAAAATAATTTTCTTTATTTATTTTTGACTCTACTGGGTCTTTGCTGTTGTCTTCGGGCTTTCTCTTAATGTGGGGAGCATGGGCTACTCTCCAGCTGCAACACACGGGCTTCTCATTGTGGTGACTTCCCTTGTTGTGGAGTACAGACTCTAGGGTGCTCTGGCTTCAGCTGTTGCAGCATGTGGGCTCAGTAGTTGTGGCTCCTGGGCTCTAGAGCACAGCTTCAGTAGTCGTGGCACATGGGCTTAGCTGTTTAAGGGCGTGTGGGATCTTTTCTGAACAGGGATCAAACTGACGTCTCCTGCATTGGCAGGAGGATTCTTTACCACTGAGCCTCCAGGAAAGCCTGATAAATTTGTTTTTGAAAGAGATTTTCACTGAGTTCAGAATTCTAGGTTAGCAGGGTTTCACACACCTGCCCTGCCCTTGCTCTTTAAGTGCTATAAGGATGTTGTTCCATTATCTTCTCACTTATATCCTTTTCTGATAAGTTTTCTGATGTAATCCTTTTGCTTGCTTCTCTGTATGTAAATGTCTTTCCCCCAACTGTTTGATTTTGAGATTTTCTTTTCATAACTGATTTTAAGCAATTTGATTATGATGTACCTTGGTATTTTTTCATATTTCTTTCCTAAGGACTTGTTGAGATTCTAGGAATTTTGAGTTTATGGTTTTCTTTAAATTTGAAAAAGCATTGGCCATTATTTCTTTAAATATTTTTTTTCTAGATACTCCCCTCACCAAACCCTTGCAATTTTGGGACTCCATTTACGTATGTACAGGTTGTGGATCAGATGGTAAAGAGTTTGCTTGCAATGTATGAGACCCAGGTCCAATCTCTAGGTCAGAAAGATCCCCTGGGGAAGGGAATGGCTAACTACCCCAGTATTTTGCCTGGAAGATTCCATAGACAAAGGAGCCTGGCGGGCTACCTCCATGGGGTCGCAGAGTCAGACACTTTCAGTTTTTACGTATGTACATGGTTACACACTTCTTCTCACAGCCTATTGATTGATGTTCTACTTATTTTTCTAGTCATTTTTTCCTTCTCATTCAATTTTAAATAGCTTCTTTTGTTATATCTTCAAGTTCAGTAATCTTCAATCTGCCACTAATCCTATCAATGTTTATTTTCACCTGAGGTATTATAATTTTTATCTCGATAAGCTCAATTTATGTTAAAAGTTAAATTTAGACTAAACCTTTTCCATAGACTTGACTATACTTGACTCCTCACTTCCAGTTTAAATTCCTACAGATCAAGGACCAAACCTTAATTGTTTTGTCTCCCCTTGCAACCAAAAGAAATATATGGCTGAATGACTTTGGAAACATTAAAAAAACTTTTCTGAGTTTCAATTTCCTTGTTTATAAAAATAGCAATAATATTATCAGGTTATTATGAGGATTATTAAATGCCACATGAAATTGTCACCACATTATTTATCAGCTATACTCCAAAATAAAATAAAAAGATAAAAAAAATTAAAATACATTAATAAAAGTATGTCCTAGTGCCTTCACATGCTATGGTCTTAACAAACCTGAATCCCCTTTTATCTCAAGTACAGTAATATTCCATTAAATTTTTCTATAGCCCTAGAATCAGGATTCACTAGGGATGTTCTAGAAAATATTTAACCATTGGCTCTGTAGTGGGGGGAATAGCAGCCTGATTTGTAGTATTCTCTGTTATCTGGAAATCCTTCCATTGCAGTTGATTTCAAGCAATCAAAATGATATCATTGAACACAGAGCTGGGAAGAGTTGACTAGTAACACAGCATTCCATAATATTTCCACCATACAGCTGCAGATATAATAGACATAACCCCAAGAACACAGATAATAATATGTAGTGAAAAAGAACATGATCAGTTTTGGATATAACTTATTGTGGAATAGTTTATTTTGGTATAAGCTAAGGCTGAGCACCAAAGAATTGATGCTTTTGAACTGTGGTGTTGGAGAAGACTCTTTCGAGTCCCTTGGACTTCAAGGATATCCAACCAGTCCATTCTGAAGATCAGCCCTGGGATTTCTTTGGAAGGAATGATGCTAAAGCTGAAACTCCAGTATTTTGGCCACCTCATGTGAAGAATTGACTCACTGGAAAAGACTCTGATGCTGGGAGGGATTGGGGGCAGGAGGAGAAGGGGACGACAGAGGATGAGATGGCTGGATGGCATCATTGACTCAATGGACATGAGTCTGAGTGAACTCCGGGAGTTGGTGATGGACAAGGAGGCCTGGTGTGCTGTGATTCATGGGGTCACAAAGAGTCAGACACAACTGAGCGACTGAACTGAACTGAACTGAATATAACTTTTAATAGTTGTCATATTTAAAAACTGGCTCACAAATCCAGAAAAATCTAGCAATTGGCTCTTGTAAAAGAGTATCAGCCAACTTTGATACCCATCCCCCCATCTCCTACTTTCCCCAACCCACCTTCTAGACTTTCTTCCTTGAGTATGTAGTTGAAACAGTGGGAGTTTTCCTCTCATGTTTCTCTGGAACTGAGCTTTGGAATCTGCTACTCAGTGTCCTATATTCTCTGTCACTCCCACTTCCACTTTGGGTCACTGCCTGGATCCCCGCAGAGCACCAGAGAAATGGATGAGGGCGGACCACTCTCTTCTCTAACAGTCCTGCCAATTTAACCTCCCCGTACCACCTCACATAGAGCTGCAGGAGTGATTATGGCTTTCTGTAATGAATCACTGAAGAGTAATTAGGGAAAATTATAATGTTGGAAGGAAAAAATCTAAAAGCTCTTGGATAATTGTGACTTCTCCAGAGTCCAAGGGAAAACATATAAAACACTAAATCCTTCACTTTTTAAATTCAAGAACTATTTATTTGACACATACTCTACTATTTAATAAGGGGACATATTCCAAGTTTTCATTTGGCTATCCCATTCTTGGTTTTTATATGCAAAGATTAACTTATTTCATTAAGCACATAAAAGTATCTCTGAAGGGCAAACACTAATTCTCAGTGCCAGTAAACACTAACCCCTAAGAAAGAATAAAATGTTTACCCAATGGTCTTATAGCTTGCAAAGCACCTCTTGCCATGGAGAAAGAAAATGTAAATTGTTATGCAGAGAAGTTGAGTTCCTTTACTTTACCCCATTACTCTTAAATTACACCCGCTCATGCCTTCCAGGAATAAGGAAAAAATACATTGCTGGTCCACTTTGCTCCTTTAGCCTCTTACAGGTAATGCTACCAACTGAGCTTCAGGTGGTGAAACTGAAACTTCAGAGAGATGAAATGAGACCCAGTCCTTATTATTGGGGAAAACACAGATATACAAATGAAAGACCATGATATTATGTGATAAACATCATAACAGCATAAACTCAATGGTGTGGAATCACAGAATGGACTCTTCATTCTGGCTGGAAATGCAGAGGGTCTTGGGAAGTCTTCACCCTCGCGTTGACAGTGAAAGGTTAGAAGAGGTTTGCTGGCAAAGAAGACTGAATGATGGTAAACAGGCATGCAGGTTATAGAAGGCTGTACTTACAAACAGAAAACTTTGAGTGCCAGAATTGTGTGAAGTTTACTATGATAATAGTGCATGTCTGTGTGTGTGCGCATGTGTGTGTGTGCATACAATGGGGAAGGAATCATAATGTATGAGACCAAAAAGAGTAGAGCAAAATGTCAAGGGTATTTGATTATGATAAGAGGTTTGGACTTTATTCTGTAGGTGTGTTGGTCCCAGGTGATATAACCAATTTAGGTTTTCAAGTAGAAGACTGAGGATTGTTGAGTAGACTTGTTGGGAGACACTGGAGGCAAGGAGAGTTTTAGTAGACTGTCAGGATAATCTACATTGTAGAGGTCTGAACTAGAGTTGTTGGAGCGGAAGGCAGGTGTAGAGAACATGATGGAGCAACATTTCATAGAAAATAAGGAACAAAAGAAGAACCAAAGAATTCTTTGGTTGAATAAGCCTCTTCCAGGCAGGTGGTGATGCTGTTAACATGAGAGCATGCACAGGTAGAGGAGCAAGAGTGGGAGACAACACTCATGTGTTGAATTTAAAGTACCTGGAAAACACTAAGGTGGAGATGTCCAAACCACAAGTTACAAATGACTACTGGAGCTCAGGACAGAGGTCAGAATGGCAGATTAATGGATTTGGGTGAAATGGGGGTTATATTAGCTTTCAATTGATGCTGTAATGTTACTAAAACTTAGGAGCTTAACACAAACTTATTATCTTTCAGAAGCCTGAAATGAGTCTTTCAAAGCTAAAATCAAGATGTCAGCAGAGCTGCCTTCTTTCTGGAGGCCTTAGGGGGAGGTTTTGTTTCCTTATCCCTTCAAGCTTCTAGAAGCTGCCTCCATTCCTTGGCTTATGGCCCCTTTATCTATCTTCAAAGTCCATCACCCAACGTCTGCTTTCTCTGCTTTCATTGTCACATCCTGGTTCCCCTTCTGATTTAAACAGTTCAGAGTAATTCTCATACCAACACGTTAACTTAAGCATATCTGAAAAATCCCCCTTTTACAGAAAGATACACATTCACAGGTTCTAGGGATTAGAATGTGAACAATTTTGGAGGGAGATTCTTCAACCTACCACAGAGGTAGATGAGAAAAAAAAAGCAATAGAATGAGGAAATAGAAGGGCTGAATGCAAATATCCGGGGCACGTCAATGGCAGAAAGAGAAAAGAAATACCTGGACAATAAGTGTTTCTCAGGGAAAAAAATGAATCAAGAAATTTCTAAAGGAAGGAATTAAAACTCTCTAACAATCTTTCCTCAGACCCTCTAAGCCTCCTGTTATTGTTATTTAGTCGCTAAGTCATGTCTGACTCTTTGTGATCCCACGGACTGCAGCATGCCAGGTTCCTCAGTCCTTCACTATCTCCTGGAGTTTGCTCAAACTTGTGTCCATTGAGTCAGTGATGCCATCCAACCATCTCATCTTCTGCCACACCTTCTCCTCCTCCCCTCAATCTTTCCCAGCATCAGGATCTCCTAGTCACTAGATTTACCTTTTGCTGACCTATAAAATGAGCAAAAGCACCAAATTGGATATGATTCAATCATCCAGGAACTTTTTTTTTACCAGTTCCTGATATATTAGCTGGGCTTCCCTGGTGGCTCAGAGGTTAAAGCGTCTGCCTCCAATGTGGGAGACCCGGGTTCGATCCCTGGGTCGGGAAGATCCCCTGGAGAAGGAAATGGTAACCCACTCCAGTATTCTTGCCTGGAGAATCCCATGGACAGAGGAGCCTGGCAGGCTACAGTCCACGGGGTCACAAAGAGTCGGACACGACTGAGCGACTTCACTGCACTCCACTGATATATTAGCTCTCCAGACCTTCTCTAATCAACTCCAAACTCCTAACTTGACCCTCAGATCCAACTCTAGACTTGATATTCAGAAATGTGGTCCTTCACCCTCCTTTCAGAATTCAGGCTGACTTGCCCTCTGCTTTCCTTGTTTCTCAACATGGTAGCAGTGAGTAACAGTGACTTTCAAGAGTCTTAGGGACCTTGTACTTCTAAAATTCATTCTTCGTTCCCTCAGGTCCCTAAGTAGAAGTGGAAACCTGAGCTCCAGAGGTGTCACTTGGATCTCTAAAAAGGTAGAAGCACCCATAGGAAGGCTGTTCTCTGTTTCTCTGGTGCTATGTTCTCCATCTCGGGTGCAACGAATTGGTCAGGGATTGTCTGTGCCTAGGATATCTGTCTTCCACCCAGGTGAACAGAAGGGTACTTGGAATTACAATAATTGCAGGACCACATGGCATAAGAGAGCTATTTCCCCTAAGAAGAGGAGGTTGCTATAATGACAAGAAGGAAAGGAAGGATGCTGGGCAGGCAACAAAGCAGATGTCCAGCATACTGGGGATAGACTTCTAACTTTTCTACTAAAGAGGCTATGGAGTTCGTGTAGCATCATCAATAACTCCATGCTTAGATAATATGTATCAGTGAGGCCAAGTAATAATCATTCCTTTAATCATGCAACCTATAAAGAGTATATTTCATTCTCTAGAACCTAGTCTGTGCATGTATGCACGCACAGGCACTCAGTCATGTTGGATACATTGCAACCCTATGAACTATAGCCCACCAGTCTCCTCTGTCCATGGAATTCTCCAGGCAAGAACACTGGAGTGGGTTGCCATGCCCTCCTCCAGGAGATCTTCCCAACCCAGGGATTGAACCTGAATCCCCTGTTTCTCCTGCATTGGCACGCAGATTCTTTACCACTGAGACACCTGGGAAGCTCCCTAGTACCTGGTACTCATATAAAATGTTGTGAAAATAATATATCTGTGTAGCTCCTAGCACACTGCTTGGGACATAAGGATTCAGTGAATACTTGGTAAATTAATGAATGCATAAATGAACATACTGCATATAGACAGTGAAAATGAAAGTCACTTAGTCATGTCTGACTCTTTGCGACCCCATGGACTATACAGTCCATGGAATTCCCCAGGCCAGAATGCTGAAGTGGGTAGCCTTTCCCTTCTCCAGGGGATCTTCCCAACCAAGGGATCGAACCCAGGTCTCCCACATTGCAGGCAGATTCTTTACCAACTGAGCTATCAGGGAAGCATATAGACATGTCAGCTCTTAATCTATAGGTGCTTCCAGGAGGCAGTGTTTTTGTTTTTTTCCTTTAAGTTTAAAATAGTTTCATAAGGATAAAACACATGTATGGCTGTTCATTCTACAAAATCTTCATCATAGAACTTATGATACACCTAATTAGCAGTAAGTAGCACCCAGGTTTTCTAAATAGTCATCGTTTTTCTCTTCTCTGCACAGCCTTCTTTTCGTTGGCTGCCTTCTGCTTTTGTTGTATGATTTCAGATTCCTTCTGTTTCCTCTGAGAGGTAATCAAACTACCTGCTTTTCCTTTTCCCCTTACTAATTTTCTGGGATTTCTTTACATATTTCTGATGGGCAACTTCTCCTTCTTGATTTCCACAGGCCATGCTGACCACCACACTGAGCCTGGAAGAGAGCAACTCGGAAGAGCAATGACTTCCTTACAGGCTCCATGGCTGAACCCGTTTGTCTGTCTGGAAGACTGAACTTGCACGGGTGCTCCCAGTGCTGACATTTTTTCTTAATGAAGAATTTATTTTGTGGACCTACACCCAGCAGTAAAAGTTTAAAATTTTTGACTTCTGAGGCAGTATTTTAGAAAATCTACTTTATCCTCACACACTGGCACTGGAAACCAAGAATGTCTGAAAGCTTTTGTATAATCTGATTAAGAGCTGAATAAGAAGAGGAAAGGGGTTAACGATTAGTGGTTTAACACCACATTTACCTAAGCTGAAAAGGTTTTTCTAAAGATCTTTTTAGAAACTTTTGTGAAGTATGTAATATGAGGGCTGGGCTGGAAGCCCAAAGTTAACACATCCACCATCCTTTCTGCCCATTCTTGTCACTTTCAATGGTTAGAATTCTTCCACACCTAAGCTCTGAGACAATCCTCCTCCATTTTCATCAGGCACAGAATTAATTCACTGGTTTTATAGCACCATCAGAAATCTGTAAGCTTTTACTCCGAGTGACTGTTGTTGGTTATCACATGCATTCTCAAGGGAGGTGACATCACTCTGAAAGAGGCAAAAATTGGTCCTTAGGGTGGGGAAATCTTAAACATTACACTGACTTACAGCCCTTTAAAGGACCACAGTACATTATTAGATATAGAACATATCTCTGATAATTTCATAGGAGACAATGAGATAAAGACAATCTTTAAAGCTCATTTCGTGCAGCAGTAATAATAATTTTTTTAAAGTTTGGGAAACACTGGGTTATAATGAAGGACTTAAAAACACATGAACACTATTCATTTTCTCATCCCACAATGCCCTTAGGAAAAAGGATGTTGCATTGTGAATCAGAAGACTTGAGTTTTAACTTTCATATCTACCACCAATGAGCAAATACTTTATTTATTCAGATATTCATTGAGTACCTTCTATGTTCCAGATATTATGCTAAACTCTGGGGGTACAAGATAAACAAGATGTAGAATTCTAATTGAGGTTATGTTTGAGAATGGAGCAGATAAGAAATAAGATCCAAATATCTATAAATAATAATTATGATAGTAATAAATACAATAGGTGGACAGGAGATGGGCCAGTCCAGATCACGCAGGGCCATGCAGGCTGTGGGACAGAGCTTGGTTTTATGCTAAGTGCTCTGTGACTTTGGGCAAATTAGTTGATGATTTCTGTCAAACGATGAGTGTGGGGTTGGTGGGGGTGGAGCAGCTGAATGTTCTAGAATGCTAAGTTGAACCTCATCTAATTGAGGGCCTGGGAGAGATGCCATAAATCTCCAGTGGGAGGAAAGTAAGGTAGCAGGTAAAGCTTAGACTGTAAGGATATCCAACCAGCCAATCCTAAAGGAAATCAGTCCTGAATATTCACTGGAAGGACTGATGCTGAGCTGAAACTCCAATACTTTGGCCACCTGATGCAAAGAACTGACTCATTGGGAAAGACCCTGATGCTGGGAAAGATTGAAGGCAGGAAGAAAAGGGGATAACAGAGGATGAGATGGTTGGAAGGCATCACCGACTCAATGAGCCTGAGTTTGAGTAAGCTCTGGGAGTTGGGTGATTGACAGGGAAGCCTGGTGTGCTGCAGTCCTTGGGGTCGAAAAGAGTTGGACACGACTGAGTGACTGAACTGAACTGAAAACTGAACTGAACTGAACTAACATCTCCAGGGGTGCTTGCTCATTACTGGGCTGGGGCAAACTCATATTTTGTCTGGAAAGGAAGGAGCAAGAAGGGCTGGGACATGCATTCCTCTGAAAGTGTAACCTGCCTTCTTCCCGTTTTCAATTTTTGAGATGCATGGAGTACTTTTTCCTCACTCTGCCAATCTCCTTCTCATGTTACACTGGAGCTGTCTAGTGAGCATAAGCATGGGATTGGAGGTCAGGGACCTTGGGCTCTGGACCCCCACCTCCAAATAACTTGTGACACAAGCCAGTCTCTTCCTGGATCTGGGCCTCCAGACCCTCATCTGGGACCATGATTAAGATTCCTTCTAGAACATAGACTCTGATTCTATTATCTTCCTCTTCGCCAGGGATGAGAAGGAGCATAAACTGTGCATGGAAGTGCACCCAAACTCTCCTAAAATAATAAAGCAATTTCCTTTGAGATGGTTGACAAGGAAAGTCAGGAGGCCCTTGCAGAAAATGATGAAACCCAGTCCCAGCTGAATATTAAGTTAGAGAGAGGTCTGCAACTGGGCCCAGGGGCAGAGAGAGGGGGAGATGCCAGGGTCGGGGGAGAGAGAAATTTTAATTGCGATTGTTTGGCCTGCTGATCCTAGGCAAATGACAAGGAGCCCCAAGCAGCCTCAAACACGGATATTTGAAAGGCAGAGACGGCTGGGGGATGGTTTGGCTTCGCCCTCCCCTCTGAGGCTGTTTGAGGAGCGGTCTGTGGCGCTGACAAGCACGGGTTTTGGAGGCCATTGAAAAGTTTTGGGCCTAAATAGGGTAGGCAGCTTGGCTTAAGTGTTGCTATGGAATACCTGGCAACCGGCAACAATAGGCCTTTTAGAGAATCCAGGGCAAACAGTGACCGTGGTAATGGGGTGGGCTTAAGGGTCTCCTTGCCCGGCTGGGCCCCTCCTCTCCTCACAGAGGCTTGGGCACTGGGCTATGTTCCGGAAATTCCCTGCACAAAGCCCCATTCAGTGGGAGGAGGGTCAATGCGTGTGCTTTTGGAGGGGGTGGCGGTGGGACTGGGGGGTGGGGAGAGGCGGGGGAGGGGGTACAGGAGAAGGAGCTTTACTGCCAAAAAAAAAAAAAAAAAAAACTCTCTCAAGTCTCTTTCTTCTCGCAAAGACTAAAAGAGGCACAGAAAGTGCTAAGTTTGTAAAAGAGGCTGAAAAGGTTCAGAAAAGTAGCATAAAAGGGCCGGGGAACGCCCCGTGAATTTTGAACAGAGAGCAGAAAAGGGACCCTAAAAAGCAATTAGTGATGCTGCTTGTAAATGGAGGCAGCGCGCTGGGGGTGGGGAGCTGAGGGCTGGAGGTAGGTGCGGAGGCTGGTGAGAGGTTGGTGGTTGGTGGGGGGGGGGGGTGGTTGTGATGGGAGCAGGTGAGGAGAAGGGGTGAGGCGTGGGATGGGTGAGGGGACCGGGAGGCCAGGGAGTCGTGGAGGGGTAGACAACGAATGGCGAGCCCTCCGCCCCAGCCAGTCGTGGCTCTAATTGCATGCCTTCAGGCTGCTCTCTGCTGGGGCTCTGCGGCTCAGACTTTGTCCCCTGGTTCTAGCCACCCCTCCAAAAGGCCGTGGAGCCTGAGACGGTGACCGGCCTCCCGCCCTTTGGTCCGTGATGACCATGAAGAAATCCTCAAGTCTCTGAGAGAGTGGCTACCCGCATTGTCTTGGCAGCGGAGTGATGGCAGGGTGCTGGGGAGCTGAGTGTCTTCCTGAGTTCCCGGGGCGGGGTGGTGGGGGTGGTGGGGTGGGTAAGGGAGGTTCATATGACAACCCGCGGAGCCCGGCAGAGCAGCCAGCAAATTAGCACTCTGCAAATCCCACGTGCCTGCACTGCCTAATATCCGTGCTCAAACACCCTACTCCACCGCTCTAAAGATAATAATTTTATATTTCCAGCAGAATGTGCACACTGACAATTATCTGTATTCCTACTGTGTCTCAGCATCAACGGATCATCAAGAGAATTATGTTCCAGTTGAAAGCAGATTTAAATAAACAGACACTAAATGGGAGCCAATAATAGATGTACCAAAATAGTCCAGGCGAGAAAGCAGCCATTTAAATACAAGGCTGTTTAGTGGAGAAGGTAAGAGGCGTCCAGACCCCAGGGTTTACAGTTCCCAGATGCAGCTCAGCCCCCAGATTCTTTCCAATGATCTCTAGGGTTCCGACCAGAGCGCTATCCTAAGTTGCTTCTTCCCCCTCCCTCCCTCCCTCTTTTATTCTTTTCTTCCCCCTCTCTCCTGTCCTTCCTCCTTCCCTTCCTCCCTCCTTCTTTCCCTTTCACTCCCTTCTTTACTTCAACAAACATTCATCATTCATTATCAACTAGCTGCCTTTGGGCACCTTTATAAAATTATTAAGCACCACCCTTCTTGATTTCTGTGACCCTCTGCTCCAGACTCAAATTGGATCTTGTTGCCCCTGTATGGGGCAGGGGAGGAAGTTGTTAGCTCCCCAAGGAGAAAATCAAGCTGTTGTTTCCATAAGAAGGGAGAATGGAATGCTGAAAAGGCAAAATAATGAAAATCCAGTATATATTTATTCAGCCATCACGTATTTATTAGAGGTTATTCTGTGTGCCAAGCACTGTTCTAGGTCCTGGGAATTCAAAGATCAAACTGTACGTCTCTCTCCTCAAAGAGCTTCCAGCCTTGCAAAGGAAAGATAACCAGGCAGCTGGATGTGGGTGGGTGGGTCGCAGTTACATTGAGAGCACCAGAGAGGCGAAGGAGACTTCAAGAGGAGCCAGCTGTGACTTGAAGGCTGAGAAAGAGAGAACATTTTACTGAGCAGAAACCTAGCCAGGGACACTCCTAGCAGAGAGAAAAGGTTGTGCAAGGGCAGAGAAACAAGAGAAGAGTTGGTGTGTTCAGGAGCTTGCAAGTCCTTCAGCAAGAGTAGCTTCAGGATCCAGGAGTCTGACAGAGAAGGCAGTCAAGAGGGCTGGGGTGGGGAGGTGTGCGAGAAGTAACTGGTGACAACATAAGGGCTTTGCTGGCTATGTCTGCTCTCAAGGTTGGGGTGATGAGCAGAAACCTCATTTCTGCTGGCCTCTTGTTTCCCTTCATGGGGACTTCTATTAGCATTGCTCTCCTGGCTTCTCTGTCTCTTCCCTCACTCCTGTCCAGGCCCAGGGAGTTGGGCTTCATTTCTCTTCTGTCCTGTATAAAGCAGCCCCTTTGATGTATTCCCAGCCACCTGTAATAGAAGTCTGTCCTTACACAGAGAGACCTAACTGTGGGTGTTCAGCTGTTAGGCAATCTAATTCTGGGGTATAGGGTTAGGGAGCTATTGTTTCCCCAAACCTAAGCCTGGTTTTGACTGTATTTTCATTAATAAAACTGCCGTTTTGATCTCTGTACCTTTTTTACTCCTTTCAAGTGATTATTTCTGTTTAAACCCTTGAAATGTCAAGGCAAACTATAGAGGTTAGGAAGGGGACCATTGGAGGAGGGTAAGCATGGGGAGAAATGGCATGAGGAGGCTTTTGTGTTAAAAGTGTCACTTTGAGAGCAGTCCTCCTGGGTTCTCTTATCCCCCTACTGTCCACCTGGGGGCCCCTTCCTAGTAAAGTCTCTTTCTTTGGGAATAAAAATGTCACTTTGGCAGTTAGGCAGAGGATGGTTTGGAGAGGATAAGGAGATTTAGAAGGAAAGAGATGGTAAAGATTGTTTTTTTAAAAAAAACTGAACTACAAATGTATTTATATATTTAATAACTATATTTTCCAGAGATCAAACTGGGTCTTCTGAATTGCGGGCAGATTCTTTACCATCTGAGCCACCAAGGAAGCCCTAGTCACTCTGTCATGTCTGACTCTTTGCTACCCCATGTACTGTAACCCACCAGGTTCCTCTGTCCATGGGATTCTTCAGGCATGAGATGTATATGTTGCAATACAAGAGACGCAAGAGTCACAGGTTTGATCCCTTGGTTGGGAAGATCCCCTGGAGTAGGAAATGGAAACTTGCTTCAGTATTCTTGCCTGGAAAATTCCATGGACAGAGAAGCCTGGTGGGCTACAGTCCACGGGGTGGCAAAGAGTCAGACATGACTAACCATGAACACACATACTCAAGTAATCAACCATATCCCAATACAAAATAGAAGTTAAAAAAAGACACAAATATATTGTTTCATGTTTTATTTTAGTGAAAATGCTTAAAATTACAAAACATGATGCTTAGTTTTAAATTTGTAATGGAATTCAATATTAGAGAAAATATAGCTAAAATGAAAAGCTCAACATCTTGAATTAGGTTCTATATGACATAAGGGTTGTTTGTACACATAGAAGAGACGATAAATGTGATATACATGATATTGATATTTGTAAATTCACTTAGATAGACAAGAGATGAAGATGTTAACTAGGAAAACAGAGGAAGTGGACAATTTGAGTGGAGATAGAGAAGGGATGTGGAGGGAGAGATAGTCTGAAGATAGAATTAATAGTTGGGGGCTGATTAGATGTGAGGGTAAGGAAGAATCTGGGTTTCTGGTTAGTCAATGGGATTCTCATTTGCTGGGATAAAGAATGGAGATGAAGTGCAAGGGACAGAGAGCATAATAATGAGCTTATTTTGTGACATACTGACCCCAGGACACAGAGCAGTCCATTAGGGAGTTAGATATACAGGTCCACAGCTCTAAAAAACAATAATCTGGTTGGATTTAGAAATGCATCTAGAAATAATTATTGAAGCACAGGAATAAGAAAATTTGCTAACAGAAAGAGTATGGAATGAGGCAAAGAGAAGTGTGTGGAGGCAAACCAATGTTTAAGGCAAGTTTGACAAAAGCATATTGAGTTCCACCTGAGAATTAAGGGGGACTATTATTTATATCTCCTGTTATTGGCATCTGATATTACTTGAGAATTTAAGCTATCACATAACCTTCCACAAAGCCCCCCAAACCACTTCTTTTTGTTTACTAAGGATTCAAGCTGCTAGGTATTCATCATTGTAACCATCTATCTGTATATCTCACACATAGGTAGCATATATAAAAGCTAATATTTTCTGAACATTATGATGTATCATCTTTGATACTTTGCTAAACTCTTTACGCACATTTACACTAGGCAGGTATGGTCAGCTTTGTTTTGAAAATCAGGAAACTGAGGCTCAGAGCAGTCTGACAGTTCAAACTTTGAAAGCAGAACTGTCCAACTACAAAGCTCATGCTCTGACCATAGGTCACGTGGCTTATCTTTATCAAAGAAGATGCCATATGAGTTGAAGTCCTTAGGAATTTACTACCTGGTCACCTTCCTCAAGAAGAAGGCTAACACTAAACGTAAAATTAGCTTGAATCCTGCAACTTGTTTACTGAACAATGTTAAGTGCTGTGAAACTCAGCTTTCCCCATTGGTAGTAGGAATGTGTAATACTTTCTTCACAGGTACACTTCTGCCTTCTACCCTGCGGGAAGCCATATTATAGAAAGCTCAGTGACTAAGATAGATGCCCACATTGCAGAAATGTTTCTTTTCCCTCTAACTTTAACAGAAAAAAAAATCCTAAACACAACAAACTAAGCTCTAAAATGTGCCGAAAATAGGAAAAACGTCAAGAAAACATCAACAATATAGAACATTTATTTAAATATCATAATAAGAGAAGTAGCATAATTGTGAAAAGGCTCTTGTTTATAAATATTAGAAAGAAAAATCTAACAAAGAAAATTATGTGACAATACTTAAGTTTGGTATGGGAGTTAAATAATTGTCCTTGTTAGAAAACTATAATTGAGATCAAGAAGATTAGACTTATTAGTTCCTATTTAGTATTTTTTCCTGTTTGTATTTACTATTACTTTGTAGCTGTACATTCTTGTAACTTAAAGGTCTCTGTCAGAATAAGTAATCTGCTTCCTTAATTTATCTGCCTAGGAGTACTTAAAGTCAAAGAAAATGAGACTAAATTATCTGGATTCAGAATTTTTTTAAGAATCATTCTGTTTTTATGGGAAAATGTCTCATCCTTCTTGTAATAAAAGTAATAAAAAGTATCCATGTTTTTAATAATTGGATTTTCAGGACCACAGACAGCTCTATTATTTTCATCAAATATTTCATGCTCAAGGGTAAAATTACACATGCATTCTACTTATACATTCTTTATTTTTAGATTATATTTTTACTCCAAAAAAGCAGACTTGTTTGGGAATGCTAGGTTTTTAGTTAATTTTTTTCACTTACAAGTGGACAGAATCATTTTGGATATTCCATTCTCAATTTTAATTGCTCACTTGATGTTACTTAATACTAAGTGATACTAAGTTTACCAAGATCTATGTTTTTCTCACATTCTTCCCTCAAAATATCCTTGATACTTTAAGGCAAAGTTTTCTCTAACTGATGTTGAATGTGCACTTAAAAGGGAGACAGGGAAAATCAGATTAGGATTACCTTTCCCTTCAAGTTTCATGTAAAGTAATGGAGATTAAAGGTGGATAAATGCTACTTAAACTCACTTCTGTACTGGAGTTTCTCCATGAGTGTAAAGGGGTGTGTGTGTGTGTGTGTGTGTGTGTGTGTGTGTGTGTGTGTATGTGTGTGCGCAGAACTCTTGGATGGAGAATTCAAGATGGGATTAAGAAGCAAAGAAAAATGTGACCAAAGAAAGTCAAAAGGCAGTTGGAAGCAGTTAGGAATAATGAACAGTATCATTTAATTCAAACTCTTTAAGTTGCTATGAAAGAAACCCAAATCAAATCCAAATAAAAGAGAAATTGTTGGATATATATGGAAAAGTAGAGGAGTATGCAATTTCAGGAACCCTTCTATCCAAGTGCTCATATTATATATTGTCAGAATTCTTTTACTCCCATCTCTCTTATTGGCTTTTCTCGGCATTGGTCCATTCTCAGGGAGGTTATTACCTCATGCTAGCAAGGTGAACATCACTAGTTATGGGCCTACATTCCACCAGCATAGCAACTCCTGAAAAAGATTTTAGCAAAGAACCTGGCCTGTTTTCACTGACCAGTCATTGTGGTCAGGGGATGGAATACACTGATTGATTAAGCCTGGGTCATTGCTAACTCCTGGAGCTACAGACTGAATCAGATCCAGAAGAACCACATGAACTAAGAGCAGAAGGAAAGAAGGTCCCCAAAAGAACCATAGGGGGAATGTATGATAGGCAGGCAAGAACAATAGAGGCCGTATATTCATTTGACAGTGCTGTCATAACCAAGTACCACAAGCTGGGTGGTTTAAACATCAGAAATGTCTCAGTTCTGGAGGCTGGGAGTCTAAAATCAAAGTGTCAGCAGGGTCACTTCCTTCTGAGGGCCGTGAGAGGAGAAGCTGTTCCAGATCCCTCTCCTTGGCTTGTAGATGGCTGTCTTCATGTTCACCTGTGTTTCTGCTGTGTCTAGATTTCTTCTTCTTATAACAACACCATATTGGATTAGAACACACTCTAATGACTTTATTTTATCTTGATTACCTCTCTAATGATCCTGTCTCCAATGGTCACATGCTGAGGTACTGGGAGTTAGGACTTCACTATACCTCTTCTGAGGGGAACACAATTCAATACGTAACATGCCTCTGTACAAGATGTACTTTATTTCCTGGTCTAAATAGTCTCTGCTCTTAATTATTCATGTGACTGAGTCATGTCTTAGCTGGAGCATGCAGAATCTTTGTTGTGTCATTCATGTGGGCTCTTTTGCCGTGGCTCATGGGCTTCCTAGCTGTGGTGAGTGGGCTGGGTTGCTCCACAACATGAGGAATCTTAGTTCCCAAAGTGAAAGTGAAGTCACTCAGTTGTGTCCGACTCTTTTCGACCCCATGAACTGTAGCCTGCACAAGGCTTCTCTGTCCATGGGATTTTCCAGGCAAGAGTACCGGAGTGGGTCACCATTTCCTTCTTCAGGGAATCTTTCAGACCCAGGGATCGAACCCGGGTCTCCCACATTGCAGGCAGATGCTTTACTCTCTGAGCCACCAGGGAAGCTTAGTTCCCAATCAGGGATCAAACCCAAGTACCCTGTATCACAAGGTGGATTCTTAACTACTGGACCACCAGGAAAGTCCGTTTCTGCTCTTTTGATTTAACCCTTTGTTATAGGAAATGCCTTTCACCTAGAAAGCCACGATGTATTCTGAGTACATTGTGTGTGTGTATGATGTATACTGAGGGTATTATATGTGTGTATGAGTGAGAGGAGATGTGTGGGGTCAGGTAACTTATTTCTTGTTTTGACTTGCTGTATCACAGGAGTTACATCCAGACCTGATGGAGAGGACTGCATATGACCCAGCAGTTAGGACTTGGAGCTGGATGTGGCAGGCGGCTGAGGCTTTGGGTTGCCGTGTGGAGGGGCATGCGTATGTTCTGTATTGGCAAGACCTTTGCTGATTGTTGTGTAAAGTTGTTACATTTACCTGCCCAGCATCTTTTTTTTTTTTTTTTTTACTGCTGAAATGTCTCCTACTGATGTGATCGTTGATTAGCTTGTCCTGTATTCCCCATTGCAGAGGTGTACTCGTCATCCAGGCTGCCCATCAGAATACATCGTCAGCAGAGACCCAGTGGCTGGTTCATGGTCAAACACCTTTCCCAAATAAGGCCAATCATGTCTGTATTTAGGAGTTTACATGAATATGGTGAGGGGGGATTGGTTTCTTTTGTAATGTCCTGTGTTAAGAAAAACCTAGCATGGAGTTGGGGAGAGCCATCTTTACTGTAAAATAAAATGAACATAGCAAGAGCAAAGCCCAAACAGTGGCAGACAGAGGTGATAGATCCAGTGAGACAGAGTCCTCTGTTATTTAATTCCCTGGATGCAGTCATGTCTGAAATTAATGTCACCCTTTGGACTTTCCAGTTAGGATGACCAAATAAATTCCCTCTTTTCCTTGACTAGCTCAGGTGCGGTTTTGTGACTAGCAATGGAGTGCATCTTCTACTGCCTTAGTGCTGGAGTTGGGACTTGAAACCAGGTCTTCTCATCCCAATTTAGGGCTATTTTCTTCATCCCATGATAGTTTGTGACATAGTTTTCACTTAAAATTGATAAAATACAAACTGTGAAATGTGACAAAGATACTAGCCAGGTATCAGACCAATATTTGCAAAGAAACAAGAACAGCTGTCTTCTAAAGAGGTAGAACTGTATGGCCCTGGGGAATTGGTGGAAAGCCTTACCTGGAAAACCCCATGGATGGAGGAGCCTGATGGGCTGCAGTCCATGGGGTCGCTAAGAGTCGGACACGACTGAGTGACTTCACTTTCACTTTTCCCTTTCATACATTGGAGAAGGAAATGGCAACCCACTCCAGTGTTCTTGCCTGGAGAATCCCAGGGACGGGGAAGCCTGGTGGGCTGCCGTCTATGGGATCACACAGAGTCGGACACGACTGAAGTGACTTAGCAGCAGCAGCAGCAGCTAACTATAGAGATGGTACTAGAATACTCAGGTACCAGCACATTAAGGCACCAGCTTCCTGCTGAGCCCCATGGATACATGTGATCAAAATCTTATAATCATATTAGCAGACTGGCATCAAATAGCCAAGAGGCATGGAGTCAGAGGAGCCATGAGCCTGACTTGAGATTGATACAATAGCAAAAATTAAGATTCTATACCCTAGCTGTCTAAGTTCAGTGGCAATGTCTTCATTTGCCAGCTATTCAAATTTGGGCAAATTGATTAACCTTTCTGAAACTCGGTTTCTTTGTACATAAAATAGTCCTTTCCTCACTGGGTTGTAGTAAAGATCAAAAGGGCTCCATGGTGCCTCAGATGGTAAATAATTTGCCTGCAATGCAGGAGACATAGGTTTGATCCCTGGGTTGGGAAGATCCCCTGGAGTAGGAAATGGCAACCCATTCCTCTATTTTTGCCTAGGAAATCCCTTGGACAGAGGAGCCTGGTGGGCTGCAGTCCATGGGGTTGCAAAGAGTTGGACACGACTGAGTGACTAAGCATGCACAAATATTAAAAAGATTTATTAGTATTTCACTAATACTATCAGATCAGATCAGTCGCTCAGTCGTGTCCGACTCTTTGCGACCCCATGAACCGCAGCACGCCAGGCCTCCCTGTCCATCACCAGCTCCCGGAGGTCACCCAGACTCGCATCCATCGAGTCAGTGGTGCCATCCAGCCATCTCATCCTCTGTCGTCCCTTTCCCCTCCTGCCCTCAATCCCTCCCAGCATCAGAGTCTTCTCCAATGAGTCAACTCTTTGCATGAGGTGGCCAAAATACTGGAGTTTCAGCTTTAGCATCATTCCTTCTAAAGAAATTCCAGGATTGATCTCCTTCAGAATGGACTGGTTGGATCTTCTTGCAGTCCAAGGGACTCTCAAGAGTCTTCTCCAACACCACAGTTCAAAAGCATCAATTCTTCGGCGCTCAGCCTTCTTCACAGTCCAGCTCTCACATCCATACATGACCACAGGAAAGACCATAGCCTTGACTAGGCAAACTTTTGTTGGCAAAGTAATGTCTCTGCTTTTGAATATGCTATCTAGGTTGGTCATAACTTTCCTTCCAAGGAGTAAGCGTCTTTTAATTTCTTGGCTGCAGTCACCATCTGCAGTGATTTTGGAGCCCAGAAAAACAAAGTCTGACACTGTTTCCACTGTTTCCCCATCTATTTCCCATGCAGTGATGGGACCAGATGCCATGATCTTCGTTTTCTGAATGTTGAGCTTTAAGCCAACCTTTTCACTCTCCACTTTCACTTTCATCAAGAGGCTTTTTAGCCCCTCTTCACTTTCTGCCATAAGAGTGGTGTCATCTGCATATCTGAGGTTATTGATATTTCTCCCGCCAATCTTGATTCCAACTTGTGTTTCTTCCAGTCCAGCATTTCTCATGATGTACTCTGCATATAAGTTAAATAAACATGGTGACAATATGCAGCCTTGACATACTCCTTTTCCTATTTGGAACCAGTCTGTTGTTCCATGACCAGTTCTAACTGTTGCTTCCTGACCTGCATACAGATTTCTCAAGAGGCAGATCAGGTGGTCTGGTATTCCCATCTCTTTCAGAATTTTCCATAGTTTATTGTGATCCACACAGTCAAAGGCTTTGGCATAGTCAATAAAGCAGAAATAGATGTTTTTCTGGAACTCTCTTGCTTTTTCCATGATCCAGCGGATGTTGGCAATTTGATCTGTGGTTCCTCTGCCTTTTCTAAAACCAGCTTGAACATCAGGAAGTTCACGGTTCACATATTGCTGAAGCCTGGCTTGGAGCATTATAGTATTAGTATAGCACTTAGTTCAGGTTTTGACACATAGTAAAAGCTCAATTTGTATTTATTTTTGTTACGAGTAGGATCTTTATTTGCTATTAGCTATAATAAACAATTGGATATGCCAACTGGAGTTCCAGGAACCTCATTAGAGAGGAAGAACTACTGAAGCCCAAGGTGGATGACAGTGGCCAGGTATGTCAGTCCTGCAGGTCTATGAAGGGAGAAAGGGGATGAAGGAGGATTGGAGCAAAGTCAGAGCAAAGAGGAGCTCTGACTAGGCAGAGTCCTGGCTAGGAGCAGCGTGGGGAGAGAGTAGCCTCCCTGAGAATGCTGCTGCATGGCATCTGGGGAGCAGATAGGGTCATCAACCAGCCCTCCTCAGGAGGTTCTCTCTTAAAGGAGGATGTGAGCAAGTCACTCCCCTGACTGCCTGCCACTCCTGGGAGCATTTTTCTGGGAGGGTTACCTCCCTCTCGGTGTCCCCAAGACACTTAGCAACCAAGGCAGACAGGCAGCAACAGGGGTACAGCCAGCCCTATTTCTTTCTGACCATTTTTTAATCATCTTCCTGGTGGAAGCCAATAGCAATCATTCCTTGCCTGTTTTAATTTAATTTAATAATATTATAATTATTATTATTGTTGCCATTTCCCTCCTAACTGTTTTTTCTTCCTCCATTTGGACACTTGCTCATCTATTCTCAGCACAGACCTAGAGCCTTCTTTATGACATGTCAGATAATGGTGTCCTTTAATCAAAACACTCAAATAGTGTCCATTTAACTCTGAAAACTCCTCAAGCTGGCCTAAGCCTGGCTCTGTTTGATCTTTCATTACCCTAGGATCTCCAGTCTTACTCCTTTACCCCTGCCTGCCCAGCTCCAGCCACCTTCGCTTCTGCCCTATTCCTTGGTCAAGCCAGGCAAACACTGAGCTGGGGACCACTGCTTCTTTCTCCATCTGAAACACAGATTTACTCTCTCACCTCCCTCTGAACCTTTCTGAAATGCCACCTTTCAGGGAAGCCTCCCCAGATGACCTGGTCTAAAATCTCAACTTTGCTGTCTCCTGAAAATTCTTTCCAGCTTCTCCATAGCACTTAACAACCATCAAACATGCAGTATCTTTTCACTTATTTTGTGTATTGTCTATTTTTCCTACTAGAATGCAAGCTCTATAGGGACAGGGATTGGGGGTCTATTTTGTCCACTGCTGTGATTTTTGTTGAACAAACAAATTTTGTGAAAAGCATCAGAAGCAAAAGCAAAAGCGAAAAAGCGAAAGTGAAGTCGCTCAGTTGTGTCCGACTCTTTGAGACCCCATGGACTGTAACCCACCAGGCTCCTCTGTCCATGGAATTTTCCAGGCAAGAATACTGGAATGGGTTGCCTTTTCCTTCTCCAGAAGCAAAGGAGGTATAATAAAAACCCGGGTCTCTTCTGGTAAATGGAAAAAGCACAGAATTTAGAGTCAGTGAGGCTAGTCTGGGTCTAGTTTCATCCCTTAACTAATTGTCAGACTTTGAAAAAGTCACTTATCCTTTATGAGCACCAGTTTCCACATCTGCAGGTTGGTGATAACAATATATATCTCCTTAATTGAGAAAGCTAATGACTATAGGAGAACAGACAGCACAGGTGTTTTTCTTGTTGTTTCTATGGCCTGAAAGACAGTGGAAGTGTAGTGGCTGGCATGCTATGGCATATGTGCATGCTCAGTCACTCAGTCAAGTCTGACTCTTTGAGATCCCCTGGACTATAGCCCATGAGGCTCCTTTGTCCATGGGATTTCCCAGGCAAGAATACTGGAATGGGTTTCTATTTCCTACTCCAGGGGATCTTCCTAACCCAGGGATCAAATGTGCATCTCCTGCATTGCAGGTGGATTCTTTGCCACTGAGATACCAGGGAAGTACATGCTAAGGCATGGAAGTCATTTATAGTTCCTTCAGTGACATATAGGGCTTCTCTGGTGGCTCAAATGGTCAAGAATCTGCTTACAATGCAAGAAACCTGGGTTCAGTTCCTGCATTGGGAAGATCCCCTGAAGAAGAGAATGGCAACCCACTCCAGTATTCTTGCCTGGAGAATCCCATGGACAGAGGAGCCTGGCAGACTACAGTCCATGGGGTCACATAGAGTCGGACACAATTGAGCAACTAACACTTTCACTTTCCGGTGACATGTGACATTTTGGGTTGGCTATTATTAATCAAAGGCTGGGTCTTTGTTCCAGCCCTAAGCTCTTTTACTCTGTCCCCTTAAGCAAGGATCTGGGCCTCAGTTTATTTGTAAAAAGAGGTGATGAAATTTACCACACCTAGCTTGGAGTTTGGAGGAATGAGGATCAATCAAATGAAATAATTTGTGAAATCCCTTTGAAAACGGGAAACATCTATACGGACACAAATGATTCACCATGGTTGGTGACAAGGTTTCGTGTGTCTGATTCTAGAATTCCCAGCTGGAGTGAAAAAGGAATCTGAGAAGAGGACTTTTCACTAATAACATTTCCATATTTTCATCTCTCTGCCAACACAACACCATCTCCAACTCAACCATACAACAAACTCTCCTTTGGTATTTGCTGGTTGTTTGAAAAGCACAGACTTCATCCGACGTTTGTATTTGTATTTTTTTCAACCTTTAGAAAATCTGTTAGACCTGACCTAATTTGAGGGGGCCTATGTATTCATGGCTGGGCTACTCTCTGATAGTCTTAAGTGGACTATATTATGAAGAAATAGTCAGGATCGAGGAAATCTTGCTTGAAGTAATGCTATCTTGAGTTAGGTTTTCACATTAGTCAGTGAATTCACACATAGTTATAAAAAATAATGGACTTTTCCACTCCTTTATTTAAAAGCTATACAGTTTTATGGCTCTAATTAACTTCTGGGTGCTTATACTTTGGTTTGTAAAAAGGCTATCCTTCTTGCCATCACAGCTTGCTGTCCCAAATGGACATAAATGGGGCACGGTCATGTATACATTAAAAAAAGATGACCTACATACATGATGTTACAGTAGGGTATTAAAACTACAATTTCAGCCATTTCTCCTAATTAAGGCTAACTCATCTGTGATTTCAGCCTCCCATTTGAAATAAAAGTCTGACGGTAATTGGAGCACAGAGCTATTCACCACTGTACTTCAATCTGAAAATAATTGTCTTTGTTCAATTAGGAATCTGCATTTTCATGCCAGTCTTCACAGATTATCTTGAATGGAGAATGCACTCTGATTAAGAGCTATCCTTCTTGGAATGAAAAAAAGCAGCCTGAAGTCCTCATCTTCTTGATGGGTTTAACATTTTTTTCTCCTAGCACACTGAGAATGATATCATACAATGATTTTCTAGATGGATTTAATATAACAAAAACCTCCTAGGGAATTCATATATAGTTTTTATTTTTTTAATTTCAAGAACTCTGAGAGATGATTCTCTAGAGTTGGGCTTGAAAAGGTATTAATTTGTCTGAAAAGTGAAAAAGTGAAAGTGAAGTTGCTCAGTCATGTCCTTCTCTTTGCAACCCCATGGACTGTAGCCTGCCAGGTTCCTCTGTCCATGGGATTTCCCAGGCAAGAATACTGGAATGAGTTGCCATTTCATTCTCCAGGGGATCTTCCCAAGCCAGGGATCTAACTCAGGTCTCCCGCATTGCAGGCAGACTCTACCATCTGAGCCATCAGGGAATCCCTAATTTGTCTGAGGCCTTCAGTTAATTTGTCATATTATAATAATAAGATTTCCTATGAAATAAAATCTGACCACTGTCTATTTTTTTCATTTATGGAACTACCCACTCTCTTATGTGCTTTTAAAATACAGACTAATATATAACTCATAAAAAAAAAAAAACTTGAGAATCCTTAATTATATTATGCCCATTTAATAGATGAGAACAATAAAGGTCAGAGAGTTTATGTGACTCCCCCTACTCCCCCCACCAACAATGTCACTCAGTAACTTATTGGTAAAACCAAGAGTCAACTGTAGGTCTGGCTGGCTTTAAAACCTCTAGCACTTTTTTCTTATTAAGTTAATACAGCTAAGGGAAAATAGTAAGAAGCATTCCTGTTAAAAATAATAAGCTTCATATACAAGCAACTCCTGCAGCTCAATTCCAGAAAAATAAACAACCCAATCAAAAAATGGGCCAAAGAATCGAATAGACATTTCTCCAAAGAAGACATACAGATGGCTAACACACACATGAAAAGATGCTCAACATCACTCATTATTGGAGAAATGCAAATCAAAACCACAATGAAGTACCATTTTACGCCAGTCAGAATGGCTGCGATCCAAAAGTCTACAAGCAATAAATGCTGGAAAGGGTGTGGAGAAAAGGGAACCCTCTTATACTGTTGGTGGGAATGCAAACTAGTACAGCCACTATGGAGAACAGTGTGGAGATTCCTTAAGAAACTGGAAATAGAACTGCCATACAACCCAGCAATCCCACTGCTGGGCATACACACCGAGGAAACCAGAATTGAAAGAGACACGTGTACCCCAATATTCATCGCAGCACTGTTTATAATAGCCAGGACATGGAAGCAACCTAGATGTCCATCAGCAGTCGAATGGATAAGAAAGCTGTGGTACATATACACAATGGAGTATTACTCAGCCATTAAAAATAATACATTTGAATCAGTTCTAATGAGGTGGATGAAACTGGAGCCTATTATACAGAGTGAAGTAAGCCAGAAAGAAAAACACCAATACAGTATACTAATGCATATGTATGGAATTTAGAAAGATGGTAACAATAACCCTGTATGCGAGACAGCAAAAGAGACAAAGATGTATAGAACAGTCTTTTGAACTCTGTGGGAGAGGGAGAGGGGATGATTTGGGAGAATGGCACTGAAACATGTATAATATCATATAATAAATGAATCGCCAGTCCAAGTTTGATGCAGGATACAGGATGCTTGGGGCTGGTGCACTGGGATGACCCAGAGGGATGGTATGGGGAGAGAGGTGGGAGGGGGGTTCAGGATGGGGAACACGTTTACACCCGTGGCAGATTCTCTGGTCCCATCACTACATGGGAAATAGATGGAGAAACAGTGGAAACAGTGGGCTCCAAAATCACTGCAGATGGTGACTGCAGCCATGAAATTAAAAGACACTTACTCCTTGGAAGGAAAGTTATGACCAACCTAGATAGCATATTCAAAAGCAGAGACATTACTTTGCCAACAAAGGTTCGCCTAGTCAAGGCTATGGTCTTTCCTGTGGTCATGTATGGATGTGAGAGCTGGACTGTGAAGAAGGCTGAGCACCGAAGTATTGATGCTTTTGAACTGTGGTGTTGGAGAAGACTCTTGAGAGTCCCCTGGACTGCAAGGAGATCCAACCAGTCCATTCTGAAGGAGATCAGCCCTGGGATTTCTTTGGAAGGAATGATGCTCAAGCTGAAACTCCAGTATTTTGGCCACCTCATGTGAAGAGTTGACTCATTGGAGAAGACTCTGATGCTGGGAGGGATTGGGGGCAGGAGGAGAAGGGGACGACAGAGGATGAGATGGCTGGATGGCATTGCTGACTCGATGAATGTGAGTCTGAGTGACCTCCGGGAGTTGGTGATGGACAGGGAGGCCTGGCGTGCTGCAGTTCATGGGGTCGCAAAGAGTCGGACACGACTGAGCGACTGATCTGATCTGATCTGATGGCAAAACCAATACAATATTGTAAAGTAATTAGCCTCTAATTAAAATAAATACATTTAAATTAATAAGCTTCTATCTGCCTTGCAATGCAAAGGACACTGATTCCATCCCTGGTTCGGGAAGATCCAACATGCCATGGAGCTATTAAATCCATGTGCCACAACTACTGGCCCAGCGCACCAGAGCCAGTGAGACACAACTGCTGAGCCTACGAGCTGCAACTACTGAAGCCTGCGGGCCTAGAGCCCACGCTCCGCAGCAAGAGAAGCCACTGCAACGGGAGGCCTGCACACTGCAACTAGAGAAAGCTCACATACAGCCACTGTCAAATAAATAAACAAATAAGTCCTTTTAAAAAATGGTAGGATTCTGATAGCTAGAACTATGAAAACACCAACCCAGCAGATGTCTTTGCTATACATCATCCTGCTCCAATAATTTCGAAAGCACCTATATCCAGCCATTCTGGATGAAAATAAAAGACCCACAATTATGAAACCATTTTAGCACAATGACAACTTTAAAAATAAAGTGAGCTACTATCCATATCATGATCTAATTTAATCCTTTCTCCAAGATGGATTTCTTTACAAACTAGACCATGTCTTTTCTGTTTTTGGATCCCTTCAACCAAACATACTTATTAAATGAGAAAATGGGTGAATCGTCTTTCCTCCCTCTCTCTATCTCCCTCTCTCTCATTTTTTTTTTTTTTTAAACAGGGGAAAGCACGAACTCAGTCCCCCACTACCACAAATTATGCAGTTGAGTTTTCCACCTTTGGGGACATTGCAGGGTTTAGCACCTCCAGAGTGCAATGAATAAGCTTTGTCCTGGGAAAACCACCTTTGTGATCATGGTATCTTTCCTGCCAGGTAAGTACTGAATCACTCTCTTGATAATTCCAAGAGGAGGGCAGGATATATGGAATCCATATATTATGAATATATTGTGTGTGTGTGTTTAACATATGCAAACAAGTAAAAACCCCCTGTGTAAGTATATGATGTAGAACTCTGGCCAAACCTTTCATTATCCCCTTTGGAAACATTATACAGGTATTGTAAATCTCCACCTTTGAAGCAAAGTAATTCCTTTTCTTTAATAATACTCTGGTAAACGTACCCAGGAGTGTTACCCATTCTTCTCTGTCTTTGACCATGCCGTTTCATAATGATGAGGAGAAGAAAAGACTTATTTAAGCACCTGGATGGAAAGTGATAGCTAAGCCAACTTTTCTTTTTGAAAATATAGCATTAGTATTTGAGTGTGTGTATGTCAAACAGGACTGATATGCACAGAGGGTGGGGGCCATCACTTGTACATTTCATGCTGAATCTGATTCTGACTTTGGACTGTTTGGGGCTATGGGTTGGTGGGAGGGATGTAGCATGTTCTGTGTTTATCAGTCAGCTCCACAGGCTATGGCAGGTGTGGAGATTACTTTCCAATAACGCCTGGAAGCAATATTCCTCCACCTTCATAGGAACTTGCCATCTGGCTCTGAGGGCCAGAGATAATTCAGTTTCTAAATGAGCTCAGCTTTAGGTCCTCCAGAGCAAAAACTGATAAATGAGTGAGATTACCCTGTTTTATGGCAGTGTCAATAACACACCAGCATTGGCCCCTCAGATGCCTTCAGAAAAGAAAGTGAAGCTTTTATTGAATTAACCTATCTCAAACCAAAGCACATTACTTAAGGGCTTAGGGGAGGGAGTTGCCAAACTTTATACATATACATAGAAAATACATTTGCATAGTATGTAGATCTTTTGTATGCAATCCTTGGTCTCATCAAGTGAAATGCCAGAGTCAGTTTTGGCCTTGTACACTCTAAAATGAATAAGTTTACCCATTAAAATTTTCTTCCCAGAAAAAATGGTGGCTAAAGCTGAAAATTTACTAAGCTGCCTAGATTATAAACTCTTTGGCTGTAGAAAACATAGGTATACCCATCAAGTGAAGAGAAGATATAAAACTGTGACGTGAACAATTTAGACCAAAAGACAAACCTTGGAGAAAAAGAGATCTTTTCCTTTCTGCTCTAATTATCTGAACCAGCTGTCAAAATTGATCAAATTGATCAGATAATACCTTAAATCTCCATTTGGATTTGTCCCTGTGGCCATTACCATCTTGGGATGGTTGCTTTGTATAAACAGCATCAGGTTGAAGAAAATTATGATTTGATGAGAAAAATTGGAGATGCTTGGAATGCATAGCATCCAGCATGGCCCTATTTCCCAGGGTCCCCTGAGATTATGTGTAGCAATGACAAGATGACATAATTAAATTAAGTGGCATGGCAAAATGTAAGAAAGTAAGCCCACAGGGCTCCCTTGGGACAATAACAACGCGAACAGTTTTTTAAGATGTCTTATTAAAAAGAGGTTCAATAAACTGGAATTATCTCAGCTTGGGAAAATAAAATATAGTTCTCTTGGGAAAACAGAATTTTCTTCTCTGAAGGAAGCATGGAGAGAAGAAACGTTCTTTGGGAGAGTAAAGAGTATGTGAAGTGAAAAGTCGCTCAGTCGTGTCTGACTCTTTGCGACTCCATGGACTATAGGCTAGGCTAAGTCACTTCAGTCGTGTCCGACTCTGTGCGACCCCATAGATGGCAGCCCACCAGGCTCCCCCGTCCCTGGGATTTTCCAGGCAAGAATACTGGAGTGGGTTGCCATTTCCTTCTCCAATGCATGAAAGTGAAAAGTGAAAGTGAAGTCGCTCAGTCGTGTCCGACCCTCAGCGACCCCATGGACTGCAGCCTTCCAGGCTCCTCCATCCATGGGATTCTCCAGGCAAGAGTACTGGAGTGGGGTGCCATTGCCTTCCCCTCCATGGACTATACAGTCCATGGAATTCTCCAGGCCAGAATACTAGAGTGTGTAGCGGTTCCCTTCTCCAGGGGATCTTCCCAACCCAGGGATCGAACCCAGGTCTCTCCCGTATTGCAGATGGATTCTTTACCAGCTGAGTTACCAGGGAAGCCCAAAATGTATGTATCTCTCAGCAATTTTTATATATATATATATAAAATAATATATATAATAATATATGTGTAATAATATATATATATTCATACAGTATTTGATACATGGAAAATGAAGTAGAAATGGTCAACATATTTTGGGAGTGCTTTTCCCTATAGAAGTCTCTTTTCTATCACTCTCTTTCCCAGCGGGCAAAACTAAGTGACCATGCATGCGCCATATCATGCCCTCTGATTGGATCAGCATGGACACCTGCGTTGGTGTCAGGAAGTCTATTGGGCAGCTTACAGCCAATCAAATTCTCGCTCTTGAGAGAATGACCAGCACACCAAGTCGGAACACTGTCAGCTCTGACCAAAACTAGATGCAAACCAATTTGAATAAGGAAGAGAAGTGATGAGTGAGATAGAAATAAGAGGAAGAAATCTCCAAAGAGAAATGAATGAGACACATACCATGGATGAGGCCTGGTCCCCAAAGCCTTCCCAGTGAAGCTCAGCTGAATCTAATTTCCTTTTTAAAGAACTACGTAAGGGTGCTTCTTATAGTATCATAATAATCTTCACTCCCCCCTCCCTTTTCTTTTTAGTTAATTTCGACAGGCTTTTACTAATTTACAGCTAATGAATCCCTGAATAAGACAAAGAACAAGTATCTAAAGATAATATCCTTGGAGGATGAAAACTATAGGAAATTTGGAATAAGGAAGGAGGGTATTTCATATTTATTTAAATGTATTCTATGTACCAGACATTCTGTTAGGTGTGTACTATTTTCATCTTTTTAGCAACTACATGTCTCCAGGACTTTGTTTTAATCATACTGAAAAGGAAATGAGTTTCAGAGAGCTTAATAAACTTGCCTAAAGTCTCACAAAGAGTCAGGATTTAAACTCAGTACTGCCTGGCTTCAGAGTGTCTTCCCTTACACTGCCACCAGACTTGGGAATAATACAAATATTGTTACCAGGTGACATCAAGGCTGTTGAAGACAATGATGATATAGGCAGCCATAAAATGATGGTTAATCTTATGTGTCATCTTGGAGGTGTTCTTGGATAAGAATAGCATTTATGTTGAGTGAAGTTTAAATAAGCAGATTTCCCTCCATCATGTGGGTGTACCTCATTCAATCAGTTGAAGGTCTGAATAGAACAAAAAGATCAACTTCCTGGGACAAGGAGGTCTATGGAGTTTATCTGTACCATTAGTTCTCCTGGGTCTGGAACCTGCTGGCCTAACACTGACGACTTGGACGTGGCGTTCTCCATAATTATATATATATATATACACACACACACACACACACACACACACACACACATTCTATGGGATTGCAGAGAGTCGGACACAACTGAGCAACTAACACACACACACACACACACACACACACAAATTGGTTCTGTTTCTGTGGAGAAACCTAACATGCCATAGAAAAAAAAACTGGATCAGAAAACCAGCATTATGGAGAGTGATGAAAGCAAGATGGCCAAATAAGATGTCCTCTCTTATACCACTGCTGAACAACAATAATTTGGCATCCATCCATGGACAGAGGGGGCTTCCCAGGTGGTACTCATGGTAGAACCCACCTACAAATGCAGGAGATGTAAGAAACATGGGTTTGATCCCAGGGTCCAGAAGATCCCTTGGAGAAGGAAATGCAAACCCACTCCAATATTCTTTTCTGGAAGACTCCAGAAAGAGAGGAGCCTGGCAGGCTGTAGTCTGTGGGGTCACAAAGAGTCAGACACAACTGTGTAACTGAACATGCATGTATAAACAAAAGTATCTTTGTGGGAGCTTTGTAGTCCAGGTAGGAGACAGTGAAGCCCTGGTAAAGTCTAAGACTGAGGAGAACCATTCTGAAGCTAGCTGCCAGGTGGCTGATTCACCAACCACGGTCTTGGTGACAGACCTGTAAATAGCTCCGTACTCCTGAAGACTCAGCCACAGTCCATTTATCTTGGTCCTGTCACCACTTACCCAGGAACCCTGGAGGACTCACACTCACCTGTGCATTGGATAATAAGCACACAGAACTTGGTCCCAGTTGTAGTCTTGAAATGGCCCATGAACCAGCTCTAGCCCCTCTTAGCTGTGGTCCCAGAGCCTCTGGAGGCAAACCCACCAATTTCAGTCAGACTATAGCTTCTGAAAGGTCCCCCACAATGGAACTTTGGACCATCCTAGCCACAGTCCGTAAACTGTCCTGGTCACACAGGGGCCTGATAAAACACACACCTGTCTGTAGCTCCCCACCCCCACCATTGATCCTGAAAAGGCCCTGTACTTATCTCCAGTCTCTCCGGCCACAGTCAGGGAGCAGTCCAGCCCACTCAGGGAACTAGTGGGAGATTCAGAATCAGGTCTGCAGACCTCAATCTTGTTTGTGTAATCAGCAACAGGTCTGTGGGTTGGTTCTAACAGCCCAGGGCCAGCCCTGCCCACCTAGAGACGTGTTCAGTGGCTAGGCAGGAGGCCTCCCAGGGACCTGGTAGGAGCCACACCTGGGTGTGCAGCTGGCAATAAGCCCACTGACTGAGGACCCAACCAGGGGCTCTGAAGTGAACCCTTGTCCCTGTGTCAACTTACTGAACAAGGAACTGGAATCTGATGCTACATCTATCTAGTGACTTTATTGCTTATACTACATCTTTCAGTTATAAAATTTCCTTTTAAATTTTATGCTTTCTATTTTTGGCTGGTTTTTCTGTCCTTTAGATTATGAGGATAATAGCTTGTTTTAAATGGTTGTCCAATAATTCTAAAATCTGTGTTATCGGAGTCAGTTTTCATTGTCTCTTAACTATGAGTCACATTTTTCTGTTCCTTTAAATGTCAAATAATTTTGAGTTATATCCTGGAGACTGTGAATGATACATTGTCTAGACTCTTGATAGTGTTATATTCCTCTGAGGAATATTGATCTTTGTTTGTTTTTTTCAGTTAACTTCACTGAATTCAGCTATAATATTATTTCTCCCTGCAGTAGGCAACTGATGAAATTTTAATTCAGTACTTTGAGCTTTGAATGAATTGTTAGGAGTTTGTATCTACATTATGCATGTATGGTTTAGAGATCAGCCAGAGACTTGATCAAAAGTTTATACACAGACTTTATGACTCTGTCTCTCTATTACCTTCAGCCAGGGACTCTCCTCTTTTCTTATAATTGCTTTGAAATCTGTCTTCTAATTCTTCAAGCTGGTAATATTGTGGATTGCTATAAAAACAAGAAACTCACTCAGTGCCACTTCCTTTTTCCTAGTGTCAATCCACCCACAGATTCTGCCCATTTTGGTAATCCTTTCAGGTAATTATTTCTTACTTCTAGACTTTATATTGTTATGTTCAAGAAGGTCTGTCATATAGAAGTTACTCAGCTGTGACCAAAAGTGGCAGATTAGCTAGAATGTTTGAGACAAATATTTGCAAATAACCTTGCACAAGCCCCATGGGAAGTATTCCTCTAGGAATATTTTTTAGGAACAAATATTAAGAAGGTTTAGTGTTCAGGGACTAATTTTAAATGATGCCAACTTTAGGCATTACATGCTAATGTCACATTTCTAGTAACTCGTGAAACAGGTAATCAGACACAGATGTTTTAAACTGGAATTTCCTTAAGTTCCAAATATCAAATTTCTAGTTTAGTAAGTAGCACATAACAAATATGTAAACTGTACAGTACGTGAGAATGTAATACATGCTATAAAAAAGCAAAACCATAATAGGGGAATTGGGAGGGCAAGACAGGGACAGAGAATATGGTCATTTAAATAGGACAGTCGGGGAAATAGGATATTCATTGAAAAGGTAGCATCCAAGCAGATTCTTGAGGGAAATAGGCAATTAACCTTGCAGATATCTGGGGAATAGTTTCCAGGAAGAGGGAACAGCATCATAAACAACATGGACTAAGTGCTGCATATTTAATTCTTCTAATAATCCAAGGAAGAGATATTGCTACCTCTGTTTCAAAGATGTGAAAACAGGTCCAGGGAGGTTAGACAATTTGTGTATGGTCATACTGTTGATGAGCAACAAAACCAAGTTCTTTCAGTCAATTGTTGAAAGGGCTAGTCCCAACCCTTGAGGTGCATGTAGTGTAACACAGATTAGGCAAACAGATGTTTCAAAATTACGTAGGAAGGCTTCCCTGGTGGCTTAGTGGTAAAGAATCCTCCTGCAATGGAGGAGAATCAGGTTCGATCCCTGGGTCAGGAAGATCCCCAGGAGAAGGAAATGGCAACCCACTCCAGTATTCTTGCCTGGAGAATCCCATGGGTAGAGGAGCCTGGCAGGCTATAATCCATGGGGTGGTGAAGAGTTGGACACAACTAAGTGTTTGAGTGTGTATGCAAAAAAGGGGGGATTTTAACAGAGCTCTACAAGGACATGGAGGTGAAGGCTTTTTGCATAATTCACACTGAAATTTGACTAAACAAAGCAACACCAGAAAATTCATCATCTACTACATCTGGTGGAGTTAGTAATATTTCTGTTTGTTTGTGTAAACCCTGGAGTGAGTCATCTTGCAGTTCTTGATAACCCTGTTCAAAGTTGCTTTGGATCTGAATTCAGGTCATCTTTCTGCAAGAGAGAAAGGAAGGAAGAAAGGAAAGAAGGAATGGAGGAGGGGGTGGGGGTGGAAAAAGAAAGGAATGGAGAAATGAAGGAATAAGCAAAGGAAGGAAGAAGAGAAGAAGGTAAGAAGGAAGAAGAAAATTTCCAGAGAAAATTCTTGATAGAATTTTATCTTCCTCTGAGTAGGTGTACCTTCCTTATATCAAAACATCAAAATGTACACCTCAAATACTTACAATGTTTACTTGTCAACCACACCTTATAAAACAGAAAGCAAAGAAATAAAGAGGCACTCCTGAAAAAAAAGTTTTGGCCACTAGACCATGTCCCCAGGTGAACTGGTAAATACTGTCAATACTGAGATTGACCAAGATCCCAAACTGAAACTGTATACCCGAAGTAGCATGCACACATCTCTAGAAACACTTGTTTAACTACTCCAAGGTTCACACTCTTTATTTGTAAAACAAAACAAAAAAAAGGGTCATATTATTTCCTCTTGCACAGGACTGTCATGAGTGTTAAAGAGGAAAACACAATGCTTATCATATGTTAAGTGCTCAGTTCATTGTAACAGTTTCTATTTCCGTTCCAACCTGTTTCTTGAACTTTAATCTCAAGAAATGCCTGGCGGTTATTGATTTTACATTTTACTTCCCGGTTGGTTTATGTAAAATATTTGGAAACTAAGTCATATAGGATAAGTAGTGATAAAAGCACAGCAATTTGGAGAAAAAATAAGTTGGATGTGACCCTGCTTCTGTCAGTTATTAGCTATAGGAACTTCTAGAAGTTACTGATGACTCACAAGTGTGGAATCAAGATTGCCAGGAAAAATATCAATAATCTCGAATATGCAGATGATAACCAATCCATGGTAGAAAATGAAGGAGAACTAAAGAGCCTCTTGATGAGGGTGAAAGAGGAGAGTGAAAAAGCTGGCTTAAACTCAACATTCAAAATACTAAGATCATGGTATCCAGTCCCATCACTTCATGACAAATACATGGGGGAAAAGAGGAAACAGTGACAGATTTTATTTTCGTGGGCTCCAAAATCATTGCAGGCAGTGACTGCAGCCATGAAATTAAAAGATGCTTGCTCCTTGGAAGAAAAGCCATGCCAAATCTAGACAGCATATTCAAAAGCAGAGACATCACTTTGCCAACAAATGTCTATCTAGTCAAAGCTATGGTTTTTCTAGTAGTCATGTATGGATGTGAGAGTTGGACCATCAAGAAGGCTGAGTGCTGAAGAGTTGTTGTTATTGAATTGTGGTGGTGGAGAAGACTCTTGAGAGTCTCTTGGACAGTGAGGAGGTCAAACCAGTCAATCCTAAAGGAAATCAACCTTGAATATTCATTGGAAGGACTGATGCTGAAGCTGAAGCTCCAATACTTTGGCCACCTGATGCAAAGAGCTAATTCAATGGAAAAGACCCTGATGCTGGGAAAGACTGAAGGAAGGAGGAGAAGGAGATGACAGAGGATGAGATGGTTGGATGGCATCACTGACTCAATGGACATGAGTTTGAGCAAACTCAGGGAGATAGTGAAGGACAGGGAAGCCTGGTGTGCTGCATGGCCCATCTATTTGGCAGGGTCGCAAAGAGCTGGGCACTTGGTGATTGAAGAACAACAACAGAAGTTACTGAATCTATTTCCTCACTGGACAGATTTTTTAAGAGAGTAATTTTTAAGTATTAGCAATAAATAGCTATAATTTATTGATGCTTACTCTGGGCCAACAATTGTTTTAAATATCTATAATGTTAATATACAAATCCTTATAAGGTAGATATTATGTAGTAATATTAGGAGTATCAAAAGAGGATGATGATGATCGAAAAGCTTCTAGTATTCTTGAAAATTTGTAGCCTCCTTTGGGAGTATTTTCTCATCTCCCTGGTCACCTCACTTTAGAATGACCCAAAGCTCAGACCTGTGTCCTACTTTTATCAGTCCCACCTCCCAGGGAATCTCATCCAACCCCCAACTTTAAATACCATCTATCAACTGATCACTTGCCAATTTGTGTTTTCCAGCCTCAGCATCTCCCTTGAGTCCTAAATGCTTATATGCTAGTGTTTAGTCTGTATTTTCAAACTTAACATGTCCAACATGGAAGCTTTTCCCTAAAACCCATTCCATCCACGGTATTCTCTATCACATTTATTGGCAATTCCATTTTCCTATTTGTAAGCCAAAATTCTTGTAGTCATCTTGACCCTCTCCGACATACTGCAGCCAATCTTCTGCGTGCATGGTTTGTGCCCCTTCAGAAAACATCTAGTATCATATCACTTATCATTTCCACTGCTACCACCTTGGTCTGGACCTCCATCACCTTTTGCTTGGTTATGGCCAGTGCCTCCTAATTGGGCTCCCTGCTTTGGCCTTAATATTCTCCCCCACCGATTCCCCACCCTCACATTCCTGCTGGACTCTATCCTCAACCCTGAAGCAAAAGTGATCCTGATAGAAAATAAGTCAGATCATGTCACTCCTTTGTTTAAACCCTTTTCCTCATGGGTTTCCATGCCTCTCAGAGAAAAGCTGAAAATCTTCACAATGGCTTTCAGGGTCCTATGCTAGTCCTCACGCCTCTTCTCTCATCTGCCTCACTGTGATCTTAGCTGCTTTTCCTCCTTTCTCGCTCGTGTCTTATCTTCCTTGAGGTGCCTAGAATGCCCTGGGCACACTGCCACGAGGGCTGGGTATTTGCTCGTCCCTCTGCCCTGAATGTTCTTTCATAGCCTCAGTTTCTCTCTTCAATCCTCATGTTTCTGTGCAAATGTTCCCTTCACAGTTAAACCTGCCCACCAAGACCAGCTATATAATCTTTGGACTCAGTGCAAAACAAAAATTCAGAGACCTTTTATTCAGAAAATATTAATAGATGCTCTAAGAAGTCCAGCAGCAGTAACTTTATTTAACTCAAAGTTAGCCAAACTTATTTAAGCCCAGTTTTTTTCTCTCTATATAACTTTATATATATATTTGCAGTTTTTGCATTTGTAAAATGCCTGGCAGAAATTAGATCTCTTTCAATTCCAAAATTTCATAAATCTATGCTTGTATCAATATTAATAATCTATTAAATCACATAATTACATTTTATCACATATAAATTATATAAATGTATCACATATACTGAGTGAAAAAGTTGGCTTAAAGCTCAACATTCAGAAAATGAAGATCATGGCATCTGGTCCTATCACTTCATGGGAAATAGATGGGGAAACAGTGGAAACAGTGTCAGACTATTTTTCTGGGCTCCAGAAATCACTACAAATGGTGACTGCAGCCATGAAATTAAAAGACGCTTACTCCTTGGAAGGAAAGTTATGACCAACCTAGATAGCATATTCAAAAGCAGAGACATTACTTTGCCAACAAAGTTTCATCTAGTCAAGGCTATGGTTTTTCCTGTGGTCATGTATGGATGTGAGAGCTGGACTGTGAAGCAGGCTGAGTGCCGAAGAATTGATGCTTTTGAACTGTGGTGTTGGAGAAGACTCTTGAGAGTCCCTTGGACTGCAAGAAGATCCAACCAGTCCATTCTGAAGGAGTTCAGCCCTGGGATTTCTTTGGAAGGAATGATGCTAAAGCTGAAACTCCAGTACTTTGGCCACCTCATGCGAAGAGTTGACTCACTGGAGAAGACTCTGATGCTGGGAGGGATGGGGGCAAGAGGAGAAGGGGACGACAGAAGATGAGATGGCTGGATGGCATCACTGACTCCATAGACGTGAGTCTGAGTGACCTTCAGGAGTTGGTGATGGACAGGGAGGCCTGGCATGCTGCGATTCATGGGGTCGCAAAGAGTCAGACACGACTGAGCGACTGATCTGATCTGATCTGATCACATATACTATATGTGATAAAATGTGATTTATGCATTAGAATTAAATGTATAATATATATTTATAATATATAATAACGTATTTATAAAATATATAATATGTATTTATATTTTATAAAGGTATGAACATATTGTCACCATGTTTATTTAACTTATATGCAGAGTACATCATGAGAAATGCTGGACTGGAAGAAACACAAGTTGGAATCAAGATTGCCGGGAGAAATATCAATAACCTCAGATATGCAGATGACACCACTCTTATGGCAGAAAGTGAAGAGGGGCTAAAAAGCCTCTTGATGAAAGTGAAAGTGGAGAGTGAAAAGGTTGGCTTAAAGCTCAACATTCAGAAAACGAAGATCATGGCATCTGGTCCCATTACTGCATGGGAAATAGATGGGGAAACAGTGGAAACAGTGTCAGACTTTGTTTTTCTGGGCTCTAAAATCACTGCAGATGGTGACTGCAGCCAAGAAATTAAAAGACGCTTGCTCCTTGGAAGGAAAGTTATGACCAACCTAGATAGCATATTCAAAAGCAGAGACATTACTTTGCCAACAAAGGTTCGCCTAGTCAAGGCTATGGTCTTTCCTGTGGTCATGTATGGATGTGAGAGCTGGACTGTGAAGAAGGCTGAGCGCCGAAGAATTGATGCTTTTGAACTGTGGTGTTGGAGAAGACTCTTGAGAGTCCCTTGGACTGCAAGAAGATCCAACCAGTCCATTCTGAAGGAGATCAATCCTGGAATTTCTTTAGAAGGAATGATGCTAAAGCTGAAACTCCAGTATTTTGGCCACCTCATGCGAATAGTTGACTCATTGGAGAAGACTCTGATGCTGGGAGGGATTGAGGGCAGGAGGAGAAGGGGACGACAGAGGATGAGATGGCTGGATGGCATCACTGACTCGATGGATGCGAGTCTGAGTGACCTCCGGGAGCTGGTGATGGACAGGGAGGCCTGGCGTGCTGCGGTTCATGGGGTCGCAAAGAGTCGGACACGACTGAGCGACTGATCTGATCTGATCTGATCTGATGAACTTTTAATCATTTTCCTTTAGCTTTATAGGAAGTTTGTTAAGCAAATATGGAAAGTGGGACTATGCCCTTTGCGTGATTTCTCTATCCAAATATGTTTGAAAAATAATATAACAAGCTTGGACAGAATATCTTTTAAATTTTTATGTTAGCATTCTTCTAGTTTTCTTTTCCTTAAGATATTTGCAAGATTCTAGTGTTTTGGCAGGAAATATGACTTTCATTCTTTGGATCTAAACCCTTAAGACTGAATTATGGTACTGAATAACTTCAGAGATGACAGTCTCTATACGTGTCAAGGTGGGAGATTTCTTCTGAAACAGAAGAGGCAGGGTGTCAAATAAACTGAGAACTGTCGTTTTCTGACCATAACTGAGGATGAGGGGAAATCCATGTGCACTTGCTTCCATAGGGTATTTCTCTACTTTCTTGCTGAGAGGATGCTTAACCATATATATATATATATAATTACATAGATTGATTGATGCATGCTAAGTTGCTTCAGTCTTGCCTGACTCTGTGCCTATGGGCTATAGCCTACCAGGCTCCTCTGTCCATGGAATTTCTGAGGCAAGAAGACTGGAGTGGGTTGCCATTTCCTTCTCCAGGGGATCTTCCTGAACCAGGGATTGAACTGCATCCCTTATGTCTCTTGCATTAGCAGGCAGGTTTTTTACCACTAGCTCCACCTGGTAAGCCCATATAGACAGGTATATTTAGAATATATAGGTATATATAATATATATATATTATATAGATAGATAGATATAATATATAATACAGATAGGCATATATAATATCAGATCAGATCAGTCAGATCAGTCGCTCAGTCGTGTCTGACTCTTTGCGACCCCATGAACCGCAGCACGCCAGGCCTCCCTGTCCATCACCAGCTCCCGGAGGTCACTCAGACTCGCATCCATCGAGTCAGTGATGCCATCCAGCCATCTCATCCTCTGTCGTCCCCTTCTCCTCCTGCCCTCAATCCCTCCCAGCATCAGAGTCTTCTCCAGTGAGTCAACTCTTCGCATGAGGTGGCCAAAATACTGGAGTTTCAGCTTTAGCATCATTCCTTCCAAAGAAATTCCAGGATTGATAGGTATATATCATAATTATTGGAGAAGGGCATGGCAACCCTCTCCAGTATTCTTGCCTGGAGAATCCCATGGACAGAGGAATCTGGTGGGCTCCAGTCCATGGGGATGCAAAGAGTTGGACACGACTGAGCAACTAAAACATACCATAATTGAATTATATATATAATACAATTATATATAGGTAGATATGTGCTATCTCTGTGTTGCTCAGGGTAAAAGATCAGGCTTCTTTTTAAAATTACTATTCATTTACTTATTTTTTGGAAAACATAATTTAAAAATATACTAGAATAACGGAATTTAAAATAACAAAGCCATACAGAGTACAAGGTCAGAAACATGAGATTCAATAAGCATAAAATCCCTCTGTCAAATTTCTATCAAAGTTTCTCAATGCTTATCCTCAGTTCCTGGATTTGTATCACCTCAGACCAGAACAAATATTTTGTGGGGATTGGCCTCAGCCCATGTACTGTGTATCGAGCAACACAGATCTGGATCTCTTACTTGTGCCACTAATTTGGATGCTTAGTCACTCAGTCATGTCCGACTCTTAGTGACCCCATGGACGCCTTTGTCTGTGGAATTCCCCAGGCAAGAATAATGCAATGGGTTGCCATGCTTTCCTCCAGGGTATCTTCCCAATCCAGGGATCAAACCCGGGCCTCCTGTATTGCAAGCGGATTCTTTTATCATCTGAGCCACCAGGGAAGCCCTTTGCCACTAATTTAGTATACAGCAAATACTACCATTTAGTGTGATTTGCCTTTTGATTTCCTTGAGAGCAACAGAGATCTATTTGTGACCTCGAAGTACGTTGGGGAAAACACTGTACACACTAAGTGCTCAATGAATATGTCCTGATGTGCACATACCTGATAGACTGTGTAAATGAGAGATAGGTAAGTAGGTAGATAGAGCTTAAAAAAAACACAACCCAAAATAGCATTTTTATCTCCTTTATACCCATTTCTAGCTCAAAGCCAACAAAGAAACAAAAAAGTCTCTTTAGAAAATTTCCAAAATAAATAAAAGCCATTTGAGGGCAAAAAGTTTATGATATACAGAAAACCAAAACATAATAGTTTTAGAAAGCTTTTATCCATTAACAGACCTGTATGTAGCTGTCTTGCTTTAAGAGGTCTCTTGAGACAGAGATTTCAAAACTCTCCATAGGTATCTCAGTTGTGCATAATGTTACTTCAAAGCAACAGTGTATGTCATTTTCATAAGAAAGAAAATGAATTTCTTGTATCATTAAGCTTTCTTGATAGAAAATTCAACTCTAAAATTCACAAAAGGAGAAAGGTGTTGTGCTAGTCACAGAGTCATCTCTGACTCTGAGATGTCATGGACTGCAGCCCACCAGGCTCATCTGTCCATAAAATTCTCCAGGAAAGAATACTGGAGTGGCTTGCTATGCCCTTCTCCAGGGGATCTTCCTGACCCAGAAGGGAGATGCCTAATTAATCTGCTTTTAAGAGTTAGATGTTTTTCTTCATTTGCCTTTACAGCTCAAATGGCAAAAGGCTATTATAAGTTGAATACATTTTCATGCAGGCTGCAAGCCATTTTGTAGGCATTAAAGAGCAGAAGGATCTTTAATCTGCAGTTCATTCCTAGCAAGAAAGAATTCTTTAGGTGGATTCATCTCAATGTATGGCAAAACCACTACAATATTGTAATTAGCCTTCAATTAAAATAAATAAATTTATTAAAGAATAAATAAATACTATATGGTTAACTTCTTTTGTACATACTAAGTTACGCTAGCAAAAAGATGGGTGGGGAAGGGAGCCCTTGCCACCCTTGTCTAGAAAGCAGGATTTCTTGGGAGTGAAAATCATACTGCCCTGTAATCAACAAGTGGTTGGTGACTGAGTTCTACAAGAGGACAAGGAAGGGCAGGAATGTCATAGAATCCCAGATATTGAACTTGGAGATGTGCTCCATTTAATCAGCTCTTCATAGCTGTCTCATGTTTCCTCTACTTCCTCCACCTTTAGCTTCAGGATGAGTTGATCACTGCCTGCATTTGGACTGTAGCTCATTTCCATACTAAATGCTTATTGGGATCACAAACCAAAAAAATAATTAGTTGGAAAATATAAAGATTTGAAAGTACTTTTACAGTAATAAAGAACAAAACTACAATAAAATAGAAACAGATTAGAATGATTCAAGTGCATCTGAATGCTCATGTTAAAAATGGCAAAGATTCATTTAAGTTTATAAAGGAGGTCCATATCAAACCCATTAAAATGGGTGAAGAACAGGTAGTTAGTTCATCCATGAGAAAACACAAATAGGAAACACATAAATTAAAACATTTTAAAATCTTTGCTAGTGATGAAATAAATAGTAAAAATATGTTTAGAAATGTTGAATTATATTGAAGTTAGACTCATTGGAAAAGCACCTGATGCTGAGAAGAATTGAAGGCAAAAGGAGATGAGAGTGGCAGAGGATAAGATGGTTGGCTAGTATCACTGACTCAATGGACATGAATTTGTTTAAACCCTGGGAGATAGTGAAGGACAAGGAGGCTTGGCATACTGCAGTCCATGAGGCTGCAAAGAGTCGGACTGAACAATGACAAGAAGATTTTAGAAACAAACATTCATTAAAAATTAACATTGATACAAATTATATATTTGAATGGAAACTAGAAAATTCACACACATTTGATATCATTCTGAGCTGATAATTCACAAATGATAAGCCACACGTAAAACTATAAAGAGAAACAGAAAATGCAGAAAAATATTTAAAAAATCCATAACCATTTGGGCCTAAAAAAAACCACAAAGGAATTTATTCTAAAACTGTAACTCAGCAGACTCAAAAATCTATAAGCACAGAAGAAGATACTTTTTGTAACTAACAGAAACTTACTATACAACAAAGGAAGATTAAGTAGCCAATAAAAAAATATAGACATCTAAAAGAATAGTGATTACAGAATGTAAAATGAACACCAAAAAAATGCAAAACAACTCCAGCCATTTAAAAACTGTACATGTGGTGAACTGCACAATTAAAAATATGCAAGTAGTTTTCAAGTTATAGGATAAGATTCCCCCACCCCACCCCCTTTATTTTTTTTTGCAAATTCCTTTGCTAGGACTTTGTACAGTCTATGTATTTTTTCACTTAAAAAATTTTTTTTTGAGGGAGAAAGGAGGAAAGGATGAATATCTGGAGAAGATACTTCTCCCCCTTCACCTTACAGTCAGGTTTCTGCCGACACTCAATTTTCTGCAGCGCTGTCAGCTCCCTTTCGGAGGAGTTGATGTGTAGCGCTTAATCCTGTCTGCGGGCTGCCTCTCTATTCAAGACGGTATGCAAATACTTCCAAACCAGAGCATTTTAGACCTATTCACGGCTCAAGACAACACACTTTTCATTAGCATTTGAAGTGCGAGGGCTGAAAAAGGGGAATGGACAACTTTTTTTTTTTCTTTTTCTTTTTTTTTTTCTTCTTTTGGCTCGAAGCTTTGGGGAGACTTGAAAATGTACGTTTTTCATCCCTTTGCAACACATCAGCATTGGCGCTAAACTTCAGAGAGATGCATTGACTGCCCTCAGGGGAACGCATTCAGGGGGATTTTTATACATACACAGAGGGCCATCGCCTGAAATAAATCACAGAATGGAGGTGGCAGAGATGAAGAGAGAGGGGTTCAGTGGGCTAAGCTACGCGTCCAGAGGCATGAATTTAAATCACGATTTATTTTCTTCTCACTCTGCTCTTGCGTGAACCTCAGTTTCTTAATCTCCAGCAATGAGGAGGAGGCGCTGCGGGGAGAAAAGGGCCCAGATTTAAGATGCAGCTCAGGACTCTCAGAAAACAGCCCTCCGGAGGGACTGTGTCTTGCAGCCCAGTGGTTAGAATCCAGTGCTCTGAAATCTAGGTCACAAGTTCAATCCCCTTCTGGGTCAGTTAGCTTTTCTCTGTTCCACAGCCACAGACTAAAGGCCTGAGCCCCTTATTCAGGCCGAATGTCTAACAAAATGTGTGCCCTGGTCACTGCACAAAACAGCCCAACCAAAGCCTAGCAAATCTATCCTCCACTGTGGGGACCTGTTAGGAAGCAAGCCGTCACTGGGGCCTCAAAGGCAGGAGAAACTCTGCAAGAACACAGTGGAGCATGGTTGGTGAGGAGTAGGTGCTGGAGGCAGCCAGACTCTGGGGATGGGAGGAACCTCAGCCCTGTAATTAACTGTGTGGCTCTGGGTATGTTATTTAACTTTTCTGAGCTCCAGCTGTAGACAGGTAGCTCCTCCATAGGACTGTATCAATGACTGAATGTGTTAATGGACCTTAAGAAACTAACACTGTGCCTGGTGTGTACTGAACACTCAGTTAAAACTTGCCAGGGTTGTCATCACTGATTCCCAAGGTAAAGCAGTACTCTAAGGCTATTTTAGGATTCTGAAGGAGACGATTGTGCATATGAAGGGAAAACAGAGAGGGTCTCTGGGTGATATCAGGAAAGATTATATTGTGCCTGAGATATACCAGGTACCATGATAGACTTCTGAAGGAGAAGTGCTAAAAATAATGGGCTTCCCAAGTGGCACTAGTGGTAAAGAACTTGCCTGCCAATATAAGAGACATAGAAGGCATGAGTTTGATCCCTGGGTCAAGAAGATCCCCTGGAGGAGGGCATGGCAACCCATTCCAGTATTCTTGCCTGGAGAATCCCATGGACAGAGGAGCCTGGCGGGCTACAGTCCATAGCGTCACAAAGAGTTGGACATGACTGAAGCAACTTAGCATGCATACACTTGTAAAAATAATGAATCCCAACATGGGTCTTGTCCCAAGGAACTTATAAAACTAGATGACCCAACTATAGTTGAAACTATAGTTGAAATCCTGATTTCAATTAATGCCCAACTGGGTTTCACTGGATCAGATAACTTTTTGATGCTTCAGTTCCCTTAACTATTATAAAATGGAGATAATAACTACATGCTTCGAAAGGTTGTTCTATAATAAAATGAGTAACACTGGGTACATGTGAAGCACTTGATATTTATAGTTAGTCATTAAATGAGTGACTATTTCTACTGTAAGAAAATGAAAACACACTCTTGCCATTCTTCAGCTTTGAAAAAGTTACAGTATCCAATTGCAAACTAGATCACAGAGTTGGTATTTTAAAAATAATCTGATGACAACTTACCTTTATAGTTACACTTTTGTGACTCTCATCCACAGCATTCCCTGTATAACAAGCCTCATAGTTCAGGTAAGGTGAACTAGGGGTTCACCTTTGCTCAATGCTTCCTTGCTTTTACTTCATTCTCACACATATCCTCAAGAGCATCTCTCCTAAACTTTTTCTCTCTAATTTGTTTATCTAGTGAAAAATGCTCAGAATGTCCTTTTTCTCAGAAGCCCTCTTCGAGCCATCCAGGAGAATTTTTTGCCTTCTCTAACTACAGGATTCTACATGTCAAAGATAAATGGACCAGATGCAAAGCCTCTTAGAGTGGATCTGAGACAGGAGGGAAGGAGGCAGAGCACAACCATTTAAAGAGTGATATAGCCTAAAGGAAATCAGTCCTGAATATTCATTGGAAGACTGATGCTGAAGCTGAAACTCCAGTACTTTGGCCACCTGATGTGAAGAACTGACTCATTTGAAAAGACCCAGATGCTGGGAAAGATTGAGGGTGGGAGAAGAAGGGGATGACAGAGGATGAGTTAATTGGATGGCATCACCGGCTCAATGGACATGAGTTTGAGTAAACTCTGGGAGTTGGTGATGGACAGGGAGGCCTGGCATGCTGCAGTCCATGGGGTTGCAAAGAGTCAGACATGATTGAGGGACTGAACTGAACTGATAGCCCTTGAAGGGGCTTCCCTGGAGGCTCTGACAGTAAATAATCTGTCTGCAATGCAGGAGACATGGGTTTAATCCCTGGGTTGGGAAACATGGCAACCCACTCTGGTATTCTTACCTGGAGAATCCCATGGACAGAGGAGCCTAGCGGGCTACAGTGCATGGGGTCGCAAAGAGTCAGACACAACTGAGCGGACTAAGCACAGCACATGCGTGCATACATACATAGCCCTGGAGCCAGTGAAGTTGCTTAGTTGTGTCTGACTCTTTGTGACCCCATGAACTGTAGCCTGCCAGGCTACTCCGTCCATGGGATTTTCCAGGCAAGAATACTGGAATGGGTTGCTATTTCCTTCTCCCATAGCCCTTGAGGACATGACAAAAACTAGTTAGAACCTAGACCCAAGCAGGCAGAAGATTCAACTTTTCATAGACCTCAAGCCTCATTACATGCTTATTGTAATATATTAGCCTATGCTAATGACATACCCATAGGCATCAGGACAGTTCCCACCATAAAAGGTCAGAGAGTGAGCCATGGTCCAATTCCTGGAAATCCCCACCATTTTCCCAAAATAGTTGGTATAATCCTCCCACTTATTAACCTAAAAAAAATGCCCAGCCCATAAAAACTAGCCACCCCATACTTCAGGGCTGCTCTCATTTTCTGAGATGATCCCATGCCCTGGGGCCACTCTCGCCTTCTGAGATGGACCGAATTCTGCCTATGGAATGTGTTTCTCAGTAAACCTGCTCTCCCTTTTTTATCACTCACTCTTGTGTTCTTTCCTGCTCAAAGCTAAGGACCCTTACTTAGCTGCCCAGAAACTTGCCTGAGACCTAGAACATGATGATCCTCTTGTGCCCCAGCTTCCTGCAACATCTTTACAAAGGAAGAGGAAGAAGTTGGTCTTCTTCTCTTTCCCACCTTTCCTTTGATTATAAAAATGCAGCCTACTTAGTTCTTGGGGTAGAGCCTTTTGACTGCCCACTCGTATCCTTCAAAAGTGTCCTTTATTAATAAATCTCTTGCATGCATGCTCAGTTCTAAGTCATATCCAACTTTTTGTGACTCTGTGGACTGTAGCCCTCCAGGTTCTTCTGTCCATGGGATTATCCAGGCAAGAATACTGGAGTGGGGTGCCATTTCCCCTTCCAGGGGATCTTCCTGACCCAGGGATCAAACATGCGAAGTTTCCTCTGTCTCCTGCATTGGCAGGCAGATTCTTTACCACTGAACCCCCAGGGAAGCCCATTAATATATCTACTTCTTATCTATTTCTTTGCCTCTCACTGAATTCCTTCTGTACAAAGATATAAAGAAACTGAGCTTAACTAAGTCCTGAGATGAGTTGGGTGGTTTCAATTGGAAGACTGTGGGTTCAAGTTCAATCTGAGGCATGGTTTCAGATCTGCTTAAATCATGGACAAAACTTAAAGAAAATAATTAAATAGAGGTTTCCAGTTGGTCTTTTAAGGGGAGGCAGTCTCTCTGCCTTAGAAGGATTGAACTGAGGATTGCTAGACTGAGACTGCTGCCAGGATTAACAGAAAAGAGTGCGGTGGTTGATTAAGGATGTCTGCATCAGGTGCTAGAAAGGAGAGTGGTGGTTGTACTTTTGTTACATATTTGCAAACTCTGCCTGAGGAGTTGTAATATGTTCATCAGTTCAGTTCAGTCACTCAGTCATGTCTGACTCTTTGCGACCCCATGAATTGCAGCATGCCAGCCTTCCCTGTCCATTACCAACTCCCAGGGCTCACTCAAACTCACGTTCATCAAGTCAGTGATGCCATCCAGCCATCTCATCCTCTGTCATCCCCTTCTCCTTCCCCCAATCCCTCCCAGTATCAGAGTCTTTTCCAATGAATCAGCTCTTTCCATGAGGTGGCCAAAGTATTGGAGTTTCAGCTTTAGCATCAGTCCTTCCAAAGAATACCCAGCACTGATCTCCTTTAGAATGGACTGGTTGGATCTCCTTGCTGTCTAGGAGACTCTCAAGAGTCTTCTCCAACACCACAGTTCAAAAGCATCAATTCTTTGGCACTCAGCTTTCTTCACAGTCCAACTCTCACATTCATACATGACCACTGGAAAAACCATAGCCTTGACTAGATGGACCTTTGTTGGCAAAGTAATGTCTCTGCTTTTGAATATGCTATCTAGGTTGGTCATAACTTTCCTTCCAAGGAGTAAGCGTCTTTTAATTTCATGGCCACAATCACCATCTGCAGTGATTTTGGAGCCCCCCAAAATAAAGTCTGACACTGTTTCCACTGTTTCCCCATCTATTTCCCATGAAGTGATGGGACCAGATGCCATGATCTTCGTTTTCTGAATGTTGAGCTTTAAGCCAACTTTTTCACTGTCTTCTTTCACTTTCATCAAGAGGCTTTTAGTTCCTCTTCACTTTCTGGCATAAGGGTGGTGTCATCTGCATATCTGAGGTTATTGATATTTCTCCCGGCAATCTTGATTCCAGCTTGTGTTTCTTCCAGTCCAGTGTTTCTCATGTTGTACTCTGCATATAAGTTAAATAAGCAGGATGACAATATACAGCCTTGACATACTCCTTTTCCAATTTGGAACCAGTCTGTAGTTCAGCGTCCAGTTCTAACTGTTGCTTCCTGACCTGCATACAGGTTTCTCAAGAGGCAGGTCAGGTGGTCTGGTATTCCCATCTCTTTCAGAATTTTCCACAGTTTATTGTGATCTACACAGTCAAAGGCTTTGGCATAGTCAATAAAGCAAAAATAGATGTTTTTTTCTGGAACTCTCTCAATTTTTCCATGATCCAGTGCTGAACATTTTATCTGGAAGTTTGAGGTCAACTTAAAATGAGCTCTGCCATGTTTCCTCTTCTCTTCCTAATTATTTCCTGGTATTTTCACCCATACTTGGAAAAGGTCAGTTTTCACTCCAATCCTAAAGGCAATGCCAAAGAATGTTCAAACTACATTACAATTGCACTCATTTCACATGCTAGCAAGGTAATGCTCCAAATCCTTCAAGCTAGGCTTTAGTCATAGATGAACTGAGAACTTCCAGATGTACAATCTGGATTTAGAAAAGGCAGAGGAAACAGAGATCAAGTTGCCAACATCTGTTGGATCATAGAGAAAGCAAGGGAATTTCAAAAAAACTTTTACTTCTGCTTCATTGACTACACTGAAGCCTTTGACGGTATGGATCACAACAAACTGTGGAAAATTCTTAAAGATATGGGAATACTAGACCAGCTTCTCTGTCTCTTGAGAAACCTGTATGTAGGACCAGAAGCAATAGTTAGAACTGGACATGGAACAACAGACTGGTTCCAAATTGGGAAAGAAGTATGTCAGGGCTGCATATTGTCACCCTCCTTATTTAACTTATATGCATAATACATCATGCAAAGTGCTGGGCTAGATGAAGCACAAGCTAGACTCTAGATTGCCAGGAGAAATAACCTCAGATATGCAGATGACATCACCCTTATGTTAGAAAGCAAAGAGGAACTAAAGAGCCAATGAAAATGAAAGAGGAGAGTGAAAAAGTTGGCTGAAAACTCAACATTCAGAAAACTAAGATTATGGTATCTGTTCCCATCACTTCATGGCAAATAGATGGGGAAAAATGCAAACAGTGACAGGTTTCATTTCATGTGCTCCAAAATCACTGCAGACAGTGACAACAGCCATGAAATGAAAAGACACTTGTTCCTTGGAAGGAAAGCTATGACAAACCCAGATAGTGTATGAAAAATCAGAGACATCATTTTGCCAACAAAGGTCCGTCTAGGCTAAGCTATGGTTTTTCCAGTAGTCATGTATGGATGTGAGAGTTGGACCATTCTGAAGGCTGAATGCCGAAGAATTGATGTTTTCAAACAGTGATGTTGGAGAAGACTCTTGAGAGTTCCTTGTACAGCAAGGAGATCAAGAGAAAATCAACCCTGAATATTCAATGGAAGGACTGATACTGAAGCTGAAGTTCCAGTACTTTAGCCACCTGATGAAAAGGTCCAAGGCATTGAAAAAGACTCTGATGATGGGAAAGCCTGAGGGCAGAAGGAGGAGGGGGCAAAAGAGGATGAGATAGTTGGATGGCATCTCCAACTCAATGGGCATGAGTTTGAGCAAGCTCTGGGAGATGGTTAAGGACAGGGTAATCTGGTGTGCTCCAGTCTGTGGGGTTGCAGAGTCGGACATGACTAAACAACTGGACAATAACAACAAATTTCCCCTTGGCTCTCCTACTACGCAACTCCCTTAAGAGAAAAGGTAACTTCCCCCCCGCCCCATCCTTGATCCAGTCCTCTCCTATCTGCTCCATATCTGAAAAAATAAAAACTCCAGAGGCACACATTTACTGCCTCCTTCATATTTCCATTTGAAAAATGGAAATGAACATGGCAAAAACAAAAATCTTATGCTCTCCCCACCAAAATCTGCTCCTTCCTTTATTTTTACTGTTTCTATGGATAGCAATACCATTCTTATAATTGATCAGGCCCAAAATTTGGAGTGGTCCTTGATTCTTTTTTTCTCTCAACTGATTAATAAATCCTCTTGACTGTATCTTCTAAGTAATCTGAATCCTATCCCTTTTCATATCCATAGTGAAGTCACTCAGTCGTGTCTGACTCTTTGCGACCCCATGGACTGTAGCCTACCAGGCTCCTCTGTCTATGGGATTTTCCAGGCAATAGTACTGGAGTGGATTGCCATTTCCTTCTCCAGGAGATCTTCCCGACCCAGGGATCGAACCCTGGTCTCCCGCATTGCAGGCAGACGCTTTACCGTCTGAATGACCCTCCAAATCCAAGCTACTGCTTCTCTCAGTTGGATTAAGGCAATGTTACCAAAACTAAGCTAGGTCAGAGGATATGTGTTAATTTCTTTCTTTCTGCAGTCATTCACTGGTTAGCCTGATCTGGATATTTCCTGTGAGCCAAACAAAAGTATTTTAGCTTAATGCTTATTACCTGGAAGGCAGGGTACCTGGTCATGAGCCATTATGTATAATTTAAATTTATGGGGAATATAATATCCCTTTAGTGATTAACTTGTAATAGAATACAAAGTTTCTCTCCTATTAACAGCAATGTCTTCTTAACTAGTTTCTTTGTTTCCATCCTTGCTCCCTGCATCCATTCTTATCATAGCAGTCAGTGTGATCCTATTTAAAATAGGATTTTAACAGTCTCCGCTCAAAAACCTTCCAGTGTTTTTTCTCTCTTTTTTTCTTATAATAAAAGCCAGTGTTCTCTCAATGGCCCTTTAAGATCTAGGACCTCACCTCTTACTACTCTTCCCTTGCTCACTCTATTTTAGGCACACTGGCTGTTTGCTGTTCCCAGGACACACAGATCTCACTCTTACCTTGGGGCCTTTGCACATACTATTTCCTCTGACCAGAAAGCTTTTACCAGAGGTAACTTCTTTGGAAAATTCTGTGATCTCCTGCAGTTCTTTTCCCAGATGTCATCTTCTCAGTATGTCCTTTCCAACTACCCTGCTTAAAACACAACTGCCCCCCGCCCCCAGCACTTCCTACCTCTTTTCCTGCTTAATTTTTCTCCAAAACATTTCTTCCAACAGAGGCTCTGTGTATTTATTTCTTTGGTTGGCTGGTTATATGTCACTCCTTTAAAATATGAGCTACACGAGGGGAGGAACTTTTGTTTCCTGTAGTATTCCCTGGGCCTACAAGAGGGCCCGGCACAGAGTAGCCCATTGGTGAAAATTTGCTGAATGAATAAATGAAGTGATAAGGCACAAGCTTAGCCCTGTGCCTGGCACACAGCAGATGTTCAATAAATGTATTAAAACAATTTTCTCTGGGATTTTGTGTGGACCAAACAGGGTTATGAATGAAGAAGAAGGATGCATTTCTATAAAATACTACACAGTTCTCAGACACTACTACTTCTATGGCTGTGTTTATCACAGTGCCTTGTATTTAGCACATATGGGTTTTGAGCTGGGATTTAGATGGGATCTTTGCCAGAAATAGACACTGGGACACTATAGCCTCTTATCTGCTGCAGGCTAGAAATCCAGATGACTGAGTAATTTTAATTATGTTTAAAATGAGAGTAAATGTTTTTATTGTGTTCTCATGGCTGTATATAAGAGATAAATCCTATACAAAATTGTCACAAGGGTTCAGAAACCATAGCCACCTGAGGCCATTTAGTGCCAGAGCAAGCAGGCCTAAACACCTCACCAGCTCTACAGGGTATCCTGGATAAACAAACCTTAGCAATTAAGAAAAGATTAGAAGTCCAGTTATATTAGATACCAAGAGGTCCTGTTATATTAGACACCAAGAAAGAAAAATGTAACATATTTTAGAAAGTTTTTCATAACAAATTGTCAACATTTTATAAAACTTTATTTTTGAATCTTGTAAGACCTCTAGAAAATTAATTTATGTGAATTTCTCCAGCTTTCAAAAAAGCTAGAAATAGTGTTATTATTTACACACTAAAAATATCCCAGAAATACTAGACTTAAAAGCTTGTCTGTTGTTTCTACTGCCTTCCCAATGCTGTTTTCTGTACTGACAGTTTTTTTCATACATTTCCAAATGACCCATTTGTTATTTTATTGTACTTTTAATGGGTTTCCTTCAGAGGTTTGAGAAGGATGATTTTTCTGGAAAGAAAATAAAACTGAAAGTGTTCAGTAATGACCAGTGATAAGATGAGTTAAGCAAATTTGAGGAAAACTAAACTAAATGACACCACCCTTATGGCAGAAAGTGAAGAGGAACTAAAAAGCCTCTTGATGAAAGTGAAAGAGGACAGTGAAAAAGTTGGCTTAAAGCTCAACATTCAGAAAACTAAGATCATGGCATCTGGTCCCATCACTTCATGGGAAATAGATAGGGAAACAGTGGAAACTGTGGCTGATTTTATTTTTCTGGGCTCCAAAATCACTGCAGATGGTGATTGCAGCCATGAAATTAAAAGACACTTACTCCTTGGAAAGAAAGTTATGACCAACCTAGATACATATTAAAAAGCAGAGACATTACTTTGCCAACAAAGGTCCGGCTAGTCAAGACTATGGTTTTTCCTGTGGTCATGTATGGATGTGAGAGCTGGACTGTGAAGAAGGCTGAGTGCCAAAGAATTGATGCTTTTGAACTGTGCTGTTGGAGAAGACTCTTGAGAGTCCCTTGGACTGCAAGGAGATCCAACCAGTCCATTCTAAAGGAGATCAGTCCTGGGTGTTCTTTGCAAAGAATGATGCTGAAGCTGAAACTCCAATACTTTGACCACCTCATGCGAAGAGTTGACTCACTGGAAGACTCTGATGCTGGGAGGGATTGAGGGCAGGAGGAGAAGGGGACAACAGAGAATGAGATGGCTGGATGGTATCACCTACTTGATGGACCTGAGTTTGAGTGAACTCTGGGAGTTGGTGATGGACAGGGAGGCCCTGGTGTGCTACAATTCACAGGGTCGCAAAAAGTCAGACACAACTGAGTGACTGAACTGAACTGAAACTAAATGACCCAAGTTTATGCTAAAAGAGGTCAGGTAAACAATTAACAATAGATAATTCTGACAAATCATCAGGGCATAAGTTAGACCTTCATCCTGCTTCTACTTGGAAAAGACTCTGAGGAGGTGATGATCACATGGTGCTTGTCCCAGAGATACAAGCAGATCTCCGTTTGGTTACCTTGGTGTTCAAGATTTAGAAGGAGACTCTATGAGCCTGGTGGCTCAGATAGTAAAGCATCTGCCAGAAGTGTGGGAGATCAGGGTTCTGTCTCTAGGTCTGGAAGATCCCCTGGAGAAGGGAATGGCTACCCACTTCAGTATTCTTGCCTGGAGAATTCCATGGCCAGAGGAGCCTGGCGGGTTACAGACCGTGGGATTACAAAGAATCAGACACAACTGACTGATGAACACACATATACTAGGAGCCTCAGGAGGATGAAAACTAACATTCCTCTTCTCTATTCAAGCCAGGACAAACTGGGGCTGAGGAGAGGTAGCAAAACACATCATAACATGCTGTTCCCAGATATCCAGAAACACATTGTCATTTCATTTTTTTCACCTCCCTTTTAGGATCCAACTATGTGTTTAGTGGGCTTCCTTGGTAGCTCATCTGGTAAAGAATCCACCTGCTGCTGCTGCTGCTGCTAAGTCGCTTCAGTCGTGTCCGACTCTGTGCGACCCCATAGACGGAAGCTCACCCAGCTCCCCTGTCCCTGGGATTCTCCAGGCAAGAACACTGGAGTGGGTTGCCATTTCCTTCTCCAATGTATGAAAGTGAAAAGTGAAAGTGAAGTCGCTCAGTCGTGTCCAACTCTCAGCGACCCCATAGACTGGAGCCCACCAGGCTCCTCCGTCCATGGGATTCTCCAGGCAAAAGTACTGGGGTGGGGTGCCAATGCAGAAAATCCTGGTTCATTTCCTGGGTCAGGAAGACTCCCTGGAAAAGAGATAGGTTACTCACTCCACTATTCTTGGGCTTCTCTGGTGGCTCAGACAGTAAAGAATCTGCCTCCAATGTGGGAGACCTGGGTTTGATCCCTGGGTTGGGAAGATCTCCTAGAGGAGGGCATGGCAACCCATATAACATACTAATATTCTTTTTGAAGAAGTATTTATATTTAAGCACAAAGGAGAATAGCCAAAATCAATCATAAAGGGCTATCAGCACTTAGTGTGAGCAGGCTAGCTTCCTGATTATGGGTGTCAGACCAGGACACCCACTAATCAAGGAAAAGTACTTTAGGAAACATAAGTTCTTGAATCCATGTCTTCCTGCCCTTCTGAGACCTGGCTCCATCAGTCTCTTCCCTTTGCTGACTCTTCAGCCTCTGCCCCTCAGCCCAGAGGCATGCTCAAGTGTCCTGAGAAAACCACCTTCCTCCAGTTTTTTTTTTCTCTTCCAGGCTTTTCATAAGTGAGGACATACCTGCTCTCCCCACTTTCTTGTTTTCTAGTCTTGCTCACACCCCTTCAATCTGCCTTCCACCTCTTCATGGACATGAGCTTGCTAAGTTCACTGTTGACCCAAAGGACATCCGATTATACATTTTCACTATCTGCATGAAGAGGTTTATATCCCAGTTCATTTCCTTCATGGAAAGTTCGAAATCATGGCCTCTCTACAGAAAGGAGGAAAGTAGGGCTTCCAGAGTTAAGGATATTTGCCTAAAGATATACAGGTAATTCTGCTCAAGCAGGATTTGAACCCAGTGACAGCCAGCACTGTAGCCTAAGCTCTCCCACCTGCCACTACCCCTGCCAGTCTGAAACCCTCCTAGAGCCTCATAACAAAGTGGGACTGAAATAAATGAGCATCACTGTAGGCAAATAAAAGGTAAAGAATGCATTTAGAGAGAGAGAGAGCATCTGAGTAAAACTGAAGGATGAGGAACTGTGAGTTAAAAGTTATAGTCCCAATGTTGTGTTACTTTCTACTATACAGACGTGCATCCACTATATCCCAATAAAAACACAAAAAAGTAAAATTGACAGATATCACACACAGAAAGCTATAATCCCAGAGAAATTGTCCAAAAAGAGCTGAAAATCATAGAACACTAAGTCAGGAAGAAACCTGACCTTTACTTGAAGACAGCAGCTCCAAATATTACATTTGTTTACTCTACAAACACTTTCTGTTTTAGCACCTTTAAAAATACTTGGGTTAATACAGAGCTTAATTATAAAAGCTTACCATGGAGCAGGGTAGATACTGCATGCCTCTAACTATCTTCCCCAACTTTTTCCACCCAGAAAGAGTACTAAATACAAGACAGAAAACCTTACTCTGTTTTTAGACAAAGATGGGGCACACTCTGAGACAGTGGGCTAGATGAAAATTTGACAGATGGAAGAAGTCCAGTTAAGGGAAACCAAAATTCTTAAGCTATAGAATGGTTTCTGAATAGGCGATCAATAATACGATTAGGATTCTGTTCTGGGTTGAGAAGAGCTAAGAAAAATAATGTAGTGATATCTATAAAATTAGTAAACACATATATTTAGAAGTCTAAAACTAATGTAAGGACACTCCCAACTTTGGGTGTAGGTAGCTTTATGGACAGTAGTAGGTTGTACTTTACACAATTAATAGAAAGAAATTGAAAATGCAGAGTACTTTTAGCTGGAAAAACTGTGATAGAGTTGAAACATTATCTTTTTTGATAGCAAAATTTTCTGCAAGTCAAATGGCCACAGCATTGCACTGTTCTCAGTTGCTGTGTTTACTTTTTGTGACAGTTCTCTTTCTTCCTGGCTGTCAGCTGTCACTTTTGCTTGCCATCAGGGTTTCACCTTTTCCCTTATCTCCTAATGCAATCATCTTAATCTGTTGTAAGCTTGGAAGCTAGATAATTGAGCTTATTTGGATTCTGTGTAGATCAAGACTTAGTTTCAAAGGCAACAGAGTGCTTATGAACAGCAGGCACATAACGTTTCCCTGACTGATGATATTTTCCAAGAATATTGTCTTAGCTGTCAGGATCAGTGGTGACACTGACCTCATCATCAACCAAAACCAAAGTACAATATAATTATGGGTTATATTTCAATTTAATCAGAATTTGATCTATATCGTGTTCTTGCTAATTTACACCTCTTACTAACTTCACAGATCCTCTACTAGTCAATTAATCCATTTTAAGCACCCAACTGGACAAGTAATAATGAAGTCTCCGTGTCACCTTAGTTATGAACAGTAGAAGGTCTGATCAGAATACTGGCTGTGGGAGAGGAGGAATATCACAGGAAATTTTAGAAGCATAATTACTAAGATTTCATGCATGATGGAGGGAGGGGATGAAGAGAAAATGTAAAATGTTGAACAGAACACTTCCTTTCAGATGAGAGAGCACAGAGGACTCAAGGGGAGGTAGCATGGTACGAAAGGAAGGGATGTATTTGAGTTTGCTTCAGGATAGGGTGGGGTCTGAAATGCTTTGAGACATCTATGTAATTTCCAAAGATTGGGTTGTCTTCAAGATATCAGCATATATTAGCATATTTAAATATCAGCATTTTTAAAACATACATCAAGCAAATTTCTTAAACACGAATAAGATCTTGTGTTGGAATTCCCTAGGATACTTGTTGGATGACTCATAGGGAGTTAATGTTCTGTGTGATCAGGTGAAAGGAAGAGGCAGAGAAATAAAAGCTATCACTGTTCCATTGATCACTTGAGCCCCTTGTGTACCTTTGAGCTTATGAAGCCCAGGAATGTGCAGAGTTCCAAAGAATAGCAAGGACAGATTAAGGAAGAATTTCTAAGTGATCAATGCAAAGAAATAGAGGAAAAGAGTAGAATGGGAAAGATAAGAGATCTCTTCAAGAAAACTAGGGATACCAAGGGAACATTTCATGCAAAGATGGGCACAATAAAGGACAGAAATGGTATGGACCTAACAGAAGCATAAGATATTAAGAAGAGGAGGCAAGAATACACAGAACTATACAAAAAAGATCTTATTTTCCCAGATAACCACGATGGTGTGATCACTCATTTAGAGCCAGACATCCTGGATTGTGAAGTCAAGTGGCCTTAGGAAGCATCACTATGAACAAAGCTAGTTGAGGTGATATAATTCCAGCTGAGCTACTTTAAATACTAAAAGATGATGCTGTGAAAGTGCTGCATTCAATATGCCAGCAAATTTGGAAAACTCAGCAGTGGCCACAGGACTGGAAAAGGTCACTTTTTATTCCAATCCCAAAGAAAGGCAATGCCAAAGAATGTTCAAACTACTGCACAATTGCACTCACCTCACACATTAGCAAAACAATGCTAAAAATTCTCCAAGCGAGGCTTAAACAGTACATGAACCATGAACTTCCAGATGTTCAAGCTGGTTTTAGAAAAGGCAGAGGAACCAGAGATCAAATTGCCAACATCTGTTGGATCATTGAAAAAACAAAAGAGTTCCAGAAAAATATCTGCTTCTGCTTCATTGACTATACTAAAGTCTTTGTGTGTATGACAACAAACTGTGGAAAATTCTTAAAAAGATGGAAATATCAAACCACCTTACCTGCCTCCTGAGAAATCCGTATGCAGGTCAAGAAGCAACAGTTAGAAACAAACATGGAACAACAGACTTGTTACAAATTGGGAAAGAAGTACGTCAAGGCTGCATTTTGTCACCCTGCTTATTTAACTTCTATGCAAAGTACATCATGAGAAATGCTAGGCTGGATGAAGCACAAGCTGGAATCAAGATTGCAGGGGGAAATATCAATAGCCTTAGATATGCAAATGACACCAGTCTTATGTCAGAAAGTCAAGAGGAACTAAAGAGCCTCTTGATGAAGGTGAAAGAGGAGAGTAAAAAAGCTGGCTTAAAATACAACACTCAAAAACTAAGATAACGGCATCCAGTTCCATCAGATCAGATCAGTCACTCAGTCGTGTCTGACTCTTTGTGACCCTATGAACCGCAGCACGCCAGGCCGCCCTGTCCATCACCAACTCCCGGAGGTCACTCAGACTCACATCCATCGAGTCAGTGATGCCATCCAGCCATCTCATCCTCTGTCGTCCCCTTCTCCTCTTGCCCTCAATCCCTCCCAGCATCAGAGTCTTCTCCAATGAGTCAACTCTTCGCATGAGGTGGCCAAAATACTGGAGTTTCAGCTTTAGCATCATTCCTTCCAAAGAAATTCCAGGGCTGATCTCCTTCAGAATGGACTGGTTGGATCTCCTTGCAGTCCAAGGGACTCTCAAGAGTCTTCTCCAACACCACAGTTCAAAAGCATCAGTTCTTCGGTGCTCAGCCTTTTTCACAGTCCAGCTCTCACATCCATACATGACCACAGGAAAGACCATAGCCTTGACTAGGCGAACCTTTGTTGGCAAAGTAATGTCTCTGCTTTTGAATATGCTATCTAGGTTGGTCATAACTTTCCTTCCAAGGAGTAAGCGTCTTTTAATTTCATGGCTGCAGTCACCATCTGCAGTGATTTTGGAGCCCAGAAAAATAAAGTCTGACACTGTTTCCACTGTTTCCCCATCTATTTCCCATGAAGTGATGGGACCAGATGCCACGATCTTCGTTTTCTGAATGTTGAGCCTTAAGCCAACTTTTTCACTCTCCACTTTCACTTTCATCAAGAGGCTTTTTAGTTCCTCTTCACTTTCTGCCATAAGGGTGGTATCATCTGCATATCTGAGTTTATTGATATTTCTCCCGGCAATCTTGATTCCAGCTTGTGTTTTTTCCAGTCCAGCATTTCTCATGATGTACTCTGCATATAAGTTAAATAAACATGGTGACAATATGCAGCCTTGACGTACTCCTTTTCCTATTTGGAACCAGTCTGTTGTTCCATGTCCAGTTCTAACTGTTGCTTCCTGACCTGCATACAGATTTCTCAAGAGGCAGATCAGGTGGTCTGGTATTCCCATCTCTTTCAGAATTTTCCACAGTTTATTGTGATCTACACAGTCAAAAGCTTTGGCACAGTCAATAAAGCAGAAAAAAATGTTTTTCTGGAACTCTCTTGCTTTTTCGATGATCCAGCGGATGTTGGCAATTTGATCTCTGGTTCCTCTGCCTTTTCTAAAACCAGCTTGAACATCAGGAAGTTCACGGTTCACATATTGCTGAAGCCTGGCTTGGAGAATTTTGAGCATTACTTTACTAGCGTGTGAGATGAGTGCAATTGTGTGGTAGTTTGAGCACTCTTTGGCACTTCATGGCAAATAGTTGGGAAAATGATAGAAACAGTGAGAAACTTTATTTTCTTGGGTTCCAAAATCACTGCAGATGGTGACTGCAGCCATGAAATTAAAAGATGCTTACACCTTGGAAGAAAAGCTATAACAAACCTTGACTGCATGTTAAAAATCAGAGACATTACTTTGCCGGCAAAAGTCCATATAGTCAAAGCTGTGTTTTTTACAGTAGTCATGTATGGATGTGAGAGTTGGACGTTAAAGAAAGCTGAAGGCTGAAGAATTGATGCTTTTGAACTGTGGTGTTGGGGAAGACTCTTGAGAGTGCCTTGGACCACAAGGAGATCAAGCCAGCTCATCCTAAAGGAAATCAGTCCTCAATATTCATTGGAAGGACTGATGCTGAGGCTGAAACTCCAATACATCGGCCACCTGATTCAAACAACTGACTCATTGGAAAAGATACTGATGTTGGGAAAGATTGAAGGCAGGAGGAAAAGGGGACAACAGAGGATGAGATGGTTGGATGGTATCACTGACTCGATGGACATGAGTCTGAGCAAGCTCTGGGAGTTGGTGATGGACAGGGAAGCCTGGCGTGCTGCAGTCCATGGGGTTGAAAAGAGTCAGACATGACTGAACAATTGAATTGAACTGAATGTGCTTATTCTAAGGGCAGAGAATTCTTTCTCATACTCATATTAGAACTGAGTTCAGGGCCATTTTTTTTTTTTTTTTTCAAAATCACAAAGGGATTTATTCAGTGACTCCAGAAAATGGATAAAATCTCTTTTGGTCTTGATGGATAATGTTGGAGAAACCCCAGTGAGAATTATATGGGAAAATCTCTTATTGAAATCATTCTGTTCTTTGCTAGTCATTGTAAGCATACACAATACTTATTTATGTAATTAAACAAATGTGTATACAACACTCCAATATTCCAGAATCTGTGCTAGATGCTTTATAAATACCAAGCCATTTAATTTTATATCAACCCTATTATTAGGTACAATTATTATCCACATTTTATAGATAAGGAAACTACAGTAAAAGGTTAATAAAATTTTTCAGAGTCACACAGATGGTAGACATTGGGAATGGGATTAAAATCCAGGATGTCTGACCCCAGAGTGTAAAATGAGCTATTCTTCATATCAGCCAATTAACTTAAATTGAGTTTCTGGTTGAAAAAATAACACTTGCACCTGTATATAACTTGTGTGTAAGAAGATCTTGCACTTTGTTCTAGTTCCATTTGCTCTAAGTGTGTCCAATTTGATATCAAATTATTAGGATTGATATGAAGAAATGGATTTGCCTATTTGCTTATGCCCTTCTTCTTTCAAAAATAATTGAAGATGTAATTAACATGTTCTACAAATCTGGAGGCATTGAATTTAAATTGCTAGTTGGAGTACCTCATGTAGAAAACATCCATTAAGCATTATAAAATGCTAGCCCACAGGAAAGAAAGGTACAAATGTTTGGGGATTGGAGATTCTAAAGTCAGAATAGACTCACACTTGGGAGGAAGCCTAATAATATTAGCAATAGGAAACACATTCTATTTATGGTGTTCCAGGCCCTGTTGTATAAAATTTACACTTAGGGACTAAGTTTTCAATGGAGAAACCAAAGCACAGAGAAGTTGAGTAACTTGCCCAAGGTCACCAACAAGTATACATGGTAGAATGGAACCTGAACCCAGGCTAACCCCAGATCCTGTTTTCCTACTCACTCTACTGCATTAATGCAAGCTAGCCACATTGCAGCTAGTGACAAAGGGGGAGAGCAATTAGCATCCTTAATGTCCTTAATGGAGGCTTTCTGGGCTAAGTCCCATAGGAAGTCAAGAGAATCTCTGGAGAGATTCCTGGTGCCATGTGATCCCTTCAAAACATAAAAGAACAACTTTCTTTTCTTGGGACCCACTAAAGTCTGGGGTGGGGGGAAGCGAAAGTGAGACTTCCTGTGGGTGTGTCACTGGCGTCATGGAAGGGATGGGACTGGGCCCTTTGCACCTTCATCCCCGAAGTCAGTGTTAAGGATCTAAGTTCTGATTTTAGTCTCTAATAGTCCCCTCCACTGAATTCACTTGAATCAGTCTCATTTTTTGCCCTTGCAGTATAGCAAATTAAAAGTTGATTTGATGAAAATAAAAAATCAAGAAAAAGTTGATAATAATTTACACAAGTTAAAGTGGCACTGAATTAAGAGTTTAAACAAGATGACTGGCTTTGGACAATTCTCTGACACACGACATTGAACATTTGCTTAATCACCTGTAAAAGAAAAAGCAGTGAAGAAACCAATAGTTACTGATTGTTTTTCATGTTCAAGGTATTTTCCTAGGTACTTCACATACATTTGACTCATTTAATCCTCATTTGTTGTTGTTGCTGTTCAGTCACTAAGTTGTGTCCGACTCTTTGGGATCCCATGAATTGCAGCATGTCAGGCTTGCCTGTCCTTTACTATTTCCTGGAGTTTGCGTAAACTCGTGTCTGTTGAGTCAGTGACGCTATCCAACCATCTCATTCTCTGTCGCTCCCTTCTCCTTCTGTTCTCTATCTTTCCCAGCATTAGAGTCTTTGCCAATGAATTGGTTCTTTGCATTAGGTGGCTGAAGTGTTGGAGCTTCAGCTTCAATATCAGTCTTTCCAATGAATATTCAGGGTTGATTGCCTTTAGGATTGACTGGTTAGATCTCCTTGCTGTCCAAGGGACTCTCAAGAGTCTTCTCCAGCACCACAGTTTGAAAGCATCAATTCTTTGGTGTTCATAATATTAGTAATTGATGGATTAATATCCATTTTCAAGATTGAGAAAACAGGAACTTAGAGAAGTTAAGAATTTGCCAAAAGTCATTTGACTAGCAGGGATCAAAGCATTGAAGTTTAAGTGGTTTTTTTTTGCATTTTACCTCCCTTTCACACTGCAGACCTACAACACCAAAATTTTAGAAGTCACAAAGGGACATAATATTGTTGCTATTCTTCAACTCTAGTGCTACTACCTAGGGGACCATCACATAAACTCACTTTTACCTCCATTTTTTGAGAATTATCCTGGAATTCTGACTTAATATTTTTATTCTCATTACCAAAATTTAGATTTCATCAACTGTAGGATTGGCTACAAGTTCAACGCTTTCTGCAGTGGGTCTATGGTAACCCAATAAAGTGAAAAACTGAAGTGCATTCCCTTAGGAAGTTAACTTATGTCTAGGGAGTGACAGGTACTGGGGAAGAAAATTTGATTATAGGTATTGTTTGCATGGTCTATTTTTATCTTGAAATATTTGAAAGGACATGATCTCAAGACAAGAAGGGACCTGTTTTCGGCAGTGGGTGTTTTCTGTTCTTACAAATGTAATTTTGTCCCTGCTGAAAATTCAGAAGTTGCTTTGTCCAAAGGACACTGACATCCTATACTATGCTTTATTTGACATCTTATACGGAGCAGTAAACCACATGGAGTGAACTTCAAACAACTCAGCTATAGGAATGTATATCTGGTTTGAAAACTGAGGTCAGCTCCAGTGTGCTTCCTTCTGTTGCTCCCAGAGGAGGTGAAGACATCAGTGAACACACCTTTTCACTACTTTTGTCTTCTTTTATTTTTATAAAATGCCCATCAGTCACCCAACCACTTAAACATCTTCCATTACATCCAGCGATTATCATCTCTATCGCTTTGTTTTGGGTATTGGTAACAAAGCCAAATATGGACTTTGGATGACTTCGAAGAGAGACTGTGAGTGGAATAGATCATTAGAGTAATTTTTAATTGATTGAGAAAATGTTGCCCCACAACAGTCTCTGGGATTATAACGGTTAAATGATTTACTGATGTAAAAGTTAGATAAAGAGAACTAAGAATGCTCAAACTACTGCACCATTGCACTCATCTCACACGCTAGGGAAGTAATGCTCAAAATTCTCCAAGCCAAGCTTCAGCAATATGTGAACTGTTAACTTCCAGATGTTCAAGCTGGTTTTAGAAAAGGCAGAGGAACCAGAGATCAAATTGCCAACATCTGCTGGATCATGAAAAAAGCAAGAGAATTCCAGAAAAACATCTATTTCTGCTTTATCAACTATGCCAAAGCCTTTTACTGTGTGGATCACAATAAACTGTGGGAAATTCTGAAGGAGATGAGAATACTAGACCACCTGACCTGCCTCTTGAGAAATCTATTTCTCTTTATCCCCAAAGCCCCCCTGCCTCCTCTTGAGAAATCTTCCTGTATGCAGGTCAGGAAGCAACAGTTAGAACTGGACATGGAACAACAGACTGGTTCCAAATGGAGTACTTCAAGGCTGTATATTGTCACCCTGTTTATTTAACTTATATGCATAGTACAACATGAGAAACGCTGGGCTGGAAGAAGCACAGGCTGGAATCAAGATTGCCGGGAGAAATATCAATAACGTCAGATATGCAGATGACACCAGCCTTATGGCAGAAAATGAAGAAGAACTAAAGGGCCTCTTGATGAAAGTGAAAGAGGAGAGTGAAAAAGTTGGCTTAAAGCTCAACATTCAGAAAACTAAGATCATGGCATCTGGTCCCATCACTTCATGGAAATAGATGGGGAAACAGTGAAAACTGTGGTTGACTTTGTTTTTCTGGGCTCCAAAATCACTGCAGATGGTGACTGCAGCCATGAAATTAAAAGATGCTTACTCCTTGGAAGGAAAGTTATGACCAACCTAGACAGCATATTAAAAAGCAGAGACATTACTTTGTCAACAAAGGTCCATCTAGTCAAGGCTATGGTTTTTCCAGTAGTCTTGTATGGATGTGAGAGTTGGACTATAAAGAAAGCTGAGTGCTGAAGAATTGATGTTTTTGAACTGTGGTGTTGGAGAAAACTCTTGAGAGTTCCTTGGACTGCAAGGAGATCCAACCAGTCCATTCTAAAGGAGATCAGTCCTGGGTGTTCATTGGAAGGACCGATGTTGAAGCTGAAACTCCAATACTTTGGTCACCTGATGCGAAGAGCTGACTCATCTGAAAAGACCCTAATGCTGGGAAAGATTGAGGCAGGGGGAGAAGGGGACTACAGAGGATGAGATGGTTGGATGGCATCAGTGATTCAATGGACATGGGTTTGGGTAGATTCTGGCAGTTGGTGATGGACAGGGAAGCCTGGTGTGCTGCAGTTCATGGGGTTGCAAAGAGTCAGATACAACTGAGCAACTGAACTCAACTGAAGACTTTTCTCTTATACAGAGATGCAAATAACCTTGGCTGATATCACCAAAGATGTAAACAGAGGTCCAAACTGTGCCATCCTAAGTTAGAAACAAAAAGAGATTATATCAAAGAAAACAGGCATCCATGTATCCACATGGCTCACTTTGTTAATCCTTCAAATCTATGCTCAAATACAGTGTATCTGATCAGCCCTGTCTGAAAACTACTGGTTCCTACCTACCCATAGAATTCTCTGTTGTCCTTAACTTGCTTACTTTATTTCTTTTCTTTTTTTGATATTAAAAAGTTCTTTACTGAAATATAATTGATATAAAATGAACTGCATATATTAAAAGAAACAATCTGATGCATTTTGAAACATGCCCATAAAACCATCACAACAGTCAAGAAAATGAACACATACATCACCCCTGAAAAATTCCTCATATCCTTCATAACTCATCCTTCTGCTTTGGTTTCTTCAACTCAGCATAATTACTTAGAGATTCACCTGATAGTCATTCCTTTTTATTGCTGATTCATATTCCATTGTATGTATTTAGTATGATTTGTTTTTGAGTTTTTCAAACTTTGTTAAAAGTCTTCCTCCAGCTTTTTAAAAAAATTTTTTTAAATTAATTTAATTGGAGGCTAATTACTTTACAATATTGTAGTGGTTTTTGCCATACATTGACATGAATCAGCCATGGGTGTACATGTGTTCCCCATCCTGAACTCCCCTGCAACCTCCCTCCCCATCCCATCCCTCAAGGTCATCCCAGTGCACCAACCTAAGTGCCCTGTCTCATGCATTGAACCTAGATTGGCGATCTATTTCACATATGGTAATATACATGTTTCAATGCTATTCTCGCAAATCATCCCACCCTTGCCTTCTCCCACAGAGTCCAAAAGTGTGTTCTTTGCATCTGTGTCTCTTTTGCTATCTCACATGTAGGGTCATCGTTACCACCTTTCTAAATTCCATATATATGTATTAATATACTATATTGGTGTTTTTCTTTCTGGCTTACTTCAGTCTGTATAATAGGCTCCAGTTTCACCCACCTCATTAGAACAGATTCAAATGCATTCTTTTTAATGGCTGAGCAATATCCCATTGTATATATGTACCATAGCTTTCTTACCTACTCCTCTACTATTTTCTCTTTACTAGGATGTCAACTTTCAAAGGGCTAGAATTTTGGTCTGTTTTGTTCATTCCTCCATCTTTGAAAGAACTCAGAGTCAAGGTTTGGGAAAACCAATGATCAGAGCTGACTTCAACTGGGTTGGAATGGGGAACAAAGAAAAGGGGTAGTAATTAAGCAGAAACTAGATAAGCTCTGAAAGAGTACAGGTCAAGAGCAAAAAGGGCAGCCAAGGACAGTTTTCTAGAATAACATAAAAGCAGCTACACTCAAAGTGATGAGCTGATAAGCAGAAAGTTTGTGTATGGCTGGACAAGTTTCAAGATGTTTGGGAAAACAGACAAGTTCTATGGTGAGCATTTGCCATGCTTTGACTGCCTAGCAGCTGAATCACCACCATCGGTCAGGAAAGGTCAAGGTTAGGGTACAGTAACAAACAGTTCCCCCTAGTTTCTGTGGTTTGAAATAGTGACATTGATTTCTGACTCACACTAATTGTCCATCACTGGTTGGTAAAGAAGCTTTGCTCTCTATAGCCATTTGGAGATTTAGGTTGAAAGAAACACCTTCTGACCATATTTGCAGAGGTAGAGAAAAGTAAACTAGGAGAACCATATGCTGGCTTTTAGTGCTTCTGCCGTGATGTGATACTTGCCACTGTTACTCATATTTAACTGGCCGAAATTAACCACCTTACTAAACCTGGGTCGATAGAGGTAAATCTTGTGATAGGGGTAGTGAATATAGTGATGCTTAACAGTCTATCTCACCCAGTTCTGTCATTGGGAATTTACCTGTTTTAGGGCTCCTGGAGGGTAGCACATCTTGTCTTTGCCCACAGAAATTATAAGTACCTGATAATTTGCCTCCCCAGCCTTCCTGCCTCTAATCATATGTACGGGGGTATGATTTGAGCTGGGATTGATGATATACAGCAACATGGGAGGGGAGAATTCCTTCTGGCAAGACTCTGGTGGCAGCAGCATCTGATTTCCAGGCACAGTTGTGGCAACCACGACAGTAACATGTTCCAGCATCAGAAGTGTAAGATGGGGTATTGAGAATCCAGTGGTGATCAACCTGTAATTGTATGTGATGTGATTCAGAAAGTAGTTATGGCTATGCTGCTTCCTGCCACACCCCTCCATTTTAAGCCCTAGTTCTCCAGCATTCTAATCAGTTCTGTGAGCTCCCCATTGTCTTTTCAATGAATATCTTTGTATTTAAATCAGCTTAATACGTCTTCGCTGCTTGCATCTTAGGATCATGATTAACATAAATGATCTGAAATAGTGTCCTGTTCATCCTAATATTTGCAAACACCTGAACAAAATCTGCTTCATCCAGAACTTGGCTAAATGGAAGAATACGATTCGTATGGCTTTAGTTTTTGGAGTGTGTGTGTAGAGTTATCCATGAACATAAACTGAAAAACAAAATCAAACGTCTCAAAGGTATGAAAAGCAGCGCTCTTCTTTCCCCTGTATTGGTCTCTTCTAATTTTGACATGGTTGACAACATCATCTGATCACTGAACAATGAAATTCAGAGTATATACTTCCTCCTTGGGAGAGGGTGTCAGTGACTTGGTTTCATGGCCATTCGTTATGCTTATAAACTAGATTCTGTGGTTGTACAGGAAACACTATCCTGTTTCTCTTTGTAACTGTTTTCATATAAGTGGGATATATTTGAAGATGTGTTGGCATAACGTAACAACAATAATAACAACAACAAAACATGTATTGAGACATTGTCATTTATTAGGAGCTAAGTCCCATATTTCATATACAGTATGTATTGTGCATGCGTGCTCAGTTGCTTCAGTCATGTCCTACTCTTTGTTACCCCATGGACTGTAGCCTGCAAGGCTCCTCTGTCCATGGAATTCTCCAGGCAAGAATACTGGAATGGGTTGCATGCCCTCCTCCAGGGGACCTTCCTGACCCAGTGATTGAACCCTCATCGAACTCGCATCTCCTGCATTGCAAGCAGCTTCTTTGCCGCTGAGTCACTGGGGGACCCTCATATACACTGTATTGACTAAAATAAAGACATACTTGTGGTACTCTGGGAAGGTCTGGAAATTTGGTGGTACCATTCAGTTCTTGAAATCTGAAACAATTCAAGCAAAGGCAAGGCTGCAGGCTTATCCAGACTGCCAAATAATAAATGTATGCTATTCATCTCCAAGGAAGCTGGGTAAAATAGTACTGAAGAGTTGGTAAAAATGGAAGATCATCTCTGTACAGCAGCCTCAGGACTTTTGAATTTCCAAAGCTAAATCATCTGGAACATTTTATGCAAGTAAATAATAATAAAAATAACTGTGCCAAATGAATGGAACTACCATTATTTTGAAAAATGGATACATTTGTGGGAAATCAATATAAAGTCCAACTGAGGATGTTTAGAATTCATGAGTATGCTTATAATTTTAAGCTAGGCTCATCAAAAATATTCTTAATTTGCCAACATGAAGCCCATTTGACTTTCCATCTTCACTGTTATTTTAAAGGTAGTAGCTGTTTTGCGTTTCCTGCTTTTTAAAGTCACCAATTTCTCAAATATGAGCTCATTCAAATCGAACTCACTTTTCTCTCCAGCACACAGGTCACATGAGTAGACCAAGAGAGAAAAAAGAGATTTCAGAAAGCACGATTCTTTTGAGGAGTCCCTGTGCCTGCTGCAAAATTATTCCAATGAAAAGATTTTCTTTTTGAGGTAAAACGACAATTAAGGTCGACCTCCTCCGTTTAAATTAAATAAAGAAAAAAAGGAGTGTAATGAAGAATCTGACTCCTTCCTCTAATTTTACAAGTTCAATGGTAATCTAACCATGCCATTCATTTACAGAAACCATTAATTTTACTATGTGGCTGAAAGTAGTAGGCCTCAGCTTTCATTCTCTTACTTTTCCCCTCCCTTAGTCTTTGTGTGTGCACCTGTTCGGGCCACTTTAGCATCCCATTTGTAAAACTTTGGATAATCCTCTGGCACTAACCCTGGTGTGATAATACTTCTGTTATTCAGCAGCCTAATTACAAAGGACAACACAGATAAAACACTTCAGTCCTATTTTTTAATAGCTGATTTACCAATTTTGCCAAGCTCCAAAGAGAATAGTCTCCAAACCTTGCTGGATTTAAACTTAATCTGAATTTGTTCAACACACAGAACACCAAAACCTCAGAGCCAAACTTTTGTTCTTAGATTTTTGGACATCCCATTTGTTCTTCCACTTTCCCTCCCATTAAATGGTGATATTAGGGAACTGTTTTTTAGAATATGGTTTAATAATATCACTCAAGCATTTTGAAGCATTCCCCAACATCCTCTGGATGTTGACATCCTCCCAATAACATGACAGAGATTTGGAACTTTAGGCATGAGTTACTTTACTCAGTAAAGCTAAGTGAAAGATGAGCTGATCATACTTCTTAATTTAACAAAATTTTTTGAGGGTTATATCTTCAGAATTGGAGCTCCATAAAGAAAAAAAAAAAAGTGTCCAGTATTTTTTTTCTGGCTTACACAGGGGAAAAAAAAAGAGGATTATTTTTAATTCATGGCAAGCTCAAGGAAAGGATCTTTACTTCAGTACAGATAAGCCTCTGAGCATCTGTGTACTTTACTTCTTTGATCTAGAAATGGGACTAGAGAGCTGGCAATAAGAGAAAATCTTATGAATTCTGGGGACTTCTCAGTCCATGGAGAATATCCTGAAGTTTTGAGGGATCAACTAAATCTCTTCCCTAAAACAAGTTTTGGGGGTATCTAAGGGGCACTGTACAACTGAAGGGCAGCCCCTACCACTTTCTTAATCCCTTGATTTTGAAACCTCAAATAACTCAAGGGAAACCCAATACATATGTTTCTGATTCACTTACACTGCTTCATCAGAATGGTGTTATGTAACAGCTATTTGATATCTAAGAAGCCTTCTCAGTCTTCTTTCTAAGCCTTTTATTTTGCTCCAGGAAATCACATTTTCTTCATGTTCAGCAGAATTGGAAGCAGGGAAGGCGTACATTTGGTTCTAAAGGTCATGCTCACAAAATCAGCAGAAGTTTGGATGTTGGCAGAATATGTTGCTATCCTCTGCTACAGCATCAGACAAGTGAAAAACTCAAGGATATTTTCAAAATCAGGAGACCACAAGTTAATTGCACTGACTATACTATCTAGAAATTTCATCAAAATGCACATTTCTGTTTTCCAAGATACTAATTGTCACATGTTAAATGACAGAAGACTAATAAACACATTCATCCCATTTTACAGATGAAAAAGTATGTTATAGACTAAAGTGACATTTGTTTTAGTACAAAATGACTCTATTATTTGCTACAAATACCAGCTACACTGAGTCATATAACCCGTTTCTGAATCATATAACAACACTGAAAAATATGTGGAAGAAAACACACCTATTTTAGATCATAGGAGAGCCCACTAACTGTGGGAGATTAATGCTTTAGAGGAAAAGTTCAAAGTTTGAATTTTTAATTCTTGACTGAGCACTGAAATCCTCAAAAAGAATGATAATAAATGAATATCAACAGAGAAAAGCCAGTTATCTGAGTGGTTTAGAGTAATATACTGGTATATTTTACCATTTAAGGGGTACTTATAGTTCAGGCACTTTACTAAGTTCTATATATAAATTATTTCATTCAATTTTCACATAATCTATTATTTTATGTCCATTTTTTTCTAATGGGTGCAATGATATTCAATGGTTTAAAGAGAGAAAGACTGTCAGATCAGGTACAGCTATTTCAGTCATTTCTTGTATTAGTGCAATGTTTTAATCCAATAGGGCGTGATTAACATGTTCAGTTTTATGAATAGTGTAACATTTGCATATACATACTCTAAGTAATGTTATGAATTGGACATTGTAAACCAGAGACCAGGTTTTCTCTCTGTTATAACCATCATAATTACTGCATGGCAGCTTTTGCAAGTTCACTTTTGCCAAAATGTTCTTTCCTGGTTGGGAGATGTATCTTTCTTAGGTCTGGTAGTTTTTTGATACTTACAGAGCAAAATAAGTCAAGTTTTCCCTAATGATAAAGTAAGTAGCCTCAAACCTGGAATGTTAAGAGAATTTTCCATAAGGGGATGGTACTTCAGTGTCACCCTCTGAGAAGGTGGTAGTTGAATTCTAGAGGGTACATCCTCAGTTCAGTTTAGTTACTCAGTTGCGTCCGACTCTTTGCGACCCAATGAATCGCAGCGCACCAGGCCTCCCTGTCCATCACCAACTCCCGGAATTCACTCAAACTCATGTCTATCGAGTTGGTGATGCCATCCAGCCATCTTATCCTCTGTCATCCCCTTCTCCTCCTGCCCTCAATCCCTCCCAGCATCAGAGTCTTTTCCAATGAGTTGACTCTTTGCATGAGTTGGCCAAAGTATTGGAGTTTCAGCTTCAGCATCAGTCCTTCCAATGAACACCCAGGACTGATCTCCTTTAGAATGGACTGGTTGGATCTCCTTGCAGTCCAAGGGACTCTTGAGTCTTCTCCAACACCACAGTTCAAAAGCATCAATTCTTTGGTGCTCAGCTTTCTTCACAGTCCAACTCTCACATCCATACATGACTGCTGGAAAAACTGTAGCCCTGACTAGACAGACCTTTGTTGGCAAAGTAATGTCTCTGCTTTTGAATATGCTATCTAGGTACATTCTAGATACATTTATTATTGTTGCTACCCAGCACCTATCATAGTGCCTGGCAGGTGGCAGATCCTCAGTAAATTTTTGTTGAGTGAAAGGATGCATAAATGACTAGATAAGAAATAGATGTCTTTATATTTCCTAGCCACGAGTTAGACATGAATAGAAAACTGGTGAGATAGCTTGTGGTTTTCATTCCTGAGGTCACCACTTCTGTGTAGACTTCTATTTGAAGGATTAACTTGTTGGCTCTACTCTGGTGATTTCCTCCACCAGTATTATTGCTGGTGCAGTCATCTCTTTCGCTGAGTAGAATTAACCTATGCGACCAATAAGCCATTGAATAAATGGTGGAATGTGACTTCTGAGACCGGGTCATAAAAGACAATATAGCTTCCACCTTGTTCTCTCTTAGGTCACTAGCTCTGTGGGGAGCAGTCGCCATGTGTGAGGACACTTAAGCAGCCCAATGGGGAGATGCATGAGGTGAGACTCTGAAGGACCAACTAAACAGTCATGTGGACCAACAACCTTCCAGCCCCAGGCAAGCCTCAGATAACTGCAGTTTTGGCCAACATCTGGACAACCATCTCATGAGAGACCTCGAGCCAGGATAACTTACCTCAGCAGCTCCTGAGCTCCTGGTCTTTAAAAACTGAGACCAAAACATGCTCATTGTTACCTCCATGTGCTAAACATTGAGCTAGTTTCTTTGGCAGCAAAAACTAATACAGAGTTTTCATTGAAGGACACAGAATCAGACTCAGACACTTAAGATAATGGTCATATATTATCATTTGGCTTATCTTCTGCATATGGATCCATCAGAAAGCCATTATGAGACTCCTATCTGTCATATAAGAATTAAACCTAGCAATATCTTTTCCTGGGCTTTCTTGGTGGCTCAGTGGTAAAGAATCTGCCTGCCAATGCAGGGGTCTGGAAAGATCCCACATGCCTCAGAGCAGCTAAGTCTGTGCACCACAGCTATTGAGCCTGTACTATAGAGTCATGAGCCGGAACCACTGACACCCGCATGCTCTAGAGCCTGTGCTCCGTAACAAGAGAAGCCACCGAATTGAAAAGCCCTTGCATCACAACTAGAGAGAAGCCCCTTTTCACCACAAGTAGAGAAAAGCCCACACAGCAAAGAAGACCCTGCACAGGCAGATAAATACAGAACATTATTTAAAAAAATTTTTTTCCCTAGTGATGTTCACATGGGCTAGGGTGGAGTTTGTGGAGATTTTAGTGTGGGTGCTTACAGCCACCAATAATTTTGATTCATTGTGAAAATAATTCTGGAGCATTATGAAAACTAGACTGTGGTATCAGGACTACTACGTGACAATGGTTATAGCAGTGGTCAGGATGCTTAAGCTCTCTGAAGTACAAAATCAGAAGTCCCTTTTAGTTAAAAATTGTATGTATATCAGCTAAACAAAATAAGACCTGACAATGGTAGTCAGTATTCTTGGAATTTAAAGACGGTTACATGTCAGTGATCCACACAGAAGAGAGTTTGTTTTAAGGTAAGCATGCATGCAATGTTATCCAAAAGGTCTTTGGCACACAGCTGCCCTGACACACCATGTTAGAAGCTCACAGAGCATCTGGCCTAACTCCCAAAGAACAGCGATGTAGCAAGTCATCTGTGCAGACAAACGACATTTTAGAGATTACTTATCAACCACCAAAGATTTCATTTTCCACGGCTTGTTTGGAGATAGTGTGGTCTGATGCCTGAAGGAGGGGAATTCAAGCCAGTTCCTGAAAGCCGGTTCCTGGCATTAGCCAGAGCATGACCTCAGCTAGGTTTCTTACCTCTGGGGAAGAACATTTCTGCTGACACCAGAGAAATGACGGTTGTGACCTTTTGTGACACTGGGTGAGATGTGGGGTGAGAGGCATGGTCACTACGGAAACCTTGGAGCTTCAGACAAGACCAGTGTCCCCTGTAAGAAACAAACTGAAATTGTGGTATATCGGCAGCTTGAATCCACTTAGAAGGATGATAGGGTATATTAGTTTATCACTCTACATGTCATCCTGTGAAAATGGGGCTAGAAAAATAATATACAATTCAAAGAGGTGTTGAAGGATCAGATAAAATCATCCAGCATCTTGTGCTATCTAAATAATGGGATCTGATGTCATAGTTATTATTATTACAATTCTACTTAGGATCCAAGTGCTTTCACTATGAATAATTTCTTTGGAGCTAGGCTTTGGAAAAGTTTAAGCTTGTTTGTTTTTTTTTTTTTCTCACAGAGAGATACTTATATTTCAATTGGGAGTTACAGAATACTTATAAATTCTATCTCTAAACCAGATCAGAGAGAAGACATGGATTCTTTGGCAACAAGGAAAAGCAGGAAGTTAAAAAAGAACTGTATGATTTTAGAAGACTTATTTCATTTGGGTTGATGGATAACTTTTTGTTCCTGAAAGGGGGAGGGTGCTTCATGAGACGGACAGTAATGTCATTATTCATGCTGTAAGCCAGCCCACTTCACTGCTGGTCTTCACAATGCTTACAAGTGTAATAAAAAAAAGAATACAAAAAAACCACTTGCTTCCTTTTTTTTTTTTATGAGTATTGACATTCTTGTGCAGTATTAGGAGAGCTAATTTAGCTTCCAGTTCTAAGAATTTTTGAATCTATAGCCAGTAATTATTGGCATTCAGAGGTACAAAAGAGGAAAACAAAGCTTGCAAATTCTAGCACATTCATGTGGGATTGGGAGCTGAATTAGGATCCTCACACCCCATTGAATGATCAGCCCCCCTATTAGAGCCTTATTAAAATGGTAATGATTATATGCCAGCTATAGGCAGGCAGCCGCACCTGTCAAAAACTACCCCGATTATCCTGTTCATTGAACTGTCTGGCTCTTGAATCAGTGTCTCAGGTTTACTTCTCTGTGAAGTTTTTTTTTTTTTCCCCTCCTGTCTTAATTTTAAAAGATACAAGAACAAACATTTCCTTGGGGTCATGGAACACTTGCTGTTCGTTATATCTTTTCCTCATTTTCTGTTTTTGTGTCTGGTATGGCAATATGATATGGGAGTTATCCTCTTTGGGGTTTAAGGATAGATACAGGAAAAAGAAACAGAAGAAATGTAAAGTCCCATCCAAATAAAAATTTTCATGTTAGCCAAAAGGAAGGCCAATCTATAATGCATCCAAAAACTAGGATCATTTTATTGTTAATTACAAATACTGTGATCAAGGCAGAGATTTTTTTTTTTTAACTCATGCATCTCTTGCCAAGCCTAGAGATCTGTTGTACTTCATGTAAAAGCACATAAAAGAATTATGTGTTTCATTTGAAATGACTATGTTTTTCTAGATGAACCATACCATTGAATGTAAAACACTTTTTCTTACAAGACTAAATTCTGCCCTTACAGGAGGGAAAGTGTCTTTTAAAATACACTCACTGGGGGAGGAGCTAAGATGGCGGACGAGTAAGACGGGGAGAATACTTTCTCCTCCACAAATCCATTAAAAGAACATTTGAATGCTGAATAAACTCGATAAAACAATTTCTGAATGCCGGCAGAGGACATCAGGCACTTAGAAAGACAGCTCATTGTCTTCAAAACGAGAAAACAAGCCCTGCGGTAACTCCTTTTGCGGAGAACTGGCTCGGACACCAGCATTTGCTATTGGCAAGTGGGGGCTGGGCTAGGAGGAGCGGCGAGGCCTGCATTGCTTTGAGAAAGGATTTGGCCTGGCTATCTCGGGCACTATCTGAGCGAAATAACCAGACTGTCGGTTGTCTACTACATCAAAAGCCAGCCCTAACTTAGGACACCACCAGGACTACCTACGGAACAAAGGGCTGTACAGAGTTGGCCGGCTGCAGGCCGTCCCACTCCGGTGACAGGCAGCCAGGGCCAGAGGCGGGCAATTATAGCCCTAGAGAGACACTGTCTAACGGAACTGTGAGTAGGTTTCTGTGCTGACTCACGCTTCTTGGGGCTCTGGATGGTCAACATCTGCCTGAGAAAGTGCGCTGTTTGTATACCCAGAAAACTGAGTGGCGGAGAGGCGATAAGTCGCAGCACCTGCGCTCGCTGAACATTTCATCACCTGCGCTACTCGGATCTGGGAAGGGCATAAAACGCAGACTCAACCAAGTCTGTGCTTCTGAGGATTATCTGAGTGCCTGAACCTGGCCGGTTTAGATTTGGGTGATCATCTCCGCCCCCTCTGTAACAGGGCAGAGATCAGATATTGAAAAGACCTGTAAACCGCCTCAATAAAGAGAATTCAACAAACTACCAGAATATAGTAAAGACACTCTAAACTTGGCAATTTTAACAAAATGAAGAGACAAAAGAATACCCAGCAGCTAAAGGAACAGGATAGATTCCCACCAAACCAAACCAAAGAGGAAGAGATAGGGAATCTACCTGATAAAGAATTCCGAATAATGATAGCGAAATTAATTCAAAATCTCGAAATCAAAATAGAATCACAGTTAAAGAGTCTGGAGACAAGGATTGAGAAGATGCAAGAAAGGTTTAACAAGGACCTAGAAGAAATAAAAAAGAGTCAACACATAATGAATAATGCAATAAATGAGATCCAAAACACCCTGGAGGCAACAAATAGTAGAATAACAGAGGCAGAAGATAGGATTAGTGAACTAGAAGATAGAATCCTAGAAATAAATGAATCAGACGAGAAAAAAGAAAAACGTATCAAAAGAAATGAGGACAATTTCAGAAACCTCCAGGATAACATCAAACGCTACAACATTCGAATCATAGGAGTTCCAGAAGAAGAAGATAAAAAGAAAGATCATGAGGAAATACTTGAGGAGATAATAGTTGAAAACTTCCCTAAAATGGAGAAGGAAATACCACTCAAGTTCAAGAAATCCAGAGAGTCCCTAACAGGATAAACCCAAGGCGAAACACCCCAAGACACATATTAATCAAATTAACAAAGATTAAATATAAAGAACAAATATTAAAAGCAGCAAGGGAAAAACATCAAATAACTCACAAGGGAATTCCCATAAGGATAACAGCTGATCTTTCAATAGAAACTCTACAAGCCAGGAGGGAATGGCAAGACGTAATTAAAGTGATGAAGGAAAATAACTTACAGCCTAGATTATTGTATCCAGCAAGGATCTCATTCAAATATGAAGGAGAAATCAAAAGCTTCACAGATAAGCAAAAGTTGAGAGAATTTTGCATCACTAAACCATTTCTCCAACAAAAACTAAAGGACATTCTCTAGAGCAATACAATAATAGTGGGAGACTTTAACACCCCACTCATATAATCTGGCTGTAATAGACAAAGTAAAGAGGAAAACATATTTACTTATGAGCCTCAAAAAATTCAGTTCACTCTGGAGAGTTTAAAAAAAAAAAAAAAAAGACTTATTTGCTCACTCTGTGGAGGTTTATTGACTATTTTGTGGGTTTGGTACCACTTTGGGTAGTAGGGAGGAAGAGGTGACAAATGTGATCCTGTCCTAAATAATATATTGTGGTAAAGATAGACTTACCAATACAAAATACCAAGATGTGCCTAAATCTGGACTTTTTGTTTCCTGAACTTTTTATTTCGAGAACAAACTTCCTAATATAAGATGAATACACCATGATTTTTTTAAGTGTTCTTTGTGATTAAAAACAGAAAGCCATTGGTTAAGAAATTACATATACTCCTCCCCACCATCACTCCCCTTCTTTCTTCCCATTTCCCTTCCACCCTCATTGATCCTTTCCTTTGTCCATTTTCCCCTGCAAAAAAAAAAAAAAAAAAAGGGTATTACTATGGTAGTGGTTAATTTTAATACACTGAGGATCTATAGTGTCCATCATATTTTCAAAAGGGTCCAAAAACTAAACAAAGTTAAGAACTGCTTGATGTGTGGTGGAATGACAAGAAACAGGTGTGGTGGAACCTTTTCAGAGAGAGCCCTAACAAAAAAATAAATAAATAAATAAAATACACTCACTCCTCCAAGTCCAAAAGAGATTGGTTCTAGGACCCCCAAAGAAACCAAAATCGGCAGATGCCAAAGTCCCTTACGTAAAATGACATAGTATTTGCATATATGGAAAAGGAAATGGCAACTCACTCCAGTGTTCTTGCTTGGAAAATCCCAGGACAGAGAAGCCTGGAGGGCTACAGTTCATGGGGTCACAAAGAGTTGGACAAGACTAAAAGATTTAGCACATTTGCATATAACCTATGTACATCTTCTCATATACTTTAAATCATCTCTAGATTATTTACATTACCTAATACAATGTAAATACTATGTAAATAGTTCTTTGCCAATTCAAGTTTTGCTTCTGGGAACTTTTGGGAATTTTTTAAAATATTTCCTAACCTTGGTTGAACCTGAGGAGAGGAGGGATGACTGTATTTCATCTAGTGGTCTGTCATATTCCATAATACAAGAGAATATCAGTGTAAGGGGGCACTGAGAGGCTGGGCATCATCAATAGCACTGTAACAGATCCTCTGATGGTAACTGATCAGAGCACCTGGGAAGAAGAGTCAAAGTACAAAGAAAAGCAATTATTGTGGTTTGTTGTTAGAGAATAGCTTTCTCTGATCCCTAGCATTTCTTAAGGGGAACAACAAAGAATCTTCTTTCCTACAATAGTCAGTGTACTGAGAAGCTTTCTGTTCCCTGTCAGACACAAGTCTCAGACATTGGAGAACAGAGCAGGAAGAACAAGGATGTTTCTATCAACCACTTTTCGGTAGAAAGTGCCCTTGGAGGTATTTCTAAGATCCAAGAAGTTAATAATAGAAAGAATCTTAAATTCCTTTTACACACCATTTTGTTACTTCACAGGAAGAAAAACAGGATTCAAATTTGGGATTTTGTGACTCTATCCAAACTGACAGCATCTTGGGTTTCAGGTCCCTTTGATATTACCACATGAAAAAATTCACGAGATCTAAGTTAAGGGAAATCTTAATTACCTTGAGTTGGTAAAGAATCTACCTGTCAATACAGGAGATGGAAGAGATGCGGGTTCAATCCCTAGATCAGGAAGAGTCCCTGGAGGAGGGCATGGCAACTCACTCTAATACTCTTGCCTGGAAAATTCCATTGACAGAAAACCCTGGTCAGCTACAGTCCATGTGGTCGCAAAGAGCCAGACATGACTGAGAGACTGAGCACCCACAATGCTGCTTCTACTACTGTAACAACAAAAGAATACATCTTTTGCAGCAATTCACAATTCATCTGGGACATTCTTCCTCAGAATGCTATTTATTGAATGACTTCAGTGCAATGTATTCTCTTACCTCCCCTCCACCCACCACCCAATCTATCCTGCCCTCATCCAGCCAGTACTGATTCACCATCATGTAGTCAGTGAAACTAATTCTTAAGCTTTTATTGCCAAGATTAAAAAAGGTTGCATTATAAGGAGATATTTTAAAAAAGATAATATATTTTTTAAAAATTAAAAAAAAGAGAGAGAAAAAATGTTGTGTCATGGGATAACTCAATATTGAAATAATTGATAACTATTCAGCCAAGATTATTATCAGAGTGTCTGGGTCCTGAATTCTTTTTTGCAATCCTTAAGCCCCTTGACCTTGTTATAGCATGAAAAACTCTTGTCCCTCTGTCCAGGACAATTCAGCCTGACACTTTTGTAATTCAGTATCCTGGGTCTCCTTCCTACTTCCCTTCTTTTTTCTTTCCACATTTTTCTTCTTAGCAATTCATTTTTTCCAATGATTCCTAGTAATCGCTTCTAAAAGAAGACAATCCTAGCTTTAAACCTTGAGCAGAGACTCCTGCAGTCATTCATTCCCAACACTTGGTTTCCTATTTCCCCAAGGACATCTCCAGTGTCTCCAACTCAGCTTGACCACATCTGAGTCCACTGTTGTTAAACCTGCTCCCATTTCTTTAGCATCCTCTTCAGAGCTGGACTGTGAAGCAGGCTGAGCGCCGAAGAATTGATGCTTTTGAACTGTGGTGTTGGAGAAGACTCTTGAGAGTCCCCTGGACTGCAAGGAGATCCAACCAGTCCATTCTGAAGGAGATCAGCCCTGGGATTTTTTTGGAAGGAATGATGCTAAAGCTGAAACTCCAGTATTTTGGCCACCTCATGGGAAGAGTTGACTCATTGGAGAAGACTCTAATGCTGGGAGGGATTGGGGGCAGGAGGAGAAGGGGACGACAGAGGATGAGATGGCTGGATGGCATCACTGACTCGATGGATGTGAGTCTGAGTGGCCTTCGGGAGCTGGTGATGGACAGGGAGGCCTGGCATGCTGCAGTTCATGGGGTCACAAAGAGTCGGACACAACTGAGCGACTGATCTGATCTGATCTGATCATCTAATGAGTCACCAAGGCCTAGAGATTCAAGTTCAACAGTGTCTCACAGCAGAATAGTATTTGGATAAATTAGACAGTGTGTTCCCCCACCCTCTCCCCCTTCTGCCTCCTTCCACACTCCATGCTTTTACACACACATTTTGTCTTACAATGATCACCATTAACAAAGCAGTAAAGGTTATCACAGAAGAAAATAACCTTAGGTCTCTAGGTTCAAAAATCAAACCTCTGAAAGAACTCTGTGTATAAATACTGCAGCTGGAGAATCTTGTGGTCAGTTTCAGCTCCCATATCTACACCCAGAAGGTAAGGATATCTTAAGTTGAAGGCAAAAATGGGAGAACCAGAGGAAGTATGAATAAGGAGCCAAGTTTGTGGATGCCAGGACAAGGAGGCCAAGACTGATTGCTTTTAAGTCTTGCACAGCCTCCATCCACAAGGACATCATTCTTAGTCATACCCATAAACCATGGGGAGCTGAGCCTGTGCCCATTGTGGATACTTCACAACAGTGAGCAATACACATGATCATGCCAAGTAGCTCTATTAATGGTCCTTCATGATGGCATCTGGTACTCACTTAGGTAGGGTAATTAGTAGAACTGACTTAGGACATCTAACTTCTAAATGACTTACGAACTTACCATGTGTGGCAACCTCCTGTCATTGACTTTGTAAACCTCTTCCCCCCTACCCATCTCTTGAGATGGAAAATGGTCTCTTCTCTGCATATTTGAGAGGATGTGGTAACGTGAAAGGAAAATCCCTCCAACAACATGAGAAAGATCTGCTCAAGGTCTTCCTCCTAGTCCAGGCAAAGGTGAGAGAAACAGCCAACCCTACAATCTCTTAGATCTGTGACCTTGTCTCTACTTTCCCCGCCATTAGCCTATTTGAGGTCTTTATTACCTTGTTACATATGCCATTTCTTATTGGTTTCTCATCCCTCCCATCTGTCTCCCATGTTGTGTTCCTTCAAGGTAGCTCACTGTGGAAATAACACGAGTGGTTCTCTATTTCATATTACACCAGTTCAAACTCCACTCAGGGTTTCTCCATATAGGTATCAAAACCAGTCTTACCTCCTTAAAGGGAATCATCCATTCTTAGCTCTGTTTTAATTCATAGACCACACTTTCCACTTTATGTCTATAGGATTAAATTCCATCAAACTAGTAGAGGCTCAGTTCATTCATAAGTTCTTTTCTCTGACACTCTACTTATATATCAAATGCTAGAAGTCACCTCTTCCTCCTCTGATTTCCACAGCACTTGATCTGCACTTCTTTTCTCATTCTTTTATCTTTATACATTTTATGTGTGCATTCATGCTAAGTTGCTTCAGTCGTGTCTGACTCTTTGCGAGCCCATGGACTATAGCCCACCAGGCTCCTCTGTCCATGGGATTCTCCTGGCAAGAATACTGGAGTGAGTTATCATTTCCTTCTCCAGGGGACCTTCCTGATTGAGGGATAGAACCCGGGTCTCCTGCATTGTAGGCAAACTCTTTACTGTCTGAGCCAGCAGGTGAGCATATGTAAATCTTATTTACCCTCCTAAACTGTACGTCTCTTGAGGGCAGGAAGAAAATATGAATCATCTCTGAGTCATCTGGAAAGCCTAAACCTTGCCTGCTACATAAAATTCGAGACTCATATTTTTTAGAGAAAACATATTAATATTTTATTAAATATTTGTTGTTTGTGTTAGGGACCTTGTTGGATTAGGCTGCTGTTAAGAAGATCCAACCAGTCCATTCTGAAGGAGATCAATCCTGGAATTTCTTTAGAAGGAATGATGCTAAAGCTGAAACTCCAGTATTTTGGCCACCTCATGTGAAGAGTTGACTCATTGGAGAAGACTCTGATGCTGGGAGAGATTGAGGGCAGGAGGAGAAGGGGACGACAGAGGATGAGATGGCTGGATGGCATCACTGACTCGATGGATATGAGTCTGGGTGACCTCCGGGAGCTGGTGATGGACAGGGAGGCCTGGCGTGCTGCGGTTCATGGGGTCGCAAAGAGTCGGACACAACTGAGCGACTGATCTGATCTGATCTGAATGTATTCCTAAGTAACTTCCTAGTAAAATTGCTTAACGTCTGAGCTAAGTAATATTGAGTGCAAAAAGTGAAAAAAATAGAAATGCTCAAGATCAAGCATCAAAGTTAATTTTATTATTTTATGGACTGAGTGATAGTAATGTGTTAAAATATTTTAAGTTGTAGCATTTCATTTTTGCCTCATGCACCAAATCTTGGAGTCTCCTTGACTTCATTATTTCACATTCTACAATCCACCAGAGCATTTCTTTGTTTCTATTGGGTATAGATAAGCTACAAGGATATATCGTACAACACAGGGAATATTGCTGATGTCTTATAATAATTATAATAGAGTATAACCTTTAAAATTGTGTTGGACACCTATAACTTATATAATATTGTATAGCAACTATCAGTTCAGTTCAGTTGCTCAGTCGTGTCTGACTCTTTTCGACCCCATGGACTGCAGCACACCAGGCCTCCCTGACCATCACCAATTCCCAGAGTTTACTCAAATTCATGTCCATTGAGTAAGTGATGCCATCCAACTATCTCATCCTCTGTCGTCCCCTTCTCCTTCCTCCTTCAGTCTTTCCCAGCACCAGCGTCTTTTCCATTGAGTCAATTCTTCGCATCAAGTGGCCAAAGTATTGGAGTTTCAGCTTCAACATCAGTCCTTCCAATGAATATTCAGGACTGGTTTCCTTTAGGATGGACTGGTTGGATCTCCTTGCAGTTCAACAGACTCTCAAGGGTCTTCTCCAACACCACAGTTCAAAAGCATCAATTCTTTGGCACTCAGCTTTCTTTATAGTCCAACTCTCACATCCATACATGACTACTGGAAAAACCATAGCTTTGACTAGATAGACATTATTGGCAAAGTAATGTCTCAGTTTCTTAATATGCTGTCTGGTTTGTTTATAACTTTCCTTCCAAGGAGTAAGCGTCTTTTTAATTTCATGGCTGCAGTCACCATCTGCAGCATCTTGGAGCCCAAAAAGATAATGTCTGTCACTGTTTCCATTGATTCCCCATCTATTTGCCACCAAGTGATGGGACCAGATGCCATGATCTTAATTTTCTGAATGTTGAGCTTTAAGCCAACTTTTTCACTTTCCTCTTTCACTTTCATTAAGAGGCTCTTTAGTTCTTCTTCGCTTTCTGCCATAAGGGTGGTGTCATCTGCATATCTGAGGTTATTGATATTTCTCCTGGCAATCTTGATTCCAGCTTGTGCTTCATCCAGCCCAGCATTTCTCATGATGTACTCTGCATATAAGTTAAATAAATAGGATGACAATATACAGCCTTGACATACTCCTTTCCCAATTTGGGACCAGTCTATTATTCCATATCCAGTTCTAACTGTTGCTTCCTGACCTGTATACAGTTTTCTCAAGAGGCAGCTGAGGTGGTCTGGTATTTCCATCTTTTTAAGAATTTTCCACAGTTTGTTGTGATCTACACAGTCAAAAGCTTTGGCATAGTCAATAAACCAGAAGTAGATGTTTTTCTGGAATTCTCTTGCTTTTTTGATGATCTAATGGATGTTGGCAATTTGATCTCTGCCTTTTTGAAATCCAGCTTGAACATGTGGAAGTTCATGGTTCATGTACTGCTGAAGCCTGGCTTGGAGGATTTTGAGCATTACTTTGCTAGCATGTGAGATGATGCAATTTTGCAGTAGTTTAAGCATTTTTTGCCATTACTTTTCTTTGGGATCGGAATGAAAACTGACCTTTTCCAGTCCTGTGGCCACTGCTGAGTTTTCCAAATTTGCTGGCATATTGAGTGTAGCACTTTCACAGCATCATCTTTTAGGATTTGAAATAGTTCAACTGGAATTCCATCACCTCCATTAGCTTTGTTGGTAGTGATGCTTCCTAAGGCCCACTTGACTTTACATTTCCATGATGTCTGGCTCTAGGTGAATAATCACACCATCATGATTATCTGGGTCATGAAGATCCTTTTTCTATAGTTCTTATTTTTATTTTTGCCACCTCTTCTTAATATCTTTTGCTTCTATTAGGTTCATACCATTTCTGTCCTTTATTGTGCTCTTCTTTGCGTGAAATGCTCCCTTGGTATCTCTAATTTTCTTGAAGAGATCTCTAGTCTTTCCCATTCTATTGTTTTCCTCTATTTCTTTACACTGATTACTGAGGAAGGCTTTCTTATCTCTCCTTGCTATTCTTTGAAACTCTGCATTCAAATGGGTATATCTGTCCTTTTCTCCTTTGCCTTTCACTTTTCTTCTTTTCACATCTATTTGTAAGGCCTCCTCAGACAACCATTTTGCTTTTTGCATTTCTTTTTCTTGGGTATGGTCTTGATCCCTGCTTCCTGTACAACGTCATGAACCTCCATCCATAATTCCATAGGCACTCTGTCTATTAGATCTAATCCCTTGAATCTATTTCTCACTTCCACTGTATAATGATAAAGGATTTGATTTAGCTCATACCTAAATGGTTTAGTGGTTTTCCCTATTTTCTTCAATTTAAGTCTGAATTTGGCAATAAGGAATTCATGATCTGAGCCACAGTCAGTTCCCAGTCTTGTTTTTGCTGACTACATAGAGCTTCTCCATCTTTGGCTGCAAAGAATATAATCAATCTGATTTTGGTGTTGACCATCTGGTGATGTCCATGTGTAGAGTTCTCTTGTGTTGTTGCAAGAGGGTGTTTTTTATGACCAGTGTGTTCTCTTGGCAAAACTCTATTAGACTTTGCCCTGCTTCATTCCGTATTCCAAGGCCAAATTTGCCTGTTACTCCAGGTGTTTCTTGACTTCCTACTTTTGCATTCCAGTCCCCTATAATGAAAAGGACATCTTTTTTGGGTGTTAGATCTAGAAGGTCTTGGAGGTCTTGATAGAACCATTCAACTTCAGCTTCTTCAGCATTACTGGTTGGAGCATAGACTTGGATTACTGTGATATTGAATGGTTTGCCTTGGAAACAAAAGAGATCATTCTGTCACTTTTGAGACTGCATCCAAGTAGAGCATTTCGAACTCTGTTGACTGTGATGGCTATTCCATTTATTCTAAGGGATTCCTGCCTGCAGTAGTAGATACAAAGGTCACCTGAGTTAAATTCACCTATTCCAGTCCATTTTAGTTTGCTGATTCCTAAAATGTTGATGTTCACTCTTGCCATCTCCTGTTTGATCACTGCCAATTTACCTTGACTCATGGCCCAAACATTCCAGGTTCCTATGCAATATTGCTCTTTACAGCATTGGACCTTGCTTCCATCACCAGTCACATCCACAACGGAATGTTGTTTTTGCTTTGGTTCCATCTCTTCATTCTTTCTTTCTGGAGTTATTTCTCCACTGATCTCCAGTAGCATACTGGTCACGTACCAACTTGGGGAGTTCATCTTTCAGTGTCTTATCTTTTTGCCTTTTCATATTGTTCTTGGGGTTCTGAAGGCAAGAATACTGAAGTGGTTTGCCATTCCCTTCTCCAGTGGACCACATTTTGTCAGAACTCTCCACCATGACCCATCTGTCTTGGTTGGCCCTACATGGCATGGCTCATAGTTTCACTGAGTTAGGCAAGGCTGTGGTCCATGTGATTAGACTGGTTAGTTTTCTGTGATTGTGGTTTTCACTCTCTCTGCCCACTGATGGAGGGGGAAACTGAGTCTTGTTCTGATGGGCAGGGCTATGCTCAGTAAATGTTTAATCCAATTTTCTGTTGATGGGTGGGGCTGTGTTCCCTCCCTGTTATTTACCTGGGGCCAAACTATGGTGGAAGTAATGAAGATAATGGCGACCTTCTTCAAAAGGTCCATGCAGGCACCATTACACTCAGTAGCCCAACCCAGCAGCAGGCCACTGCTAACCCATGCCTCTGCCGGAGACTCCTGGACACTCACAAGCAAGTCTGGGTCCGTTTCTTGCGGGGTCACTGCTCCTTTCTTCTGGGCCCTGGTGCACACAAGGTTCTATTTCTGTCCTCCAAGAGTCTGTATCCCCAGTCCTGTGTAAGTTCTGGTGGCTCTATGGTGGGGTTAATGGCGACCTCCTCCAAGAGGGCTTATGCCATAACCCAGGTCTGCTGCACCCAGAGCCCCACCCCTGTAGCAGTCCACTACTGACCCATACCTCAGTAGGAGACACACAAACACAGTTCTGTCTCAGCCTCTGTGGGGTCTGTGGGTCCTCATGCACATAAGGTTTCTTTGATCCCTCTGAGCGTCTCTGGCAGGTATGAGGTTTCATTCTAAATGCAATTTTGAGGAATATATCTACCTAAAGAAACAAAAGACCTAAAGAAATAAAACACTGATGAAAGAAATCAAAGAGAACACAAATAGATGGAGCAATATACCATGTTCATTGATTGGAACAATCAATTTAGTGAAAATGAGTATACTACCCAAAGCAATTTATAGATTCAATGCAATCCCTATCAAGCTACCAATGGTATTTTTCACAAAACTAGAAAAAAGTAATTTCACAATTTGTTTGGAAATACAAAAAACCTCGAATAGCCAAAACAATCTTGAGAAAGAAGAAGGGAACTGGAAGAATCAACCTGCCTGACTTCAGGCTATACTACAAAGCTGCTGCTGCTGCTGCTAGGTCACTTCAGTCATGTCCAGCTCTGTGTGACCCCATAGACGGTAGCCCACCAGGCACCCCTATCCCTGGGATTCTCCAGGCAAGAACACTGGAGTGGGTTGCCATTTCCTTCTCCAATGCATGAAAGTGAAAAGTGAAAGGGAATTTGCTCAGTCATGTCTGACTCTTCCCAACCCCATGGACTGCAGCCCACCAGGCTCCTCTGTCCATGGGATTCTCCAGGCAAGAGTGCTGGAGTGGGGTGCCATCACCTTCTCCGTACTACAAAGCTACAGTCATCAAAACAGTATGGTACTGGCACAAAGACAGAAATATAGATCAATGGAACAAAATAGAAAGCCCAGAGATAAATCCACACACCTATGGACACCTTATCTTTGACAAAGGAGGCAAGAATATACAATAGAGAAAAGACAATCTCTTTAACAAGTGGTGCTGGGAAAACTGGTCAACCACTTGTAAAAGAATGAAACTAGAACACTCTCTAACACCACACACAAAAATAAACTCAAAATGGATTAAAGATCTAAACCTAAGACCAGAAACTATAATACTCCTAGAGGAAAGCACAGGCAAAACATTCTCCAACATAAATCACAGCAGGATCCTCTATGACCCATCTCCCAGAGTAATAGAAATCAAAGCAAAAATAAACAAATGGGACCTAATTAAAATTAAAAGCTTCTGCACAACAAAGGAAACTATAAGCAAGGTGAAAAGACAGCTTTCAGAATGGGAGAAAATAATAGCAAATGAAGCAACAGACAAACAACTAATCTCAAAAATATACAAGCAGCTCCTGCAGCTCAATTCCAGAAAAATAAACGACCCAATCAAAAACTGGGCCAAAGAACTAAATAGACATTTCTCCAAAGAAGACATACAGATGGCTAACAAATACATGAAAAGATGCTCAACATCACTCATTATCAGAGAAATGCAAATCAAAACCACATCGGGGTACCATCTCACACAGGTCAGAATGGCTGCTATCCAAAAGTCTACAAACGATAAATGCTAGAGAGGTTGTGGAGAAAAGGGAACCTTCTTACACTGTTGGTGGGAATGCAAACTAGTACAGCCACTATGGAGAACAGTGTGGAGATTCCTTAAAAACCTGGAAATAGAACTGCCATATGACCCAGCAATCCTACTGCTGGGCATACACACCAAGGAAACCAGAAATGAAAGAGACACGTGTACCCCAATGTTCACTGCAGCACTGTTTGTAATAGCCAGGACATGAAAGCAACCTAGATGTCCATTAGCAGATGAATGGATAAGAAAGCTGTGGTACATATACACAATGAAATCTTACTCAGCCATTAAAAAGAATACATTTGAATCAATTCTAATGAGGCGGATGAAACTGGAGCCTATTATACAGAGTGAAGTAAGCCAGAAAGAAAAACACCAATACAGTATACTAATGCATATATATGGAATTTAGAAAAATCGTAATGTTAACCCTACATGCAAGACAGCAAAAGAGACACAGATGTATGGAACAGTCTTTTGGACTCTGTGGGAGAAGGCAAGAGTGGGATGATTTAAGAGAATAGCATTGAAACATGTATATTATCATATGTGAAACAGATCGGCAGTCTGGGTTTGATGCATGAGACAGGGTGCTCAGTTGCACTGGGATGCACTGGGATGACCCAGGGGGATGGAATGGGGAGGGAGATTGGAGGGGGGTTCAGGATGGGGAACACATGTACACCCATGGCTGATTCATATCAATGTATGACAAAACCACTACAATATTGTAAAGTAATTCAGTTCAGTCGCTCAGTCGTGTCCGACTCTTTGCGACCCCATGAATCGCAGCACACCAGGCCTCCCTGTCCATCACCAACTCCCGGAGTTCATTCAGACTCACATTCATCAAGTCAGTGATGCCATTCAGCCATCTCATCCTCTGTCATCCCCTTCTCCTCTTGCCCCCAATCCCTCCCAGCATCGGAGTCTTTTCCAATGAGTCAACTCTTCACATGAGGTGGCCAAAGTACTGGAGTTTCAGCTTCAGCATCATTCCCTCCAAAGAAATCCCAGGGCTGATCTCCTTCAGAATGGACTGGTTGGAACTCCTTGCAGTCCAAGGAACTCTCAAGAGTCTTCTCCAACACCACAGCTTGAAAGCATCAGTTCTTCGGCGCTCAGCCTTCTTCACAGTCCAGCTCTCACATCCATACATGACCACAGGAAAGACCATAGCCTTGACTAGGTGGACCTTTATTGGCAATGTAATGTCTCTGCCTTTGAATATGCTATCTAGGTTGGTCATAACTTTCCTTCCAAGGAGTAAGTGTCTTTTAATTTCATGGCTGCAGTCACCATCTGCAGTGATTTTGGAGTCCCCCAAAATAAAGTCTGACACTGTTTCCCCATCTATTTGCCATGAAGTGATGGGACCGGATGCCATGATCTTAGTTTTCTGAATGTTGAGCTTTAAGCCAAGTTTTTCACTCTCCACTTTCACTTTCATCAAGAGGCTTTTTAGTTCCTCTTCACTTTCTAGCCTATGATTAAAATAAATAACTTTAAAAATAAATAAATAAATGCAATTTCGCCCTTTCTACCATCTTGCTGGGGCTTCTCCTTTTCCCTTGGGAATGGGCTGCCTCCTCAAAGTTGCTCCAGCACTGCACAGCCGCTGCTCCAGCACCATCCATCTCGCTGGGGCTTCTCTGCTCTTGGACATGGAGTATCTCCTCACAGTCGCTCCAGCTCCGTACAACCATACCTCAGTTTAAAAAGATAATCCAGCATACAAATTTAGGGAATATGATAAATCTTCTGGTTTGATAAATTTGGTCTTTATTTTGTTTTATATGTGTATGAGTCAAACAATAGTGTTTGCTAGTCAAAAAAAAAAAAAAAAGACTCTGTGGAGTCTTAGACTCTCTGGTCTAGTGGTTCCTGACTTGAGGGTCTCTGAAAGTCATAATGACATCACTGAGCTCTTTTCATAATTTTAAGAAATTCTAGTGAAAATTAAGACTTTGGCTATGATGAAATTGCCTAGTTCTATGGTTCCTCAACTGTATATTAAGGACTACAGGAGTGAGGGGGGCCTGAGGGGGCCTCAGTGAACTCATAGATAATCCTGAAGGAATTTCTATATTTCTGGAAAACATAAGTGCAGATATCAGGGAAATTTTTCGCTCAAGACAGTCCACAATTTCCACATTAAGTTGTGCATTAAACATTTCTTTTGATAACATCCTATGTATGAAAGTGAGCTTTCTGTAAGTGTTACAATAAAAAAGCAAGCGAGTGTCATGTGAAAATCAATGTGGAACAAGAAAGAATTTATGATTATCTATTAAAAATCTGTTTACAGATCTGATTTCAAGATTTGCTAAGGGGTCCTGTGCTCAACAGGCACATACACCTATAACTGTGGTTTTATAAGAATGAAATAAAAAATATTTTAAAAGTTTAGGTGTATTTTTCTCCAAATGGCTACTAAATGGACCTAAAAACTCACTAAATTTTTTGGATTTAAGTTCTTAATAAAAAGAATGGCTAGATAATTGTTTTTGGCCTTGGAGGACCATGAAAAAAAAAAAAAAAATTGAGGCCCTGAGAGTGCCATAAATTGAGAATGTCTGATCATGTTTGGCTTTTGCACACAAAAAATTATTTATTGATTTTAGCAACAATCCTCAAATCAGTGCAACTTTGTGGTGTCATGTTTATGAAGCGATTCTATTGGCAATACTATGAATGCTTCTAATAGAAAATAAATCATTAATGAACAAAAAGTTAATCATTAATAAATGTTCTTTCTTAGACTAAGCCTTTCCAAACATAAGGAACTGGAGGAAAAGATATTTAGAGGGTCCTTGGTGGGAGATGGACAGAAAACCTAGACCTTTTTCCAAGGGCCTGTTTCAACACAAGAGGAAACTAAGACCTATCAAGATTGAGTGACATGAGCACAATCACACGGCTTGTTAAGGAAGGACCAGGATCACCGTCTAGTTTCTTGTCCCTTTTCCAATATGCTTCATTCACCAGGCTTCCTCCCTAAGACTATATGGAGTTTAGGGAGGAAGTTTTATCTTTTATTTAAATTTAGTTCTATTTTAATATATTTTTAAAAGTCTTTATTGAATTTGTTATAATATTGCTTCTGTTTATGTTTTTGGCTGTGAGACATGTAGGATCCTAGCTCCCCAACCAGAGATTGAACTTGCACCTCCCCCATTGGAAGGTGAAGTTTTAACTCCTGGACCTCCAAGGAAGTTCCTAGGGAGGGATTTTTGAATACATTGAAGTTTTGGTAGGTAAATGATCACTCTACCTGTACTCTGGTGATAATTCCTAGAACATATTTCAAAAATGCACACTAAATTGAATTATATAGTAACCATTACACCTATAGATTATATTTCTTAATTTCAGAATATATTGATGATAACCAACCAAACAAGGAAGTTAGAAAAACCACTTAGTTTACAGAAGGAGAGAATCAGTACTGGTTAATATGTTCACATCAAAAAATCATGTGTTGAGGTGTGTTTGGAGATGGCTTTATTTTGCAGCATTTCTTGTGAAATGCTAGAGAGGCTAAAGCCCTAGAAAGCTATGTACATCTATTAAGCCAAAGTCTTCATCATTTTTTGTGTAGCTCATGTGTTGAGATTTGAGGATAAAAATATTTTGAATGTCATCCTAGATAAGAGAAACACCAGTCTTACATACCAATCCAAGTCAGTGATCTGAGAGATACTCTGAGTTAGTCTATGTAAGTCTCCTGAGCAGTATATAGAGTAGTTTCAAAAATAAGAAATGAGAAAATGCAGAAAAATTCATGCTTCTTGAACATTTTGTGCTCCACAGATGGTCCCCTGGCCAACATAATTTTCTCTCTCTTCTTGATGATATGGCTGGAAAATGTCTCAACCAAATTAAGCTAATGGAGGTCAGTGTGTGGTATGTGGCATTAATTTGAAGAACAAGGAGATAGATGGAGGGAAGACAAGGTAATGATTTGTGACAGGGGCCCCCAAATTTGATTTCAACAATTCAATTACCCTTTTTAAAGTCCCCTGAAGTAATGTGCTGCAAAACCCTTCCTTCCCTACCCATGCAGATGGGACAAAAAAGCTCCTCTTAATCACAATCTATATTACTTCCTCTGGGACATACTATGGGGATTGTAAGACAGAAACAAAACAAACCCCGTATTTTAAATTAGAGGTGATCAGGCGGCAAAAAGCTGTTCTTACACGGCTGGAAGTACAGATGGCAGGTCACATGCAGAAAGGACTTCCTGCTGGGAACACTGGACCAATATTGCTAATGTAGCTCTTGGCACTAGATTCTCTCTGATGGCTCATTGGGTAAAATGTTCACTTGCAATGTAGGAGACACAGGAGACATAGGTTTGATCTCTGAGTCAGGAAGATCCCCTGGAGAAGGAAATGGCAACCCACTCCAGTATTCTTGCCTCAAAAATCCCAGAGACAGAGGAGCCTAGTGGGTTATAGTCCATGGGGTCACAAAGAGTTGGGTACAGCTGAGCACATAAGCACATGGACATGGAGTTCTGGCACAGCAAGAGACTCGAGGACACTTCCTTCTGTGACAGCCCAAAGATGCAAGACAAGTTTAAACTTCAGCCATGGCTTCCTAATGGAGAATCAGTGGAGACATATACTCTTCTCAAGGACACAAGTCCTATGCTGTGAGATAAGTCAGACAGAGAAAGACAAATACTGTAGGACATCACTTACATGTGGAGTCTAAAAAGTACAACAAACTGGTGAATATAATGGAAAAGAAGGAGGCCTAGGTACTAAGAACAAACTAGTGGTTACCAGTAGGGAGAGGAAAGTGGGGAAAGGCCACTATAGTGGTGGAAGATTAAGAGTTACAAATGATTAGGTATAAAATAAGCTGCAAGGATATATTTTTAACATGGGGAATATAGACAATATTTTATAATAATCATAAACAAAGAATAATCTTTAAAATTTGTGAATCTCTGTATTGTACACCTGTAACTTATGTAACATTCTAAAGTAACTATATTTCAATTAAAAAATTTTGTAATTAAAAATTCTTTTTAAATTTAAAATTTAAAAAAAAACTAGAAAAAGGCTTGAATCCTGGTTCCATGACCTTCTAACTCCCTAACCTTAGGCGGACTGGTTAACTTACCTAAACCTCAATTTTTCATGAACAAAAAATAGAGATAATAGTAATATTTATTACATAGGATCCTTAGAAGGATTAAGTGGAATAATTTATATAAAGCATTAGTAACCTAACTGCACTTATAAAGGTCAGAGTTAATCTACTATGGATACCAAAAAAAAAAAAAATTTAAAAAGGAAAGCACAATGAGTTTATATATATATATATATTTGTTTATTTTATTAAGTGTAAAAGCACTTCAAAGTCTGAGTTTTTAGTCACCATTTGGGCACTTCTTTTCAAAACTAACATATGTCATCACTCACCTTAAAAAGGAGCAAGGGTCATATGCTTAACCTTGGCATTATGTGTTTTCACCCACAGAAGTAAAACCCACTTGTGAATCAATGATCTTTCCAAAGTGCCAAATGAAAAAAGCACTACAAAGTAAACCAGAGTGGCCCATTAGAAAAGAGGAGTCTCTTCACTTTTAATATGTCTTCAGTATCTGAAACAGAATGTCCACAGAGGGATTTCAGAATATTTTAGGGACACACAGCCTTTGCAAAGGGCTGCAGCTACAATAACGCACAGAAGGACTGCAAAACCATCATGCTATCCTACATATTCATGGAATTAATAAAAGCGGCTGGGAGGATTTGAATGAGCAAAGACTAGCTATGTGACTGTCTGTGACTGGCATAGAATATGGGCTCAATTATTGGAAACTATGATGATGGTGAAAACAACAACAGATAACTGTAAATAGGAACCACATCGTAGGAAAGCACCCAAAAATTTGGGGACATATGGCGTGTCAGAACATGGATATTCCAAAACTTGCTCCTCTTACTCCAAGTATTTCGATCAGGAGGTGATACTTACCTAACTATAAATTCCAAAGTCCCAGACTTGCAGTCTGAAATAGAGGTAATGCTCCAAAATATTTAACAGCCTGATCACTTTTTGTGGTACCCCTAGGTTGAAAATGCAAAGGCATATGTACACTTGTTGACAGTGACATTGACTACTTTAACAAATTATCATTGAGCATTTACTCTTCGATATGTGCCAAGTCACCTAAAATGAGTAAGAACTAGAAACAGCTTTCTAGCTATTCTCAGTCTAGCAAGGGATTCAGACACAGAAGCTAACAATTCAGAAATCTAATAGGGTCTGGATTAAGGAATAAGTAAATATAGAACCATATACAGAAGCTGAACACAGAAGGCATACAGTGGCCAGCCCTGGAGCTTAGTCAGTGAGCTGAGAGGCTCTTTATCACTTTGACTGTTGCCTACTTTGTCAAGTATAGACTTAATTACAGTAGACACTTTTTGGGGGACAACTCTGAAAGAATAAAGAATTACATCCAAGGACAGGAAATTTTATTCTTTGAGTTAAAATAGAAAGCATTTTTTGAGGAGTAAAGTAGGACTTTTTGATTAACGAGTATACAATATTATATATAGAATAAACAACAAGGACTTACTGTATCTTGTATTCAAAATCTTGTAACAACCTATAATGAAAAAGAATCTGAAAAAAGTGATACAGGTATCACTTTGCTGTATACCTGAAATTAACACAACATGGTAAAGCAACTACACTTCAATGGTAAGTTTTAAAAAATCATGTTTCCAATGTATGAGAGGCTATATTTGGAGATTATTTGTTTTTTTAGAGCATTTGTATTTCAGGCAAATATGACCACTTGGTTATCAGAACATTGCACAAACAAAAGTTATCACCTTATCTTTCTAAAAACCTAATAATATGTGTTAGAAAGTTTACATGACCTTTTACAGACAACTTTCATTTCTATGTACTGGGCAAATGGATCAAGTTATTTCTTAATAAAAGGATATATATCCTTTGCGTAGATAAACCTACCTATTGGGTGCAATATCCCCCTTGATGAGAGTTCACTTTCTTTTCCAGATGAGAGAATAACTCAATCTTGCCACACCTGCAATTTTCCTTTTATGCTCTTAGAACCTTCTGAGCCCGGTTCTGTAAATTACATTGTCATTTCGGTGGTCTCTCTGGTAGGGAAATCCAACCTTATACATCTGTGCTGTTTGGATCCCCAAGGCAGGGTGCCACAGGCCTCGAGTCCTGCCTCTAGACCCACACATGCTAGGCACACGGATGGGCCCACACTTTGGTGGGCAGTCTTGCCCGCGGAATCGGTGAGCTGATGATGAATGGCTGTGAAGGCTTTGTGATTGCTCAGGCTCCTTTGTGGGACCGGACAATGGAGGAGGACACAAGTCTGGCTCAGGAGAGCAACGGATAAAACTGCTGGGCAGGATGGCGGGCTCCTGCCGACACGACCACTTGTTGACATTGAAAGGATTTCACAACAAGTGAGCAGAAACAGAAACGATTCTGTTCGTCAGGGCTATTAGTTGCAACGTGTGGCACCGGAGCGGTCACTCCTGATGTGTTTCCTCCCTAATGAGCTCTGAATGCCCATTAAACTGGACTGCTATAGGCCCAGAGCCATCCGGACAATGGCATGCATGAATGCCTTCCCCATTTGCTATTGGCTGGCCCAAGGAAGAAACGACTGGTATCACTCAGATTTAAGCAGAGTTGACAGTACAGTTAAATGATCATTAATTAGAGGTTGTGGGCAGATAAAGACTCAGAGCCATTTCTAATGACAAGATAGGTTAGCGTGACTCACTTGGAAGCATAACCCTGTCTGATCCTGCCCTATTTCTTGGACCATGTGGAGGGTGTCCGTGGGATTTTAGACAGGGTGATATATATCTGTATAAAAACATATTCCAAAGGACAAACATAAAGCTTCATAAGACACAGGAAGTTTTAAAATGATGAGTAATACCTCACAGAGTGGTGAGGACCGAACTCAGTTGTACATGTGAAAAGAACTTCACCTGGGATGTGGGAGTGGGTGGAAAGTGCAAAAGGCTTTGCATTAGAAAACCAGGTTTGAACCCCTGGCCCTTCAATTTATGTGTTGAGGACTGGTTGAGTGATCTCAAGCAACTTTTAAAACTCAGAAATCTCCATTTCTTTATCTGTAAAATGGAGATAGCCATTGACCAAGAGAAAGAAGTGAAGTGTTCAGGGCCTCTTGATGCCTAGACTTCCAAGTGGCCCATCATTACTTCCTCTGCCTCGTATTGGCCAATGTAAGCCTCAACGCCAGCCCAGACTCACGAGGTGTAAGAAGAGGGATAGAATAGATTCCACTTCTGGGTGGTAGTGTCTCAGTGCAAAGAAGTATGGATAGGGAAATAATTATGACCATTTTCGCTAAAGTGCCAAACTGTCCATTATAATCTCAAACTGAGCTCATTGATTTCCAAATAAAACTTTTCTCACCTCCACTTTCCCCAATTTAGTTAAAGCCATCAAGGTTTACTCAAAATCCTTCAGGTCACTCTGGGATATGCCAGGCTAACATTTAGTGAGTGATTGTTATTTCGTCTATTTTCTTAATAAATCTTTTTTCAATGCTCGTATCATCTCCATCCCAATAGACTCAATATTAATATAGATCCTTCCCATTTTGGTCTGGACTATTCTGATAACCCAACTAATCTCTCTGTCTCTGATGTTTTCTTTTGTATTAGTTTTCTATTGACATGTAATAAATTACCAACATTTTGGAATTCTAAAACAATACTATTATTATCTCAGTTTCTGGAGGTGAGAAGTCCAGGTAGAGGCTGGCTGGATTATCGATTTGCAAGGCTGAAGTCAAGATGTTGACTGGATTACATTCCTTTCTGGGGCTCAGAGTTCTTTACCAAGATCGTGGGACTGTTGGCAGAATTCAGTATCTTGCAGTTGTAGGACTGAGGTCTCTGCTTCTTATTGGCCTTCAACTGGGGGCCGCTCTTGGTGCCAGAATCATCTACTGTTCGTATCACAAAGCCCCCTTCAGAAACATAAGAGTTGCTTTCTTTTAGGTCAGTAGGAGCAAATCTCACTGATTTTCATCCTTCCTCTGGCCCAGTAAGCCAAGATAGACTTTTATATACTATATAACTTGATTACAGGAGTGACTCGCCATCATTACCAAAGGAGTGGCTAACCCATCATATTCACGGGTTCCTCCCACACCCAAGAGCAGATTATTATACAACACATGCAAATGAGGGAGTGGGAATCTTAGGGCCCATTAGATACTGTCTAGTACATCTTTCTCCAACCCATCTTCCAAAAACAGTTATCGCTTAAGAACACAAATTGGAGTTCTTGGCTTTTAATCTTTTTCGTAGATTGCTATTGCCTATAAGATAAACACCTTCTGGATGGATTGAACCTTATCCTTAAAAATCTTTCTCACATAAGCCACAACACAGGGAAAAGGCTTTCAGATTGAGGTATATCATATCAATTCAGAGAGGTGGCTAGGCTGGCAGATAAGTGGCAGATATATAAATGATTTGGGCTCAAAACACACTATCTGTTCAATTTGGAGGCTTTAGTTAATCATGGGCTCTACAGATACTGAAAAACCATCAGAAAAAAGATATTATAAGACAAATGGGTTTTTATTCCCTTTAAGATTCTGGAGAATAAAAGAAGCACATTACATAAAAACATAAGTTTGTATTTATTAAAAATAAATAATGATTGCAATAATTTCTAAAATGAGTTGAGTTATAGATATTCAACATAATTAAAGTTTGTTGACAATATTCAATCTCACTTAATCAACAGCTCACATGTATTTTGTAACCATTCTATACCAGGCACTGTGTTTAACTTATATGCATCATTTCATTTAATCTTTTTGATGGCCAAATGCAGTAGGTATGATTAATCCCATGATTTGGATGATGAAACTGAAGTAGAAGGAAGTTAGGTAGATCAAAACTAAAACGTGGCAGAAGACTATACACAAATATATCTGTATAAATTAGAACTTTCAGTTCTGGCAACATGGTAGATCCAGTACAAAGCCCTTTCCTGGACTAAACACACACTTTTTAGATAAAATATAACATCATTTATATGGCTGGACAGCATCACTGACTCGATGGACGTGAGTCTGAGTCAACTCTTAGTGACCCCATGGACTGTAGCCTACCAGGCTCCTCTGTCCATGGGGTTTTCCAGGCAAGACTACTGGAGTGGGCTGCCATTTCTTTCTCCAGGGGATCTTCCCAACCCAGGGTTCAAACCCGGGTCTCCCACATTGCAGACACGCCCTTTACCATCTGAGCCAAAAATAGGAAACAAAAATCTTTATGTTCAACATAGACTGAAAACTAAAACACAACTGGCTCAGAAAGAATACTAAATGGAACTGCCTAGTGTAACAGTTAAATTAAAAATCTGATACACAAATTAACAACAGATTATATACAAGAAACAAAAAATACTTATCTGGAACTAAATATGAGGAACTCACACAGAATGCTGCATAAAAGGATGGAAAATTGGAATGTATGACATTTTAAAGGCATGTTAGTGACAGGAAGTATAGAATATAGTGATACATTACCATTTCAATAGGTATTTGGAAAGAAGAGAATTAAGAAGGGAATGAGAAAATATTCGAAGATGCTTTTGAAAATTTATTAGAAACATGAATCCATAGATTAAGGAAGCACATTAGTACAAAGTAGGGTAAAATCCGCATCTGATAAATCATAATGGAACTGCAGAGAAACGTATTTTTATGTAGCAATAGGGCAAAAATATATTCTCTCCTGAAGAATGATAATTAGATTGACAAAAGACTTTCTAGCAACAAAAATCAAAGTCAGTAAAGGGTGTGGAACAATGTCCAGCTTAACTAAAATTCAAGAGTGAAAGTGAAATAAAGATATTGCAGACATGTAATCACTGACATGTAATCATGCAGTTTGTCATCAGAGACACTTAGTGAAAGAAGGTTACTAAAGGATGGACTTGAATAAGAAGGAAGTTGAAACTGAAGGAAGTAGGATGCAAGAAACAATGGTGGAAAAATAAAATGCCAAACACATGGGAAAATATAAACAAACATGAACTGTTTTTCAAAAGAAGAGCAATTGGGAAGGTTTTTAAAAAACATACTGGAGTTACAATTTAGACAAAACTAACGTAAGCTAAGGAGTGGGTGATCTAAGTGCTTCATTTTGTTCAGGAGGAATGTAGAAATATTGTTATACTTTATACTTGGGGAACACAGAGTTAAAAATTATGAGTACTCACTAAAAGTATGCAAATAAAATACAATTTACCCTTGACAACATGGGTTTGAACTGTGTTCAAAAATCCACTTATATGTGGATTTTTTTCTAATAAATATATTGGAAAAGTTTTTGGAGATTCACAACTTGAAAAAACCCACAGATAAACCATATAGCCAAGAACTATTGAAAAAAATTAAGGAAAAGGTATATCATGAATGCGTCAAATGTATGTAGATATTAGTCTATCCTTACATAGGCATAAGGTGAGCAATATTTAATATAAAATTAGCTAATTTTCTTATTGTTTTATAACTTTGCTTTCAAAGAATTACGTTACTATACCATATGTCTCCTCTCTCTCTCACACAACTGGAGAAATTTTGTATCAGCCTATTGTTGGACTTGGGGAAGGCAATGGCACCCCACCCCAGTACTCTTGCCTGGAAAATCCCGTGGACGGAGGACCCTGGTGGGCCGCAGTCCATGGGGTCCCTAAGAGTCGGACACGACTGAGCGACTTCACTTTCACTTTTCACTTTTATGCGCTGGAGAAGGAAATGGCAACCCACTTCAGTGTTCTTGCCTGGAGAATCCCAGGGACGGGGGAGCCTGGTGGGCTGGCATCTATGGGGTCGCACAGAGTCGGACACGACTGAAGCGACTTAACAGCAGCAGCAGCAGCAGCATTGTTGGACTGCAAGGAGATCCAACCAGTCCATTCTGAGGGAGATCAGCCTTGGGATTTCTTTGGAAGGAATGATGCTAAAGCTGAAACTCCAGTACTTTGGCCACCTCATGCGAAGAGCTGACTCATTGGAAAAGACTCTGATGCTGGGAGGGATTGGGGGCAGGAGGAGAAGGGGATGAGATGGCTGGATGGCATCACTGACTCGATGGATGTGAGTCTGAGTGACCTCCGGGAGTTGGTGATGGACAGGGAGGCCTGGCGTGCTGCAATTCATGGTGTCGCAAAGAGTCGGACACGACTGATCTGATCTGATCTGATTGTCACAATTAAGTGCTTTTTAAAAATCAGTAGCAATGCCTTCAAAACTGTATTATGACTGTAATACTGTATCCAGTAATTTTTTTTATAACCATTCACTACTGTATAGGCTAGGCTACCATGAAGCAATCACATGGATTACTCTAGGCTACTATTAGGGAAGGAAATTGTAACATGCTCTAGTATTTTTGCCTGGGAAATCCAATGGACAGAAGAGCCTGGTGGACTATACAGTCCAAAGTGACACAAAGAGTTGGACACGACTGAGCAGGAGCACACACAAAGCCTACCACAAAGCAAACATATTGCTGCTTCTTCATTATTAATACATGAATTTTTATTCCTGTAAATAAGTATGAATTTTTTCATGTTGTCTTTTAATTTCTGATGTCTAATATTAGTAATAAGTATGATATCTACAGATGTCACATCATATAAGACAATATTGATGCAGGCACTGATGGATGATTCATCTTGAAATAGATGATATAAACTTACAGTATTAATAAATATAGTATTACAAATTTATTTTCTTTGATGATTTTCTTAATATTTTCTTTTCTCTAGCCTACTTTTTAAAATAACTTATTTTTATAACACAGTATATAATACATATAACATACAAAATATGTGTTAATAAACTGTTTCCTTTATCAGTGAGGCTTCTGGTCAACAGTAGGCTATTTGTAGTTAAGTTTGAAAGTGAAACAAAGTGAAGTCCCTCAGTTGTGTCTGACTCTTTGCGACCCCATGGACCGTAGCTCACCAGGTTCCTCTGTCCATGGGATTTCTCAGGCAAGAATACTGGAGTGGGTTGCCATTTCCTTCTCCAGGGGATTTTCCTGACCCAGGGATCGAACCCAGGTCTCCGGCATTGCAGGCAGACGTTTTTACTGTCTGAGCCACCAGGGAATCTTGGAGAGAGTCAAAAATTATGTGAAGATTTCTGATCACACAGGGAACTGGTGCTCCTATCCCCGTCATTATGCAAGGGCCAATACATATGGATCACTATACTGTTCAATACATACACAATACATATAATATGATACTGTTTCTCAAATTTAATGGTAGGGAAAAAGAGAATAAAAGAAAACTTAATTTCAAGAAGGCAGGGAGAAAGAAAGCACACACACACACACACACAAAAGAAGGAGGCATGGAAAAATAAAACTAAACAACTAAAAGAAATCATATATCAGTAATCACAATAAATAGGAATTTGTTAAACTTCAGAGTCAAAAGACAAATATCCTTAGGTTGAATTAAATTATATAGTCCAGCTAAGGATTATTCCAAGAGACATTACTAAAATATAATGATAATAGAAGACTGAAAGTAATAGGAAGGGAAAGTATATACTAGGAAAATATTTACCAAAATAAAGTAAGTGCAGCATGATTGAAGGGAAAAAATATTATTAGGAATAATGCTAAAATGAATCATTTATCATAAAACTATAGCAATCCTGAACAGTAAGAACCATACCATCTAGATTCACACTAGATAATGACAAATTCACAAGCACATTAACAGTGGAGAAACTGATAGATAGGTCAGTTAAACATGCAAAAGAGTTAGTAAAGCCACAAAACATTTTGAAAAACAATTAAAAATGCAAATACATATCTTACATATTGGAACCTTGCACTCCAAAATTAGGGAATCGTATTCTTTTCAATCACACAGTGAACACTTACAAAATTAACTGCACACAATATCACAAAGCAAATGTCAAAAAGTACCAAAGAATCAAAGTACAGATCTGATTTTCCTTCATGACATAGGTAAGTATAAAAAAAGTATAAAATTGTAGCTAGAAACCTCTTGTATGTTTTGGAAATTAACAACATGTATTTTATTTTTTGTTGTTTCACATATGGTATTATACATGTTTCAATGCCATTCTCTCAAATCATCCAACTCTCGTGTATTTTAAAATAACTTACTGGTTTAAATGCTATTGAATTACAAAATATTTTAAATTAAGTGAGAATGGAAACACTACATTTTAAAAATTGTGGCATGTAAATAGTATGTAGAAAAAACTTATGATATTTAACACATAAGTTAGACAGGAAGAAAGATTAAAAATTAATGAGCTAAATATTTAAATCAAAAAATTAGGAAAGAAGTAACACTGTAAACCTAAAGTAAGTAGAAGGGAGGAAATAATAAAGAAAATATATTAGTGGAAAGAAAAAGAGCAACTAAACCAAAGCTGTCTTATTGAAAAGACTAGTAAAATAATTCTCTAGCATGACTAATTTTAAAAAGAGAGAAAAAAATAAACAAAATCAGGAAGTTTAAAGGAACAAATAAGTACAGACATAGAAAACATAGCTAAAAATATAAAGTGATCAACTGCTTAGTGCAAAATAAAATTTTAAATTATTTAAATGAACAGTAGTCTGCTGCTGCTAAGTCGCTTCAGTCGTGTCCAACTCTGTGCGACCCCATAGACGGCAGCCCACCAGGCTCCCCTACCCCTGGGATTCTCCAGGCAAGAACACTGGAGGGGGTTGCCATTTCCTTCTCCAGTGTGTTAAAGTGAAAAGTGAAAGTGAATCGCTCAGTCGTGTCCAACTCTTAGCACCCTCATGGACTGCAGCCTACCAGGCTCCTCTGTCCATGGGATTTTCCAGGCAAGAGTACTGGAGTGGGGTGCCATTGCCTTCTCCAGAACAGTAGTCAAGTCAAATACAAATTACTCTAATTAACTAAAGAAAAATTAGAAGGCTTGAGCAGATTTACTTACAGTCAGTATATAATTTGACCTACATTCAAATTTTCCTTATTATAAAAGAAAACTGGAGAAACCATGAATAGACAATTTTTATGCTATATGAAATTTTGGAAAACATCAAAGGAAGGAAAGCTCCCTAAAACATCTCATGAGGCTAAGAACATCTTAACAGCAGAAGTAGACAAATCAGTATTAGAAAGAAAACTTAAAAGGCACATCTCCTTCATGAGTATATATACAAAAAATCACAAATAAAATACAAGTAAATAGAGCCCAAATCTGTGTGTGTGTGTTTAGATGTAGGATTTATCACAGGAGGGTAAAGGTAATCCCATATTAGAAATATTGTTAATGTAGTTTATCACATGAGCAGAATAAAAGAGAAAAAATACTACATGGTCATTTGAAAAAAAAATATACAAAATACAATGCAATCATTATTTTAAATTTCAAACAGAAATTGAAAGAATCTCTTTTAATCTGATAAAGAGAATTTGCCTCAAACTAAAAGCAAACATTACAATTACTGATAGGAACATTCCCTTCAAAATTAGAGATAAGGATATCGATTATTAATTTCTACTTAGAATTGTATCAGATCAGATCAGATCAGTCGCTCAGTCGTGTCCGACTCTTTGCGACACCATGAACTGCAGCACGCCAGGCCTCCCTGTCCATCACCAACTCCTGGAGGTCACTGAGACTCACATCCATCGAGTCAGTGATGCCATCCAGCCATCTCATCCTCTGTCGTCCCCTTCTCCTCCTGCCCCCAATCCCTCCCAGCATCAGAGTCTTCTCCAATGAGTCAACTCTTCGCATGAGGTGGCCAAAATACTGAGTTTCAGCTTTAGCATCATTCCTTCCAAAGAAATTCCAGGGCTTCTCCTTCAGAATGGACTGGTTGGATCTCCTTGCAGTCCAAGGGACTCTCAAGAGTCTTCTCCAACACCACAGTTCAAAAGCATCAATTCTTCGGCACTCAGCCTTCTTCACAGTCCAGCTCTCACATCCATACATGACCACAGGAAAGACCATAGCCTTGACTAGGCGAACCTTTGTTGGCAAAGTGATGTCTCTGCTTTTGAATATGCTATCTAGGTTGGTCATAACTTTCCTTCCAAGGAGTAAGTGTCTTTTAATTTCAGGGCTGCAGTCACCATCTGCAGTGATTTTGGAGCCCAGAAAAATAAAGTCTGACACTGTTTCCACTGTTTCTCCATCTATTTCCCATGTAGTGATAGGACCAGATGCCATGATCTTCGTTTTCTGAATGTTGAGCTTTAAGCCAACCTTTTCACTCTCCACTTTCACTTTCATCAAGAGGCTTTTAGTTCCTCTTCACTTTCTGCCATAAGGGTGGTGTCATCTGCATATCTGAGGTTATTGATATTTCTCCCGGCAATCTTGATTCCAGCTTGTGTTTCTTCCAGTCCAGCATTTCTCATGATGTACTCTGCATATAAGTTAAATAAACATGGTGACAATATACAGCCTTGACATACTCCTTTTCCTATTTGGAACCAGTCTGTTGTTCCATGACCAGTTTTAACTGTTGCTTCCTGACCTGCATACAGATTTCTCAAGAGGCAGATCAGGTGGTCTGGTATTCCCATCTCTTTCAGAATTTTCTAGTTTATTGTGATCTACACAGTCACAGGCTTTGGCATAGTCAATAAAGCAGAAATAGATGTTTTTCTGGAACTCTCTTGCTTTTTCCATGATCCAGCGGATGTTGGCAATTTGATCTCTGGTTCCTCTGCCTTTTCTAAAACCAGCTTGAACATCAGGAAGTTCACAGTTCACATATTGCTGAAGCCTGGCTTGGAGAATTTTGAGCATTACTTTACTAGCGTGTGAGATGAGTGCGATTGTTCGGTAGTTTGAGCATTCTTTGGCATTGCCTTTCTTTGGGATTGGGATGAAAACCGACCTTTTCCAATCTTGTGGCCACTGCTGAGTTTTCCAGATTTGCTGGCATATTGAGTGCAGCACTTTCACAGCATCATCTTTCAGGATTTGGAATAGCTCCACTGGAATTCCATCACCTCCACTAGCTTTGTTCGTAGTGATGCTTTCTAAGGCCCACTTGACTTCACATTCCAGGATGTCTGGCTCTAGGTCAGTGATCACACCATCATGATTATCTGGGTCGTGAAGCTCATTTTTGTACAGTTCTTCTGTGTATTCTTGCCACCTCTTCTTAATATCTTCTGCTTCTGTTAGGTCCATACCATTTCTGTCCTTTATCGAGACCATCTTTGCATGAAATGTTCCTTTGGTATCTCTGATTTTCTTGAAGAGATCCCTAGTCTTTCCCATTCTGTTGTTTTCCTCTATTTCTTTGCATTGATCGCTGAAGAAGGCTTTCTTATCTCTTCTTGCTATTCTTCGGAACTCTGCATTCAGATGTTTATATCTTTCTTTTTCTCCTTTGCTTTTCGCTTCTCTTCTTTTCATAGCTATTTGTAAGGCCTCCCCAGACAGCCATTTTGCTTTTTTGCATTTCTTTTCCATGGGGATGGTCTTGATCCCTGTCTCCTGTACAATGTCATGAACCTCATTCCATAGTTCATCAGGCACTCTATCTATCAGATCTAGGCCCTTAAATCTATTTCTCACTTCCACTGTATAATCATAAGGGATTTGATTTAGGTCATACCTGAATGGTCTAGTGGTTTTCCCTACTTTCTTCAATTTCAGTCTGAATTTGGCAATAAGGAGTTCATGGTCTGAGCCACAGTCAGCTCCTGGTCTTGTTTTTGCTGATTGAATAGAGCTTCTCCATCTTTGGCTGCAAAGAATATAATCGATCTGATTTCGGTGTTGACCATCTGGTGATGTCCATGTATAGAGTCTTCTCTTGTGTTGTTGGAAGAGGGTATTTGCTATGACCAGTGCATTTTCTTGGCAAAACTCTATTAGTCTTTGCCCTGCTTCATTCCATATTCCAAAGCCAAATTTGCCTGTTACTCCAGGTCTTTCTTGACTTCCTACTTTTGCATTCCAGTCCCCTATAATGAAAAGGACATCTTTTTTGGGTGTTAGTTCTAAAAAGTCTTGTAGGCCTTCATAGAACCGTTCAACTTCAGCTTCTTCAGCATTACTGGTTGGGGCATAGACTTGGATTACTGTGACATTGAATGGTTTGCCTTGGAAGCGAACAGAGATCATTCTGTCATTTTTGAGATTGCATCCAAGTACTGCATTTCGGACTCTTTTGTTGACCATGATGGCCACTCCATTTCTTCTGAGGGCCATTTCTTCTGCGCGCCATTTAAGAGCGACCTCGCCTGCCCGCGACCGGTGCGCCATTTAAGAGCGACCTCGCCTGCCCGCGACCGGCGCGCCATTTAAGAGCGACCTCGCCTGCCCGCGACCGGCGCGCCATTTAAGAGCGACCTCGCCTGCCCGCGACCGGCGCGCCATTTAAGAGCGACCTCGCCTGCCCGCGACCGGCGCGCCATTTAAGAGCGACCTCGCCTGCCCGCGACCGGCGCGCCATTTAAGAGCGACCTCGCCTGCCCGCGACCGGCGCGCCATTTAAGAGCGACCTCGCCTGCCCGCGACCGGCGCGCCATTTAAGAGCGACCTCGCCTGCCCGCGACCGGCGCGCCATTTAAGAGCGACCTCGCCTGCCCGCGACCGGCGCGCCATTTAAGAGCGACCTCGCCTGCCCGCGACCGGCGCGCCATTTAAGAGCGACCTCGCCTGCCCGCGACCGGCGCGCCATTTAAGAGCGACCTCGCCTGCCCGCGACCGGCGCGCCATTTAAGAGCGACCTCGCCTGCCCGCGACCGGCGCGCCATTTAAGAGCGACCTCGCCTGCCCGCGACCGGCGCGCCATTTAAGAGCGCCCCGCCGGCTGCGTCGCGCACTAAGAGCGCCCCGCCGGCTGCGTCGCGCACTAAGAGCGCCCCGCCGGCTGCGTCGCGCACTAAGAGCGCCCCGCCGGCTGCGTCGCGCACTAAGAGCGCCCCGCCGGCTGCGTCGCGCACTAAGAGCGCGGCCGAGAGGAGCTACCCCACGACCGAGGAAGGACGGCGGTGAGGGCCAGCGCACTAAGCACGGCCGAGAAGAGCTACCCCACGACCGAGGTCAGGAAGGGCGGCGGTGAGGAGAGACCCCCTCGTCCAAGGTAAGGTGCGATGGCTGTGCTTTGCTGGCGGGGAGCAGCCAGGAGCAGCCGGGATGAGATACCCCACGCCCAAGGTAAGAGAAACCCAAGTAAGACAGTAGGTCTTGAAAGAGGGCATCAGAGGGCAAATACACTAAAACCATTCTCACAGATAACTAGTCAGTCTAATCACACAAGGACCACACCCTTGTCTAACTCAATGAAATTAAGCCATGCCCGAGGGGCAACCCGGGATGGGCGGGTCATGGTGGAGAGATATGACAGGGTGTGGTCCGCTGGAGAAGGGAATGGCAAACCACTTCAGTATTCTTGCCTTGAGAACCCCATAAACAGTATGAAAAGACAAAATGATAGGATACTGAAAGAGAAACTCCCCAGGTCAGTAGGGGCCCAATATGCTACTGGAGATCAGTGGAGAAATAACTCCAGAAAGAATGAAAGGATGGAGCCAAAACAAAAAGAATACCCAGCTGTAGATGTGTCTGGTGATAGAAGCAAAGTCCGATGCTGTAAAGAGCAATATTGCATAGGAACCTGGAATGTCAGGTCCATGAATCAAGGCAAATTGGAAGTGGTCAAACAAGAGATGGCAAGAGTGAATGTTGACATTCTAGGAATTAGCGAACTAAAATGTACTGGAATGGGTGAATTTAACTCGGATGACCATTATATCTACTACTGTGGGCAGGAATCCCTCAGTTTGTGTTCCCTCCTCATAAAGTCTTGGTTCAGAATATTTGGTCATGTCTGGAGCCATTTTTGGTTGTCACAACATAAGGAGGTACTCCTGTAATCTAGTGAGTAGAGGTCCGTGATGTTGCTAAACATCCCAGAATGCAAAGACCGGCTTCCCTCCCTTCTCTACCCCAACAAAGTAACATCTGGCCCAAATGTCAAGAGTGTTTAGCTTGAAAGACCTTGGTTTAAACTTGAGTTGAAGTTTCATATTGAAAATTTGGAATAGAGTATGTGGAAAATTCTGAAAGAGATGGGAATACCAGACCACCTGATCTGCCTCTTGAGAAATCTGTATGCAGGTCAGGAAGCAACAGTTAGAACTGGTCATGGAACAACAGACTGGTTCCAAATAGGAAAAGGAGTATGTCAAGGCTGTATATTGTCACCATGTTTATTTAACTTATATGCAGAGTACATCATGAGAAATGCTGGACTGGAAGAAACACAAGCTGGAATCAAGATTGCCGGGAGAAATATCAATAACCTCAGATATGCAGATGATACCACCCTTACGGCAGAAAGTGAAGAGGAACTAAAAAGCCTCTTGATGAAAGTGAAAGTGGAGAGTGAAAAAGTTGGCTTAAAGCTCAACATTCAGAAAACGAAGATCATGGCATCTGGTTCCATCACTACATGGGAAATAGATGGAGAAACAGTGGAAACAGTGTCAGACTTTATTTTTCTGGGCTCCAAAATCACTGCAGATGGTGACTGCAGCCATGAAATTAAAAGACGCTTACTCCTTGGAAGGAAAGTTATGACCAACCTAGATAGCATATTCAAAAGCAGAGACATCACTTTGCCAACAAAGGTTCGCCTAGTCAAGGCTATGGTCTTTCCTGTGGTCATGTATGGATGTGAGAGCTGGACTGTGAAGAAGGCTGAGCGCTGAAGAATTGATGCTTTTGAACTGTGGTGTTGGAGAAGACTCTTGAGAGTCCCTTGGACTGCAAGGAGATCCAACCAGTCCATTCTGAAGGAGATCAGCCCTGGGATTTCTTTGGAAGGAATGATGCTAAAGCTGAAACTCCAGTATTTTGGCCACCTCATGCGAAGAGTTGACTCACTGGAGAAGACTCTGATGCTGGGAGGGATTGGGGGCAGGAGGAGAAGGGGACGACAGAGGATGAGATGGCTGGATGGCATCACTGACTCGATGGATGTGAGTCTCAGTGACCTCCAGGTGTTGGTGATGGACAGGGAGGCCTGGCGTGCTGCAGATCATGGGGTCGCAAAGAGTCGGATACGACTGAACGACTGATCTGATCTGATCTGATTGCTTTTCAAATAAAACGAATAGGCTTTTCCTAGGTGCAAAAGAATCTTTTAAATATATTTCATTTTGTGAATGTTTACAAACAGTTTGGGGCCAGAAAATGTCAATTCCAACCAAACTATGCCTTTGCTTTATCTATTAAATGTCTCATTTCAGAAAATAAGGCCATTTATATGAACACTACAATATGTTCAACAGTTCACATTTTCTTTTCTTTTTCTTTAAACAGTCTTTAAAACCATGATTACTGATTGTTCTACCTGTAGAATAAAAATGTTTTCCGTTTTTCTTAAAACATTCAAATACAGTGGAAGATATTCAATTGTAAAGGTTTGAATTGTTCAAATAAAATTTTGCATTTTATACTTTAGAGAAAGATGAACTTTAAATGGCTGGAGGAGAAAGCCATTTGTAGGAAAGTGTGTAGAGAGAAGAGACCAGGCTTAGGAATCAGAAGAGCTGGCTTTTAATCTGGTGGTTCTCAAAGTGGGGATCTTTGGAGCAGTAGTGGCATCAGCAACACCTTGGAATTTGTGAGAACTGCCAGTTCTCAGGCCCCACTCAGACCTGCAGAGTCACACATTCTGGAGTTGGGGCCCAGTGATCAATTCTCTATGTAACTCTCAAGTATCTGAACTCTCACTTTCTACTTATATCCTTTGGGCAAGTCAGCTACCTTCTTTGACCCCCAGTTTCTTTGTGTATTTGCCTCCCTGAATGAAAAAAGAAAAGAGACTTGGATATAAAGATATGTTATCAACTACAAAGCATGATATTGATATTATGAATCAAGACAATCAGAATCAAAACTGTTGAGGACAGAAAGCTTGGACATCACTTAAAAATGTAAGGAAACCAGAATAGAAAGAGACAAGTGTACCCCAATGTTCATCACAGCACTGTTTACAATAGCCAGGACTTGGAAGCAACCTATATGTCCATCATCAGATGAATGGATAAGAAAGCTGTGGTACATATACACAATGGAGTATTACTCAGCCATTAAAAAGAATACATTTGAATCAGTTCTAATGAGGTGGATGGAACTGGAGCCTATTATACAGAGTGAAGTAAGCCAGAAAGAAAAACACCAATACAGTATACTAACGCATATATATGGAATTTAGAAAGATGGTAACAATAACCCTGTATACGAGACAGCAAAAGAGACACTGATGTATAGAACAGTCTTTTGGACTCTGGGAGAGGGACAGGGTGGGATGATTTGAGAGAAGAGCATTGAAATATGTATAATATCATATATGAAACAAGTCGCCAGTCCAGGTTCAATGCACGATACTGGACGCTTGGGGCTGGTGCACTGGAACGACCCAGAGGGATGGTATGGGGCGGGAGGAGGGAGGAGGGTTCAGGATGGGGAACACACGTATACCTGTGGCAGATTCATTTTGATATATGGCAAAACCAATACAATATTGTAAATTTAAATAAAATAAAATTTAAAAAAAAAGTATCCTTGACTGTTTCTATGAATCCCAAAGTAGAGATGTCCACCCCTGTGGCAAGTTGCTCAGGCCATTTATCAATCAGATACAGGGTTTGTGGAAATGACTCTGTGTTTACCAGGGTAAGCAAGAAAACTTGCAAACCATGCAAAAACGGAACCCCAAAACATTTAATGAGTGCATCCTGGCATAATCGTAACCCAATGGACCTGGTCCTTGTTGACAAAAAATTGTACCCTGAACTTCAGTCTCACCGATAAATTCTAAGAACTAAAAACACGCTGTGGAAATGGCATTTGGTTCTGATCGGTCACATATCACCTCACAAAATAGGAATGAAATCTTTATATTAACATCTAAATTAATACTTTCTAATCTCTCACACTCTTATTTTTTTCTTCGTTATGAAGAGGTCCTACTGTCAAATGCTCTCGGAATAACGAAAGTTGTAGAATCTCTGCTAGATTTCTCAATAGTCATTGGATCATTTTTCGATTATGACTATAAAGTAATCTGGAGATCTTTCAGTATCCTAATCAAGGTTCCAATGTGATATTACGAGTATCTGGCCCTCCCCCACCCAAAGATGGTGTTGTTGTTGTTCAGTCGCTCGGTCGTGTCCGACTCTTTGCTACCCCATAGACTGAAGCCCCCCCAGGCTTCCCTGTCCTTCACCATCTTGCAGAGCTTCCTCAAATTTATGTCCATTGAATTAGTGATGCCATCCAACCATCTCATCCTCTGTCATCCCCTTCTTCCCCTGCCTTCAACCTTTCCCAGCATTAGGGTCTCTTCTAATGACTCAGCTCTTTGAATCAGGTGGCCAAAGTACTGGAGTTTCAGCTTCAGCAGCAGTCTTTCCAACAAATATTCAGGATTGATTTTCTTTAGGATTGACTGGTTTGATCTCGTTACAGTCCAAAGGACTCTCAAAAGTCTTCTCCAACACCACAGTTCCAAAGCATCAATTCTACAGCCCAAAGTACAGCTTAGCAAAGCCTCTGTTTACTGGAAGTTTATTACCTTTATCTCATAAAGTCAAAAGAGCATCTTAGACAGTTGTATGGGTGCCAAAGTAAAATCAGCGTAGATGTTATTTTTATTTAGAGCATGTGAAGAAGTTTTTAATTTATTCACAGCTGATTCTGGTCTTGGTACCTATCTATAAAGGTAGAATCATATTACCCACCACCCAGAATTATATGGATAGTTTAATGAGATAATAAGATGTTTAGATAATGTAAAAAACTTAATGTAGTGGTGGGCACATGGTTTAGTGCTCACTGAAAACATATGTTTATCTCCAAAATTAGTTCAAAGACCCATACTTGCTTTTGGGAACAAATAAGGGCCTCCTTCCCAGTTCTACCCATAGCATTTGAGTCTTCTTGGTAAATATGACTGAATTCACTTGTGGAAATTGTGAAAATCAGGACAGGTTTTATAGAAACAATTGCTTTTTTGTCTAGCTATCCACGTAAGTAGGACTTCAGTCATGGGATGCTCTGGACTTGGAATTTGGGTTATAAAAGAACATTTGTGAAACAATGGATCAATATGTGAACATATCACTGCCCCTGCTGATAAGGAGAGTCAAACAGAGCAGATTTTTACTGCCAAAATGGGGTGTTGATAAAGCTGTCCTTCACCTCCTGAGGACATTTAAATTTGGGGTGATAAGGTGCCTGTTATAGTCCATGTGTCATACTGACCCTCCAGAAAGCCCAGCTGTGCCATCAGACTGTGGGCATGGTGACCTGCCTGCCCCAGACTCGGCCCTGACCCCTAATACCAGCAAGCATTATTAATAAAAATTGTCATGAGACATTGAGCATTCATCCTTTGCCAGCAATGTTTTCTCGTTAACTCGCAAGATTTCATGTGTGGAGCTGCGGGCTAACATGCCGGGAATTCAATAGTGCACATGACGAAACCCGTCCCCTCCCTTACCGAGTTCTCCGTTAGGTTCTTCACATTCCTATTAGAGTATTCACTGCAGGCAAGATATTTTTATCCTCATTTCACTGATTAGAATAGTGAGGTTCAGAGAGTTTAAGTAACTCAGAGACTGGATTCAAATCCAAATTTGCCCAACTCTGAGCTCCATCTTGTTTTCAAAATGCCATTCAATCTCCAACTATTTTAGTGTTTACACTAAAATATTGTCATGAGAATTACAAACCCTAAATACTCTTTCAATTGAGTGGCTACTGACCCAGAATAACTCTTTGCACTTAATTTTGCTTAATATATATTTCAGAATTTAAATGATGGCTGCCATCCATGTACAAGTTACTTATTCCTTATTATATTGATCATTTGCTTGCATTTTCTTTTTTATACCCCAATGTCTGTATATTTATTTACACATTGTTATAAAACTTTGGTGTTCTAAAATGCTGAATTTGGGGGCATAAATCTATGATGGTAAATAGCTAGTGTTTTCAGAACTCCAAAGGCTTAGGGGAGTTCTTGCCTGGGGACATCATGCCAGTGCAGTTACCATGTACACAGTACATGTCTGTCTCCCTCATTTTAACTACAAAAACCAGGAGGCCAGGTACCATGACTTATTTATCTTGTTTATCTCCAGCAGCTATACACACTGAAAGGGCATTTATTGATTAATAAATATTGTGAAGAATGAATGAATAAGTGAATAAAACTGTCTATTGAGAAGTGTGAATATAAAGAGAACATAATGCCCTGCAGCTCGTTATAAGGTTCTATCATTAACTCAATGGCATAAGTGCCAATAACAATTAAAATTGGTCCTAGATAATATGTGGACCTTTTGCCTACTTTGTAATTTACTTGTCTCTCTAAGCATTAAATCCTTTTAAGTACCTAGAACTATAAGAAAACCAGATTTAATAAGCTATGCCTTATAAAGGCAGAACACTAGATTTCGTAAGTTATGAATTTCAGGAAACAAATGTATCTAATACTTTACATTTCTGTGATTTGTACACGTTCTTGAAGATATAGCCCTGAAATTGTTTATTAAAGTCTCAGCTTATATCTGCTATCCTGGGGATAATTATCAATAGTTCCTTCTTTCATTCTCAAAAGTGTACTATTTTGATAATTAAGATACACTGACATGAGAAAGACAAATACCATATGATAGCACTTTTAATTGAAATCTAAAATATGACACAAATGAGCTGATTTATGAAACAGAAACGGACTCACAGATATGGAGAAGAGACTTGTGGTTGCCAAGGAGAGAGTAATGAGGGATGGATTGGGAATTTGGGATTACACAAACTTGGAGAAGGCAATGGCAACCCACTCCAGTACTCTTGCCTGGAAAATCCCATGGATGGAGGAGCCTGGTAGGCTACAGTCCATGGGGTCACGAAGAGTCGGACACGACTGAGCAACCTCACTTACATTTTTCACTTTCATGCACTGGAGAAGGAAATGGCAGCCCACTCCAGTATGCTTGCCTGGAGAATCCCAGGGAGGGGGCCTGGTGGGCCGCCATCTATGGGGTCGCACAGAGTCGGACACAACTGACATGACTTAGCAGCAGCAGCTGCAGACACAAACTATTATATGTAGAATGGATAAACAACAAGGTCTCACTATATATCACAGGGAACTATATTCAATATGCTGTGATAAACTATACTGGAAAAGAATATGGAAAATAATGTGTGTGCATATATATATATATATAATTGAATTACTTTGTTATACAACAGAAATTAACACAACATAGTAAATTAACTACATTTCAATAAAACAAATTTTTACAAAAGATAAGCTGACATGGATGCAACTTGCTGGACTCCTTTGTTGCCACTGGAACTGAGGGCAGCAGTGTAGTTATGGTTGAGTGCATAAGGGCATTGTGTTCTAACAGTCTGAATCTTAATTCCATCCCCTTAATTTACTAGCTGTTCAATATTGGGAAGGTTCCTTAAGCTATTTAAATGTCATTAGCAATTTCTGGTATCAAAGCAGGCTTGATGAGAACATCTACCTCAGTGCTCATTGTGATAATTAAATGATACAGTCCATGAGGCTTATGGCCTGGTATGTGAGCACTACTCAGTAAATATTGGTTATCAGCTATGAATATAGTTTCCTTTGCCATTTCTTGAGCCACTGAGGTGCAGCCCAGCCACTACATGTGGTTGTTATGTCTGGCCTTGAGCCTGAAGGAAGAGCCTAGAACAGAGACTGTGGCGGCAGAGAGAAGTGTGGAGGTTACTGGCCAATAAGTAATGAGCAATCATGATCTGACAGATCTGGATAACTCATCAGAGAATAAAATCAATGGTCATAACCCTCCATACCCCCAGTCAGCTGTGTGCTCCATGAGGGCAGGGACCATTATCTGACCTTTCCGTTATCTGTATACATTGTATTCCCAGCACCTAGCCCAATGCATGGAATACAGAAGACAATGAACAAACATTAGTTGAAAGATAAATAAGTTGAGCTGAAGGGAATGACCCCATACACAAGTGTGTACATGCACACACATGGAGTCACCATTTCTGACCTTTTACCTGCAAGCCAAGCACTACCCTTCATGATAGGTAGAGGGGGGCAATAGATTTTGCCAGCCCAATCTCAACTTGCCCTTTGGCCTTGCTATCAGCTAAGCATCTTTGGTGGTACAACCTGGGTTATTTCTGCTTCTGGGGAAATCAGCCATTGGACATCTCATTCAGTTATCAACTGGGGAGACCCCACAGCACTAGGGGCCTGGGAAGAAGAAGTGGCAGGCAAGGACGAAAGACACAGAAGAGCCATTTCTTGTTTTGGGGAAACACATTACATTTATAAAACTATCCTTCATATAGCACCTATTCAGAACTGGGCACTGCACCATGCACTGGAAACACAGATGTGAGTAAGAAAAGCTAAAAAGCTGAGTTCAAGGGACAGACAGGGAGCATATTTCTGGGACAAAGTGAAAAGTGCAATAAAAGTAGTCCATACAAGACATAACAGGAACACTGAAGAGAGGGTGACTAATCCTGCTTGTGAGTACTGTGGAGGCCCTCACGGAGGAGGGGGCGTGGAGTTGGGGCTTCAGGAGTGAATTTGGGGGATGAATCAGGAGAAAGAACATATGCATAAGTTCATCATTTCCAGAACGATATGATGAACAATCAGTGTGGGAAACAATCAAGCACATTCTAGAGGTGAGAATATTTGAATCATCAGAACAAGAGTGAGAGAGAGAAGAGGTCCTAGCAGCTTAAAATATCAGTTGTGACTTAAGGTACATAATTTCATTTCTCCAAGCTTCAGTTTTCTCATCAGTAAAATGAGGATAATAAAAATATCAACATCATGTGTCCTTTGTGAAAGTTAAAAAGATAAATAACAGCTATTCCTACACTGCTATCATTACTATAATATTTATATGATTAATATAAATATTTTAATATTCATTAAATATAATTATTGTATTATTTATATAACTATTATTATATCATTGTTAAATTACTTCTTAGAAGAAACCTAGATAAGAAACCTAGAAGGTTAACAGTAGAATATTCATGGATTGACAGAGGAAATAGGTTTCTCAGCATACTATTGTAACTCAAAACCTTTAGCTAATATAAATGCTCCAGAAGTCTGTTGTTACTGTTCAGTCCCCAAGTCGTATCCAACTCTTTTTGACCCCAGGGACTGCAGCATGCCAAGCTTCCCTGTCCTTCACTATTTTCAGGAGCTTGCTCAAACTCATGTCCATTGATTCAATGATGCCATACAACTATCTTGTCCTCTGTCATACGCTTCTCTTCCTGCCTTCAATCTTTCCCAACATCAGGGTCTTTTCCAATGAGTCAGTTATTCTCATCAGGCAGCCAAAGTATTGGAACTTCAGCTTCAGCATAACTCCTTCCAATGAATATTCAGAATTGATTTCCTTTAGGATTGAATGGTTTGATCTCCTTGCAGTCCAAGGGACTCTAAAGAGTCTTCTTCAGCACCGCAGTTCGAAGGCATCAATTCTATAGCAATCACCCTTTTTTATGGTTCAACTCTCACATCCGTACATGACTACCAAAAAAACCATAGCTTTGACTATAAGGATCTTTGTCAGTAGCGTGATGTCTCTGCTTTTTAATACTCTGTCTGGGTTTGTCATAGTTTTTCTTCCAAGGAGCAAGCTTCTTTTATTTCCTGGCTATAATCGCTGTCTGCAGAGATTTTAGAGGCCAAGAAAATAAAGTCTGTCACTATTTCCATTGTTTATCCAACTATTTGCCATGAAGTGATGGGACTGGATGGCATGATCTTAGTTTTTTGAATGTTGATTTTTAAGCCAGGTTTTTCATTCTCTACTTTCACCTTCATCAAGAGGCTTCACCTTCATCAAGAGGCTCTTCAGTTACTCTGTACTTCCTGCCCTTAGGGTGGTATTATCTGCATATCTGAGGTTATTGATATTTCTCCTGGCAATCTTGATTCCAGCTTGTGCTTCTTCCAGCCTGGCATTTTGCATGATGTACTTGGCATATAAGCTAAATAATCAGGGTGATGATATACAGCCTTGACATACTCCTTTCCCAATTTGGAATCAGTCCATTGTTCCAACTGTTCTAACTGTTGCTTCTTGACCTGCATACAGGTTTTGCATAAGGCAGGTAAGTTGGTCTGGTATTTCCATCTCAATTTTCCAGTTTGTTGTGATCCACAAAGACTTTGGCATAGTCAATAAAGTAGAAGTAGATGTTTTTCTGGAACTGTCTTGCTTTTTTGATGACCTAACAGATGTTGGCCATTTGATCTCTGGTTCCTCTGCTTTTTCTAAATCTAGCTTGAACATCTGGCAATTCATGGTTCACGTACTGTTGAAGCCTAGCTTGAAGGATTTTGTACAGTACCTTGCAAGTGTGTGAAATGAATGCAATTGTGCAGTAGTTTGAACATTCTTTGGTATTGCCCTTCCTTGGGATTGGAATGAAAATTGACCTTTTCCAGTCCTGTGGCCATTGCTGAGTTTTTCAAATTTGCTGGCATATAGAGTGCAGCACTTTAACAGCATCTCCTGTCAGGATTTGAAATAGCTCAGCTGGAATTCCATCACCTTCACTAGCTTTGTTCGTAATGATGTTTCCTAAGGCCCACTTGACTTCATACTCCAGGATGTCTGGTTCTAGGTGATTGATCACACCACTGTGGTTATCTGGGTTAAGAAGATCTTTTTCATATATTTCTTTTATGTATTCTTACCACCTCTTCTTAATATCTTCTGCTTCTGTAGGTCCATATCGTTTCTGTCCTTTATTGTGCTCATCTTTGTGTGAAATGCTCCCTTGGTATCTCTAATTTTCTTGAAGAGATCTCTAGTCTTTCCCTTTCTATTGTTTTCCTGTATTTCTTTGCATCGATTGCTAAGGAAGGCTTTCTTATCTCTCCTTGCTATTCTTTGGAACTCTGTATTCAGATGGGTATATCTTTTTTTCTCCTTTGCCTTTTGCTTCTCTTCTTTTTGCAGCTGTTTGTAAAGCCTCCTCAGACAACCATTTTGCCTTTTGCATTTCTTTTTCTTGGGGATGGTTTTGATCACTGCCTCCTGTACAGTGTCACGAACTTCCGACCATAGTTCTTCAGGCACTCTGTCTGTTAGATCTAATCCCTTGAATATATTTCTCATTTCCATATAATCATAAGGGATTTGATTTAGGTAATACCTAAATGGCCTACTGTTTTTCCCTACTTTCTTCAATTTAAGTCTGAATTTGGCAATAAGGAGTTCATAATCTGAGCCATAGTCAGCTCCCAATCTTGTTTTAGCTGACTGTGTAGAGCTTCTCCATCTTCAGCTACAAAGCATATAATCAATCTAATTTTGGTATTAGATTTCCCTGGTGGCTCAGACAGTATGGAGTCTGCCTACAAGGCAGGAGATCCAGGTTCTATCCTTGGGTTGGGAAGATCCTCTGGAGAAGGAAATGGCAAACCACTCCAGTATTCTTGCCTGGAAAATCCCATGGACTAAGGGGCCTGGTGGGCTATCCATGGGGTAGCAAAGAGTTGGACACAACTGAGCGACTTCAAGTTCACTTTCACTTTCTTTCAGTATTGACCACCTGGTGATTCCATGTGTAGAGTCATCTCTTGTGTTGTTGGAAGAGAGTGTTTGTTATGACCAGTGTGTTCTCTTGGCAAAACTCTGTTAGCTTTTGCCCTGCTTAATTTTGTGCTGCAAGGCCAAACTTGCCTGTTACTCCAGGTATCACTTGACTTCCTACTTTTGCATTCCAGTCTCCTATGATGAAAAGGACATGTGTTTTTTGTGTTTTTTTTTTTTTTTTTTTGGTGTTAGCTCTAGAAGGTCTTGTAGGTCTTCATAGAACCACTCAACTTCAGCTTCTTTGGCATTAGTGGTTGGGTCATAGTCTTGGATTGTTGTGATACTGAATGGTTTGTCTTGGAAATGAACAGAAATCATTCAGTTGCTTTTGAGAAATGAAGTCTCAAGTACTGCATTTTGGACTCTTTTGTTGACTGTGAGGGCTACTCCATTTCTTCTAAGGGATTCTTGCTCACAGTAGTAGATATAATGGTCATCTGAATTAAATTTGCCCATTCCTGTCCATTTTAGTTCACTAATTCCTAAATGTCAATGTTCACTCTGGCCATCTCCTGTTTGACCACTTCCAAATTGCCTTGATTCGTGGACCTAATATTCCAGGTTCCTATGCAATATTGCTCTTTACAGCTTCAGACTACTTTCTCCACCTGACACATCCACAACTGGCCGTTGTTTCTGCTTTGGCTCATTCCTTCTGCAGCTATTTCTCCACTCTCCTCCAGTAGCATATTGGACACCTATGGACATGGAGGGTTCATCTTTCAGTGTTATACCTTTTTACTGTTCAGAAGTTAGTGGATTAAATATTTTGTGCTGTGGTTCATATTGTGAACGTCTGGGGAAACCAAATCTGGCCAAAAAAACTTATGTCAATTAAAGTGGGTAGAGGCTCAGATTTCTTTAAATCCTTCTTTCAAATAATTTCCAAGAAGCCCTATCTGTAATAGAATGGAAATTTTAAAATATAGTCTATCAAAATAATGCAGATAGAAATATGTCACCTTCTACCATCTTTAGTCAGAGATCATAACCGATTAGCCTTCAAGGAAGTTTCAAAAATAATACACTCTTAATTATGCAAATGGAAGTTTAATTTTAATTTCAGAAATGGCTGAGGATGGTTCTTTACCATTGAGGGAAGACAAATTCACCTACAAGAAAGAATGAGAGTTGACATGGTCCTGGTCAGCCAGCTGAATGAAAATCTTCTCTTTGGAATGTTGCAGTCATGTCTCAGGAAGAACATCATTCAGAGAAATGTTGTATCACTGGAGCTCTCATAAAATCTAAGAACACTGAGCTGCATCCAGTAAGGAATGTCCTTAGTCTGCAGGACTTCTGTGCAGAAGTGGCCAGAGCAGGCATGCAGACAGGCCAGATCAGCATGCAGGGAGGAGGGAAGGCTGGCTTGGGGATCTGACTCAGTGGGCCAGTGTTGGCAGGCTGCCCCAGCAAACATGCTGCCATTTCCCATGGACCCAACAGGAGTTGGATCCTTAAGTATTTCTTGAGTGTGAAATCTGATTCAAATGCCCCAAGTGCTGGGACTGGGAGAGGATGGGACGATTGGGGAGATAGCATTGAAATATGTATAATCATATCTGCGGTCAGTCCAGGCGAGCCCGAAACAGATGCCGGGGACTGGAGCACTGGGATGACCTGGAGGGATGGTGTGGGAAGGGGGGGGGGGGGTTCGGATGGGGAGCACGGGTATTCTGGTGGCGGATCCATCTCGATGAGTAGTAATACAATATTGTAAGTAATAATAAAGTCGATCCATTTACAAATACCCCAAGTGTTCAACAATTGCTGCCTCCAAGGGTTTGAGATTTGACACTTACTGGATGAAAAGATAAGCCCCTCTAGTTTTTCTGACTTTAATATCCTCATGACTATGTTTTGTAGCCCAAGACATCTGTATTTCAACTCTGTAGGAAACTAATAACACAAGCACTTTAACATTTGTATAGGGAGATTTAAATGGAAATTACCTTACCTAACAGAGGTGTGATATATTTCTGGGTTTTTGAGAACATGTGGACTGGCCATTAAAGGTGTAGTTTCAAAATGAAGTGGACAAGTGAGGAAATTTTAGAAAATTTTTAGTTTGAACAAACCATCTAGTTGATAGATTCTGGGTGTTTTGTTATCTAAAAAATTGCCTTAATCCTTTACTTCATTTTGTATTTCTACACACAGCCTTCATGTCTGCTCAAGGTGGCCATGGTATTATGTATATAAATTATTGCTATTTTTTCCTGTGAAATTCTGTGAAAGGAGCAAAATATGGGTCAGGCTAGAGGAAGAGCCACAACTATAGCTTGAAATGCTTGGAATTCTCAAGGGTATAGACAACTTTGTTTTTCCACTCTGCCAGCTCTTCCTTCTGTTTGTTTGTGACCACTCACTCCTTGTTAAAAGGAACAGGCAGTGTGATTTGTGGAGGGTCCACAATAAATGCATTTCAGAATTCATAAGAAAGCAGAACCAGCATGCCTCACATGCAGGGTACTGGGCTTTCTGCGTCCATCAAGGCATTTTTGTTTCCTTTGAGACCTGGGAGGGCAATTTAGGGCAAGGTTCCACCCGCTGCTTTTACTCATTCATTCATTCACTTATTCAACAAATATTTTTATTGATCACCTATTATGTGCCAAGCCCTATGCAGCTTCTGGGAATTGAGGAGTAAACCTCTGTGTTTGTGTGTGTATGTGTGTGTGTGTGTGTGTGTGTGTGTGTTGTAGAAAATGTTGGATGGTAATAAGTTCCATGAAAAGAAGTAAATCAAAAAAGGGAGATAAAGAATATGAGCAAAAGGTTGTTCTTAGTAGGACTGTGAGGAACACCCTCAACATTTGAGGAAAAACCTGGAGGATATAGAAGGGCCAGCTGTGTGGCTATCTTAGAGATGCATGCTCCAGGAAGGAGAAGCACCAATCAGAGCTCTGAGCTGGGAACCAGCCTGGTGGGGTGACAGAAGAACAAGAAGGTCTGGTGCAAGGTGAGAAAGCAGGGAGGTAGGTCCTGAGAGAAAGCTATGGCAGGCCAGATTGGGAAGGGTCTTCTAGGCTGATGTAAGGACTTCAGCTTTTTAGTGTGAGTGAGAAGAGGAAGCCATTGGAAGGAGTAGGTCGAGAAGTGTTGGGTTATATTGCATGCTCACAGGATCAGTCTGATTGCTGTGTGGAAAGTATTCTGAAGAGATGCAAGGGTGGAGCAGGAGGACCAGTGAAGAAATGACTAAGAGGTGATGGTGGTTTGAATCATGGAAAGTGCTTAATTTCTGGATATATCGAGTTGGCCAAAAAGTTGTTTGGGTTTTTCATAACATGTTACTGAAAAACTCAAATGAACTTTTTGGCCAAACCAATATTTTATCTGCAATGTTGTTTATGGGGGTTTGGGTGGAGACTGATACACATTAAGAGTTCCAATTTAAAGGTTTTTGGAGACATGGTCACAGTTTGTGCAGGCCAGCACCTGCTCTTTGATGCTGGTGGGCCCTAGCCATCCTCTATGAAGAAGGTAACCTGAGAGAAAGTTCAGCCAGTTGGAAAATGTTTGCAGACAAGTTATTGTGAGCAGGGAGTGCAAAAGGCTCAGATCCTCCAGCTGACAGAGCCAGACAGCAGGCTGCCAGCATTGGCAGGTGGCAGAAAGTCACTTCTTAGGATAACCCTGAGGTGCCCTTGGGCACATTTGTCCTAGGTCTGGGTTAGAGACAGTGTCTAATTGGAAGAACTAGGCAAGAGATATGACCTGTAGAATGAGAATCTCACCACTTATCTCAAAACACTAACTATAGACCTTGAGGAAGAATTAGTGTGTGAGGACTAGAAAAGGTCAATTTTCATCCTAATCCCAAAGAAAGGCAATGCCAAAAATGGTTCAAACTACCACACCATTGCACTCATCTCACACGCTAGCAAATTAATGCTCAAAATTCTCCAAGCCAGGCTTCAACAGTATGTGAACTGTGAACTTCCAGATGTTCAAGTTGGATTTAGAAAAGGCAGAGAAACCAGAGATCAAATTGCCAACATCTGTTGGATCATCAAAAAGGCAAGAGAGTTCCAGAAAGACATCTACTTCTGCTTTATTGATTACACCAAAGCCTTTGACTGTATGGATCACAACAAACTGTGGAAAATTCCCCAAGAGATGGGAATACCAGACCACCTTACCTGCCTTCTGAGAAAGCTGTATGTAGGTCAAGAAGCAATGGTTAGAACCAGACATGGAACAACAGACTGGCTCCAAAATAGGGTAAGGAGTACTTCAAGGCTGTATATTGTCACTGTGCTTATTTAACTTATATGCACAGTATATCATGGAAAATGCCAGGCTGGAAGAAGCACAAGCTGGAATCAAGATTGCCAGGAGAAATATCAATAATCTCAGATATGCAGATGACACTACCATTATGGCCGAAAGTGAAGAAGAACCAAAGAGCCTCTTGATGAAAGTGAAAGAGGAGAGTGAAAAAGTTGGCTTAAAGCTCAACATTCAGAAAACTAAGATCATGGCATCTGTCCCATGACTTCATGGCAAATAGATGGGGAAACAGTGGAAATAGTGAGATACTTTGTTTTTTGGGTCTCCAAAATATCTGCAGATGGTGACTGAAGCCATGAAATTAAAAGACACTTGCTCCATGGAAGAAAAGCTATGACCAACCTAGATAGCATATTTTTTTAATGGATTTTATTTTTATTTTTTTTTAATTTTATTTTTATTTTATTTAACTTTACAATATTGTACTAGTTTTGCCATATATCAAAATGAATCTGCCACAGGTATACATGTGTTCCCCATCCTGAACCCTCCTCCCTCCTCCCTCCCCATACCATCCCTCTGGGTTGTCCCAGTGCACCAGCCCCAGGCATCCAGTATCAGGCATCGAACCTGGACTGGCGACTTGTTTCATATATGATATTATACTTATTTCAATGCCATTCTCCCAAATCATCCCACCCTCCCCTTCTCCCAGAGTCCAAAAGGCTGTTCTATACATCAGTGTCTCTTTTGCTGTCTCGTATACAGGGTTACTGTTACCATCTTTCTAAATTCCATATATATGCGTTAGTATACTGTATTGGTGTTTTTCTTTCTGGCTTACTTCACTCTGTATAATAGGCTCCAGTTTCATCCACCTCATTAGAACTGATTCAAATGTATTCTTTTTAATGGCTGAGTAATACTCCATTGTGTATAGATAGCATATTAAAAAGCAGAGATTTTACTTTGCCAACAAATGTCCATGTAGTCAAAGCTATGATTTTTCCAGTATTCATGTATGGATGTGAGAGTTGGACTATAAAGAAAGCTGAGTGCCAAAGAATTGATGTTTTTTAACTGTGATGTTGGAGAAGACTCTTGAGAATCCCTTAGACTGCAAGGAGATCCAACCAGTCAATCCTAAAGGAAATCAGTTCTGAATATTTATTGGAACGACTGATGTTGAAGCTGAAACTCCAATACTTTGGCCACCTGATGCGAAGAACTGACTCATTTGAAAAGAACCCGATGCTGGGAAAGATTGAAGGCAGGAGGAGAAGGGGATGACAGAGGATGAGACAACTGGATAGCATCACCGACTCAATGGACATGACTTTGAGTAAGCTCCGGGTGTTGGTGAAGGACAGAGAAGCCTGGCATGCTGCAGTCCATGGGGTCACAAAGAGTCAGACACGACTGAGTGACTGAACTGAACTGAACTGAAAAACTTTAAAAACGTTATCCTATGTTTAATGCACTGGAACTATTTCCTGATATGGTAATCATTCACCACATATGGCTATTGGGCATTTGAAAAATGGTTGACCTGAATTGAGATATCCTGAAGGAATTTACCACTGTACCACTGTGCCACATACAGAATCCATCCACAATGCAGGGGACACAGGAGATGTGGATTTGATCCCTGGATCCAGAAGATGAAGATCCTCTGGGGAAGGAAATGGCAACCCACTCCAATATGCTAGCTGGAAAATTCCATGGACAGAAGAGCCTGGCAGGCTACAATTCCTGGGGTCACAAAGAGCTGGACATGACTGAGCAACTGAACATGCATGCACAAAGGAAATTAAAGATTTAGGATAATAGCAAAAAGGTAAAATATCACTTTGAAAAAAATTTCACACTGATTACATGTTGAAATGATAATATATTGGATAAACAAAGTAAGTGTATAAAAACAGTATTAAAATTAATTTCACTTGCTTCTTTTCAATTTTTGAAATAATAATTGAAAATTTAAAATTATACTCATGGTTACCATTCGTGGCTCACATTATATGCCTACTGGGCAGAACTCCTCTCAGGCATGCAAAACACTTTTACGAATATTGGGTCAGGCAGTATTTCAAGGTAAGTGCTAATCTGTCTGCTTTATTTGAAGTCGAGGTAGATACCTGGCCAGTGGTAGGAACTCCTACTCTTTCAGCCATGATAGACTATCTATCAAGAATAGAAGCAATGTTGGGACTTCCCTGGTATTTCAGTGGTTAAGAATTCTGCCTTGCCATGCAGGGTACTTGGGTTTGATCCCTAGTTGGGGAACAAAGATCCCATATGCCTCAGAGCAACTAAGCCTGAACACCACAACTAAGACCTGATGCAGTCAAATAAATAAAAATAAATTATTTAATTTAAAAAAGAATGGAAGCACATAAAATGACATTGAAATATATATAATATCATATATGAAACAAGTCGCCAGTCCAGATTCGATACACGATACTGGATGCTTGGGGCTGGTGCACTGGGACGACCCAAAGGGATGGTATGGGGAGGGAGGAGGGTTCAGGATGGGGAACACATGTATACCTGTGGCAGATTCATTTTGATATATGGCAAAACCAATACAATATTGTAAAGTTAAATTAAATTAAATTAAATTAAAAAAAAACAGAAACTGAAAATATCCAAAGCATACAATACAGTTTAAATCCATTTTATTTTTTAAAAAAATTAATTGGATATTCAAAAAAACTGATACCCATTGCTTGGAGAAAGACTAATAGATGACAGAGAAAGCTGAATTCCTCTTTCACTTGCTTCCATATTATATATCAAAAAGCATGGTTTTTGTACTAGAAGTGGATGGCCAATTGTCATTAACAGACTGGTGACAACTGATGAGGACCTCTGGATCAGATGGCAATGTGTTCAAAAGTGATCATTTCCACTGTTCCTAACCCCCATTGAAACCACCTCCACAATATAGAAATAAAGGTAGGAGAGATTTGAAAACTAAATGAAGTCTTTAGTTAATTCTATAGAAGAATGTCATCACTATGCCAGGAACATTGACAGATGTTTGCTAGAAATGGTGTGTGAAAGAGCATGTGGAAGGTAGCAGCACATGGAAGAAGTCTAGGCCGCACTGCTGCCTGTATCTGCCTCAGGACTCTGGATAAAAATACAAGGTAGGTTCTGATATGACTAAACTCCGAGAGATGGCTGGCTTATTGAAAGCAGAAAAGAATAGTGCCATGACAACTGGCTGCTAGGAAGGTCCACTGCTCTGGCCTTTTCTGTGTCCTCTCTAGAAAGAACCCAAAAAAGATGAATGCCCACTCTTGATTTAAAATAATTGAGAAAAGCTTGCATTGTAACTAGGAATGGGTAACTTTTTAATATAATAAAGTCATCTATCTGAAACGTCATGGTAATCACACCCAGTGGTTAATGTTAGTTTCAGATCTATTAATATCAGGAACAATGTCCATTATAAGAGCTATTATTAACATATTTCTGGAAGTCAGAATCAGTGTAATGGCTCAAGAATTGGAAGGCAGATTAAACACTAGAAACAAAGATGCAAGCTTATTGCTATTTATAGTTGTGCTAGAAAACTTCACTATATTAACTGGAAAAATAAACAGAGTAAGAGAAAAATGACTAAGAAATGTGCTCAAAACCACTATCTCTTACTAGTTTCCTATAAAACAGGTACTTTTCCTGAAAGAAGACTCCTTTCATAAGAAATATCAAATGTGAAATAACCAAAAATAAACTTACAAGAGTTTTTTATCTGTGTAAAAATATATTCTTAAACTTACTGAGAGACATAAAAGGAGACACAAATATATGGAAGGGCACACAGAATTCCTTGTTTAAAAATGGCAAAATATTATCCTTTCAAAATCAATGTTAAATTTAAAGTATCATATTGAAACCATATGACACTTCATCAATAATCAGTGAAGGCTGTGATTTCAATAAAATGCCCAACAGATTACTTACAAATGTTATAAGTGATTTTAAAGCATCTTTAAATGATTTCAAGGAATGAAAACAATTCTTGTACAGCAACAAAAATTGAAACTAAAAGACAAATAAGAAACTGAGAAATTATTTATTGCATATAAGAATATTATGGATTATTATATATACCATCCAACAAATTCTTATGAATCAACTTTTAAAGAAGGAAACAGTTGAATAAAAACAAGAACATGAACTACGATTCCCAAACCAAGAAATGCAAATTGCTAATATATGCAAACAGATGTTCAATCTCACTAAAAATCAAAAAATTCAAATTAGCAGTGTAAAACTATTCGTTTTACCTGTCACACTGGCAGAGATTTCAAATATTGCTAATGCCAACTGTGAATGATGATATGAGAGATAAGCACTGTCATATAGAGTTGAGAGGAGCATTACTTGATTATTTGATTATTTTAAGGAGAAAAATCTAGAAAGGTCATCAGCCCAAAGGATTTTATCAGAGTTTACTCAGAAATAAACCTCCCTCCATTGAGATTTGTACATAAGAATATTCACTGCAAGAGTTACTTACGCTAGGAAAACATTTGGAAAAATCTAAGTGGGCAAAAATAGAGCAATGGTTAGGCAAATATGGTATAAGAATAAAATGCAACATTAATGCAAAATGTCTAGAATATTATTATTTAGGTACTGATAGTTAAACAAAAATGGGCTACAAGACAATGTGCATAGCAAAATCTAATTTGTGATATATAGAAGTGTATTGTTTGCACAGAGAAACATCTTGAATGAAAATGTGAGTATGTGTGCCTGCATGTGCGTGTATGTGTATGTGTATGTAGTGTGTAATTGTATACACACCTATGGAGGTATGAATATGCAAGTGTGCATGTACATGTAAGAGCATGTATATACAGAGAGAGAGAGGAGAGAGACAGAGTCAGAGATCTCACAAGGACAATCTTGCCTCCCCACTTGGAAATGCCTGAAGATATTTTGCCTCTTGAGAAATTTGTATGCAGATTCCAAATAGGAAAAAGAGTACGTCAAGGCTGTATAATGTCACCATGTTTATTTAACTTATATGCAGAGAAACGCTGCATATGAGAAGTGCTGGACTGGAAGAAACACAAGTTGGAATCAAGATTGCTGGGAGAAATATCAATAACCTCAGATATGCAGATAACACCACCCTTATGGCAGAAAGTGAAGAGGAACTCAAAAGCCTCTTGATGAAAGTGAAAGTGGAGAGTGAAAAGGTTGGCTTAAAGCTCAACATTCAGAAAACTAAGATCATGGCATCTGGTCCCATCACTACAGGGGAAATAGATGGGGAAACAGTGGAAACAGTGTCAGACTTTCTTTTTCTGGGCTCCAAAATCACTGCAGATGGTGACTGCAGCCATGAAATTAAAAGACGCTTACTCCTTGGAAGGAAAGTTATGACCAACCTAGATAGCATATTCAAAAGCAGAGACATTACTTTGCCAACAAAGGTTCGCCTAGTCAAGGCTATGGTCTTTCCTGTGGTCATGTATGGATGTGAGAGCTGGACTGTGAAGAAGGCTGAGCGCAGAAGAATTGATGCTTTTGAACTGTGGTGTTGGAGAAGACTCTTGAGAGTCCCTTGGACTGCAAGGAGATCCAACCAGTCCATTCTGAAGGAGATCAGCCCTGGGATTTCTTCGGAAGGAATGATGCTAAAGCTGAAACTCCAGTATTTTGGCCACCTCATGCGAAGAGTTGACTCATTGGAGAAGACTCTGATGCTGGGAGGGATTGGGGGCAGGGGGAGAAGGGGATGACAGAGGATGAGATGGCTGGATGGCATCACTGACTCGATGGACATGAGTTTGGGTAAACTCTGGGAGTTGGTGATGGACAGAGAGGCCTGACGTGCTGCAGTCCATGTGGTCACAAAGAGTCAGACACGACTGAGTGACTGAACTGACTGACTGACTGCTGCATTGCAGGTGGATTCTTTACCAGCTGAGCTACACAGGAAGACCCTCTATGTATGATACTTATAGGAATATTCTTTACTTAATTTTTCTTGCTTCTTTAGATTCTTCTGTGGCTTAAATGATTTGGGCAATGAAACTAAATTATTTTTAGTGTCAGGAAAAAATCACAGAATAATATCTAACTTATGGGAGGGGAAAATGCCCTTTATAGTCTTACTTCCTGCCTGCCTCTTATTCTTTGCAAACCTTTCTCTTCATTCTCTGAATTAAATACTACTTCTAGTGTATCATACCACTCACAGTTGTCATCCATTGGTTTTATTCTGGTATAGTTTTCTATTTGTTCAAACTCCCCAATGAAATTATAAACCTACTGAAGTGTGGAGCCAGGAACACCGTGAAGGGGGCAACCATGCTTCCCAGGTGCCGATCTCAGAGCCTGATGTGTGAAAAGAGCTTATTTGCAAAAGCAAGGAGGAGAGGAAGGAGGAGCAGGAAAGTAAAGAAGGGGAAGAGGAAGAAAGACTCAAAGGCTGTTGACTTAATCTTCACACTTTCCCATGCTGCTCCCAGCCCAGTGCTTTGCACAGGGCAGCCCACAGAATGGGCAACGGGGTATAGGTTGAGAGCAGTGTAATGCCATCAAAAGAGAACAAGCTTTAGGGTTAGAGAGATGGGTCCAAATTTTGATCCTGCAACTCACTTACCCTGTTTTTTTTTTGTGGGTGTTTTTGTTTTTTAGCAAACACACAGTGTTTCTCATCTGCCAAGCACTGTTCTAAACTTTTTGCAAATATTTACTGTGTCCTCTTGGACAAATATATTAATCTTTCAAAGCTCTGATATTTCATCTGTAAAATGGGAACAATAGCACCTTGCATGGTTGTTGTGAAGTATAAATGTGATTATGTATAAAAGTGCTATGGACAGAGCCCAACGTGTGACAGGAGTCATCATCATCATCATCATCATTATTATACTCATCACCCTGATCATCCAATTAATTTTTTTTGGATGATTACTATTGGTAGGACTACTTATTAGTAATTCATAGGACTTATAGGCTATAAGATTTAAAATCTATCTTGGAACTATTTCTACAAATCAATTTGCTAGTTTGCTGGACAGCAGCACAGCCTTTCACACTTTCTGGAAGAAAGAAATGTCACCTTCCCCTAGGGAAGTCATATTGGCCAAATGACTACAAAGTCTGGGGTGTGTTTTGCAGGGAGTAGTGGAGAAAGAGGGATGATCACATCAGCTGAATGGACCCGCAGGGTCAGTGGAGTGGTCTTTCCATGCATTAGTCACTATCTATGATAAGCACCATGACTGTACTCTGTGTCCTTGGAAACTGTATTTAAAGACCAACAGCAGAGTCATGGACTGGGGGTAGGAACGTGGGGAGAGAAGGAGAATGCTGATACAAGGCCAGGAGAGTGCTTGGGACTCCAGTAAAAGAGATCATGGACTGATACGGGAGGAATAACTGTTGATTTTTTAGACTTTGCACATGATTCCTGCGTTTCATGCTACCTAGAGTGGAGAGGCATCAGGGCATGTTGATCTGGGATCAGGACCAGATCTGAGTCAGATGAGACAGAAGGTGGGAGAGTTGATAGGAGGAACCCAAGCAGATGGGGTGTGGTTTCTTTCAACATACTTCATTGGTTTATTCTATTCACCTCCCTCCCTTTTCCCAATCAATAAATCAAGCAATCGAAGTATTTCTTCAGCAATGGCTACATATCAGAGCTCTTCTAAGTGATGACTTTTTGCTATCGTTGGTAACCTTGCTCAGAGTTTAAGCTTCCTCCATTTTCATTCTTTTTTATTTTAATGGTCCCCTTTCCTACCAATTATAGGAGTTTTATTAGAGTTTTTCTGTACTCGTCTCATTTCTGTACTATTATTAGAGTTTTTCTTTATTCATGCCTTCTACAGAAGCCACGCCAGGCCAGTCTTCACTATCCTCCATACTCAAGAACACCAAATGATTTTTGTGTTTTAAATCTCTAACCCAACCTCTGGCACAAAGTGACTTTCCAACTCTCTCTGCCCCAAATGACTTCTTGGCCCATATCCTAGGACTTCAGTTACTATCTACTGCTACCTGACCTAGCCTCTCTCTTTCATATCCTGTGTGAACCTCTTTCTCTACCTTATCTCCTTTCATACTCAGCACCTATCCAAATCCCCAGATAAATACTAGAGATGCCAGCTAGTTGGAACCTTGAATGTTTTCCCCATCCTCTTCCTATGGGAGGAAAAATGTCTATTCCATGGAGATTTGTATTTGTTCCAGAAACATGGGAGTGTTGACATTTTATTGGGTTGGCAAAAGGATTCTTTATGTAAGATGATATGGAAAAACTTGAACAAACTTTTTGGCCAACAAGATATGATTACTTGCTGCAGATATAGACAACATAGCTACATTTTCTCCAAGTAAACCTCTGAGTCAAGCCCTTTAAATATTGTTTCCTCTGATTAGCAGAACAGTTAGATAATTATTATTATTATTATCTTCAGTTTACAGATGGAAGAGCTGAGATGAAATAAGTTAAAAATCACTTTGTCCTGGTCATATATCTGTGATTCTAAGCCAAGTCTGTCTGCCTTCACAGTCTGTATTCTCAAATTCCATGCTAGGTGGTTCAGCTGAAGATTTACAATATGAAAGTGTCAGTCGTTCAGTCGTGTCTGACTCTTTGAGACCCCATAGACTATAGCCTGCCAGGCTCCTCTGTCCATGGGATTTTCCTGGCAAGAATACTGGAATGGGTTGCCATTCCCTTCTCCAAGGTATCATCCCAAACCAGGAAGCGAACCCAGGTCTTCTGCATTGTAGGTGGATTTTTTTTTTTTTTTTACAGTTGTGAGTTACAAGGTGGTTCAATTGAAGGTTTATAAAAGGTAAATAGAACTTAATATTGCAATTTTCAAATAGAGTTTACTGAACCACATCATAAGATCCTTGGAAAAGGAAACTGAGGCTGGGACTAGAGCTACTGTTGCATGCTGGGTCTTCCTAGAAATTGACCATGAGCTGGGCTTAGTGTTTAGGTCATTTCAGGAGTGGGTTGCAGATCAAAAGGTGGGGAAGGAAGCAGTTTTGGACAGAGGCAGAAGTCAAGCTAGTGAGGACTCAACTCAGCCTTGACCAAGGCTGCAGAGCTCTGGAGGTAGAATGGCCATGAATTGGGGTGAGGGAACTGGGCCTAACTATCTCACAGTGATCCATCACTGGATGGGGACTGTCCCCAGAAGGCTGCATGACCGGGTGTCAAGCTCTTTGCTGTTGTTTTCAATCCCTGGCAGCTAAGGGGAATCTGAGTGGCACACTGCATTTTCCCCAGAGCTACCAGCTAGTTAATAGGTCAATCAGAATAAGAATTTGTTCCTCAGACAGCCTGATGGATACACTTGCCCATGCACCTAGATAGACTGTGGCTCTGCTTTCCAAGCATTGTCAATTCTTTGGTGACTCCGAAGCTATGTCAGAATCCAGTGTTTGTATTGACAATATTTATACTTACACCTGCCTACATGGAACACAAAGTAGGTGTTGAACATATACTGAGATCGGGGGGTCAGTGTGGGTATGGCGGCAGCATATAGCATAACAAAACTGACAAAAGTAGAACCTAGGCTGTAGTGTTCCATCTGTTACTGCTGCTGCCGCTAAGTCACTTTGGTTGTGTCCGACTCTGTGCGACCCCGTAGACGGCAGCCCACCAGGCTCCCCCGTCCCTGGGATTCTCCAAGCAAGAACACTGGACTGGGTTGCCATTTCCTTCTCCAATGCATGAAAATGAAAAGTGAAAGTGAAGTTGTGTCCGACTCTTAGCGACCCCATGGACTGCAGCCCACCAGGCTACTCCATCCATGGGATTTTCCAGGCAAGAGTACTGGAGTGGGGTGCCATTGCCTTCTCTGCCATCTGTTACTAGGGGAGAATAAACTTTCCTGAGCTAGAAATTACTGTGAGGCATTGATGAATTATTTGGTATCTAGAAAAGTTCACACAGAAAGAGAAGGATTTTGAATTCTTAGGGAATATATACAAAATCTGATGCATAAATACAATTAGTCTTGGCTTTGAACTTGTTATACATTTAGCATATTTCTCAAATCAAAATTATCTTTAAAACATCCTTTTTCAGCTCCAAATTGTATCTCAGTTAAAAGTCATATGCCAGCAAATTTGGAAAACTCAGCAGTGGCCACAGGACTGGAAAAGGTCCATTTTCATTCCAATCCCAAAGAAAGGCAATGCCAAAGAATGTTCAAACTACCACACAATTGCATTCATCTCACATGCTAATAAAGTAATGCTCAAAATTCTCCAAGCCAGGCTTCAGCAATACATGAACCGTGAACTTCCAGATGTTCAAGCTGGTTTTAGAAAAGGCAGAGGAACCAGAGATCAAATTGCCAACATCTGCTGGATCATCGAAAAAGCAAGGGAGTTCCAGAAAAACTTCTGCTTTATTGCCTATGCCAAAGCCTTTGCCTGTGTGGATCACAATAAACTGTGGAAAATTCTGAAAGAGATGGGAATACCAGACCACCTGACCTGCCTCTTGAGAAATCTGTATGTAGGTCAAGAAGCAACATTTAGAATTAGACATGGAACAACAGACTGGTTCCAAATCGGAAAAGGAGTACGTCAAGGCTGTATATTGTCACCCTGCTTATTTAACTTATATGCAGAGTACATCATGAGAAACACTGGGCTGTAAGAAGCATGAGCTTGAATCAAGATTGCTGGGAGAAATATCAATAACCTCAGATATGCAGATGACACCACCCTTATGGCAGAAAGTGAAGAGGAACTAAAAAGCCTCTTGTATACCTGTGGCAGATTCATTTTGATACATGGCAAAACCAATACAATATTATAAAGTTAAATAAAATAAAAATAAAATTAAAAAAAAAGAAAGTGAAAGAGGAGAGTGAAAAAGTTGGCTTAAAGCTCAACATTCAGCAAACTAAGATCATGGCATCTGGTCCCATCACTTCATGGCAAATAGATGGGGAAACAGTGGAAACAGTGTCAGACTTTATTTGTGGGGGCTCCAAAATCACTGCAGATGGTGACTGCAGCCATGAAATTAAAAGACGCTTAGTCCTCGGAAGGAAAGTTATGACTACCCTAGATAGTATCAGATCAGATCAGATCAGATCAGTCGCTCAGTCGTGTCCGACTCTTTGCGACCCCATGAACCGCAGCACGCCAGGCCTCCCTGTCCATCACCAGCTCCCAGAGTTCACTCAGACTCACGTCCACTGAGTCAGTGATGCCATCCAGCCATCTCGTCCTCTGTCATCCCCTTCTCCCCCTGCCCCCAATCCCTCCCAGCATCAGAGTCTTCTCCAATGAGTCAACTCTTCCCATGAGGTGGCCAAAATACTGGAGTTTTCAGCTTTAGCATCATTCCTTCCAAAGAAATTCCAGGATTGATCTCCTTCAGAATGGACTGGTTGGATCTCCTTGCAGTCCAAGGGACTCTCAAGAGTCTTCTCCAACACCACAGTTCAAAAGCATCAATTCTTCTGCGCTCAGCCTTCTTCACAGTCCAGCTCTCACATCCATACATGACCACAGGAAGGACCATAGCCTTGACTAGGCGAACCTTTGTTGGCAAAGCAATGTCTCTGCTTTTGAATGTGCTATCTAGGTTGGTCATAACTTTCCTTCCAAGGAGTAAGCGTCTTTTAATTTCATGGCTGCAGTCACCATCTGCAGTGATTTTGGAGCCCAGAAAAAGAAAGTCTGACACTGTTTCCACTGTTTCTCCATCTATTTCCCCTGTAGTGATGGGACCAGATGCCATGATCTTTGTTTTCTGAATATTGAGCTTTAAGCCAACCTTTTCACTCTCCACTTTCACTTTCATCAAGAGGCTTTTTAGCTCCTCTTCACTTTCTGCCATAAGAGTGGTGTCATCTGCATATCTGAGGTTATTGATATTTCTCCCAGCAATCTTGATTCCAACTAGATAGTATAGTATCTAGTATATTAAATAGTAGATAGTATAGTATATTAAAAAGCAGAGACATTACTTTGCCAACAAAGGTCCACCTAGTCAAGGCTATGGTTTTTCCTGTGGTCATGTATGGATGTGAGAGTTGGACTGTGAAGAAAGCTGAGTGCCAAAGAATTGATGCTTTTGAACTGTGGCGTTGGGGAAGACTCTTGAGAGTCCCTTGGACTTCGAGGAGATCCAACTAGTGCATTCTAAAGGAGATCAGCCCTGGGTGTTCTTTGGAAGGAATGATGCTAAAGCTGAAACTCCAGTACTTTGGCCACCTCATGCGAAGAGTTGACTCTTTGGAAAAGACTCTGATGCTTGGAGGGATTGGGGGCAGGGGGAGAAGGGGACGATAGAGAATGAGATGGCTGGATGGCATCACTGACTCAGTGGACGTGAGTCTGAGTGAACTCTGGGAGTTGGTGACGGACAGGGAGGCCTGGAGTGCTGTGATTCATGGGGTCGCAAAGAGTCGAACACGACTGAGCGACTGAACTGAACTAAAAGTCATAATCTATTCTCAGTTATTTTCATGTAGTATTGCTTGTGAGATTTTCCCCTTCAGGATGTTAATCAAATCATCTGTGGTTTGAAGTCCCATATTGCTTTTGTTCCAAGGTTCTTTGAATTATATGTAATGTTTCTGCTCATTCTTATCTTGTTTTCTTGGTAAAAATCTCTAAGAAATTCTATTTAAAAAGACTCCCCTCTAAAGATTTTTCTCAGAGAACTGGACAGTTTCAGTCATTTGAGTGGGAGTGCTGGTGGGTAGAGGAGTGATATTGGTTTTGGTGGTGGTCAGGATGTTGAAGTTAGGGTAATGTTACCAGGTAATGTTTGGTGGTGCTGGTGTGAGTGATATTCTTATGGGTTGTGATGTTGAAGAGCTATGTTGGTGATGGTGATGATGATGATGGTGGTGAGGAGTTCTCATATTGAGGAAGTCACAATTCAGACTATCTATCTAAAAGCTAAGTATGAATTACACATATTTGTTTCCTGTCCTACTCCTCAAGAATTTTAGCCAAGTGGGGGTGAATAAAGGATTTGGATAAGATCCTTTTCTGAGATGCTCATTCAAAATTCTTTCCCAGAAAATGACATATTTCCCACAAGAAAACAAGTAAAAAAGAAAATTTGTCATCCTCCTCCTCCTCACCTCCATTTCACTTTAGACTGATGTTGCAGCTCACTCCTTGAGCCAGTCAGACCAGCTCCTCCTTGACCCTGACAAGCCAAGTCACTCTCCATTGTGCTTTGCTCACCTCTTGCCTCTCTCTTGCATTAACCCACTCCTTGCCATTTATTTTTTAATTCTGTCCTTCAAGATTCAGCTCAAATTTCAGCCCTTCTATGGGGCTAATCACTGACCTTGGTAGCATTCTTATTTCCCTTCTCCACAACACCATGCAGTTCAGCACAATCATGCATGCGTGTTCAGATGGTGCATGTGAGTTTATCTGGTCTCCTCCGATAGATTTTCAAGGCTACAAGAGCAATGTCCTGGTCTTGTACTTTGCTCCTCATAGGATCCAGCACTTAGTAGATACTTAATTAATATCATACTTTACTGCAAAGCACAAGAAAAGGACACCAAACTGGAAAGAAGGGCCCTTGTCCTAACTCTGCCCCATCCACTGCATGACTTTAGGTCATTGCTTCACTTCTCTGGCCCTCAATTTCTTCATCAATGAAGTATGATATTGAAGCAGATGACATTATTATTTTCCAAGTATGTGTATGATCCATAGACTTTCATATTTTCAAACAACGTTACTCAGTGGCTTGCAGGAACAACTTTTGAATTTGCAATTTATTATTCCAGGTTAAAAAGATAACTTCAGAGTTCTTGTTCCAAATGCTCCAGATGGTGGCTTAAACACATATAGAACCATCCCCATTCTGCTTCTACACTCAGATATGACAGAGGTCAATATTTGAAGGGTCAGTAAACACATAGTGTGCTAAGTCACTTTAGTCATGTTTGACTCTTTGCGATCCTATGGACTGTAACTCACCGGGCTCCTCTGTCCATGGGATTCTCCAGGCAAGAACAGAGAGTGGGCTGCCATGCCCTCCTCCAGAGGAAACATATAGAGCTGAGGTCAAACAGAGAAGCAAAATAAGGAGATGTCTAGTGACCAAAAGAGAATTATGATGTGTATCCATCTCTTTAAAAAAAAAAAGGAAAGGAGGGAAGGAAGGGAGGGAGGGAGGGAGAAAGAAAGGAAAGAAGGAAAAAGGGAAGGAATGAAGGACATACACCAAAGTTGTAAGCAAATATGGACTGACGAAGGTTCAGAGAGAGCTAGGAATGGAACTGATCCACAGCGAAGGGGCTCAGTTGCTGAGCCTCTGAAGTTTTACCATCTCATTTTTTTAAAAAGAGGCAATGAAATCACACATATGGTATGTAATTTAAAATAAAATGTAAACACAGGGTGAAAAAATTGTCCAGCAAATATGCCCAAAATGCTTTATAACAACGGGACTATGAAAAACAACTCTTTTCTTCTTTGTTTATTCCTGTACTGTTAAAATAGACAAATAACTACCACTCCATTGTCTCATCTCTTACTTTGCAGGTCTATCTTTATACACTTAAATAGTTGCCGAAGTACAAGCAACCTGGGCTCTAAGCCCAACCTCCTGGTGACTAATATACCTAAAATCCAGGCCTTGGGTGGAGAATCCAAGCCTGTAAAGGTGGTGACTTCCAGAGGTCAATGGAGTTGTCCTTGGGAAGATCAGGTTGGATCTTGTCTATGGTCCCTCTTCCCTCCCCCAGGATATTCTTAACACAACAATACAAACATTATATCATTAAAGACTAAAAACCCACTGGCTTGTTTTTGAGTCATCTTGTTGTTTTGATGTTTGTGGTAAGGCAGTGATGAATGGAAGCCAGGCTGACCTCATCTAGTCTAAATATTCTGAACTGGAGAAGGGAATCCTCTGCAGCAGAATGCCAACCTACATCTTTTAATTGCCTCGGCTCCTGATAGATTGGCTCTTACCCCCTTTGAATTCCTTTGTTGCAGAAGAGTTAAAATTCATGAGCGTCCCACGCCTGGGAAAATTCACTCCAGTGCTGCGATTTTTCTGAGCCAAGCTGGCCAACATCGCAAAGAGTCGGAGGTCTGGCGGGCCATCTGTTACATAATAGTCAACAATCTCGAAAATCTAGGGAAACAGGGATGAGGAGAGCGAAGATGATGAGGCATTTAAACAGAACAGATTGCTGCCTTACATGCAGGGGGAAAAAAAAAGGGAGAGATAATATGCTTTGATTGAAGCAGAGACAAGCTTTATTAGCATAGGGAACAAAACAAACTTTAAAAAAGCCGCACCAATAAAGCTGACAGTCTAAAGAGGCTTGGTGACAAACCCCATGTTCAATTGTAAGTCACAGGGGTCCCAAATGTGACAGGGAGACACGCACACACAAACAACGCACAGTGTATATGCTCACACACAGATGCACATAGGAGAGAAACATACATAGGAGAGAAACAACTGAAAAACTGCTATTGGATTTGGATGCTAAAGACAAGCCTTTACTTAAGTTCCAAATGCTTACGAGCCTGGGAAAGGCACTTTGCCTTAACCACCTTCCAAGCAAACCACCTTCATTAGTGAGTGAGAAGACTCAGGGTCTACTTCAACTATTTCAACAAAGCACACTCACATTTGACCAGCACTGGACTTTCAAATTCCCCATAGCTGCCTGTAAACATTGCCATCTTTACTAAACACAAGCCTGTTCTTAGCCATGGCATATACAGCGTTTGACCTGAGAAATATTGTTTCTAAAAAACAGGAATGAAACTGGAGGTAACAAAGATTAAGGAAAAAGAGATGAGGACAATTGGGGAAAGAGAAGAAATAACAAAAGGAAGATAGGAAACTCTGGAAAAGGCATAATGTCAGTAGAGAGCCTCAAAGCATAGGGCAAAAATAAAGTATGTTTAAAATCAACTAGTTGGCAAACAAAAACTCAGCTCTAATTGCTGGCATGCTGGCTGAAGTGTTTTGAGGAGGAATCTCTTGATGACCACAGCTTACATTGAAATATGTCCAAAAATAAAATGGATTGATGGCTAGATAGAAGGATGGAAAAATGGACTGCTTTACACTGAAACAAATGAGATAAATGCTAATTGTAGAATCTAGGTGGTGGGTACATGGTCTCCTTTTATCTTGTCTGAATTTTGAAAATGTCCACAATAAAATGTTGAGAAAAAAATAAATGAACACTGACTCCAAACATTAAAATAGAATGAACACTAAAATAAGAATTCTAGATATTTTAAAATGTCTAATTAGTCATCTCTTCAATTTCCATTTTTCTTTCATATGACATTGTTTCCAAATATGCAGCTTGAATCAGAAAGGAAAGGAATGGATTAAAGAACATGATTACAAAGCTCAAGAGACTAGCTTTGCTTCTGTAGTTATTTCCTTGTTGTTATCTTGTTGTTCTTATTGTTTTAACTGAAATTAATGAGATTGGTAAAAAGTCATAATTTGGTATAAAAAAGTAGATTTTACAGTCATTTTCTCCCAAATGAACTCTCTCTGAGATGAACAATACCAATTCTTTATTTCTCACGAGTTCCTTCTCCTGACATAAAATCACTGGAAAACATTCCAACAAAACCAGTTTTAAGCCTCAGATAATTCAGAGTGCCAAGTTGGAATGTGTTTGGCAAATTTCACTCCAATAAAAAGTATCTGGCTTATTTTTATTGCAAGTCTTCACTGGATCTAAATAACCAAACTTGTTAGATGTATTTTCATTGAGGGGTTGACCACAGTCTAAAACTCTGGCATATCAAAGAGTAAAAGAATGAAAGAAATAACTTTTATTTCTAAAAGTTTCATTTTGCCAATCCCTCTGAACTAAGCTATGAACTGACAGTTTGCATTCAGTGACAGGAGAAATCAGAAAGGAAAACAAAATTTAGAGGATAGCTAAACCTTCACATGCATTTGTCTGTCTATATTTCAGAAAGGGCTTAATGTCATGCTCAGGGCATCTTACACCCAACTCAATATGTGCAGAAACTACTTTTTTTTCCTCCTGTAACAACTAAGAGTAAAAACATATATTTTATATGTACATATATATTTTAACCAAGTTCACTTAGTGTATTCAAGTCAAAATTTTAAGTACACAGCACTGAAATTTCAAATGAAAACATAACCGATTCCATTTCATGTGCAAAACTGCATTGTGAGGTAACCTCCCAGCTCAGAACATGACAATGTAAAAGAGGGCAAGGTTAGAGGCTTGGGTTGGTTCAAGAATATCTGTCTGCAAGAAGCACATTTTATGCTGGAACGTGACAGGCGACAAGGTTATTGTCTGCAAGTTTTCACCCCAGGGGATTAAAAAAAAAAAAGAGAGGGGGAAAATGTGAAAGTATTTCAGCAAATAGTAGACACTGTGGGGTGTCCTCTTTTCCAAGCCAGCAACGGCAGTTTCAACGCCTTGACCCGTGAAAAGAGACACTGGTAGTTCAATGCTCACCAAATGGCGGGTTTGGGATGCGGTATTGGAAAATTACTGGGTAGAAGTGGATGCAATTTACAAGAGCAAAATAAAGCCGGAGGATCTGGAGGAGGAGGGGCTCTCTTTGTCACGTGTAGTGGCATTCCTGGCCTCTGTCACTTCTTCCTCCATCACTTCCAGGCCTTCTCAGGCTTGAGAAGTCAGGGAGGAACTACCTCAGACACCAAGAACCCAATGTCTGCTCTCCAACAAGTGGCAGAAGCCTGCCCCTGGTGGCCGACTGTGTCTATCTATATAACACCCCAGATGCACAAAACTCCAGCTGGTTTATCTGAGAGGAGTGAAAACTCACCACAAGATTTGCAGCAAGTACTTCTAAAGGCTTGAGTGTCCAAATGTCTGTGGAGTCTACCTCTAATAGGAGAAAAGGCCTTTGAAGAATTCATCAGATGAAATGACAGAAATGTTGGGAGAAATTTCGAGATAACTGCAGCTTTAGAAACACAAACAAAACAAATACTTGTTAAGAATCAAATGGTCTAGGTATTAGCGTTACCATTTACTACTTGTGTATATTGAGCTAGGGTTTTATACCTATAGTCTCATTTTTCCTGTCTGCAAAATGTGGAATAATAATAGTATAATAATAAAAAAAATAATAATGATTATTATATAATCATTATTATTATTATCACAGGATTATTGTGAGGGTAAAATGAACTCATATGAACATAGCAATACTTCACAGTTAAGTGCTTAATAACTACTTAATATCTTAATTGCTGCTATGTTCATCATCATTATTGTCTTCTTGGTCAGTCAGTGTTAGTAGCTCAGCCGTGTCCGAATCTTTGTGATCCATGGACTGTAGCCCTCCAGGCTCATCTGTCCATGGAATTCTCCAGGCAAGAATATTGGAGTGGGTTGCCATTTCCTTCTCCAGGTGATCTTCCCAACCCAGGGATCACACCTGAGTTTCCTGCATTGCAGGCAGGTTCTTTACCACTGTGCCATGAAGTCTCCCTATCTTCTTGATAGAAAGCATATATAAACTTGGGTAATATACATTTGTTGGGGGACTCTTGGCTAACAAACACAGTATATATATTTTGGGGGCTTGACTTGAATGATTTGCATTAAGTTTCTTTGGCTTCATCCTGTTAACAGAAAAAACAAACCAGAGGAAGAGGAGAAGACAAAAGGGAAAAGAGTGCATTTGTGGGCAACCTTGGCTCTGAATACCAAGTCTGTTATATTTGCAGAGATTTGTGGCTATTTGCAGTCACCTTAGCAAGCTTGAGGAAAGTCCCACGGTATTTTTCTATTCTCAAGACAAATTTGAAGTAAATAAGGTAAGTCCCTTAATGAAAGCTGAGATTCCAAGGAGGTAGAGAATACAATTTTCTGATTTTGCATGGGCCAGGCAAAGTAGGTGTAGGTGTAGGTATCAGCTTTCATCCTGCAAGACAACAAGAAAAATCTTCCACATGTATCATGTTTGAGAGTTGAGCTTTAACATACATTCCTTATGATACACACACACAAAAAAAGATGTTAAAGGGAGTGATATAAGTTTAGAGGTGGAAGAAAAATTATTTAGTATCCACAACTTCAAAAAAAAATCACATTAGTCACTTGTATGTAGTCGGAATTCTTGGTTGCAAGCCACGGAAAACAATTGGGCAACCTAAGCAGAAGGGAGTATTTTGGAAGGATATGGAGGCCTCTTAGGAGGACCAGGCTTAGAATGAGCAAGAACACTAGGAGACTAAGCTATAAGAAGTACATTTCTGCTGCTCAAGATGTATAATCAACATCACCTTCTGTGTTTTTTTCCCTCAAGAGTCAAAATCCTAGAAAAGCATATCTGATTGGCCAAGGGTGGTCATATGACCTACTTATGGGGTTGTGCAGCTGTATTCTCTTCAGGTCCAGTAGTGGAAGCGGGCAGTGTCTCCTCCTAGGACCCACACATAGTGGGGGATTATCCAGAAATGCAATCAGGATGATGCTCTGAGGGTTAGTACTGGATGGTGGACAGCCAGAGGAGGTGGCATTTTTCTTTTGTTGTTGCTATTCAGTCACTCAATTGTGTCTGGCTGTTTGCAACCCAGCCAGACTGGGTTGTTGTGTAGACTGCACAACACCAAGCTTCCCTGTCCTTCACTTTCTCCCAGAGTTTGCTCAGATTCATGTCCATCGAGTTGGTGATGCCATCCAACCACTTTCCTGAATTATTTTTAATCATGTGTATCATCCTTCACACACTTAAAATTATTTCTAAGAATAGGTAATTCTTAGAGTTCTGAGTTTTCAGGTTCCAATCAAGTAACTTATGGATCTTCATCAATTTCAAAGAGGCACTATGAGAAAAGGTAGAGGTAATCATGGCTGTTAACAGAGATGTTATGACCCAGAATCAGCTCTGTTGTTTTGAAAAGGATAAGCTAAATCAATTTTTTTTTGTATATGAAACTTGCCAATATAAAAATGGAATAATAGCCAGCAGTGCCACGGGCAGAGTGAACAAGGCACTCTCGTGCATTATTGGTAGAAGATTAAATTGGTGCATCCCATCTGAAGGATAATTTGGCGTTATTCATTTAAAATGTCCACATCCTCTGATCTAAAAATTCCATTTTAGGAATTTATCTTAAAAGAAAGATTAGTATAAACACAAATATATTTATTGCAACATTGTGTTGATATATATTGGGCTTCCCAGGTGGCCCAGGGGTGAAGAATCTACATGCCAATAATGCAGGAGATGTAAGTTTGATCCCTGGGTCCAGAAGATTCCATGGAGGAGGAAATGGGAACCCACTCCAGTATTCTTGCTTGGGAAATCCCATGGACAGAGGAGACTTATGAGCTATAGTCCATGGGGTCACAAAGAGTTGGACATGACTTAGTGATTGTGAAAAAGTAGAAACCACAAAAATATTCAACACAAGGTAGATTGGTTGAATGAACTGGTAAACTATATAATGAAATAATTTGCAGTCATTAAAATATGGAATTGTTCATTAACATTTTAAGATATTTATGATATGTGGTTGAAGAACAAAAAAACAGGTTACAAAACAGTATGTGAAGTATGATGGCCTTTTGATTTAAAAAATACAAATACAGTTTGTGCTGATTACTATACACAGAGAAAGATAAAAAAAGTCTGGAAAGTCATACACTAAAATATTAATAGTGGTGATTTCAGGTGGTGGGATTATGGGTGATTTTTATCTTTATGTTTTCCATTTGATATTTTTGGCCTTTACATACTGCACATGTAACTGAAACATAAGCTATTTATAAATATTTTTGTGTTAAGGAAGTATGTGTGCATACATGCTAAGTTGCTTCAGTTGTGTACGACTCTTTGCAACCCCATGTACTGTAGCCCTCCAAGTTCCTCTGCCCATGAAATTCTCCAGCCAAGAGTACTTAAGTGGGTTGCTATGCCCTCCTCTAGGGGATCTTCTTGACCCAGGGACTGAATCTGAATCTTTTATGATTCCTGCATTGGCAGGTGGGTTCTTAACAACACTACCACCACCTGGGAAGCCCTAAGGAAATATAGACTAACATTAAATGTGCTTACAGAGGCAGGACTGATGTCACAGATACTACTTCAGAAACATACCTTGTATAAATTGTGCTTTGTAAGGAAAAAAATGCCTCTTTGCCTAAGTTGACAACATCTTGAAACATCCTTACATGTTTATGAGAGAGATCATAATGTCCTTCCTTATGTCTTTGTTCCCATCATGAGGCTAAGGCATTTTTTTCCCAAAAATTGTCTACTAATATGGTTGCAAAAATCATGGGCTACAGGGAGAAGTTGTGCTTTCTTTGACCATGGGGAAGAAAGTAGAAAGGTCCTTCATTTTGCCAAATGAACAGAAAGCACCCAGACCTTTTCAGCCTCAATGCCATTCAGGCAAGTAGATGTGAGATCCATAGTTTAATAGATAAAGTAGCAAGCAAGCATCCCAATCCATTATTTCTGGAAGGGCAAAGTTGGCTCAGGGGGCACACTTCAGAGGGCCCCAAGGATGCAAAAATGCCCTCAGCTAGTGCAGCTCAGGATGAATTTGAACACTTTTTTTTTTTTTTTTTATAAATTAAGCCTTACTCGCGGTTTCTAAGGCGGCCCATAAAGGATGCAGAAAGCAAGCATTAATGTGTTTCCCTGCACTGCAGTCAAAATGAAGTTTCAAAAGAGGCAACCAATTTGGTCTGCTTCTTTTCCCCTTATGGCAGCTTCTAGCTTTCATTTTTCTGAACAATTATTTTCTAATTCAGATGCTTAATAAGAACCTTCAGGTCAATATGATGAAAGGCACTTTGTAAAATGAAGAACCAGCATTATGCCAAATTAAAGTTTGGATCTTTGCAATGAATGAACCATTTTCTATATAGAAATCCATGGCTATGACCCAGGGGCAGTGCAGAGGTTATTTTTTTTCTTTCTTTCTTTCTCTCTCTCTCTCTCTTTTTTTTTTTCTGGTTCTTTGTAATGAAACTTTCTCTCTCTTTTTTTACTTATCAGTTGTCTTTGTGTCTCAGAATTAAATGTTGCCCACTGGATTTTGCCACTGGTTCCCTCCCTCTCTGTGCTGTACAGTGGTAACTGCCACACAGAGTGTGCTCTGCAGAGTCATGTGTGTGAAGCTGGTGTTCCCTCGGAGTGTTGGTACAGGACATTTCATCCTTTTTAGGTCCCTGGACCCCTTTTCTGTCTTGTCTTTGTGAAACCTTGTTCAGTAGTTACCAGAGAGAACAAAATGCCCAGCAAAATGGGGGAAAGCATTGCAGAGAAAATCTGTTTACACAGGGCACAAGGGCCAGCCAGCTATAGCTTGATCGACCTTGTGGTTTAACTTTTCACAAAGTAAAAACCATAGGACAAGTTTTGGCAGGATGGAGGTGAGGGTGGGGGTTAGAGAACAAGGGGAGAAATAAATCTTATTTTAGTTAGCCCTACAAAAGAGGTCCATTTAACTTAAAGAGGACTAGCATGGGTGACAATAACAGACAGATGGAAAAATGAATTTGCCTCATTCAATAAAAGCAAATAATCTAGATTAGTGCTATTGGATCCTCACTAGGGCATAGCAGGGGCATGATTAAGTTTATGTGTGGGTCTGCTAGAAGTTCAATTATTTTAGGTTATTTTTAAAAGCTTTATTTAAGTATTTTAGGTTATTTTAGATTCTTGCTCATAAGGGTCTTGCCAATTAATAAAGGCTGTGAAAGTGAAAGTGTTTGTTGCTCAGTCACGTCTGACTATTTGTGAGTCAATGGACTGTAACCCACCAGGTCCTCTGTCCATGGGATTCTCCAGGCAAGAAGACTGGAGTGGGTAGCCATTTCCTTCTCCAGGAGATCTTCCTGACCCAGTGATAGAACCTGGGTCTCCTGCATTGCAGGCAGATTCTTCACCGTCTGAGCCAGGCTGTAACTGTAGTTATCACTGTATGCCCAGACCAAGAGTCAAGCTCTTGAGTATGACCTCAGAGTTACTACTCTCAGACCAAAGTACGTTCCACTTTTAAGTCACTCCCATAGCTCTAATTATGCTTTTAAAGGTCCACTTTATAACCTTGTTTTGTTATGGTCTTTTTTGGTTCAGACTGTACTAAAAGGAATCCCTAGTTGGAAATTCTCTGCAAATTCCACTTTATTTACTGTGCTAAGTTGCTTCAGTTGTGTCCAACTCTGTGGGACCCTATGAACTGTAGCCTGCCAGGCTCCTTTGTCCATGGGATTCTATAGGCAAAAATACCGGAGTGGATTACCATTCCCTTCTCTAGGGGATCTTCCCAACCCAGGGGTTGAACCAGCAGGTCTCACGTCTAACCTGCATTGGCAGGTGGGTTCTTTACCACTAGTGCCACCTGGGAAGCCCCATTTTATTTACAGTTCAGTGCTTTTTGTTCCCCAAATTATTTCTTAATTTATCATCCCTGTTTGAAATATTAGAGCTTTTTTAAAGAGTGTAACTTAAGAAGTTTCGGTTTTTTGTGTGTTTTTTTTTTTGATGGTTTGACTTACACCGTCCTTTAGCCCAATGACTTATTCATTTCTTATCTCGCTCTTTAGCCCTGTGTCTTATTCTCTGGGTCCATGGACCTTGAACTGAGCAGACGATAAATGAGGTTCATTCTCGCTACAGGGATATGTTAGCAGATATAAATAATAGTGTTCATTTTAATAAAATAAGATATCTTGGAACAACCAAGAAATAAACTGTTATTAGTTTTATATTATTTCACTGTTTCTATCATTATCTCTGTAATGGACATGGCAGTAAATAATAGTTTTACCTTCATGTCGGGAAACTAAACACAGATCAGTTAAATGTTATAAAAAGTCATGCTGTATTTTGCACCTGTTTAAAAATCAGGACAAGGGAAACTTTAGAACAAGCTCTTCAAGAGGTCTATGTAGACATAAAATTATTATTCACTGGTTCATTGAAACTCAAGAAGGAATTTTTATATCAGAGCATTTTCTGATATTGATCTATATTGAGACTATAAAGCTAGTTTCTTAAAGAACCTCCACATGTTCTCTATAGTGACTGCACCAATTTAAAAAATCTAAAAATAGAACTACCATATGACTCAGCAATCCCACTCCAGGGCATATATAATTCCAAAAGATAATGTACCTCAGTGTTCATTGCAGCATTGTTTACAATGCCAGGACATGGAAGCAAACTAAATGTCCACTGACCAAACAATGGATAAAGAAGACGTGGTACCTATCTACAATGGAATATTACTCAGCCATAAAAAGAACAAAATTGTATCATCTGCAGAGATGTAGATGGACCTACAGGCTGTGATACAGAGTAAAGTCAGAAAGAGAAAAACAAATACCATATATTGATGTATATATGTGGAATCTAGAAAAATGGTACAGATGAACCTATTTGTAAAGCAGAAACAGAGACACACAGACGGAGAGAACAAATTTATGGATACCAAAGGGGGATGGGGGATACTAGGATGAATTGGGAGATTGCAATTGATATACATACAGTACTATGTATAAAATGGGCTTCCTTGGTGGCTCAGACAGTAAAGTGTCTGTCTGCAAAGCAGGAGACCCGGGCTTGATCCCTGGGTTGAGAAGATCCCCTGGAGAAGGAAATGGCAGGCTATTTCAGTATTCTTGCCTGGAAAATCCCATGTATAAAATAGATAACTACTGAGAACCTACTGTATAACACAGGAAATTCTACTCAGTGCCCTGTGGTGACCTAAATAGAAAAGAAATACAAAAAAGAGGGGATATATGAACATGTTTGGGTTATCCACTTTGCTATACAGCCGAAAATAAAGCAACACTGTAAAGCAAATATAGTTAATAAAATTTTTTTTTAAAAAAAGACCACAAAGTTAGGCACTGAGAGTTCAGTTCAGTTCATTTGCTCAGTCATGTCCAACTCTTTGTGACCCCTGCAGCACATCAGGCCTCCCTGTCCAGCACCAACTCCCAGAGTTTACCCTAACTCATGTCCACTGAGTTGGTGATACCATCCAACTATCTCATCCTCTGTCGTCCCCTTCTCCTCCTGCACTCAATCTTTCCCAGCATCAGGGTCTTTTCAAATGAGTCAGTTCTTCGCATCAGGTGGCCAAAGTATTGGAGTTTCAGCTTCAGCATCAGATCTTCCAATGAATATTCAGGACTGATTTTCTTTAAGATGGACTGGTTGGATCTCCTTGAAGTCCAAAGGACTCTCTAGAGTCTTTTCCAACACCACAGTTAAAAAGCATCAATTCTTTGGCACTCAGCTTTCTTTATAGTCCAACTCTCACATCCATACATGATTACTGGAAAAACCATAGCCTTGACTAGACGGACCTTTGTTGTCAAAGTAATGTCTCTGCTTTTGAAAATGCTGTCTAGGTTGGTCATAACTTTCCTTCCAAGGAGTAAGTGTCTTTTAATTTCATGGCTGCAGTCACCATCTGCTGTAATGTTGGATCCCAGAAAAATAAACTCTGACACTGTTTCCACTGTTTCCCCATCTATTTCCCACGAAGTGATGGGACCAGATGCCATGATCTTAGTTTTCTGAATGTTGAGCTTTAAGCCAACTTTTTCACTCTCCTCTTTCACTTTCATCAAGAGGCTCTTTAGTTCTTCACTTTCTGCCATAAGGGTGGTGTCATCTGCATATCTGAGGTTATTGATATTTCTCCCAGCAATCTTGATTCAAGTTTGTGCTTCTTCCAGCCCACTGTTTCTCATGATGTACTCTGCATATAAGTTAAATAAGCAGGGTAACAATATACAGCCTTGACGTACTCCTTTTCCTATTTGGAACAGGTCTGTTGTTCCATGTCCAGTTCTAATTGTTGCTTCCTGACCTGCATACAGGTTTCTCAACAGGCAGGTCAGGTGGTCTGGTATTCCCATCTATTTCAGAATTTTCACAGTTTTTTGTGATCCACACAGTCAAAGGCTTTGGCATAGTCAATAAAGCAGAAATAGATGTTTTTCTGGAACTCTCTTGCTTTTTCCATTATCCAGAAAATGTTAGCAATTTGATCTCTAGTTCCTCTGCCTTTTCTAAAACCACCTTGAACATCTGGAAGTTCACGGTTCATGTATTGCTGAAGCCTGGCTTGGAGAATTTTGAGCATTACTTTACTAGCGTGTGAGATGAGTGCAATTGTGCAGTAGTTTGCACATTCTTTGGCATTGCCTTTCTTTGGGTTTGGAATGAAAACGGACCTTTTCCAGTCCTGTGGCCACTGCTGACTTTTCCAAATTTGCTGACATACTGAGTGCAGCACTTTCACAGCATCATCTTTTAGAATTTGTAATAGCTCAACTGGAATCCCATCACCTCAACTAGCTTTGTTCGTAGTGATACTTCCTAAGGCCCACTTGACTACATTCCAGGATGTCTGGCTCTAGGTGAGTGATCACACCATTGTGATTATCTGGGTCATGAAGATCTTTTTTGTATAGTTCTTCTGTGTATTCTTGCCACCTCTTCTTAATATCTTCTGTTTCTGTTAGGTCCATACCATTTCTGTCCTTTATTGCACTAGATCTGATAGACAGAGTGCCTGATGAACTATGGACGGAGATTCGTGACCTTGTACAGGAGACAGGAATCAGGACAATCCCCAAGAAAAAGAAATGCAAAAAAGCAAAATGGCTGTCTGAGGAGGCCTTAAAAATAGCTGTGAAAAGAATAAAAGCAAAAAGCAAAGGAGAAAAGGAAAGGTATACCTATTTGAATGCAGAGTTCCAAAGAATAGCAAGGGTAGATAAGAAAGCCTTCCTCAATGATCAATGCAAAGAAATAGAGGAAAACAACAGAATAGCAAAAACTAGAGATCTCTTCAAGAAAATTAGAGATACCAAGGGAACATTTCAAGCAAAGATGGGCTCTATAAAGGCACTGAGAGTAGTTGGTGTATAATCCTTTGTTCTTGTTCATCCTGAAAGGTAAGTTCCCTCAGTAGGGAGCTCTAATACCTAACTATTTGCTACCCAAAAGTTTACTTATTTTCAGAAATTCATGTTAAAGGCTTCCCTCATGGTCTCTGTTTAAGAATCCTCCTTGCAATGCAAGGGACACTGGTTTGATCCCTGATCTGAGAAGATCCCACATGCCTCAGAGCAACTAATCCTCTGTGCTGCAAATACTGAGCCCTCTTCTGCAAATACATGCTCCATAACAAGAAAAGCCACTACAGTGAGAAGCCCACACACCTCAACGAAGAGTAGCTCCCACTCACTGCAACTAGATAAAGCCCACATGCAGCAACAAAGACCCACCACAGCCAAAAAAAAAAAAAAAAAATTATAAATCTTTTTAAAAAAAATCCATTTTGTGGCCCAACTGAAGCAAAACCATTGGCCTTAAATTGCATCCTCCTTTCACTGATTTTCAGGCTTTCATGATAGCTCAGTTGGTAAAGAATCCACCTGCAATGAAGGAGACCTGGGTTCAATCCCTGGGTTGGGAAGATACCCTGGAGAAAGGAAAGGCTACCCACTCTAGTATTCTGGCCTAGAGAATTCCATTCCCTAGAGAATATAGGCCATGGGGTTGCAAAAATTCAGACACGACTGAGTGATTTTCACTTTCAATGATTTTCAAAAGAAAATCTTTGCTTAGAATTAGTTTTCTGTGAGTAGAACAAATGGAACTTTCATTCTAAACTTGGGAACAAAAAATAGTGACTCTTAAACTGTGCTTTCACAGTATACTCTGTTATAGATTGGCTCAAGAGATTCCAGCACTAAAAATGATGTATTTAGAGTTGCTGTATAAGGCAAAAACACAGGATAACCAGTTACATTTGATTTAAAAATAAACCATAAATCTTTTTTAGTACATAAAATATCCCTCTGCTTTCTAAAAATATCCAAGAAGCAATCTCATTGTGAAATTAAAACTTTGCTTTCTATTTACTTTTTTTGTAGTCTAGGTTCCTTTAGTGAAGAAGTATTTTTAGGATTAAGATGAATAAATCCAGGTATGTATATGTTGTCTCTCATAAATACATCAATAAAGTAATGTTCATTATTTTACTAAGGTAGCTTTCCTTGCAGAATGGTTTCTTTTTGGACTTGTACTAAAAATGTCAACTTACCCCAATTCTAAACCACTTATAAACTTTGGAGTATGAACTTTTAAATATAAGTTTTTAGGAATATATATGCTCCTAAAACTTAATGTCATAATTGAACAAATTTGTCACTGATACTTTGGGATTTTTTTTGCTTAATCATTTAGTAGAGATTATTGAGCACCTGTTTTATGTCAGATGGATATATAAATATGAATGAGAAAATATCCCCTCCTTCAAGAATATTATAGTCAAATAGGCAAAAGAAGACACAGTTAAATGCTAGAAAATGACACGGTTGCTATAACACCTCAGAAATATCACCCACAAATTTGTTTCTTGTGCTAAGAATACATGTTCCTAAAAACCACAGTGCTTCTAAAACAAAGTGACTAGATAAACATACTTAAAGTTAGTTTTTATTGAATGTTTCTTGTGGGCAAGTCACTGTGGTAGTTTGGGTTAATCCATTATCTAAATGAATCCTCATAAATTCAGTTCAGTTCAGTTCAGTCGCTCAGTCACGTCTGACTCTTTGTGACCCCATGGACTGCAGCACACCAGACATCCCTGTCCATCACCAACTCCCAAAGCTTGCTCAAACTCATGTCCATTGAGTCAGTGATGCCATCCAACCATCTTATCCTCTGTTGTCCCCTTCTCCTTCTGCCATCAATCTTTCCCAGCATCAGGGTCTTTTCAAATGAGTCAGTTCTTTGCATCAGGTCGCCAAAGTATTGGAGTTTCAGCTCAGCATCAGTCCTTCCAATAAGTATTCAGGACTCATTTCCTTTAGGATGGACTGGTTGGATCTCCTTGCAGTCCAAGGGACTCTCAAGAGTCTTCTCCAACACCACAGTTTAAAAGCATCAATTCTTTGATGCTCAGCTTTCTTTATAGTCCAACTCTCACATCCATATATGACTACTGGAAAAACCATAGCTCTGACTAGATGGACATTTGTTGGCAAAGTAATGTCTCTGCTTGTCAATATGCTATCTAAATTGGTCATTACTTTTCTCCCAAGGAGCAAATGTCTTTTAAATTTCATGGCTGCAATCATCTGCAGTGATCTTGGAGCCCCTCAAAATAAAGTCTCTCACTGTTTCCATTGTTTCCACATCTATTTGCCATGAAGTGATGGGACTGGATGCCATGATCTTTGTTTATTGAATGTTGAGTTTTAAGCCAACTTTTTCACTCTCCTCTTTCACTTTCATCAAGAGGCTCTTTAGTTCTTCTTCACTTTCTGCCATAAGGGTGGTGTCATCTGCGTAGATGAGGTTATCTGTATTTCTCCTGGCAATCTTGACTCCAGCTTGTGCTTTACCCAGCGTGGCATTTGCATGATGTGCTCTGCATGTAAGTTAAATAAGCAGGGTGACAATATACAACCTTGACATATTCCTTTCCCAATTTGGAACCAGTCTGTTGTTCCATGCCCATTTCTAACTGTTGCTTCTTGACCTGCATATAGATTTCTCAGGAGGCAGGTAACGTGGTCTGGTATTCCCACCTCTTTCAGAATTTTCCACAGTTTGTTGTGATCCACACAATCAAAGGTTTGGCATAGTTAATAAAGCAGAAGTAGATGTTTTTCTGGGACTCTCTTTCTTTTTTGATGATCCAACAGGTGTTGGCAATTTATCTTTGGTTCCTCTGCCTTTTTAATATCCAGCTTGAACATCTGGAAGTTCATGGCTCATGTACTGTTAAAGCCTCGCTTGGAGAATTTTGTAGCCTCGCTTGGAGAAATTCTATGATGTATACTCTTTTATTCTTCCCTTTTTGAAGTAGACTCACAACAAGGCAGATTCACTGGCCTTGCCCAGGTATGCACACTTTCTGAAAGGCGATCAATTGGTGCCTGCTATGAACCAAAGAGGGGGATTTCCAGGTGGTGCTAGTGGTAAAGAGCCCCACCTGCCAACGCAGGACACCTGGGTTCGATCCCTCGGTCAGGAGGATCCCCTGGAGTAGAAAATAATAACATACTCCAGTATTCTTGCCTGGGAAATTCCATGGAGAGAGGAGCCTGGTGGGCTACAGTCCACGAGGCTGCAAAGAGTCAGACATGACTGAGCACATGAATCAAAGAAGCTGGGATATTGGATAGGGTCAATGTGACTCAGAGTTTTTGTTTCTTCACAGTAAATTCCCTGAGGGATCACCAATATTAGAGCACCTGTTTTTTAATGTACAATATGATAAAATATAATTAACAATACTATATGTTACATATGAAAGCTGTTACAGTAGATCCTAAAGCATTCTTATGAGAAGGAAAAACTTTTCCTTTTTTGTTTTAATTTTTATTAGCATATAGTTGCTTTATAATGTTGTGTTAGTTTCTACTGTTCAGAAAAGTGAATCAGCTATATGTATGCATTTTTTATTGCCCAACTCTCTGCAACCCCTTGTACTGCAGCATGCCATATATCCCCTCTTTTTTGGATTTCCTTCTCACTTAAGTCACCACAGAGCACTGAGTAGAGTTCCCTGTGCTATAGAGTAGGTTCTCATTAGTTTTTTGTTTTATATATAGCAGTGTATATATGTCCCAGAGAAGGCAATGGCACCCCACTCCAGTACTCTTGCCTGGAAAATCCCATGGACAGAGAAGCCTGGTGGGCTGCAGCCCATGGGGTTGGTAAGAGTTGGACACAACTGAGCGACTTCACTTTCACTTTTCACTTTCATGCATTGGAGAAGGAAATGAAAACCCACTCCAGTGTTCTTGCCTGGAGAATCCCAGGGGCAGGGAAGCCTGGTGGGCTGCCATCTATGGGGTCGCACAGACTCGGACACGACTGAAGTGACTTAGCAGCAGCAGCATATCCCCCCTTTTCCCTGTTGGTTTGGTATCCATATGTTTGTTCTCTACCTCTGTGTCTCTATTTCTGCTTTGTAAATAAGATTGTCTATAAAATTATTTTCCAGAGCACCTATTTCTAATATAAAATACTGGAATAGTCAGAATATGGTTGGACCAATACCTGATTGTATCTGAATTTTTCTCTATTGGACTGACCCATCATTTTTTTTTTTTCATCATCACCACTTTTTTGGTCCAGAAAATCATCCAAGATTGCAGTTTAGAAATCTTAACCTGTATATGTAGACTTTATCTGCATCAGTTAGATCATCTGAAGGAAGAGTATCTTTCAAAATGATTAGTACTGGCAGGCAACCAGATGGCTTCACCAGTGAATTAATTCAAACATTTAAGAATGAAATAATACCAAGCTTGAACAAACTCTTCCAAAGAACAGAAAAAGGCAGCATACTTGCTAACACTTTAAGAGGCCAGTTGAGTTCACTTCAGTTGCTCAGTTGTGTCTGACTCTTTGCAACCTCATAAACCACAGCACGCCAGGCCTCCCTGTCCATCATCAACTCCCAGAGTTCACTCAAACTCATGTCCATCGAGTCAGTGATGCCATCCAGCCATCTCATCCTCTGTCATCCCCTTCTCCTCCTGCCCCCAATCCCTCCAAGCATCAGAGTCTTTTACAATGAGTCAACTCTTCGCATGAGGTGGCCAAAGTACTGGAGTTTCGGCTTTCGCATCAGTCCTTCCAATGAATACCCAGAACTGATGTCCTTTAGAATGGACAGGTTGGATCTCCTTGCAGTCCAAGGAACTCTCAAGAATCTTCTCCAACACCACAGTTCAAAAGCATCAATTCATCAGAGCTCAGTGAATAACCTCAATTATATAGGCTGACATGAATATTTTAAGAAAGAAAAGTTAGATTAATATATTTCATTTTAAAAGATACAAAACATAAAACATATTAGGCTGAACTATACAAGCTGTCATTGTAAGTTAAACATTGTCAAATGTTAGCCACTTCATATGGTTCAAACTAGTATTAGCAAATTGGATCTAGCTATCTTTAAGAGTAGCATCACAATCAACTGAGTTAGAAAAAAATTGATATATTTCACACATTAAAAAAAGGAAAAAAATATTGGTCATCTTGACACTGAAAAAACATTTGATAAGATTTAACAGCCATTTGCAGAGTCAGACATGACTGAAGTGACTTAGCAGCAGCAGCAGCAACAGCCATTCATGAAAACAATTATTGGCAAACTAGCTACAGATGTATTAATAAAGAATATTGTGGTGGGCAGAAGTCTTAGATGATCCCCAAGATTTCTGCCCAATGAGGTGTAGTCTCTGTGTAATTTCCTATCCCTGAGTGTGAGCAGAACATGTAAATATGATGGGGTATCATTTGTGATTAAGTTGCTAATCAGTTAATGTTGAGTTAATCAAAAGACAGGTTATCTAAATGGGCCTGACCTAATCAGGTGAGCCATAGAGAGTAACACAGAGACTCCCATTACTATATGTAAAATAGATAGCCAACGGGAATTTGCTGTATGGCTCAGGAAACTCAAACAGCAGCTCTGTATCAACGTAGAGCGGTGGGATGGGAAGGGAGATGGGAGGGAGTTTCAAAAGGGAGGGGATATATGTATACATATGGCTGATTCGTGTTGATGTTTGATAGGAAACAGGAAAATTCTGTAAAGCAATTATCCTTCAATAAAAAATAAATTAATTAAACACACACACACACACAAGGACTGGAATCTTTCTGAAGTCAGATTTACTGTAAAGGAGATGTAGTAACAGAAAACCAGCTCAAATATGTATTTTAAAATCCCACAGGAACCATCATTCTCAATGACGAATATTTAAAACTTTCTCCTGAGATCAGGAATCCCCACTTGCACTGTTTCTATTCAATACTATACTAGCTGTCCTAGAAAGTGCAACAAAACAAGCAAACAAAATTCAAAGGAAAAGGATTGAAAAGGAATGGATAAAATTGGCATTGTTGACAGATTACCTAATGGTGGACTTAGAATATCCAAAAGAATCTACAAGCTTTTAGAACTGACAAATAAATATAGCCAGGTTGCTAGATACAAGGAAGGTCAATATACAACAAAAATTTTATTTTTATACAACGCAAAAACTGTTTTGTGTCTAGTAATCAACAAAATGTAGAAAATAAAACATAGCTTACAATAGCACCAAAATAATCAAATATAATAAATACCAAAATATAAAGAAAGATGTGTAAGACTTTTATACTAAAAGCTAAAAAATATTAATGAAATAATTATGAAGATATTTATTAAATAATGCCCATGAGCATTGGAATCTGGAGACCGGGGACTCATTTGCCTCCATTTCCATTTCTAGTAAATCCAGACACCATGGACTTCCTACCTTAGTCTTCCTGAGTCAATGTTCCTCCTATTTAGAGAGAGCTCAGACCATCATGATCATATGTTTCAATTTCAGCTTTTGGTTTCTAAAAATAAAAAGAGGATCCATGGCCTAGATATTCTAAAGCTGATTTTTTTTTCATCAAATGCAGCAAATAAAATAATGAGACATGAGTTGGGTGGGGGGGTGGTTTATATGGTTTTGTCTAAGTTATGAGAAAAAATAACTTTCATCAAGGCTCCAAACAGGAAACATAGATTGTATTTTAATCACCATGCAGAACCCTGTATAAGACTTTTAAACCTTCCTGGAGAAAAAAGAAAGGATGTTACATCTGCTTATAAGGAGATAAGCAAGTAAAGCTACTTATACTAGGCTTTTAATCAAAATTAGGCTGATGTGACTGCTTTATAGAACAGCTTCGCTTTGTCTCACATTTCACCTTAACTCTTCTCCATCAGTCACACTGCTACTACTTGAGCTTCAGTGGTACATACAGGAGTTCCTGGGCAGATGCTAAGGATGATGCAGGGATCAATTTAGTCCTTCATCAAAAATCCACTGGGTGCCTGCCATATACCAGATATGCTATGTAGAACAGGATGCTTAGGATAACCTGGTGAGTCAGATTTTTTTCCTGCCTTTAATAAGCTTTAGTTTTGTCACTAAAGGGCTAGGGATTCAATGTCCTCGCCACCACCCCAGAACTGGCCCAGATCTATAGACTACTCCCAGAACCACTGGTTTTACTTGAAACAAGTCAGTGGAGACTGAACCTGCTTTGGTTCTCCCCACTCCTCGAAGTTTTATTTAACAAGTCATCTGCCTTCTGCAACAAACACTGGTTCAATCCCCTCTCCATGGTCAGGTTCATACTTTCCCATTTGTCCACATGCTATGTTCATGGCATCCTCCGATTATATACTAGGATCATGTGTGAGTCTGTGTGTGTGCTCAGACACACACATGTGCATCTTCTCCCTAAACAGAGCCTCCCAATCTTCTGAAGGCATAAACCTTGCTTTCAGACATGCTTAGAATGTCTTATTTGGTCAGTTTTGCTTAAGAAGTACTGTTGATCAACTGACTAACTGGTTGAAAGACTCTGAGCCCACCTGTCCTGCATAGCCGACAGGTTGGCTAATCCAAACCAATTTCTCTGGGATGAGGCCACCTGAGGTGAAGCAACAGGGCACTGCTGGCCAGCGTGTCCACCTCGTGGGGTTTGACATGTTATCAGATGCCAAAGTTTGCCCAGGGTGACTAACAGCAGGCACTGGGGTTCACTAATTACAGTTACTTTCATGAGAGAAAGTAGCCAGAGAGCATAGACCACATCCTGGGCCATAAATCTAGCCTTGGTAAGTTCAGAAAAATTGAAATCATTCCAAGCATCTTTTCTGACCACAATGCAGTAAGAGTAAATCTCAATAACAGGAGAAAAACTATTAAAAATTCCAACATATGGAGGCTGAACAACACACTCCTGAATAACCAACAAATCACAGAAGAAATCAAAAAAGAAATCAAATTCTGCATAGAAACGAATGAAAATGAAAACACAACAACCCAAAACCTGTGGGACACTGTAAAAGCAGTCCTAAGGGGAAAGTTCATAGCAATACAGGCATACCTCAAGAAACAAGAAAAAAGCCAAATAAATAACCTAAAGCAACTGGAAAAGGAAGAAATGAAGCACCCCAAGGTTAGTAGAAGGAAAGAAATCTTAAAAATTAGGGCAGAAATAAATGCAAAAGAAACAAAAGAGACCATAGCAAAAATCAACAAAGCCAAAAGCTGGTTCTTTGAAAGGGTAAATAAAATTGACAAACCACTAGCCAGACTCATCAAGAAACAAAGGGAGAAAAATCAAATCAATAAAATTAGAAATGAAAATGGAGAGATCACAACAGACAGCACAGAAATACAAAGGATCATAAGAGACTACTATCAGCAATTATATGGCAATAAAATGGACAATGTGGAAGAAATGGACAAATTCTTAGAAAAGTACAACTTCCCAAAACTGGATCAGGAAGAAATAGAAAATCTTAACAGACCCATCACAAGCATGGAAATTGAAACTGTAATCAGAAATCTCCCAGCAAACAAAAGCCCAGGTCCAGACGGCTTCACAGCTGAATTCTACCAAAAATTTAGAGAAGAGCTAACACCTATCCTACTCAAACTGTTCCAGAAAATTGCAGAGGAAGGCAAACTTCCAAACTCATTCTATGAGGCCACCATCACCCTAATACCAAAACCTGACAAAGATGCCACAAAAAAAGAAAACTACAGGCCAATATCACTGATGAACATAGATGCAAAAATCCTTAACAAAATTCTAGCAATCAGAATCCAACAACACATTAAAAAGATCATACACCATGACCAAGTGGGCTTTATCCCAGGAATGCAAGGATTCTTCAATATCCGCAAATCAATCAACGTAATACACCACATTAACAAACTGAAGAATAAAAACCATATGATTATCTCAATAGATGCAGAGAAAGCCTTTGACAAAGTTCAACATCCATTTATGATAAAAACTCTCCAGAAAGCAGGAATAGAAGGAACATACCTCAACATAATAAAAGCTATATATGACAAACCCACAGCAAACATTATCCTCAATGGTGAAAAATTGAAAGCATTTCCTCTAAAGTCAGGAACAAGACAAGGCTGCCCACTTTCACCATTACTATTCAACATAGTTTTGGAAGTTTTGGCCACAGCAATCAGAGCAGAAAAAGAAATAAAAGGAATCCAAATTGGAAAAGAAGAAGTAAAACTCTCACTGTTTGCAGATGACATGATCCTCTACGTAGAAAACCCTAAAGATTCCACCAGAAAATTATGAGAACTGATCAATGAATATAGTAAAGTTGCAGGATATAAAATTAACACACAGAAATCCCTTGCATTCCTGTACACTAATAACGAGAAAATAGAAAGAGAAATTAAGGAAACAATTCCATTCACCATTGCAATGAAAACAATAAAATACTTAGGAATATATCTTCCTAAAGAATCTAAAGACCTATATATAGAAAACTATAAAACACTGGTGAAAGAAATCAAAGAGGACACTAATAGATGGAGAAATATACCATGTTCATGGATTGGTAGAATCAATATAGTGAAAATGAGTATACTACCCAAAGCAATTTATAGATTCAATGCAATCCCCATCAAGCTACCAACGGTATTCTTCACAGAGCTAGAACAAATAGTTTCTCAATTTGTATGGAAATACAAAAAAACCTCGAATAGCCAAAGCTATCTTGAGAAAGAAGAACGGAACTGGAGGAATCAACCTGCCTGACTTCAGGCTCTACTACAAAGCTACAATCATCAAGACAGTATGGTACTGGCACAAAGACAGAAATATAGATCAATGGAACAAAATAGAAAGCCCAGAGATAAATCCACGCACATATGGTCACCTTATCTTTGACAAAGGAGGCAAGAATATACAATGGATTAAAGACAATCTCTTTAACAAGTGGTGCTGGGAAAACTGGTCAAACACTTGTAAAAGAATGAAACTAGAACACTTTCTAACACCATACACAAAAATAAACTCAAAATGGATTAAAGATCTAAATGTAAGACCAGAAACCATAAAACTCCTAGAGGAAAACATAGGCAAAACACTCTCTGACTTACATCACAGCAGGATCCTCCATGACCCACCTCCCAGAATATCGGAAATAAAATCAAAAATGAACAAATGGGACCTAATCAAACTTAAAAAGCTTCTGCACAACAAAGGAAACTATAAGCAAGGTGAAAAGACAGCTTTCAGAATGGGAGAAAATAATAGCAAATGAAGCAACTGACAAACAACTAATCTCAAAAATATACAAGCAACTTCTACAGCTCAATTCCAGAAAAATAAATGACCCAATCAAAAAATGGGCCAAAGAACTAAATAGACATTTCTCCAAAGAAGACATACAGATGGCTAACAAACACATGAAAAGATGCTCAACATCACTCATTATCAGAGAAATGCAAATCAAAACTACTATGAGGTACCATTTCACGCCAATCAGAATGGCTGCTATCCAAAAGTCCACAAGCAATAAATGCTGGAAAGGGTGCGGAGAGAAGGGAACCCTCTTACACTGTTGGTGGGAATGCAAACTAGTACAGCCACTATGGAGAACAGTATGGAGATTCCTCAAAAAACTGGGAATAGAACTGCCTTATGATCCAGCAATCCCACTGCTGGGCATATACACTGAGAAAACCAGAATTGAAAGAGACACGTGTACCCCAATGTTCATAGCAGCACTGTTTACAATAGCCAGAACGTGGAAGCAACCTAGATGTCCATCCACAGATGAATGGATAAGCAAGCTGTGGTACATATACACAATGGAGTATTACTCAGCCATTAAAAAGAATACATTTGAATCAGTTCTAAGGAGGTGGATGGAACTGGAGCCTATTATACAGAGTGAAGAAAGCTAGAAACAAAAACACAAATACAGTATACTAACGCATATATATGGAATTTAGAAAGATGGTAAAAATAACTCTATTTACGAGACAGCAAAAGAGACACTAATGTATAGAACAGACTTTTGGACTCTGGGACCGGGAGAGGGTGGGATGATTGGGGAGAATAGCATTGAAATATGTATAATATCATATCTGAAATGAGTTGTCAGTCCAGGTATGATGCCCGATAACAAATGCCTGGGGCTGGAGCACTGGGACGACCTGGAGGGATGGTGTGGGGAGGGGAGAGGGAGGAGGGTTCAGGATGGGGAACACGTGTATACTGGTGGCGGATCCATCTTGATGTATTGTAAAAGCAATACAATATTGTAAAGTTAAGCAAAATAAAAAAAAAAAAAAAAAAAAAAGAAAAAAAAATAAAATTAAAAAAAAAAATGTAACCTTTGGTCCTTCCTAGAATCTAACATTATATAAAAAATTCCCAAGGTCTACAACAAAGTAGATTGGAATAATTCCTGTAACCATAGGGAAATATACAGAATTCTTATGAGTAGAACTGTCCAGTGTCCTCCATTCCCATCCTTCTTTTCCTATAAAAATGTCTAGATTTTCTCTAAGTCAGTGGGAAAGGTTTATAGGGGATTACCCTTTAGTATAAAGGTTTCCCTTGTGGCTCAGTGGTAAAGAATCCACCTGCAGTGAAGAAGATGCAGGAGATGCAGGTTTGATTCCTGGGTCAGGAAGATGTCCTGGAGGAGGGCATGGCAACCCTCTCCATTATTCTTGCCGGGAGAATCCCATGGACAGAGGAGCCTGGTGGGTTACAGTCCATAGGGTCGCAAACAGTCAGATGTGACTAAGCATGCATGCACACCCTGTAGGATAAACTAATTGTTCTCAAAAACATTTTTTCTCCAGATAAAGCAAAGAATAGTCAGTAGTGGGGCTCGAGGTTATCATTGCAAGGTATGAGGGTAACTTTCCAAAGGAGAGGCCACATGGCAAGTGCAAACACAACTCTCCGTATTTAATTATAAGCACCTTTGCTGCATAGGCACTAGATAGTCAAGCACCCCAAACCCTAGCTGAACCCCAGCCCACATCTCCCCAGGCAGTTAGACTCCTACCCCACTAGTCTTGAAATCCCAGAGGATTTCCTCCTCCATGGGAGAGCAAAATCCTAGGCTCAAGTAAACTGTGACTTGGATGAGGCAGCATATCCAGTTATGTCAACATAGCCTGGTGGCTAAAAGTCAGATTGCCTCATTTTGTTCTGGACACACTGTAAGTGTTTGAATCCTGGCTCTGCCGCTCATTAAACCGCTACGCCATGGGATAAGCTGTTTAACTTTAGTTTCCTCAGCAGTAACATGGCCATGGCAATCCTCACAGAGCTACATACAAGACTGAACTAGACGGCCCGTGGGAGATGTGATGTGGCACATTGGAGTGCTTGGCCAGTTTTTATCTATCCCACTCCACTGGGTCTCAGACAACAGGTGTGATGAAGACCATCCCCCACTAAGGAGAGGCAGGTTTTCCTCTCTTGCCATTGATAGATTCCCACTCACAGGGCTCTTTGTGAAGTTCCCCATCTCTCAGAGACTGTCTCCACCTCCTACACTGAATCCCAAACAAGAAGAGGGATCTTAAGACCTCCAAATTGGAGACTCTTATGACCCTCCTGAGAAGGCAATGGCACCCCACTCCAGTACTCTTGCCTGGAAAATCCCATAGACGGAGGAGCCTGGTGAGCTGCAGTCCATGGGGTTGCTAAGAGTCGGACACGACTGAGCGACTTCTCTTTGACTTTTCACTTTCACGCATTGGAGAAGGAAATGGCAACCCACTCCAGTGTTCTTGCCTGGAGAATCCCAGAGATGGGGCAGCCTAGTGGGCTGTCGTCTCTGGGGTCGCACAGAGTCGGACACGACTGAAGCGACTTAGCAGCAGCAGCAGCATGACCCTCCAAGCATTGTGAAGGCTGACTTGGAGATGTGTCCTTTTGAAATAATTCCAGGGGAAATAGCCTTCACATGAATGTGTTCCAAAGCAAGTTCTGTCAAATGTTGGTTCTGTGAGGTCTCATCAAGTAAAACCTTCTGTAGTTAGATACATGTTTAAAGGACTAGTACCATCTCTCTTGGAGACTCTGCATGCATGCTTAGTTGCTCAGCCATGTCTAACTGTTTGTGGCCCAATGGACTGTAGCCCACCAAACTCCTCCATCCATGGAATTTTCTCATGTGCATCAATATATGAAAGGCTTGAAAAGATCATGAAGAAACTGACTGGGCTTCATCTCATTCAATGTTTCTACTATTTATTACAAACCTGTTAATATTTTTGGAAACGATGTTCTTGGGAAAGCATAGTAGAAATAGTGGGAGATGTAAAAAACAATAATAAATGATGCTACCAGCAGCAGTCACCATTACTTTGTCCTAAATTCTCAGAAAAATATTTTAAACACTCTACATAGTCTTGTCCACAGTTAAGTTCTCCTTTCCCAAAATCACCTTACCTGGCTGCATAATTGAGGTCTTACAGACTCTGGGATTATTACCTAGATCTCGTCATACAGATGACCTGTTCGTGAAAAACTTTCTGTGGTTATTAAACACATGTAGCTTGATTTTGATTTTTTTCACAAGAGAGTTATCTTCCTTAGAAAACAGATCATTCAACTCCATTCTATACCAATATGTTTTCTCCTCTCACTCCCTCTTTGTGTAGTAATCTACTCTAGAATCTGTTCCCACAGGTTTGGGGAAGGAAAAAGAAAGCCCCCAGCCCCTCCTTCCCCTTTGCCTTCCAATGCCCCCGAGCAGCTGGTAGGGTTTATTGCTCTTCCCCGACATTGGCTTCATTCTATACACAGAGTAAGATTGATTATCCTCATTCAAAAATGTGAAGATCCAACATGTGCCTTTGTCCTGCGTCCCCTGAGAGTGAACTGGCATCAGCAGCACGCCGTAAAGAGGCAGCACTTTGGGGGCCGGGAGCTTGACAGCAACAGTATGGAGCAGGCGCACAGGAGCCACACCACCACCCTCTGTCCTTGTCAGCCTCTACCTTGAGCTGCCCCTTCACCAGAGAAGAGCAAGGACAAAGGAGGCTGGTCCAGTCCTCCTGCTGAGACTGCCTGGCAGTGCTGGCCAGGTGGAAGCTGTAACCAGAGCTGAAATGGCCTTTCATCCAAAGGCACCGTCACTTACAAGCCAGGGCTGCACTGATGTTGAGCAAGATGTGCTCTGTGTGTGCATATGTTTGCACACACATGTGCACACAATGCACACAGTGTCTGCCTGAGAGGCCCCCAAGGCAGGTTACACAAACCTGGCACACGACAAGGTTCTCACCAGGCTCTCATTTTTCATTTCACCAGTTGGGCTGAAATAAAAACTCAGAGCCCCCACAGTATTGAACCACCATTCCAGAGCCAGCCAAGGTTTGGAACATAAAGAGAGCTGAACAAACCAGCGTGTAGGCAACCCCAGGGAAAGTAATTGTTCTTCTTAGCAGCCCGGCTGCTTCTCTGCTTAGCATCTGAACAAGTTAATTTGGAAACATGGCCTTCTGGAAAGAAATGGCACTCATCTCAGCATCCAATGGATTCATGGGGAGAAATGCCCTTTCGCCAGGTAGAAACAGTAAATTATATTTGAAATCCATTTCTATTGAAGGAAAAAAAAAAAAAAAAAACCACTTCTCTTTCCCAGAAGCCACTCTTTTGGCCTGATGGCAAGATTTAACCATGGCTGTCCAACTTCAGGGGTCAATTTTGTGCTCACACTGGTGTCTGGCAACCAGGGTAAGAATTTTACTAATCAAACCAGGAGCAGTTTAATTAAATACAAATTCACATAAAGACATTTGCCCTTTGCTAATCTTGGGCTTCAAGGAACTAATCTCAGCAGCATCTAAATCAGATAAATCGGCTAAATTGATCCTGCTCCTTAGAAAGGGTGCTTCATCTAGATCCAATCAACAGCAGATTGAGGTGTGATGTGAGATGAGGGGAAGGAATCAGGCCATCCACTGATTCTGGGACAGGAGTCGGACTTCAAGGAGCAAAAACACCTCTGTTTCATGTTGGCTTTGTTCCCCGCTGAACTCTGGGGCTGCTGAATTATGGCGCCAGGACTGCCCTTTCTTCTGGGCAGAGGGAGAGACAGCAGTGGGCTCAGAGAGGAAGAGCTGGAGAAATATGATCTAGACATTGTGTCTTTTTGTTCTGTCCACAGTTTTGTAAGTCTGCATTTGACCTTCCATCCCCTATTAATTAGGACCTGCTATGTTTCTGACACTGAGCTAGATGTTTCCCAAATCATTTTTCATACCATACACCTGGAAAGTCAACTAAAAAGTAACACGGGATAGGTGTCTCTGGGAGTGAATCCCATCTCACAAGGATTAGCTGTGTGACTTGGGACAAGTCAGTTCAGCTCTCTGAACCCCAGTTCTCTCATCTGTAAGATCAAAAGAGTGATAGCCACAGTGAAAGATTAACTGTGATAAACCTTAAAAAAAAAAAAAAAAAACCACGTCACACAGCTATCACTCTCATTCCCATTTTACAGATGGGAATGTGGGTCAGACAAGATGAACTGTCTCAGACCTCACTGCAAGTAAGTCACAGAGTTGGGGGATACAAATTAATGAAGCATACTTTCAAGAAATTGAGGAGTTGGGAAACAGAAATAAATGCTAGAAAGGGAAGTTTAAAAGTTATTAGAGAAACAATGGTATGGAAGCCTGGAGTTTGATAAGATTTCAGATTGTGAGACTAACAGGACAGAGAAGAAAAAAACCAAAGATTAAGCCTTGGGGCCCATCTGTGCCTCAGGCTGGGAAAAAGAGGCAGGAATCCTCTTTCTCCTTCCTATCCTTGGTATCTTGGGTCTGAGGGATGCACCTGATTGCACGTGAGTAACTTGGTGGGCCTCAGATGACAAAGGAAGCCCAATGTGAGGGACAAGGAAAAGGGAAGGTGGTAGGGGAAACTCAGGGAGGAAATTCAAACAACCTCAAAAGCACTATAGGAAACTCAAAAGCACTATCAGATCAGATCAGATCAGTCGCTCAGTCATGTCCGACTCTTTGCGACCCCATGAACTGCAGCACGCCAGGCCTCCCTATCCATCACCAGCTCTCGGAGGTCACTCAGACTCACATTCATCGAGTCAGTGATGCCATCCAGCCATCTCATCCTCTGTCGTCCCCTTCTCCTCCTGCCCTCAATCCCTCCCAGCATCAGAGTCTTCTCCAATGAGTCAACTCTTCGCATGAGGTGGCCAAAATACTGGAGTTTCAGCTTTAGCATCATTCCTTCCAAAGAAATCCCAGGGCTGATCTCCTTCAGAATGGACTGGTTGGATCTCCTTGCAGTCCAAGGGACTCTCAGGAGTCTTCTCCAACACCACAGTTCAAAAGCATCAATTCTTTGGCACTCAGCCTTCTTCACAGTCCAGCTCTCACACCCATACATGACCACAGGAAGGACCATAGCCTTGACTAGGCGAACCTTTGTTGGCAAAGTGATGTCTCTGCTTTTGAATATGCTATCTAGGTTGGTCATAACTTTCCTTCCAAGGAGTAAGCGTCTTTTAATTTCATGGCTGCAGTCACCATCTGCAGTGATTTTGGAGCCCAGAAAAAGAAAGTCTGACACTGTTTCCACTGTTTCTCCATCTATTTCCCATGTAGTGATGGGACCAGATGCCATGATCTTCGTTTTCTGAATGTTGAGCTTTAAGCCAACCTTTTCACTCTCCACTTTCACTTTCATCAAGAGGCTTTTTAGTTCCTCTTCACTTTCTGCCATAAGGGTAATGTCATCTGCATATCTGAGGTTATTGATATTTCTCCCGGCAATCTTGATTCCAGCTTGTGTTTCTTCCAGTCCAGCATTTCTCATGATGTACTCTGAATGTAAGTTAAATAAACATGGTGACAATATACAGCCTTGACATACTCCTTTTCCTATTTGGAACCAGTCTGTTGTTCCATGACCAGTTCTAACTGTTGCTTCCTGACCTGCATACAGATTTCTCAAGAGGCAGATCAGGTGGTCTGGTATTCCCATCTCTTTCAGAATTTTCCACAGTTTATTGTGATCTACACAGTCAAAGGCTTTGGCATAGTACTATAGGATCCTAAAATAATGAAAAGTCTTGTTTGGGTGACCAGAAAGAATTATGTAGGGCACAAGCTAGGGAAGAATGGAAAGTCAAAAGATGAAGATCAAGTTCAGTATCTAAGAATAGGCATCATCCACTCATTCCTTTCAGTTCAGTTCAGTTACTCAGTCGTGTCCAACTCTTTGCGATCCCATAGACTGCAGCAAGCCAGGCTTCCCTGTCCATCACCAACTCCCGGAGCTTGCTCAAATTCATGTCCATCAAGTTGGTGATACCATCCAACCATTCATTCTTTTATTCTTTCCCAAATTTTAGGCAGGAGGATGCTACTCAATTTCATGAATAAATAGATCTCCTGCCTTCAAGGATGTCTCAGTCTGCAATCGCAGGAAAAAGAGAAGAGAGCGATGTGAATGAGGGGAAGTAGGGGGCCTGAGGAGGTGATAGGGTGGAAGTAACAGAGCAGAGGAAGTCTGGCTTGTGGGTAAGTGACGAAGTACTTAAATGACAAGATGAAGCCAGGAAGTTGACAGAATGAGCCAAAGATGAGTAATCCACAGTTTTAAGGACAGTAGTGATGACAACAGCAATTCTACTCTCAGAGCTCTTAATTCCTTTTTGTCTGTTTAACTTTCCTACCTACAAATATGTCTCATTTATTCCTCACAATGTTAATATGTAGTATATGGCATTCCCCCTTTATTTATGGATGAGGAAACAGAGGCTCAGAGTAGCAAAGTTTCACAGTCTCTAATCCATAAGTTTGGGACAAGATATTTCACTGCAGTGTCATGTAGCAAATCCACAAAGTCTTCTTCCAGCACCACTTTATTCCTAATAAACCATATCCAGATTTTATTGGCTTGTATCAAGGATATCTACAAAATCTTCACAGTAGTTTTGGTGTTCAGAGTTTTGTTTTTTTTTTTTCCTGGAATTTTATCCAAAGAAAGAACATGGTGTAATAACCCAATTCAAAAGCTAACATCAGTCTCCTTTCGTGCCGAGAATCTGAATTTCATCAAATGGATCTCTTGAACCCATTCCTTATGAGTTAATAATTAAAGTTCCCACTGCACAACCTCCATGGGTGTGTTTGTTTGTATTGCCTAATAATTGGCATCCAAAGACAGTTTACTGCACCACCCCCCCCCCAAAAAAAAAAAAGACTTTGAAGTGTGTGTCCTCTTCTTTCCAGGAACAAAATGGTCCTTTGAGAAAATTAGCACCAGCATGGCTATAGAGATAATCCAGTCTAATCCAGTTCTTCAATTATGGACTGAACCTCAAGTACCAACCAGTTGAATGATTTGCCGAGAGTGGTGAGAGCATTTTATTTAAATTCACGTGTCAGTATTTTTGTATTTTATGGGCATTTATATGTCCTTTATGTAAAATTATGAACTATAGTCTATCAGGAATTATCTAGTTTAATGCCCTCATTTTATAAATGAGGAAACAGAGGCACAGAGCAAAGTGATGAGTTTGATCATCACTGATTTACAGGGAACCAATGAGAGAGTTGAAATCCCGGTCTCCCAACTCCCTCCTTGGACATTTTGCATAGACAGTGCTTCTTGCAATACAGTCCATGGACAACATCATGTGTTAAAGAAAATCTGCCTCCCATTCTGGACTTGCTAAATCATGATTTCTTGTAGTAGCTCAGAAATCTCAAAGCCTATGCCTGAGGACCCCTGGCATGTAGACATTGCCATTTTTAAAATGCAGATTTGATTGTCTAGTTCTATGATAAGACAATGTTGACTTTCCCCTTGTATCTAAGACCTTCATGGAAAAAGCAGTCAAAGATCCCTTGTAAACTTTCATTAGATTTTTCATTGCGATTTTTTTTTTTTTTTTTGCCTCTGTACATAAGTAAATGACAGCCCCCTCCAGTATCCTTGCTTGAAAAATACAGAGGAGCCTGGTGGGCTACAGTCCATGAGGTTGCAAAGAGTTGGAAAGGACTGAGCAACTGAGCGCTCATGCATGCACCTTTCATTAAGTCAGTGTTCTCTTCCCTCCTTGAAGCTCTTTTTCTGTGCCAAGAAAAGGCAGGCAGAGGTGGGCAACATCAGCACCTCACTTATCCTGCCTTCTGACTACTGTTGGCTCCTTTTCCACTTTGGTCTCCTGCTCAATTTTCTCTCAATGAACCTGTTTGGTTCACTGCAGGAACTCCCTAAAGAGTCCTACTTTTTAGTCATATTGTGCCTATTTTAAATATTTACGAATTTGGGAAGAGAATGAAAAGAGATGATGAATTTGAGTCAAGAGAACATTCTACATGCATTTTCAAGTGTGCTAGACAAAGCATTGCATCTACTTGTCCCATATCAATGAGATTATGAATCCAGACTAGAGGTTGGCTCTCCAGATTTTCAGATCACTGTCCATGTCTAGATTTGAAAAAATGCTATTCCTTTTAGAGTCCATTTCTAATAACAATCCTGCTAACTCAGCTTTACCAGAATCCCCACACTTGATGGCTAGTCATCTTCGATTTCTGATCAAGTTCCTTATCCTCCACCAACCCCCAGATCACCCTGATCAGTATATCTGATCACTCTGGCCGCCTTTAGCAAGCATCTTGTTAGGTCAGGTTCATCAGAATCCTACCTTACCTGTAGTGTTTCCTCTTAGTAATTCTGCACCCATTGGCTCTTCTCCTACCCTGGATCCTTGGCCTTATTGTATTTGGAGTTACATCCAATCTCTCTCCCCCTCTAATACAAAATTCCATTGTATTAAGTAGCTCCTCTTCAAGAAGGTTTTCTTTATCATTCTTTTAAAGTGTCATTTTTCCTTAACAATATAATCTCTATAAATGGTCTATCTGTGGTTCCCTTGGTTTTTCTAAAATTGGTGGGGCAAAACTCAAAGTCACCCTGATCCCAAATCACAAAGAAAATGTATTTATGTGCTATCTCACTATTCAATATTACACCTATTAAACCATAATGAAACTACAGTTCAATATTGCAAAGCTCATGCTGGCCAAAAATTGATGAACTAGATGTTATAAAATACACATGCCCTAAAAATTGAGTGCCTGTCTTCATCACAATGAGAATAAAGCTCCAGGTGTTTACATGGCTTAGACTGCCATAGAGAGTGGAGTAAAGTTCAAGAATCCACTGAGTTTTAGAATCCAACAGGAAAAAAAAATGGAATCATTCCTATTTCTACTCCACTTTCAGTCTTCTCACAAAGATTATGAGAACTGTGATACATGTAATGGATAATTGCACAAGTCTTCAGGTTTCATTGGATGTACGATCATGAGAAAGAGACAGTGTTTATTAGCTGACTCTGCCCTAGAAGGGGGCTTCCCTCACAGCTCGGTCAGTAAAGAATCTTCCTGCAGTGCAGCAGACACAGGTTTGATCCCTGGGTCAGGAAGATTCCCTGGAGAAGGAAATGGCAACTCACTCCAGTATCCTTGCCTGGAAAATCCCATGGACAGAGGAGCCTGGTGAGCTGCAGTCTATGGGGTCACAAAGAGTTGGGCACGACTGGGCAACTAACACTGCTACTTCTGCCCTAGAATATCTTTTCATTGCTGATCCCTGGCAAGGTGACCAGACACCATGATCCAAGCCAAGTAGATGATTAAGTCAGACTGCTAATAAGTACATCCTGAGACTCCAGGCAGGACAAAATAGCCAGGATAACTACAGTTAGCATGTGACCACCTTAAATCAGCATGCTGGAAATTGATGACCTGCTACTATTTAACCTGCTTACCACCATTCCACATGCCATATGCCTGATGTCCTGCTGTCTCCATCAGCCATCATGGCATATTTCTTTCTCTCCTTCCTTGCTGCCATGTTGTATTTTCCCCCAGCTCATTCATTCAATACCACCTATTGAAAATGCTGGTTGATGGTTTCACTGTTTTCTCCCCTATTGGTTGATACAGAGACCAGGAAAATATTTTCAAATATACACTGTATAAGAAGTGGCTAAGCACATGTATTTTAGAGTCAGACTACCCACATTCCTGGTGGGCCTCTCTGGTGGCTCAGATGGTAAAGAATCTGCCTGCAATGCAGGAGACCTGGGTTAGATCCCTGGGTCAGGAAGATCCCCGGAAGAAGGGAATGGCTACTCGCTCCCGTATTCTTTCCAGGAGAATTCCATGGACAGAGGAGCCTGTCAGGCTACAGTCCATGGAGTTGCAAAGATATGACTGAGCAACTAATACACAAAATGAAACATCCAATTTCCTAGACCTAATTCTGTGATTTACTCCTTTCTATCCCTAAGACCTTGGGGAAGTTGCTTAGTCCTACCAGGCCTTAGTTTATCATCTTTAAAAGAGAGAAAATAAGAATTATATTTTAGGTTTGTTGTGTAAATGAGATAGGGCTTACCTCATACCTCAGTTGGTAAAAAATCCACCTGCAATCCAGGAGACCTGGTAAATGACATAATAAACACACAAAGGTTTAGCGTAGAGAATTCAGTGAATTCTCATTAAGTAGTAAGGCCCCAGTTCAGAACTCTTGAGCTGTTCTATGGTTTTATATGTGTCACTGAGCTCTTTTTAAAAATTAATTGTTTTTATTTTTGGTTGTGCTGGGTCTTCTTTGCTTTGTGTGGGCTTGTCTCTAATTGTCGCAAGTGGGGGCTACTCCTGATTACAGTGCACAGGTTTCTCACTGTGGTGGCTTCTCTTACATTGGAGCATAGGCTGTAGGCGCACGGGGTTCAGTAGTTGTAGCACAGGAGCTTAGTTGCCCTGTGGCATGTGGGATGTTCCCAGAACAGGGACTGAACCCATGTCCCAGGCAGGTGGATTCTTATCCATTCTACCACCAAGGAAGTCTTCACTGAACTCTTATAACAACTTTCTATGGTATCATGATCATCCATATTTTGCAGTGAAGAAGCTGAAGCACAGAGAGGTATACAACAAGCCTAAGATCCTAAAGCCAGTAATGGAAGGACTGGGATTTGAAGCCAGGCTGTTTGGTTTCAGAATCTGTGCTCTTAACCTCCATGCCCCACTCCCCTGAAACAAAGCCGAATCTGGTAACCATATGGGAATATCCTATGTTACTCTCTCAGGACTCTTTAAGACAGTGCCACCATTTGCACTGGAAAGTGATGTCACTGTGGGCGAATCCTATTCATCACTTCCTTGTGATGTGGAATCAGATAGGGCTAATTTTTATGCTGGCTGACATCTGGTGGAAGCTATGCTTGAGCCCAGCGGTACTCAAACTTCTCCTGACCCTTGTTCCTTGTTCCTAGTTCATCATTCAATAGTTTCTGGGAATGTGCCCTAAACCTGTATTGGCATAGAATATGCCTGAACTATAACTTTCCAACAAAGGCAAATGGAAGATAGACATGCACACATTGCTTCATAATAGAATAATGACTCCCAGGAATGAAACAAATATGGTGGCCTGGTCCTTAGAAAACCAAGACACACCATCTCAGCTTTGGACACAATGTGCCCCTTGATATTTGGTAAAAAGAGCTCAATTCTTGAGCCAAAATGGGCCTCCATAAGGGTTGCCCTTGTAGCTCAGCTAGTAAAGAATCTCCTTGCAATACAGGAGACCCGGGTTTGATTCCTGGGTTGGGAAGATCCCCTGGAGAGGAAATGGCAACTCATTCCAGTATTCTTGCCTAGAGAGTCCCTTGGACAGAGGAGCCTGGCAGGCTACCCGTCCATGGGGTCGCAAGAGTTGGACACAACTTAGCAACTAAACCACCACAAAGAAAGAAGCAGGATGCTCTCCAAAATCTAAAGCATGTGAGGATTTTGACCAAAATTAACCCTGAGGTGCCTGCACACAGCTACCCAAGGAAAAAGGAAAACCAATCCCTTTCCCACACATTATCCTTTCTGACTCCAGATTTCTGAAGAACTGAAGAAAGGTAAGGACCCCAAAGGACTTAGATCTATGTGGATAATTTTCACAGACAAAGTTTTAGAAATAGAAAAGCAGTTCTATTTAATAAAAGGGAGAAAGGAACAGCTTTCAAAGCATAAAAATTGCCACCATGAGACTTCCAGGGACGCACTCAGAAACCCTGCTGAAAAACTGACTTTCTTGTATAAGCAATCGGATAATAAGACTTCTTTAAGAAGCCCAGAATAGTTAAATTCATCACCATAATTTAATTGTACAGGTTATTAAAGAGCAGTTCGCCTCCCCTCTTTCTCCGGCGCTGCTTCTGTGTATTAAACTCAGACTAATCAAATTGGGAGATTCCAAGAGTACTGTATTAGTCATCCCCATTCCTTTTAATTTGTTTAATGGCCTCCTCTGTGTGTATTTTCTGACTGGCTGGACATCACTTAGCCTTACCATGACATGTAAGTAAAGAATGGATAGGAAAACTTCTGCAGAAAAGAGTAAAGCGTGCCTCCATTCTAAATTTACATCTGATGTTTGAGTAATTCATGGGACGTGGCCTGCAAGCAATGGCGCTTATTATTTCTGCTGAGCGGTCTCCAGACACAGGAGAAGAGAGAGGGCGAAGAAAGGAAGGAAGGAAGAAAAAAAGGAGTCTGAATTTACACTCACCACTTCAAAAGCCCTTTTGTACTCAGCCAAGTTCTCCCGGTTGAAGATGCCCGATTTGCCAAAAAGTCGCTTGTAAGAAAGCACGCAACACAACAAAAGTATAAAATAGTCCATTAAAGGACCCTTTTTCTGCCCACCCCCATCCTGTTTTAATTTTTCTTTTACATGAAGGACATATTTTTAGAGAGTGGCACTTAGTACTCAACAATGCTGGCTGGGATTAGCAGAGATTCACCTCGTTAGTGAAGCTTTGAGCACCAGTGGGCTCTTTGGCTCGATTGTCTTTTCACCTGGCTCAGGCCACCAAGTCACGGTGAACAAGAATAGGGGTTATTTAGCATGTAGCACCCGTCGGAGAGCAGCCTCTCCGAGCGGTGGTCTGAGGGGAGTGAGAATGGCTGTCTTGTTTGGGTGGTTGTCTTTAGCTGTTCTTACACATTCAGACTTTCTGCCATTCAGCCAGGGAGGCCACGTGTCCAAAACCTGAAAGGGGCTAGCACTTTAGAACAACTTGGTTAAACTTGCCATTTCGTATGGAGGACAGTTTAGGCAATTTTCCAACCAATTGTGAAAACTGAATGTTTTTAAATGTTTACATTTTTATACAGATGCTAAAACCTTTGCATAGGTTGCGGGGTGGGGGAGCAGGTAGGGAAGCAGGAGAAAGTCAAAATCAACAAAGAGTAATTGGTAACTTCTTCCATCGCAGGCTGCCTGGACACCTGCTGAAAAGTCACAAGTCTAGTGAAGTCACTGGTTCAATGTCTTGGGTTTCCATGATGCCAACTGGCTGACTTTTCCAATGAACTGCCCAGTTGTTTGGCATTTTTCGGGAACAACTCTGGATCAATTTGAATTATTTAGAAGCAAGTATCCCATTGGTGGGTGATCAAAGCCTGTGTTTTCTTTTTATTTCCTTCCTGGGCACCTGCTGTTTTGTCTATTTTAATACTGATTAGTACAATCAACCTTGGGAAGTGTAGTTCAGTTTATTTCAACAAATATTTTATTGAACATCTGTCATACCAAGCACAGTTTGGTAGTTTCTGGAGATAGAAAGATAAAATGCAGTGCTTGCTATCATCCACAATTTGGGGATTTAATGGGAGACAGATGTGTTTTCAAAGCACTGCCACCAAAAGAAACCCAGAGTGGTTTGAAAGTACTGGAGAGGAGCCTTTGGTGCAATCTGGGATCCCAGGAACAGCTTCAAGGAGGTAAAGACTGGGTGAGGTTTTAAAGGATATGGAGGGGGCTTCCCTGGTGGCTCAGTGGTGAAGAATCTGCCTGCCATTGTAGTAGGGACACCGGTTTGATCCCTGGTCTGGGAAGATCCTACATACCAGAGGGCAACTAAGCCCATGTGCCCCAACTACTGAGCCTGTATCTCTAGAGCCTGGGAGCAGCAACTACTGAAACCCTCCTGTTTTACAGCCCATGCATCACATCAAGAGGAGCCACTGTAACGAGAAGCCAGTGGACCACAATCAGAGGAAAGCCCTTGCAGCAATGAAGACCCAGCAGAGCCAAAAACAAATAAATACTTTTTTAAAAAGACACTAGGGCTATGAGACTGCCTCTAAGATCCCCAGTTTAAAAAAAATAAATAAATAAAGGCTATGGAGGAATAAACCAGCTAACAAAGAAGGAGAAAGGAATTCCAGGAAGAAGGAATCACACAAGGCGAGGAAAAGATGCATGCAATAGTGTTGATGGGTTTTTAAGAGACTTGTAAATGAGGCATTTTGTTATCTGAAAGTTACCAGCTGAGTAGGGATTAGTTATCTGATGGACCCATCCTAGCTTAGGGCAAAGCTGCAAAGAAACAGATATGAAATAGGTAACTGTTGTGTGAAATATCAATAACCTCAGATATGCAGATGACACCACCCTTAAGGCAGAAAGTGAAGAAGAACTAGAAAGCCTTTTGATGAAAGTGACAGAGGAGCCTGAAAAAGTTGGATTGAAACTTAACATTCAGAAAATGAAGATCATGGCATCTGGTCCCATCACTTCATGGCAAATAGATGGGGAAATGGTGACAGACTTTATTTTGGGGGCTCCAAAATCACTGCAGATGGTGACTGCAGCCATGAAATTAAAAGACGTTCATTGGGAGAAAAGCTATGACCAACCTAGACAGCATATTAAAAAGCAAAGATATTACTTTACTAACAAAGGTCTGTCTAGTCAAAGCTATGGCTTTTCCAGTAGTCATGTATGGATATGAGAGTTGGACTATAAAGAAAGCTGAGTACCAAAGAATTGATGCTTTTTAACCGTGGTGTTGGAGAAGACTCTAGAGTGTCCCTTGGCCTGCAAGGAGATCCAACCAGTCCATCCTAAAGGAAATCAGTCCTGAATATTCATTGGAAGGTCTGATGCTGAAGCTGAAACTCCAATACTTTGGCCACCTGATACAAACAACTGACTCATTGGAAAAGACCCTGATGCTAGGAAACATTGAAGGCGGGAGGAGAAGGGAACGACAGAGAATGAGATGGTTGGATGGCATCACCAACTCAATGCACATGAGTTTGAGTAGGCTCTGGGAGTTGGTGATGGACAAGGAGGCCTGGTGTGGTGCAGTCCATAGAGTTGCAAAGATTTGGACACGACTGAGCGACTGAACTGAAGTGTTCTGTTAGTTGCTCAGTCATGTCTGACTCTGCAACCCATGGACTGTGGCCTGCCAGGCTCCTTTGTCCATGGGATTCTCCAGACTAGAATACTGGAGTGGGTAGCCATGCCCTTCTAGAAAGGATCTTCCCAACCCAGAGATCGAACCTCGGTCTCCTGCTTTGCCAGCAGATTCTTTACCTTCTGAACCACCAGGGAAGCCCATGAAACAGGTAAACTCTGCAGAATCGTATGAGAAGGTCTGAGCAGGAATGGTGAGGTCAAGAGAACCAATTCTACACGGTTCTACCATAGCATTAATTTCACTGGTGAAGGGTTGCTTAAGCCAAGCAGTGTTCCCACTGAACTGGTTCAGGCATAGGCATTTAATCCAAATAGATTAAGTGAGAAAAAAGTATACATTTCTCAGAGTTTTGGGGATTGAGAATCTTCCTTTCATTCACTTAATTTAGTGGTAATTTGATGTGTGGTTGGGAAATACAGCAGCTATGTTGCTACTATGAGAGACATTAAATTCCTGTCATACTGCTTGGTGTCTCTGTTTCTTTTCTTTTGCTAAGTCTATCTTGAATTTCCTCTGGAAATCAATCCCTTTCATTTGTGTGTCTTGAGTGGAATCAATCTCATCTTCAGCTTCAGGTAGATTGAGTTAGGTTTTCTGTCCCTTGCCAAAATAGACTTCTAATTAATACACAGAACAAAGGATAGAGTAAGAAATACAAAGAAAGATCAGATCAGATCAGATCAGTCACTCAGTCGTGTCCGACTCTTTGCGACCCCATGAACCGCAGCACGCCAGGCCTCCCTGTCCATCACCAACTCCCGGAGGTCACTCAGACTCACACCCATCGAGTCAGTGATGCCATCCAGCCATCTCATCCTCTGTCGTCCCCTTCTCCTCCTGCCCTCAATCCCTCCCAGCATCAGAGTCTTCTCCAATGAGTCAACTCTTCGCATGAGGTGGCCAAAATACTGGAGTTTCAGCTTTAGCATCATTCCTTCCGAAGAAATCCCAGGGCTGATCTCCTTCAGAATGGACTGGTTGGATCTCCTTGCAGTCCAAGGGACTCTCAAGAGTCTTCTCCAACACCACAGTTCAAAAGCATCAATTCTTCAGCGCTCAGCCTTCTTCACAGTCCAGCTCTCACATCCATACATGACCACAGGAAAGACCATAGCCTTGACTAGACGAACCTTTGTTGGCAAAGTGATGTCTCTGCTTTTGAATATGCTATCTAGGTTGGTCATAACTTTCCTTCCAAGGAGTAAGCATCTTTTAATTTCATGGCTGCAGTCACCATCTGCAGTGATTTTGGAGCCCAGAAAAAAAAAGTCTGACACTGTGTCCACTGTTTCCCCATCTATTTCCCATAAAGTGATGGGACCGGATGCCATGATCTTCGTTTTCTGAATGTTGAGCTTTAAGCCAACCTTTTCACTCTTCACTCTCCACTTTCACTTTCATCAAGAGGCTTTTTAGTGCCTCTTCACTTTACCTGAGACAAGGACACACGAATGGAAAATTACCAATAATTATACTGCAGCACAATGACAAGTTGAGTTTTCCAAACATAAGAAATCCCCATGTTAAGTAGTACAGGATAGTGACAAAAGGAAGGTCATGGTTGCTCGATATCCTTGACTCTTGACCTTGTTGTTATAGCACAGATAAGAGTAACAAAATGTCTACTGAAAATTGAGATGTACCCCTAGGAAAGATGAGCATCAACTTTTTAGGCCAGAGGATGACAAAGGGGCAGGGGGCGGAAAGCAGAAAGTTATTTTTGGTAGAAAGGATATAGTTGGGGGAAAGCCCACCCTCAGGACCAACTCACCTTCCTGCTAGAAGCTACAGCATCAGTGATAACAAATCACTCCTTCAGTTGGCAAAAGCAGCCAGATGCACAACTCCAACGTGAAGGCATAGCTTCAGCCTCCACCATCTTAAATTCATGCCTGCATTGTTGGCCCCAAGAGATACACAGAGGAAAAGGAAATTAGCAATTTGGAATACGTTAGGGTCAAATGGCCTCATTAACATCTGATGAGATAGGTCTCTATGGAACTGCTGGGAGCCACTGCCCCGAGTGACACAGGTCTTAAAAGGTTATGTGGGTAGACCCTATAAAACTCTCAACTTCCTTAAATAATCCCATTATAAAGCCATCAGTTCATGAATTCATCTAAACCCTTTCGGATCTGCTCATTTTTCCAGCTTGAACCCAACAGATTTTCTTTGCTGCCTCCTGCTAAGAGTCAATTTTTTCCCCCTTTTAACTAGTCCAATGATCATGTCTCTGAAAAGAGATTCTAACTTCACAAACTTAACCTATTTGAATAACATTTGCACATTCTTGCAGATTGATTTCTCTTTTCTGTTTAAATAACTACCACCACTTCCCTGTGAATTCAATAGTCAGAACTAAAAGAATCTGAACTTAAAATGAGGGTAACATTGATTTCTTTGAAAAGAAAATCATTTCTCTCTCAAGATACTCAAAATGCATTTTTATGAAAGAATAGCACACAATACCTTCTCATCACAAAATTGAATGAGACAATATATTTCACAAGACATCTAAAGCTATGCTACTTCTATAAGCTTAAGGTCAACACATTTTATAAGAGACCCTAAAAAAGCACTAACCAAAAGAAAAATTAATAATTTTTTATTACTTTAAAATTAAGAGCTTCTGGGACTTAAGAGGGTGAAAAAGGTACTCACAGAGTAGAAAGGGATTTTGCAATATTTACCTAATTTGTAGTATTTCTTACATCTAAAATACATAAAGATCTTATTTAATTGAATAAGAAAAAGAAACTAAAAAGAAAAATGGACAAAAATAAGCTCCTCACAAAAGAGGAAATCTATGAAAAAGTTCTAGTCATCAAGGAAATGAAAAATAAAACCATGATGAGACAGGGATACACAACAGATGGCTACATTAAAAGCAAACAACCAGTCCAGGTTTGATGCATGATACAGGGTGCTCAGGGCTGGTGCACTGGGATGACCCAGAGGGATGGGATGGGGAGGGAGGTGGGAGGGGGTTCAGGACGGGGAACACATGTACACTCATGGCAGATTCAAGTCAATGTATGGCAAAACCAATACAATATTGCAAAGTAAAATACATAAATTAATTTAAAAATAAAGTAAAAAAACCCCAAACAACAACAATAACAAAAACACTAACTGTTGATGAGAATGTGGAATAATGGAAACATACAAACATTGTTGGCAGGAAAGTAAGGTGTTTGGCACCACTAAGGAAAGCTGAAAGTATGTACAGCCCCAAATCCCATCAATGTCACTCCTTGGTTGGCTACCCTAGAGACACACACAATAAATATGTGCACCAGACACATAGAAAACAATTATGGTTACCAAAGAGGAGAGGAAGGGACAAATTAAGAGTGTGAGATTAACAGATAAAAACAACTATACATCAAATGAATAGCAACAAGGATTTAATATATCAGATCAGATCAGATCAGTCGCTCAGTCGTGTCCGACTCTTTTCCACCCCATGAATTGCAGCACACCAGGCCTCCCTGTCCATCACCAACTCCCGGAGGTCACTCAGACTCATGTCCATCAAGTCAGTGATGCCATCCAGCCATCTCATTCACTGTTGTCTCTTCTCCTTTTGCCCCCAATCCCTCCCAGCATCAGAGTCTTCTCCAATGAGTCAACTCTTCACATGAGGTGGCCAAAGTACTGGAGTTTCAGCTTTAGCATCATTCCTTCCAAAGAAATCCCAGGGCTGATCTCCTTCAGAATGGACTGGTTGCATCTCCTTGCAGTCCAAGGGATTCTCAAGAGTCTTCTCCAACACCACAGTTCAAAAGCATCAGTTCTTAAGCGCTCAGCCTTCTTCACAGTCCAACTCTCACATCCATACATGACCACAGGAAAAACCACAGCCTTGACTAGACGAGCCTTTGTTGGCAAAGTAATGTCTCTGCTTTTGAATATGCTCTCTAGGTTGGTCATAACTTTCCTTCCAAGAAGTAAGCGTCTTTTAATTTCATGGCTGCAGTCACCATCTGCAGTGATTTTGGAGCCCAGAAAAATAAAGTCTGACACTTTCCACTGTTTCCCCATCTATTTCCCCGGAAGTGATGGGACCGGATGCCATGATCTTCATTTTCTAAATGTTGAGCTTTAAGCCAACTTTTTCACTCTCCTCTTTCACTTTCATCAAGAGGCTTTTTAGTTCCTCTTCACTTTCTGCCATAAGGGTGGTGTCATCTGCATATATGAGGTTATTGATATTTCTCCCAGCAATCTTGATTCCAGCTTGTGCTTCATCCAGCCCAGCATTTCTCATGATGTACTCTGCATAGAAGTTAAATAAGCAGGGTGACAATATACAGCCTTGATGAACTCCTTTTCCTATTTGGAATCTGTCTGTTGTTCCATGTCCAGTTCTAACTGTTGCTTCCTGACCTGCATACAAATTTCTCAAGAGGCAGGTCAGGTGCTCTGGTATTCCCATCTCTTTTAGAATTTTCCACAGTTTATTGTGATCCACACAGTCAAAGGCTTTGGCATAGTCAATAAAGCAGAAATAGATGCTTTTCTGGAACTCTCTTGCTTTTTCCATGATCCAGCAGATGTTGGCAATTTGATCTCTGGTTCCTCTGCCTTTTCTAAAACCAGCTTGAACATTAGGAAGTTCACAGTTCACATATTGCTGAAGTCTGGCTTGGAGAATATTGAGCATTACTTTACTAGTGTGTGAGATGAGTGCAATCGTGCGGTAGTTTGAGCACTCTTTGGCATTGCCTTTCTTTGGGATTGGGATGAAAACTGACCTTTTCCAATCTTGTGGCCACTGCTGAGTTTTCCAAATTTGCTGGCATATTGAGTGCAGCATTTTCACAGCATCATCTTTCAGGATTTGGAATAGCTCCACTGGAATTCCATCACCTCCACTAGCTTTGTTCGTAGTGATGCTTTCTAAGGCCCACTTGACTTCACCTTCCAGGATGTCTGGCTCTAGGTCAGTGATCACACCATCATGATTATCTGGGTCGTGAAGCTCATTTTTGTACAGTTCTTCTGTGTATTCTTGCCACCTCTTCTTAATATCTTCTGCTTCTGTTAGGTCCATATCATTTCTGTCCTTTATCGAGCCCATCTTTGCATGAAATGTTCCTTTGGTATCTCTGATTTTCTTGAAGAGATCCCTAGTCTTTCCCATTCTGTTGTTTTCCTCTATTTCTTTGCATTGATCTCTGAGGAAGACTTTCTTATCTCTTCTTGCTATTCTTTATAACTCTGCATTCAGATGCTTATATCTTTCCTTTTCTCCTTTGCTTCTCACTTCTCTTCTTTTCACAGCTATTTGTAAGGCCTCCCCAGACAGCCATTTTGCTTTTTTGCATTTCTTTTCCATGGGGATGGTCTTGATCCCTGTCTCCTGTACAATGTCACAAACCTCATTCCATAGTTCATCAGGCACTCTATCTATCAGATCTAGGCCCTTAAATCTATTTCTCACTTCCACTGTATAATCATAAGGGATTTGATTTAGGTCATATATATTTAATATATAGCATAGGGAAATACATTCAATATCTTATAATAACTTCTGATGGAATGTTGTCTGAAAAAATATATAACTGAATCACTCTGTTGCATACCTGAAATTAACACAATATTGTAAATTAACCATTTGCTGTTCAGTCACTCAGTTGTGTCTGACTCTTTGCAACTCCATGGACTGTAGCATGCTAAGCTTCCCTACCCTTCACCATACCCCACAGCTTGCTCAAACTCATGTCCATTGAGCTGGTGATGCCATCCAACCATCTCGTCCTCTGTCATCTCCTTTTCCTCCTGCCTTCAATCTTTCCCAGCATCAGGGTCTTCAGTAAAAAAAAAGTGTACTCGGAGCCATTTATGAGGACATTTGCAGCAGCACTTATATACAGCCACAGGCAGGAGGCAACCCAAATGTGTCTCTACAGGGCTGTGTGTGCTCAGTCATGTCTGACTCTTTGTGATTCCATGGACTGTAGTCCACCAAGCTCCTCTATGCATGGAATTTTCCAGGCAAGAATACTGGAGTGGGATGTCATTTCCTACCCATTCCCAATGGGTTGGACATTCCCAACCCAGGAATCAAACCCGCGTCTCTGGCATCTCCTGCTTTGGCAGGCAGATTCTTTACCATGTGCCACCTAGGAAACCCATCTCTACAGTAGAAAGCGTGAATAAATCAGGGTATAACAGGTAAATACCGTTATGAAAATGAACAATTTACAGTCACAGGTAACAATGCTAAATCTTAAAAATAAATATCATGTTAAGTAAAACAAGCCAGATATTTTTAAAAATTCATGGGACATACTTAAATGTTGAAATTTAAGAGTATATAAAGGAAGTAATAACCATAACAGCTATTGTGGCTGGTGTGGTTCTGCTTTACAGGACCCAACACTACTCAAAGCTGCTGAGAATATTTTCTGGTGATGGCTCTCAGCCAGTCTCTCACCGGGCATTATCCTTTGCCACAGAGAACTGTACTCCCAAGGTCACATGCCCTTCCTGGTGGTTGGCTTGTGTCTAATAACTGGCCCATGTGGGACTATGAAAGCCTGGTCCCACTTGCCTCAACTGAGGACAACTCTGAAGGGCTATCCCAGCTCAGAGACTCCTGTGGGACTGGGCACTGCCTCTGGGGCAACCACTTTGTGGACCAACTTCTCGCTCCTCTCATCTTGCCTTCCTGATGTTCCTCCAGGTGTGAATCCCATGAACATCCCCAGTAAACTTCTGCCTATAACTTTCCATCTTAGAGCTTGTTTCCAGGAAACTCTAGGAAAGCCTTTACCCATTATCTTTAAGAAAAAAAATGAGCAAGGGGAGAAGAGAAAAACAAACATCATGCATTAATACATATATGTGGAATTTCTAGGAAAATGGTACAGATGAACCTATTGGCAGAGCAGGAATAGAGATGCAGATGTAGAGAATGAACATGTGGACACAGTGGGGAGGAGGAAGGTAGGATGGACTGGGAGATCAGCACTGACATCGATACACTACCGTGCATAGAACAGCTGGCTAGTGGGAGGCTGCCGTCTAGTACAGGGAGCTCGGCTGTGTGCTCTGTGGTGGCCTAAGTGTGGAGGGAGGAGGGAGAGGGATGTGGGAGGGAGACCCCAGAGGGAGGGGAGGTACGAATACATACAGCTGACTCACGTTGCTGTACAGCAGAAAGGAACTCAACATTGTAAAGCAACTACACCCCAATACAAAAAAATAAAATTGAAAAAAAAGAGATGTTACTGAGAAGAGGCACCTTGGTCCTTCTGGAATACCAGCCATGTTCTGTTTAGAACTGGGTGGTAGTTAGTTGTGTGTATGTTCTTTCTATAATAACTAGCCACGCTGCATATCCATCCTTTCAGATCTTTTCTGTAAGTGTTCTGTATCACACAGAAATAAGATTAAAAATCATTTTATTCCTCATGGAAGGAAGAAAAAATTTATTTCTGATTTAAAGGAAGTGTAACATTTGGAAACAGTGTATCCGAGGTTCCTTGTGGGTTCCCCCCACCCCCGCCATTTCCACCACAATTATTTGGCTGTGACACGTGTACCTCAGCCCTGGAGCTTTCTCCACGCTGGAACATCTCCACCAAGTCTCTGGAGCCAGAATTTCTGGCTCACGGTGTCACTGAGAGGAATCAAACATCTAATCTCCTCCCCTTATTTATATACAGAGAAAGAAAGGGCTCCTGGAGACAGTGTCAGAGTGCCTCCAAGCTGTCCTGTTTCCTTCTAATGGAATGCTTATCTTTCCCCTACCCAATGATGAAACAATTCACTCCAGGATGTGCTTTGGTCAAGGGAATGTGAGTGGAAGTGACACACATCTCCTCTGCAAGAGATTTTAAGAGTCATTGCATGATTTGTCATTCTCCCATTTCCGTTCAGACAATGTCCCAGACAGAGACTGCTCCATCCATCCAAGTCCCAGCTCAGAGCACGGCTGGCCCACAATGACCCTCTTATTCAGCTTGGGCTGATACAACAAATACTAGAGACTGTGTGGCTTAACCAACAAACATTCATTCCTCCTAGTTCTGGAGGCTGACAAGTCCACGATCAACGTGTCAGCTTATTTGGTGTCTGGTGAGAGTTCTCGGTTGTAAATGGTTGTCTTCTGGCTGTAGCCTCACATGAAAGGCAGAGAGAGAGAGACAGAGAGACAGAGAGAAAGGAGGGGGCAACTTTAGTCTCTTCATCCCCTTATAAGCTCACCAATTCTACCACAGGGGTGGGACCCTCATGACTTCATCTAAATTTAGTTGCCTCCCAAAGACCCACCTCCAAATACCATCACTTGGAGATTAGGGGCGTCAACATATGGATTTGTGTAGGGGAGATACAAACCTTGGGCTGAATAGCCCAAGGTACCTGATGAACCATCACTGATAAACAGACACCATATCTAAGTTAAGCTTTTCTGGATAAAAGAAAAAATAAAACCCAAGAGGAGGAAAAACTTATATTAAATGAGAGCTGTGGATTTGATCTTGCTTTAAAAAACAACTCTGCTTTGAAGAGCTCATCAGAGACACTCTGCAACCAGGCTGAGAAATTCTGATTAAACCACATTCCTTGCTTCCACACCTGAAAACAGTCTATGGCTGCTGTATAAAACCAAAGCCTGCCTTTTCATCTGGGTCTATCACTTAAAACAGTTCCTTGGCACAGCTGACCCACCTTGAATACCCAGTGTTCACCACCACCACATAAAAAGGCTAAGAAAGAGACAGATTTTCATCACTGGTACTCAGAGACACGCTTAATAGAGAGTGAAACAAAAGGTCCTGGGCTTCATTTTGAACTTGCTTGAACTCCACGGAACAGCTGGCAAAAACTCGATCAAATCAAATCTTCAGAGACCAGTGACTCGGACACATCGGGACAGAATGGACAAGCCTTTGTTTCGGCTGAATCCAGGACTTATCACCTCATTCTGTCACTCATATTTTCTCAGTCCACCCACAAATCCTCCAGGATTTATTGCAGATGTAGCAAGCTTGCTGGAAATAATGGTACAGGCAAAGAGGCTAGTCGGCTATCGACTCCAAGCTCTGGGTAATACCAATGGGAAATTGTTTGCACAAAAGGGGCGCTAGGGTAACAAACGGAGAGAGGGCTGGCCTATTGAAGATGCTAGGACTTTGACAAAGCTAACATCCTAATAGCAAGCCACTAGCTTTATCTGATTCCATTCTGGGGCTGCAGGCTTCCCACATCCCTCTTTCAGCCCTCCCCAACCACCCACACTTGTGCGTGAAAGACACAGGTTGCTTGCTTTGGTGTGCGATGTACCATGAAATGGTAATCTAGAGAATGACTACATTTATATAAATCACAAAGTGTTTTTCTGTGCAACACACACATACAAATGAACTCAATTTTCAGATCTGTAATAAATTTGTTTTTACATTGTTGACAAATGAGTTAAAAGAAAGTATTAAATTATGACAAAGGGAATTAAGACTGATTTTTCTTTTCCCCAGAGTCATTTTGGGGATCTTTCTATTAAAGACACATTTTTTTTTCCCCTGGAGTCTGCTCAGGTTTGATTAGGAAAACATTCAGAACAATAACAATTCTATTTTTCACCCATATGTTTGCAAAGGCAAATGTGTTTTTGGCTTCCCACTTTCATCTTCAAGCAAGCCCATTTCGGGGTAAGTTCTTGCATTCATTTCTGTTAATTTTACTCAGTGTGCTCTTACTCTGAGCAGGTGGCAACGCTGGATTCTGTGTGATGTAAACGGGCTTAGCGACCCTCATTGGAAAAGACCTCAGCACTTTAAGTGAGGAAGAATTATCCTCATGGATAGCGTTTCTCCCTTTTCCTAATCTCCTCATTTTCATAGAAACAAAGAGACATTCTTTTTATCTGAGTTGCAATAGACTGTTAATGCTTCCAACTGACTTAGTCAAGATGGACTGTTTCTCTCCATTTCCTTTTGACAATGTTTCTCCTCAAGTTTGGTAAAAAGCATAGTAACATGGACAGATGATGAAATTTGAGGGTCACTAGAAGAACTGTACAAAAAAGATCTTCACAACCCATATAATCATGATGGTGTGATCACTCACCTAGAGCCAGACATCCTGGAATGTGGAGTCAAGTGGACCTTAGGAAGCATCACTATGAGCAAAGCTAGTGGAGGTGATGGAATTCCAGTTGAGCTATTTTAAATACTTAAAAATGATGCTGTGAAAGTGTTGCACTCAATATGCCAGCAAATTTGGAAAGCTCAGCAGTGGCCACAGGACTGGAAAAGGTCAGTTTTCATCCCAATCCCAAAGAATGCTCAAACTACCACACAATTGCACTCATCTCACATGCTAGTAAAGTAAGGCTCAAAATTCTCCAAGCCAGGCTTCAATAACACATGAACTGTGAACTTTCAGATGTTCAAGCTTGTTTTAGAAAAGGTAGAGGAACAAGAGATCAAATTGCCAACATCCTCTGGATAATCAAAAAAGCAAGAGAATTCCAGAAAAGCATCTATTTCTGCTTTATTGACTATGCCAAAGCCTTTGCCTGTGTGGATCACAATAAACTGTGGAAAATTCTGAAAGAGATGGGAATACCAGACCATCTGACCTGCCTCTTGAGAAACCTGTATGCAGGTCAGGAAGCAACACTTAGAACCAGATATGGAACAATGAACTGGTTCCAAATAGGAAAAGGAGTACGTCAAGGCTGTATGTTATCACTGTGCTTATTTAACTTGTATGCAGAGTACATCATGAGAAACGTTGAGCTGGATGAAACACAAGCTGGAATCAAGATTGCTGGGAGAAATATCAATAACCTCACATATGCAGATGACACACCCTTATGGCAGAAAGTGAAGAAGAACTAAAGAGCCTCTTGATGAAAGTAAAAGAGGAGAGTGAAAAAGTCGGCTTGAAACTCAACATCCAGCCCCATCACTTCATGGCAAATAGATGGAGAAACAGTGGCAACAGTGTCAGACTTTATTTTTGGGGCTCCTAAATCACTGCAGATGGTGACTGCAGCCATGAAATTAAAAGACGCTTACTCCTTGGAAGAAAAGTTATGACCAATGCAGATAGCATATTGAAAAGCAGAGACATTACTTTGACAACAAAGGTCCGTCTAGTCAAGGCTACGGTTTTTCCAGTGGTCTCGTATGGATGTGAGAGTTGGACTGTGAAGAAAGCTGAGTGCCGAAGAATTGATGCTTTTGAACTGTGGTGTTGGAGGAGACTCTAGAGAGTCCCTTGGACTACAAGGACACTCAACCAGTCCATCCTAAAGGAGATCAGTCCTGAATATTCATTGGAAGGACTGATGGTGAAGCTGAAACTCCAATACTTTGGTCACCTGATGCAAAGAGCTGACTCATTTGAAAAGACACTGATGCTGGAAAAGATTGAAGGCAGGAGAAGGGGATGACAGAGGATGAGATGGTTGGATGGCATCACCGACTCAATGGACACAAGTTTGAGTAAACTCTGGGCGTTGGTGATGGACAGGGAGGCCTGGCCTGCTACAGTCCATGGGGTTGCAAAGAGTCAGACTCTACTGAGCAACTGAACTGAATACATCCCCCTAATGTGGTTTCAGGGTGAGAGGTTACTGACAGAATGTGAAATACTGAACTCTCTTCAGAATGTACTCAATATATCTATCTTTGTTTTATGGAATGATGCAGCTTCAGTAATCTGTAATAATATATATTTGAGTATGTAGGCTGTTAATCTCACTCAGAAATACAAAAATTCCTTAAAAACCAACAGTTTTCAATTCACTTATTCCATTAGGTGGCATGATACCCATTGAATCTCCATTTATCCATTATATATGGTAATTTCAACATGATCTAGGAGACATTGAAGAGAATGAAACAGGCTTAACTTCAATCTTTATATATATATATATATATATATAATATATATTATATATGTATAAAATTCATTAGAGTGCTGTGAATGTAAGCACCTACCCTGCAAAGTTTCTATCTCTGGTCTCCATTTGTTAGTTTATGTCACACAATCCTCAGACATAAGATTAATAAAAGATGATTTGCAGGCAATAAAATTCTGCCTGTGTCATCCACTCTTAAAAGGCCCCAAGTGTGACTCATACTGATGCAACAGCCAGTACTGAGTCACAAAATTTGGACCATTTTTCAAATGTGAAGTCTCAGGGGACAATCTTCAGGGAAGCTCTCATTCCTGAAATTACCTCCTAGCAGATTCGAGGGGCTCAACCTTTCATTCCTCCCCATCATCCTTTCATCCCTTCATCCCGTTGTGTCACTCTTCCTCATAGTGCATGGCCAGTCAACCCTCTGTGTCTGGCTTGTTTACCTTCAGTTCAGTAATTACTTTTATAAATGTGGGATGGAGAGATGTGTTTTCTCTCCTACTGATTTTCAGTTTTTATGCTACAAACTCTTTTCCAATTAGATTCAATTGTGTGTTTATCAAAGAACAGCATACACATAGTTGACTGAGATAAATAGAACAAGTGTGTTAAAAAAAAAAAATGCACACACAGCCCCAAGCTTTAAAAGCAATTCCTTTGTGGACTCTTAGCTTTGTCTTCCATATTTTTAAACAATATGCCTCTGCAGCTATGTCAATTTTGACATTTTCTAAGGTCAGTTTTCATTCCAATCCCAAAGAAAGGCAATGCCAAAGAATGCTCAAACTACCGCACAATTACACTCATCTCACACGCTAGTAAAGTAATGCTCAAAATTCTCCAAGCCAGGCTTCAGCAACATGTGAACCGTGAACTTCCTGATGTTCAAGCTGGTTTTAGAAAAGGCAGAGGAACCAGAGATCAAATTGCCAACATCTGCTGGATCATGGAAAAAGCAAGAGAGTTCCAGAAAAGCATCTATTTCTGCTTTATTGACTATGCCAAAGCCTTTGCCTGTGTGGATCACAATAAACTGTGGAAAATTCTGAAAGAGATGGGAATACCAGACCACCTGATCTGCCTCTTGAGAAATGTGTATGCAGGTCAAGAAGCAACAGTTAGAACTGGACATGGAACAACAGACTGGTTCCAAATAGGTAAAGGAGTACATCAAGGCTGTATATTGTCACCCTGTTTATTTAACTTATATGCAGAGTACATCATGAGAAATGCTGGTCTGGAAGAAACACAAGCTGGAATCAAGATTGCTGGGAGAAATATCAGTAACCTCAGATATGCAGATGACACCACGCTTATGCCAGAAAGTGAAGAGGAACTCAAAAGCCTCTTGATGAAAGTGAAAGAGGAGAGTGAAAAAGTTGGCTTAAAGGGCAACATTCATAAAATGAAGATCATGGCATCTGGTCCCATCACTTCGTGGGAAATAGATGGGGAAACAGTGGAAACAGTGTCAGACTTTATTTTTCTGGGCTCCAAAATCACTGCAGATGGTGACTGCAGCCATGAAATTAAAAGACGCTTACTTCTTGGAAGGAAAGTTATGACCAACCTAGATAGCATATTCAAAAGCAGAGACATTACTTTGACAACAAAGGTCCACCTAGTCAAGGCTATGGTCTTTCCTGTGGTCATGTATGGATGTGAGAGTTGGACTGTGAAGAAGGCTGAGCACCAAAGAATTGATGCTTTTGAACTGTGGTGTTGGAGAAGACTCTTGAGAATCCCTTGGACTGCAAGGAGATCCAACCAGTCCATTCTGAAGGAGATCAGTCCTGGGATTTCTTTGGAAGGAATGATGCTAAAGCTGAAACTCCCGTACTTTGGCCACCTCATGCAAAGAGTTGACTCATTGGAAAAGACTCTGATGCTGGGAGGGATTGGGGGCAAGAGGAGAAGGGACGACAGAGGATGAGGTGGCTGGATGGCATCACTGACTCGATGGACATGAGTCTCTGTCAACTCCGGGAGTTGGTGATGGACAGGGAGGCCTGGTGTGCTGCGATTCATGGGGTGGAAAAGAGTTGGACACGACTGAGCGACTGATCTGATCTGATTGTCTTCCTAATTCAAGAGTTGACAGTCTATCACTTTTCTGTTCCTCCTGCTTATCTTTCCATTCTCATTATTCCAACTCTTATATTATCATAATTTTTGTTTTAATCAATATCAAATATTCATATTACTATGTCTGAGTAAATGTTCTTTGCTGAGCCAAGTCATGAACTATGGTTATATTTTTCCCCTTATCCAATTTCTACTTTGAGACAACCACTTCATTTTCTAGTTATATAATTTTCCATATTTTCAATACTTCCAAAACTCACCCAAATAAACTTTAAGTTCCTTTTCGACATTCTTTTTCCACACAGTCAGACACAGGTAATTCGACTCCTTCCATTTTCTCTCACCTAGAATCTGCTTCCTCTCTTAATCTGCAGAACCATCATCCTGAGATTTCCAGGTGCTGTTGCCCAAGACATAAATCCCTTTGCCTCTTTTATGTGTTCTATTTCATTTCGCGAATTCCATGTTTCCTCTGTCACTGTTATTGTACACATCTTGGTGTAACTCACCGTCTACTCCTAAAGAACAGTACATAAAAAGGTGTGTGTATGTGTACAAATGAAAATGTCCAGCAAACTAATATGCTATCCACACAGAGGGTATACTTTCCAGCCTCTTTTGCAAATAGAGACATGTGATTAAGTTCTTGCCAATGGAATGTGAATAGTAGCAATCTCTGAAAAAAGTATATATTGCCTTCTACTCTCTTTTTCCCACTGGCTGAAACGGTGCTGGCAGGTAAGCTTCAACCATAAAAATAACATCCTGGAAGAGGCAGAGGAACAAGATAGAAGGAACTTGGGACACTACATGATCCTATGGAACAGACTTTCCTCCCCATCTTAGACTACCCCCTTAGTTCTTGAAGAGTTAATGAATGTAAAATTGACTTCTAGGAAACAGTGTCAGACTTTATTTTTCTGGGCTCCAAAATCACTGCAGATGGTGACTGCAGCCATGAAATTAAAAGACGCTTACTCCTTGGAAGGAAAGTTATGACCAACCTAGAGAGCATATTCAAAAGCACAGACATTACTTTGCCAACAAAGGTCCTAGTGAAGGCTATGGTCTTTCCTGTGGTCATGTATGGATGTGAGAGCTGGACTGTGAAGAAGGCTGAGCGCCGAAGAATTGATGCTTTTGAACTGTGGTGTTGGAGAAGACTCTTGAGAGTCCCTTGGACTGCAAGGAGATGCAACCAGTCCATTCTGAAGGAGATCAGCCCTGGGATTTCTTCGGAAGGAATGATGCTAAAGCTGAAACTCCAGCATTTTGGCCACCTCATGCGAAGAGTTGACTCATTGGAGAAGACTCTGATGCTGGGAGGGATTTGGGGCAGGAGGAGAAGGGGACGACAGAGGATGAGATGGCTGGATGGCATCACTGACTCGATGGATGTGAGTCTGAGTGACCTCCGGGAGTTGGTGATGGACAGGGAGGCCTGGCGTGCTGCGGTTCATGGGGTCACAAAGAGTCAGACATGACTGAGCAACTGATCTGATCTGATCTGATCTTATTTTATAAAGAAATCAACTTCTACCTTGTTCAAGGTAAATATTTTAGAATCTTTGTTACTCTTTCACATTTCTGCTTGTTAAAGATGGATAGCCTGGAAAGATTCAAAGGCTCTGAACAAATGTGATTCAGATATAATTAATCAGTGTGGTTTGTTTTGCCTTTGTTTTTAAATATTTTTATTGTGGAAACCTCTTTTAAAATATGAAAAATAAAAAAAAACATAAACCCCTATGTCCTCATCACCTGACTTCAACACAAATCACCTCCTAACCAGTCTTGCTTCCATATACCTCTTACTCATCCTCCCAGACTCAGAATTATTTTGAAGCAAGTTTGAAACAAGCAAATTTGAAAATATAAAACATATTTTCATCTGTAAATATTTCAGCATGTCTCTAAAAAAATTACTCTGTTAATAGCTCTATTGAGGTATAATTTACACAGAATAAAATTCATTCATTTTTAGTATTCAGCTTGTTAAATTCCGATAGTTATTTATAGTTGTGTAACCTGGATCATGGAAAAAGCAAGAGAGTTCCAGAAAAACATCTATTTCTGCTTTATTGACTATGCCAAAGCCTTTGACTGTGTAGATCACAATAAACTGTGGAAAATTCTGAAAGAGATGGGAATACCAGACCACCTGATCTGCCTCTTGAGAAATCTGTATGCAGGTCAGGAAGCAACAGTTAGAACTGGTCATGGAACAACAGACTGGTTCCAAATAGGAAAAAGAGTACATCAAGGCTGTATATTGTCACCATGTTTATTTAACTTATATGCAGAGTACATCATGAGAAATGCTGGACTGGAAGAAACACAAGTTGGAATCAAGATTGCTGGGAGAAATATCAATAACCTCAGATATGCAGATGACACCACCCTTATGGCAGAAAGTGAAGAGGAACTAAAAAGCCTCTTGATGAAAGTGAAAGTGGAGAGTGAAAAGGTTGGCTTAAAGCTCAACATTCAGAAAATTAAGATCATGGCATCTGGTCCCATCACTACATGGGAAATAGATGGAGAAACAGTGGAAACAGTGTCAGACTTTATTTTTCTGGGCTCCAAAATCACTGCAGATGGTGACTGCAGCCATGAAATTAGAAGATGCTTACTCCTTGGAAGGAAAGTTATGACCAACCTAGAGAGCATATTCAAAAGCACAGACATTACTTTGCCAACAAAGGTTCGCCTAGTCAAGGCTATGGTCTTTCCTGTGGTCATGTATGGATGTGAGAGCTGGACTGTGAAGAAGGCTGAGCAGCGAAGAATTGATGCTTTTGAGCTGTGGTGTTGGAGAAGACTCTTGAGAGTCCCTTGGACTGCAAGGAGATCCAACCAGTCCATTCTGAAGGAGATCAGCCCTGGGATTTCTTTGGAAGGAAAGATGCTAAAGCTGAAACTCCAGTATTTTGGCCACCTCATGGGAAGAGTTGACTCATTGGAGAAGACTCTGATGCTGGGAGGGATTGGGGGCAAGAGGAGAAGGGGACGACAGAGGATGAGATGGCTGGATGGCATCACTGACTCGATGGACTTGAGTCTGAGTGACCTCCGGGAGTTGGTGATGGACAGGGAGGCCTGGTGTGCTGCAGTTCATGGGGTCGCAAAGAGTCGGACACGACTGAGCGACTGATCTGATCTGATCTGAACCTCTATCATGATCAAAATACAGAACATTTCCATCACTGCCAAAGATCTTTCATACCCTTTGTAGACAATTCTCTCCTTCTGCCTTTAGTCCCAACTAATCTGTTTTCTGTCACTATAGTTTTTCCTTTTGTCTTATATAGTTTGTGTTTGATTTTGTTCACTGCTTTTGAGATTCACCCCTGTGATTTGTGCATTAATAATTCAGTCTTTTTTTTTTTTATTGGTTTAAGTATTTCATAGTATGAATGTGTTATATTAGTCAGTCGTATCCGACTCTGTGATCCCATGGATTGGAGGACACCAGGTTCCTCTATCCATGGGATTCCCCAGGCAAGAATGCTGGAGTAGGTTGCCATTTCCTTCTTCAGGGGATCTTCCTGACCCTGGGATTGAACCTGGGTCTCCTGCATTGCAGACAGATTCTTTACCATCTGAACAACCAGGGAAGCCCTATTGATAGTATCAATACACGAGAATTTATTTGTCCATTCACTAGTTCATGGACTATTTCCAGATTTTAGCTCTTAGCAGTATAATGCTGCTATGAATATTTGCACACGGTCTTTGAATGGACATATAATTTTGTATTTGAATGGACATATAGTTTCATCTCTCTTAGATAATATTTAATAATGAGATTGCCAGATTATATGGAAAGTATGTATTTAATTTGATTAAAAAATTGTCAAACTCTGCCAAAGTGACTGTACCATTCTGCATTCCTACTAACAGTATATGACAGTCTCAGTTGGTCACCAGCACTTGGCATTGTCAGTCTTTTTAGTCTAAACATTCTGATGAATATATTAGTAGTATCGTTGCACTTTTCATTTAATTTTTTCCTGATGGAGCAGCCCTGATGACAGCTTTCTTGCAATATTGTGAAAGATCTCTGAGCCAGAACAATACAGCTAGGACATTCCTAGACTTTCAAACCTCAGATACAGTGCAAGGTAATAAATGTTTGTTGCTTTATTAAGCTGCCAAGTTTCAGTGATAAGTTGTTGTACTGTAACAGATAACTAATACATCAGCCCTCTGTCAGATACATATTTAATAAATATTTTTAAGTCTGTAAATTGCTCTTTTGCTTCTTTAATTGTGTTTTTAAAGTAACTTTTTAAATTTATAAAGTATATTTTTCTAATAATTGTTTTCTTTCAAAGAGTATACTTTTTGTATCCTGTTTAAGAAATTTTCACCTATAACCTGGTGTCACAAAGATTTTCTCCTATGTTTTCTTCTAGAAGTTTAACAGTTTTCCCTCTTTACAATTTTAAGCATTTGGTTTATTTTTCATTAAATTTTGTTGATGGTGTGAGGTGAGGGTTAATATTCCTTCTTTTTTTCCATACAGGTAACCCATCTGTTACTTTTTCTCATGAATTCCTTGGAAAATTTGACCATATGGTGTGCATCTATTTCTGGACTCCCTATTCTGTTCCTTCTATCTATAAGTCTGACCTTATGCCAATACCATACTTTATTGATTACTGTAGCTTTATAGAAGCCTTGAATTAGGTAGTACAAGCCTTCCAACCTTGTGCTTTTTAAGACTGTTTTGGCTATTCTGAATACTTCACTCTTCTCATACATTTTAGAATCAGCCTATCAATTTATTTTTAAAGCATGCTAGGATTATCATTTCGATTGCATTAAATCTATAGATCAATTTGAGGAGAATTGCTGTCTTCATAATACTGGATTTTCTGATCCCATACATGTAGTGTATCTCTCCATTTTTAAGATCTTTACTTTCCTCATGTAGTTGTTTACAGTTTCAAGTGTTTAGGTGAAAGAGTATCTGACTTGACCCTGATTAAAACATAATTTTAGTGTCATTATTATCCACCAAATTTAATAATTATTCCTTAATATCATTAAATATCTAGTCAATGTTCATATTTATTTGATTGCTTTATAAACATGCTTCTCTCTCTTTTTTCTTTTTTACAGTTTATTTGTTCACATTGGGACTTAAATGTGGTTCCATACAGTGCAATAGGTTGATAGATTTCTCTTTTAATTTTATGCCCTTCTTTTATCTTTTTCTTGTAATGTTTTCAATGTTGTCAAAGAAAAGAAGTCATTTGTTCCCTAATGTACTAAATAGTCTGAGTTTTTCTGATGGCATCTCTCTGGTGTTGCTGACTGTGTTCCTCAGTCCTCTATTATTCCTGGCTGACCAGATTCCATTTTAGTTTTAGGGGAGAGGACAAGACTAATTCATGGATGATGCTGAGTACATCTGTCAAAAGGTACACAACATCTGTCTCTCTTTTTCTTGATGTCAGCAGCCACCAACAATCATTGTCTATATCCACTAAATCATGAGGGGATAAGAAATGGTAAGATATTATTAATTCTATTACTATGTCTTCATTTACTATATACTCCTATATAGGAAAATACTTTCCATTACCATCTATTTGGATAGCCTGAAGTATATTTTATATGATTTGTTTAGACATTCTACTGAGTTTAATTGGCTCCTGAAATGCTTGTAGGTCTTTGGTAACCCACTGTGTGTGTGTCTGTGTGTGTATGTACATTCATATATATTTAAGTATTTATGTAATTAAAATAATTTATAATATTGTTTAGATATCTTGCTTGAGGAGGACCAGATTTTCTGAACCTGAGCTGCCATGACAGGATTCATAGGCTTTAGAATATTAGTTCTCCCTAATATCACAGAACATAAGTGGGAAAATCACATTGTACAGTCTGTTGGTACAAATCTGTGATATCTCTTTTTCTTTTTGTCTTGGTGGGACTCAGGTACCACTGAAGATGTTTTGTGAAGGCTTGTTGAACAATACCTAACTTTCTATTCATTTATTTTTTAAATGAAGGAAAATTGCTTTACAATGTTATTTTAGTTTCTGCCATACAACAATGCAATTCAGCCATAACTATATATATATATATATATATATATATATATATATATATATATATCATCTCCCTTTTGAGCCTCTCTATATAATAAGTACCTAACTTTTTGAGGGAGGTACCATGGCATACAACAATCATCTAAAGACTCCTTTTTCCAAAACACTGATAAATGCAGTTTCTACGGGCTGTGTCCTTTTTCATTTCAGCACTGACAGTTCAGTTCCTCCCCTCACAAAGTTCTAGCTTATCTAGCAAGGGGTTTTCTATATTTAAAAAGTAGGCTGATGAGCTGTTATTTGAAAGATGTATCCAGAATAATATATAAAGTTATGTACTTAGCTTTCTAGGTGGGGCAGTGGTAAAGAATCTGCCTGCCAATGCAGGAGATGCAAGAGAGGTCGGTTCAACCACTGGGTAAGGAAGATTCCCTGGAGGAGGAAATGGCAACCCACTCCAGTATTCTTGTCAGAAGAAACCCATGCACAGAGGAGCCTGGCAGGCTACAATCCATGGGATTGCAAAGAGTTGGACACGACTTGGCAATTGAGCACACATCCAGAGTAATGAGCCTGCTCACATAAAGAGATCAAAATCAAGCACGCAGAAAAGCAGTTTCTCCTCAGGCAAGACATCTTAAGATAGAACATCCTCACTGCCACTATTTCTCTATGGAAACAATTCTCATCATAAAGAGACACCACTGAAAACCCAAAGACACTTGGTCCCACTGACTCCCCTGAAATGCTCTCCATTCTCTCTGTCGGGTCTCTGCAAGGCTGGCCATTGGAGAGAAGGTGTCCGTATTCATGCCACATTTCCAATATCCTGACCCCTCTACTCATCTCTCCCAGACCAAACCCCACAAAAACTGTCAAAAAGTGGTCCCTTTTCTGTTAGGGTCTCCCCCATGTTCCCCAAGAATGAATCTACTATTCAAAGGTCTTCTCAACCAAAAATCTTCTCCATCCACCAAAGGCAATAGCCTGCAGTGGCAGGTCATTTGACCCTCAAATGATTCTCAATAAGTATTTATCAAATGGAAGAGAAATGATCAATCCTTCTCCAAAACAAAAGGAGACATTTCAGTGAAGGGGAGAGTGAAGGAGAAGAAAATAAACCTTTCCTGGCCTCTGTTTGTGCTAAGAAATGGTTCCAGATATTTTATTATATTAATATGAACATTTCATTGCATTATTACTAACACCAACACCAATTTTAACATTAACAAATACTGACTCTGATACTGATAATAATGTTGACACCAATACTAGTGCAAATATTAATAGAAATACTATCTACTGATACCAATACTAGCAAATATTGATATTGATACTGATACTAACACAACATTTTCAGGTTTTAATCCACATAGAGGGATCCAAAGAGAGTAGAACTCCTGGCTTCTTACCCTCTCCCTTGCCTATCCTCTTCATGGAGAAGGAATGAATTATCTAACAGATGAGCAGCAGTCACTGATCAGTTAAAAGGCTGTAATCCCTGAAAATTTGTCACTTTTCATCTCTGCCTGTCCAAGAACTGCCCACAAGAGGCAGTGATCCTAGGTAAGAGTGTCTATAGAACCCAATGTCTTTCAGGTCCTATCTAAAGGCTTGGATTTGAGGGCTGGTGGTACAGAGAACCGGTTGGCCCATTTGACAACCTAGCTAAGTGACCCCTTCAACAAAGCCCCATCCATCACAAAATTGATACTTTCTGGAGCAGGATGAAAATACCCAAGACCTGGAACACAGGACTCAATAAAGAAATAGAAATTAAGAGTTTTTGTACACATTGGATGGGGAAAATGAACTGACCTGGGACTGGAACTGTTTACACTGAAAATTTCTAAATTTCCTAAGAAGACAAACATCTCAAAAGCCTTCCTCTGAGAGAGGAGATAATAAAGAGAGTCCTTCCTTCCATACTACCTGTTATGGACTGATTTGTGTCCCCTACAGATCATATGCTGTAGTCCCAGCACCTCAGATTGTAACTGTATTTGCAGATAAGGACTTTAAAGAGATAATTTAGTTAAATGAGATCATAAGGGAGGCCTCACATTCAATATGACCAGTATCCTTATAATGAGAGGAAATTTGGACTCAGACATGCAGACACACAGAGGCAGGGCCATGTGAAAACACAGGGAAAAGACAGCCATTTGCAAGCCAAGGAGAGAGGCGTTGGGAGAAACCAATCCACACAATGCCTTTGTCTTGAACTAGCCTCCAGAACTGTGACAAAATTAATTTCTGTTGTTTAATTAAGCCTCCCGGTCTGTAGAGCTGTTAGCAGCCCCAGCTGTGCTTAAGTTCACAGATCATGGGCACTGAGTAACAAGCATGGACTCATAGTCAACCCGGAAAAGGCATCAAGACACCTTTCTCTGTTTCTGCTCCTTTCCTCCCATCTGAACCTGTGTTATGGTCGGCGGCAGCACTAACATTTGATCTAGAAATGTGATTCTTCCTGAAGTAGCAGTGGTTCCTGTATTTCTATCAAAGGAAAAAAAAATCTACCCACTGTTATTTATGAATTTGAACTTATTTTTGATTTGAACTTATTCCCACAACAGAGGAATCTGAGGAAGAGCTCAGGGGGTGAATTCATTTAGCATGGCCAGATAACATGCAGGATGCCCAGGTACATGAGAATCTCAGATAAATGACAAATAATTTGTTTTAGTCTAAGTATATTCAAAATACTGCCTAACTATTAGTTGTTGTTCTGAATTTCGCATGTAACTGGGCATCCTATTTGCTAAATACAGCAGTTGTACATTCAGAGCATCTTACTAACAGAAAATAAGAGAGTAAACCAACAAGAGACGTGAAAGCCCTTGGGAATAAGAAGCAGAAACTCACCTTAGTATCTGCACCACCTATTCACACACACACACACACACACACATGCACACACCATGAGGTACTCAGCACAGTGTCTGCCTCAATAGCATCAATGATCAGTTGTTGAATCAAACTAAGGTTTAAAAATTCAATTAATGTCTTCATCCAAGAAGACCATGAATGGCAAAATGCTACTAAAAAGTATAAATTTTAAAAAAATAAGTCAACAATTACCTGATTCTAAAGCTGAAAGGAGTTAAGAACCACCTCTCTATTGCCGTATTCCCTAGGGGTTGGGGGTAACCATCGCTCAGTGTGCTTCCATGACTTATCTAAGACCTTATATTTGGCAGTAGCATATCTGGGGCTATAACCAGACCACCCTAAGTTTGCAATGTTCCTCCCACACCCTGACACTAAAAATATTTCTGACAAAGGCAAACATTTTCTGGCCTAGAAAATTCCATGTCTACCTTCTCAACCAGCTGCTTCAGCCACATAAACAACCAACATCCACCAAGCTATTATGCATATTCTTTAGAGAAATCCAAGAAAGAGCTTTGCCCTTTCTTAAGCTCATAAAGAGTACTCTTACAGATGGGTGAAACAAAATAATAGGTCAAAAATAAATATAACTGCTGAAAAATTTGTAAGGCCTTTTACGTGAAACTGCTTTTCACTGATAGACACATCCGATTATACTAAAGAGCTTCTTTATCCATTTTTTTAAAGGGTGGCAGCTTCAGTTCAATAGTGTTAGTGAGACAATCCCTTAAGCTGTGTCAAAATGCCAGTTATCCGAGATGCCACCCAGATTTGAATGATTTAGAGAGAGACAAAACACACAGAAAGAAAGAATCATCTTTTGACTACTGCTGCTTTTGACAAGGCCCCTCCCCCCTTTTTCCTGAAGCATCTTTCTCTATCAGTGGTGACAAGTGTCAATCAAACCTTCCGTAGTTGAGGAAGGGGGAGGAATGGGCAGTGAAGCCAAGGAGAGGGGCGGGAGGAAGAAACATGAAACATTCTCGAACAATTGCTCAAGGAAGATTCCCTATCAGTGTGTGGTCTGGGAGAAAGAAGTCTTTTCCTCCTCCCCTACCCCCCAACCCCTGCTTCTAATCTCTACCCAACTATTTACCTCTTTTTATCAACTTGAATCTCTCTGTTGCTCCAAAGGCTCCAAAACAAATCGCTGGTCAGCCAGGATTAAGCTGCTTTGTTGCCAACGATTAGCAGGTTTGCTTGTAGTTTCAACATCTTCAGCAACAGCTGAATGTCAAATGATTCAGGAAATACTAGCCTTATTTTGGCCAAAGCCATATGAATGCTTGAAATAAAATGGGGGAACATTATCCTATAGAGAAGGTTCTAGAACATTCCATGTACATGTTTAAAATGGGCAGAATAATAACTCTATCATTTGTATTTCTGTCTTTTTTTTTTTTTTAAATGCAGCCATGATTTTGAAAAATATCACATACCAGCAACCTCTTGTCTCAAAGAAAACATCGGGTTTAGGTCCTAGACTCTAGAAAATGTTTAATCCAAACACATTTACACAGAGGCACATTTACCAACAAAACAAAACACTCATTAAGTAAGTATTTTGAGGTTCAAAATCCACATTGCAAAAAAAACAAAACAAAACAAAAATCCACATAGCATTCATTTTTTGAATACCTACTATGTTCTAGGTACTGTGTCGGAAAATAAAGAAATAAAAAGAATAAAATCCATTCCCAGTTTTCTAGAGTTGTCTATTGCACTCACTTATATACACTTTAATCATTTAAAAACCCTCAATAATATAATTACCTGGGGCTCTGCTATGTTATTTATACAGCCTGGAAGATCAGGGACTATACTTTCATCTTCTATATCCTCTAACAGTGGTCCCCAGTAGTTTTGGCACCAGGGACCAGTTGTGTGGAACACAATTTTTCCACAGTTCAGGAAGGGGGAGGACTGGTTTAGGGATGATTCAAGCGCATTACATTTATTGTGCACTTCATTTCTAATCTTATGCCACTGCTAATCTGACAAGAGGTACTGGTCTGTGGGCTGGAGGCTGGGGACCCCTGTTCTATTATACTTCACACCAATCTTCCAAGTATTAGTTTCTCAAGGTAGTATCATGATGTAGGGAAAGGTACTAATAGAGAGTCAGAGGCTTAGGCTCTCATTGATTTTGTGGACATAGACAAACCCCTTAATCAGAAGGTCCTTTTGGCTTTCTGCATTTATAATGAGGGAAACCCCTTTCCATCCTCCCTTTCAATGCCAATGTCTGTGATTCCTTGACCTTGGGGCAAGGAGACTGAATGAGGATCTTTTCTGATATTAAGCAACTTGAGGGCAGAATTTCTCTCTCTCACTGAATCCCCAAGTACACAGTGGCCTGTGATAAAGATTGACATGCTTGAAATTTATGTCAAAAGTCTATGAAGCAGAAAAGAAAGCAACGAGAGTAGCTTCAGCAAGTTCCTAGGGCTCAAGATATAGGAAAGATCTAGAGCAGATGCAACTTTATATGTGGTAACTTTTGAGGCAACCAGCATGTCCGTGGGTCTTACAGACAGGAGGGGATAATTGTTGAGTACTTCCAGGTAATAATGTACTATAGGAATGGGACCAGGGATGAAGGGAAGGCCACAGTCTTGGTAGAGCTTGAAATACTAGCTTTACAAATGAGATTTTCCCCATTTCCCTTGTGTAAATATATTTTGCCTCCAAGGAAAATTTCTCCCATCCCTGAGTGAATCTACTTCCTGTCCCTTACCTGGATGCCCCACCTCAAATTAGGAACACAATAGTACACTTACCTTGTGTGGGGTACCAGGAGGGGGCTGGATCAAGCCCAAGAGTGTTACCTGTCCTGCTTCTTTCTCAGGAATCTTGCTCTATCATTTCTTTCATCTTCTCCGGTACCACCAGCCTCCTCCTCCCCATCATCTTCTTTCACTCAGTCTACAAACATGCTCAATTCATTTTAATCCATTCATTCTTAAATTGTAAATCACTATGGATTTTATTTAAATACTCTCTGGGAATGACATCTGTTTTTCTCGTTCCCATTTTTATAATTTTCAATTCTTTTTCTTGTCATTGCTGTCTAGAGTCTTAGATATAGGATTGATTAGACATGGTGACAGTAAATATCTTTCCCTTATTTCATAGCTATAAGGGAATGACTTTAGCTGTTTGCAGTAAATATTTATTAGCTATCTTTTGCCAGGTGAAGCATATTTCTTCTATTTATAGTTTGCTAGAAGTTTTTTGCAAATGTGCTTTAATTGTATTGATTTTTCTGTATCTCTTTATATGATGAATTACAATAATAAATTTTCTAATGATGATCCTAACATCCATTTCTGGGATGAGCTCAAATTACAGAGTGCATTTCTAAATGAGCTTTGCTAATAATTTTCAGAATTTTTCATCTACATTCATGAGTGAGTTACACTTTTTAAAAAGTTTTTAAAAAGTGGACTATTTTTTAAAAGTCTTTATTGAGTTTATTGGGGGATTCCCTGGTGGCTCAGACGGTTTGAGTTTATTACAATATTGCTTCTGTTTTAGGTTTTGGTTCTTTGGCCATGAGGCATGCGGGTTACTAGTTCCCCAACTAGGGATCAAACCCACACCCCCTGCACTGGTAGGTAAAGCCTTAACTGCTGGACCACCAGGGAAATCTCCATGAATGAGTTATATTTAATTTTCCTCTCATAGTTTTCCTGTTTACTGGTGTCAAGCTTACTCAAATTCCCAAAATAAGCTGGATAGTAAAAAGTTTTTCTCTCCTTGGAGAAAGATCTAAGATTGGGATTAGCTATTTGTTGAATATTTTTTAGAGTTTACAAAAATCATGTGGGCATGGTGTTTTTATTGCAGGAAGATTTTAAGCTACAGATATAATTTCTCTAATGATTATAAGACCACTCAGATTTCTACATTATTTTGAATCTACTTTGGTAATTTGTAATAATTTTCTAGAGATTTGTCTTCAAAATATTTTGTTATAAAGATACTTGTCATTTTCTCTTAAATTTATGTTGCATTCATAATTATGTCCCTGTTTTCATTTCTAACATCACTGAAGTTTTTCTTATCTTTCTCTATTGATCCTACCAAAGGCAGGAATATTGGTCTTCTAAATGAATTAGGTTTTGTTGATTTCTTTGTTGATTTTCTCAGTTTTATATTTATTTGATTTTTAATCTATTTTGTTGTTATATTAATATATTGGATTTCTTTTTAATTTCTCTGGATTTCTTATGCTGTTCTTTGTATAACTTAATGTTAGATATTTAATTCATTAGCTTTTGATCTTTCTTTTTTCTAGATGAAAGCATTCAAGGCTGTGAATTTCTCTACTATAGCTGTGTCCCACAGGTTTTATAAATATCTTTTTTATTATTCACATGATATTTATAGTTTCCAGTATCATATCTTCTATAATTCATAAATCATTTCAAAGTATGCTTTAGATTTCCAAATGTATAGTTTTAAAAAATTATCTTTTCAATATCAATCTTTAATTGTGGTCTTATATACACTATTTCTTAAATTCGTTGATATCTTCTTTATGATATATAATACAGTCCATCTTTATAACTTTTTCATATGCTTAGGCAGTATTCCATACTTGCCTATTAGAATAATCTCATTAGTTTCATTCATCAAGTCTTCTATATAATTTCCTCGTTTGATTACTGTTCTGGAGAGTTTTGTCATGGTAGGTTTTGAGGGTTGTGGCTGCTGAGGAAGAGCACAGCATGGTTGTGGTAAGAGTGAGAAAAGAGCACTGGATATTATATCACCCTGCCCACACCCACTTCCTTGGTACACATCACATCCCACTTAACTGTTTGGCATGCTGGAAGACTACAGGCCTCTATACAACTTTATGTTTTACTTCTTTTCTTGAACTTTCCCCCCACTTCTCTCACATATTTAATATTATTAAAACATTAGGTCACTTACACTGTTTCCCTGTCATGGCTTGCCTTTGCTCTTGCTGTTCCTTCCTCTTTTAATGATCTTCCCCAATCCACATACACATATTAAAACCCCCACATCCCTTGATACTTTATATAGAAAACTATAAGGTCTCCTCCATCCCAAAACTATCAGATCTAAAATGAATTCAGCAAGGTTTCAGGCTACAAGATTAACATAGAGAAATCTGTTGTGTTTCTATACATTAATAATGAAATATCAGAAAGAGGAAGTTTTTAAAAATTCTGTTTAAAATTGCACCAAAATGAATACCTAGGAATAACCTTGACCAAGAAGGTGAAAGAACTATACTCTGAAAACTATAAAATACTGATGGAGAAAATTGAAGATTATACAAATAAATGAAAGGATATCCTGTGTTTTGGGGCTGGAAAAATTAATATTGTTAAAATGGCTATGCTACCCAAAGCAATCTAGAGATTTAATGCAATCCCTATGAAAATACCTATGGATATTATTTGCAGAACTAGGCCAAATAATTCTAAAATTCATATGGAACCACAAATGATCCTAAATTGCCAAAAGAATCTTGAGAAAATAACAAAGTTGGAGATATAACCCTCTAAGACTTCAGACTACATTACAAAGCAACTGTAATTAAAACAGCATGGTATCAACTCTCTCTCTCTCTCTCTCTCTCTCACACACACACACACACACAAAACCACAAAGATCAATGGAACAGAATACAGAGAGATCAGAAATAAACCCATGCACTTATAATCAATTAATTTACAACAAACAAGAATATATACGATGGAGAAAACAAAAAATATGCAATGGAGAAAAGACATTTTTTTCAACAAGTGGTGCTGGGAAAACTGGACAACCACTTGTAAAACAATGAGATTAGAACATTCTCAGAGTCTTCTCTGGTGGTCCAGTGGCTACTTGCTCCCAAGAGGGAAGCCTGGGTTCAATCCTTGGTCAAGGAACTAGATCCCACTTGCCACAACTAACAGTTTGTATACTGCAGTGAAGATCAAAGATTCTGAGGGCCACAACTAAGATCTGGTGCACCCAAATAAATAAAAAAATAAATCTTTTTTAAAAACGAAGATTCCCTTACATATTATACAAAAATAAACTCAGAATGCTTAAAGACCTAAATGTAAGAGTGGAAACCATAAAAATCCTTGAAGACAACATAGGCAGAAAATATTTGACATAAACCATAGCAATATTTTTTTGGATTGGTGTCCAAAGGCAAAGGAAATAAAAGCAAAAATTAACAATTGTGACCTAATTAAACTAACAGCTTTTGCACAGCAAAGGAAACAATCAACAAAATGAAAATATTATAGCAGATAATACTTGCAAAAGATGTGACTAACAACAGTTAACATCCAAAAAATATAAACAGCTCTTATAATTCAATATCAAAAGAAACAACCCAACCAAAAAATGGGCTGAAGACCTGACTAGATGTTTTGGTTTTTTTTTCCAAAGAAGACATACAGATGGCTTAATAGGCACATGAAAATATGCTCAACATCACAAATTCTTGTGTGCTTAGTCATTCAGTTGTGTCCAACTCTTTGTGACCCCATGGACTATAGACTGCCAGGCTCCTCAGTCTATGGGGATTCTCCAGGCAAGAATACTGGAGTGGGTTGCCATGCCCTCCTCCAGGGGATCTTCCCAACCCAGGGTTCAAACTCAGGTCTCCCACATTGCAGGCAGATTCTTTACCATCTGAGCCAAATCAAAACAACAGATATCACTTCACACCTGTCAGAATGGCTATCATCAAAAAAATCTATAAATAAGAAACATTGAAGAGGATGTGGCATATGCCAAACAGAAACAGATTCACAGATATGGAAAACAAACTTGTGGTTACCAAAGAGGAGAGGAGGGAGGGGAGGGACAAACAGGGGTATGGGATTCACAAACAACTGTATGTAAAATATATAAGCAAAAAGACTTTACTATATAGCACAGGGAATTATAGTTATTATCTTATAATAACATAATGGATTATAATCATAAAAATACTGAATCATTATGCTGTACACCTGAAAATAATGTAACATTGCAAATTAACTATACTTTAATCAAAAATCATAAAATAAAAACCCCTATGTCCTTTAAGAATCTTCTCAGATTCCTCCTTTCTCTAAAAATCAATAATACTCACTGTATTTCTCAGTTTCTAATTGCCTTATTTTGTATTGCATGATATTTTCATGAACATATATATTCTTGGTGACTCTTTGCGACCCCATGGACTGTAACCCCCCAGGCTTCTCTGTCCATGGGATTCTCTAGGCAAGAATATTGAAGTGGATTGCTATGCCCTCCTCCAGGGGATATTCCATATACACGTATCTATTCTCTTTTAAATTATTTCCCTATTTAGGTTGTTGCATACCATTGAGCAGAGTTCCCTGTGCTATATGGTAGGTCTTTGTTGGTTATCCATTTTAAATATAGCAGTATGTACATGTCAATCCCAAACTTCCTAACTATCCCTGACCCTTCCCCATTGGTAGCCATAAGTTCTACAACTTGATCATTTTTGTAGCCCAACACTACCTAGGAAAGTATCAATATATAAATACTAAAAGAATAGGCAAATTTTCATATTCAAATGCAGAAATTTTCATGTCTATAAGTTTACTAATTAAAAATCACTTTGAAAGAATCTGTCTGCCTAAACATCATAAGTGTTCTGGGAAAAAGCAAACTAATTATAGGATATGAATAGACTTCCATAAATACTACTGACATTTTTACACTAATTGTTGTGTAATTCAAGACCCAGATTTTCCAGACTTGTTGTACTAAAGCAACTTGAATCAATTTGGCAGCTCATTTCACACCCCTGGCAGGCTTTGTGACATATCACATCCCATTTCCTACTTAGCTGGATTTGTCAACATTTTCTCCAATATGGTAACTGAATGGCTAAAGATAGAGCATCAGGAAAGGCTCAATGTTAGGATCAAAAAAACAATAAGATACTCATCATTTTAGAAGTTGCTTTCAAATTTGATTTTTTTCATGAAATATTAATAATTAAGATGATCTTTCTTTAGACAAAGTTATGTTCCCTGCTTATTTACCTTTTATGCAGAGTACATCATGCTAAATGCCAGGCTGGAAGATTCACAACCTGGAATCAAGATTGCCAGGAGAAATATCAACAATCTCAGATATGCAGATGATACCATTCTAATAGCAGAAAGCAAAGAGGAACTAAAAAGCCTCTTGATGAGGGGGAAAGAGGAGAGTGGAAAAGCTGGCTTAAAACTCAACATTCAAAAAACTAAGATCATGGCATCTGGTCCCATCACTTCATGGCAAATAGATGGGGGAAAAATGGAAACTGTGACAGACTTTATTTTCTTGGGCTCCAAAATCACTGTGGATGGTGACTGCAGCCATGAAATTAAAAGACACTTGCTACTTGGAAGAAAAGCTATGACAAACTTAGACAGTGTCAGGTGATACCTAGATGGTATCATTGACTCAATGGATGTGAGTCTGAGCAAACTCCAGGAGACAAGGAAGAACAGGGAAGCCTGGTATGCTGCAGTTCATGTGGTCACAAAGAATCGGACACAACTTAGCACCTGAACAGCAACAATGTTTATAATGATTTTCAGAAGATTTTTTTTTCCTATGGAAGCCTACATATAGAGGCACCTTGTAAAGTTATCAAGGCAGTAGAGGTCTGAGTAGAGTGAGCCACATTACCTGGGTCTGAATTCAAACTCCACCATTTACTAGCATGAGAGCGTAATCAAGTTATGTAACTTGTCTGTACTTCACTTTCCTCATCTATAAGTGGCTTTAATCCTAGAACTTGTCTAACAGCATTGTGTGTGCATGCTCAATCACTTTGTCATGTCTGACTCTTTGGGAGCCCATGGACTGTATCTCGCCAGGCTCCTTTGTCCATGGGATCTTCCTGGCAAGAATACTGGAGTGGATTGCTATGTTGTCCTCCAGGGGATCTGCCCATGTCTTCTTGTGTCCCATGTTGAACCCGTGTCTCCTGCATCTCCTGCATTGGCAGGTGGATTATTTACTACTGAGCCACCTGGAAAACCCCTAACAGTGTTGATGCAAGCATTGAGATCTCATAAATGCAAAGTTTTTAGAGGAATGCCTTTCACACATGACAAGTGAATTCCTATAAGGTTAATACTGTGCTTGAAGATCCAACTATAACAATCTCTCACTTATATGATGAATTTATGTGCTTTTAAAAATACTGAAGAAATTTGAACTTAAAATATGTATGCCTGCACTATCTTTGAAATAGCTTGTTTAAAATTCTTGCCAATTCTGGTGGTTCTGTATGTCAGCAAAAAAGTTCAGAAATGCTCATAGTGACCCTGGAAAAAGAATAAGAAACTCTTTTCAGTCAAATGCAAGACTTTCTCTGGAGAATCCACCTTCCAGTGTCCATTGTTAAAGGGCTCTGAGATAATATTTTATGAAACCCTGAATGCTTTATTGTTTTTCTTCATTTTATAAACAAATTCATTTGATTTAAACATATTCATTAACCACTACTTTGCAACATCTTAGTCATCCATTATATGCATTTGTGAGTCAGGTCCGTATTCTAACTTCACATCTGCTTTTAACCTTTCATGTCAAATGAGACATTTTAATATGTATTTTAATATGGGGATTCTAAGTGTACATTGAGATAATAAATTACTGGGTCAGATTCTGCCAGATGAACAGACTCTTTCAAGTATAACCGGAAACCTAGTTCCCCTAATGGCCTGAAAACTAAACACACCTCTAAAAACACTTACCTTGAAGTCAATGAGTTGTTGATTTGTCCCATGGGATCTGCCGGTTTTTATCACCTGAAAGTGTCTTCTTTAATCATCACTGAAATGTACATTTTCACTTGGATGTATTTGTGATTATCTCAGTTCACTAAACTGCAAACCTGATTATTCTCCCAATTAAAACAGCAGTGGTTGCCTATTTCTCAGCAAGACACATGGATCCACGACAGGGTCTTGAATGACCAAGATTTCATTTCTTTCTCAGAATATTTTATACGATTCAGTAATCAGTAAAATTGGTTCTTCTACAATGGGCACCCTCTGTCATTAGTGAGAATTAGCAAAGTTCTATTGCCTTTAAGAAAAAATAAAGTGGTCTATTACTGTGAATGAATGTGCTCTTTTTTGTGTGAAGACTCCTTTTAATTTTAAGGAAGGCTTTCATGCCTTTGTGTTGTGAATTAAATCACCATTTCATGAGGTTTATCTTTGGCCAGGAAGGAAGAAAATCAATCTTTCATTAAATCAGTGAGACCAAAAAATCATGCTCACCAAAAGGACCGTAGACCCGGCAGATGCAAGCACGTGTCCAATCGAAAGCATCCAGGGACATGTCACCCTTCATCCCGTGCTCAGACACTGCAAAATGTACATTATTCCTGGTAAGGAAATACCATACAATTTTCATTGGAAGGACTGATGTAGAAGATAAAACTCCATTATTTTGGCCATCTGATGTGAAGAGCCGACTCACTGGAAAAGACCCCGATGCTGGGAAAAATTGGGAACAGAAGGAAATGGGGGCAACAGAAGATGAAATGGTTGGATAACATAATGGATTCTATGGACATAAGTTTCAGCAACTCCAGGAGATAGTGAAGGACAGGCAAGCCATGGAGTTGCAAAGAGTCAGACACAACTTAGTGACTGAACAACAACAATATAGTTTTTAATTTTAAACAGCTGCATTAATGTCAATATTCCTTAAGTGGCTTGTTGACGTGTGGGTATGGATACATTGGAGTTAAATCTCATGTACTCTGAAGTATAATATGTGCAACTTGTCCTGAGAGCAATCACACAGCCTATAGATTTGTTATGACAGAACCTCCTTGGCAAACATGTTAGCTGGTGGGCTGGGCTGGAACTTTAAATGTCAAATCCTCTACAATGCTGTGTATGTGTGTGTGTGTGTGTGTGTGTGTAGGGAGAGGTTGGGGATGCCTGTGGAGATGAAAAAGGGGATCAAACCAAACTGAGATGAGAGACAACACTGGTTCAGTGAAAAGAGTCCAGGCCCTGGAACCAATTTCAACCCAGCTTTGTCACTTACCCACTCAGTACCTTGGGCAGGTTCACTAGCTGAACTGTGACTCCTTATTTATAAAATGGACATATGCTTAACTCATATAGTAGTTAGAAAGATTCTTGATAATGAATGTGCTTATTCCATAGTAGGTATATCAGTTTGTTTTCATTGTGTAGCAAACCAACTCTTGGAGGTGGTGGTTGAGTCTCCTCTCTTGAGTGCTTTAGAAAGAGCACTCAAGATGACTCCTTGAGTTTTTAGGTATTTTTTTCTCAAAAACATATCAGATCAGATCAGATCAGATCAGATCAGTCGCTCAGTCGTGTCCGACTCTTTGCGCCCCTGAACCGCGCACGCCGGCCTCCCTGTCCATCACCGCTCCCGGAGGTCCCCTCCCCCGTCCCTCCCCCCCCCCCCCCCCCCCCCCCCCCCTCCCCTCCCGCTCGGTCTTCCCATGTCCTCTTCGCTGGGTGGCCAAAATACTGGAGTTTCAGCTTTAGCATCATTCCTTCTAAGAAATTCCAGGATTGATCTCCTTCAGAATGGACTGGTTGGATCTTCTGCAGTCAAGGACTCTCAGAGTCTTCTCCAACACCACAGTTCAAAGCATCAATTGTTCGGCGCTCAGCCTTCTTCACATGAGGGATTTCTATTAGGCTGCAAACAGGCATTCTATAAAAGTGGGATAAAATAAAACTTTCCTTGTGAATTTGTGAGCACTGAGTTATTTCATATAAATGTTTAAAATACTGCCTAAAACATACAAAAATGCTCCAGAAATTCTACATATTATCATTATTGTCATCATCATCATCATCATCATCAGAACAGGACCAAAATGTCATCAGGGTCCCAGGAAGTCCTTGGGAACAGCTTTGGTCCTTGTTTCTCCTCTTCCTTTTGTCTAATCTCTCACCTGTCTCTCTTCTCTGCATCACTTTCAAGACATCTTTCTCTGTCTACAAATTGGTTTCCTTCTACTATCTTCCACATGTTTTTTGGTCTCTCACAATTTTGAAGTGCAAATATCCCTGGGCTGCCATGCCAAGTTAGCACTCACCTTCAGCTGCACTGCCAGGTGGAAAATTCACTTCATGTTTCCCACCATGAAAGAAGCTGATTAGTCCAGCTTATCTTTCTGCATTGGCCATAGGTGGTTAGATAGCCAGCTTAAGACTGACTCTACTTGAATCAGATATCCATCTCTGGTCCAATCAGCTGTGGATGAGAAAAGTGGGTGATTTCTCTTGGAAAGGGGTATTGGGGGTATAAATAAGATTTGTCTTCTCAGTACTCTTCCAAACCATATTGGTCTGGTGAATTGAGAAGGAAACCCTGAGGATGCAGATGGCAAAAACTGTTGCTTTATCGGGATGAAGGTAGGAACTGGAGACAAAACGTGCTGAACTTCCAGCAATGGTTGAGGAAGAACTGGGGAAAGAAGTCAGGAAAAATTAAGAGGCTATATTACCAGTAAATACAGCTCTGAAAACTAAAGCATCCAACCCACCATTATAGATCTTTTATCACGTGCAAAAACCCTTCAGATACTTCATTAATAAAACGTCAATGTTTACTGAGTGTTACCACGCACCAGGACTTTCCAGGTGGCACTAGTGGTAAGGAACCTACCTGCCAATGCAGGAGACATAAAAGGCTCAGATTTGATCCCTGGGTCAGGAAGTTTCCTGGAAGAGGGCACGACAATCCACTCCAGTATTCTTGCCTGGAGAATCCCATGGACAGAGGAGCCTGGCAGGCTACAGTCCACAGGGTCACAAAGTGTCAGGCGTGACTGAAGTGACTTAGCACACACGATGTACCATATACCAGACACTAAGATAAGTCCTTGACATGTACAACATGCATTTCTCTTTTTTTCTAAGTGAAAAAAGTAAGTTTTATTGGGGTATAGCCGATCGATGAAGTTGTGATAGTTTCCGGTGAACAGCAAAGGGACTCGGCCATACATATACATATAACCATTCTTATTTAGCCATAGCAACAACTCTGGGTCAGACAGACAGACCATCAAAATGCCTCACAGCCTCGATGACCCAGACATAAAGTGATATGAGCAGATGCCAACCAGAAGTAACTGGTGAGACCATGCAGGGTTTAATGTCAGCTCTAGAGGTAGCTTCTATTATCACCATTGGTAAATGGAAAACTAAGACACAGAAGAAAAGATGTGCTGGAAAGTCTCGATGCTGGATATTTGAAATGAGACATCTAATTCCAGAGTTCTCACATCCTTACCTACCAACTCTGGAGCTCAGAAGTGTCAGACATGTTCCTGATTAACTAGAGTTAAGTAACGATACAACCAGACACAACAGTAGTTGGACTGTAGTGTAATAGCCTACAGCAGTTTTTATGTAATACTGTAAATTAAGTAAAATTATTGTTTTAACAGGAATACTATGGGCTTCCTTGGCAGCTCAGACTGTAAAAAGTCTGCCTGCAATGCAGGAAATGTGTGTTTGATCCCTGGATTGGGAAGATCCCTAGAGAAGGGAACGGTACCCTCTCCAGTATTCTTGCTTGGAGAATTTCACGGACAGAGGAGCCTGGTGGGCTACAGTACATGGGGTTGCAAGGAGTCAGACAGGACTAAGCAACTAACACACAATCAATTCCTACTTCAAGATTCACTCCAAACATTACACTTTCCTTGTAGTCTTTTCTGAGTTCCTCTACCCTACTCCATATACAGAACGAGTCACATCTTCCTTGGTATAGGAGCAGAGAGTACATACCTCTATCAAAGCATATCTTATGTTGTATTGAAATTACTTATATGTAATTTCAGGAGCTCACAGGAAGACTGTGAGCTCCTGAATGTCAAGGATTACTACTTTTTTGAGTAATCGTTGTGTCTGGATTATCTAATATTAACATTTGGGACAGAGCAGATGCCTTATACATGTTACTGAATGGATGAAACAATGAATGAATGACTGATATAACCAACTGCTACTACTTTTTTGAGTAATCGTTGTGTCTGGATTATCTAATATTAACATTTGGGACAGAGCAGATGCCTTATACATGTTACTGAATGGATGAAACAATGAATGAATGACTGATATAACCAACTGCTCATGGTAGAATGCTGTTCTTATATCTTTCAATCATTGTGAAGAGACAAAAACCACTTACAGAAATATAAATATCTAATTAGATTTCTATTACATTTCTTTATTATTTATTCCATTACTTATTACTATATTCTACTGTATTTTGGGAAAAGTGATCAAATTTATTGACAAGGACCAGTTCTAATGAAGTGGATGAAATTGGAGCCTATTATACAGAGTGAAATAAGCCAGAAAGAAAAACACCAATACAGTATACTAACGCATATATATGGAATTTAGAAAGATGGTAACGACAACCCTGTATGCGAGACGGCAAAAGAGACACAGATGTATAGAACAGTCTTTTGGACTCTGTGGGAGAGGGAGGGAGGGATGATTTGGGAGAATGGCATTAAAACGTGTATAATATCATTTAAGAAACGAATCGCCAGTCCAGGTTCGATGCAGGATACAGGAAGCTTGGGGCTGGTGCACTGGGATGACCCAGAGGGATGATATGGGGAGGGAGGTGGGAGGGAGGTTCAGGATGGGGAACATGTGTACACCCGTGGTGGATGCATGTTGATGTATGGCAAAACCAATACAATATTGTAAAGTAAAAAAAAAAAAAAAAAAATTTGGCCTCAAAATACACAATGGCATTGTTCTTATTTTTTTTTTTTTTTATAAATTCACCATGCGTACACATATTTTTCAGATGAATGGATGATAATGTTTTCTGATATGCAGGAAGATAGGCTGGTTTACTGAAAGGAAATATACATGAGGAAGTATTTCTAAAATACCACTTCCAACACAGAAGTTACTCATATGCTATTAATTTTCTTTTTCTGCATTCTGAAATTTTTCAAAAAAATTATTTTAAAATTATTTAGGAATTAAATAAATCAGTTAAATTTATTAGTTAAATAAGTTAATCAAATAAATTAGTTAACATACCAATCAATACAGTGGGAAAAAATACTGGAAAAGTGCATTGTGTTTTAGTTAATTACAAACTCCTAGTTAGTACATTGATTTTTTTATTTTATTTTTTTTGCTTTTCAATCAGTTATTTCAGCAAAATGTTATGAGATAAAATGTATATGAAAAAAACTAGGCTCATTTCAGAAATGTTTTATATTCTAAAAAATAAAGTTCAATTATTGGACAGGCTTCCCAGCTGGCTCAGTGGTAAAGAATCTGCCTACCAGTGCAGGAGACGTAAGTTCGATACCTGGGTCAGGAAGGTCATCTGGAGAAGGAAATGGCAATCCACTCCAGTATTCTTGTCCGGGAAATCTCATGAACAGAGAAGCCTGGCAGGACTACAGTCCATGGGGTTGCAAAGCATCTAGTGCGACTTAGCGACTAAGAAACAACAAAATTATTGAATAGCAATTATATTTTAGGTAATGTCTTCAGTTCAGTTCAGTCCAGTCTCTGTCGTGTCCAACTCCTTGAGACCCCATGAATCGCAGCACGCCAGGCCTCCCTGTCCATCACCAACTCCCGGAGTTCACTCAAACTCACGTCCATCGAGTCAGTGATTCCATCCAGCCATCTCATCCTCTGTCATCCCCTTCTCCTCCTGTCCCCAATCCCTCCCAGCATCAGGGTCTTTTTCAATGAGTCAGTGTCTTAGGCTCTGATAATATAAAATTAATAGTCATGTGTAATGGCATTGCTTTTAAATCTTGGTGAAAAAAGTAGTTGTTTTGCTTTTAAATAATTTTTATTAGGCTTTTCTTCCTGTATCCTCCCTCTCCTGTTCCTGCCTTTCCCTTTCCCTACCTCTTCACATCACATGCCACTGAGATGCCACTTCATTTATTTAGACTCCGTTTTAGTGGATTAGTCATTCACCTAATGGAGCTGGCCTCTCCGGTTCAGAAAGTAAACACGTTGAAAAGTAAATACAACTGAACAGATGGAGTAACTGTGTCCGGTGGCTGCACCTGCCATTTGGACCACTTTCCACGGGCAATTTGAAAACTAGCTGGCAGAATTCTTTACCTTCTGAAGGCCAAATAGAGAGAGCACTGGAACATGAGTTTGGGAATCTCAAGCCCCAACCAGAGTTTTGATCTTAAGAGCGACGTGACTGTTGTTGGCTGGTCACTTTTCTCTCTGCGTCTCATTTTCCTGGTCTTTAAAAGAGAGGGTTGGACGAAATTACCTCTAAAAGTCTTTCCCATCTTAAAATTCTACATTCATTCATTTAATAAATATTCAGCAAGATCTGCTCTGAGTTCAGCACTCTGCATGGCACTGCAGGGACAAGGAGGTATAGACAGCGTGGCTTCTGCTCTCAGGGCTTGACGTTAACAGAAGTGCTTTGTTGTTGTTCTAGTTACTAAATCGTGTTCAATACTTTTTCGACCCCATGGACTGAGGCCCACCGGCTCCTCTGTCCATGGGATTTCCCAGGCGAGGATACTGCAGTGGGTTGCCATTTCCTTCCCCAGGGGATCTTTCTGACCCAGGGATCGAGGCTGTGTCTCCTGCATAGGGCAGGCAGATTCTTTACCACTGAGTCACCAGGAAAGCCCAACTGAAACACACAGGATCAAAAACAAGCTTGAAATGTATATTAAACTCATTTTAAAATTTTATTTATTTATTTATCGTATTTGGCTGTGTCAGCTCTTAGTTGCAGTACACAGGATCTTCATTGCATCATGTGGGATCTTTCATCAAAGCACAGGGATTCTCTATGTGTGGTGCTCCAGCTTGGTTGCTCCACAGTATGTGGGGTCTTAGTTTCCCCATCAGGGATCGGAGCCATGTGCCCCGCATTGGAAGGTGGATTCATAACCACTAGACCACCAGGCAAGTCCCTTAGACTTGTTTTTTTCAAGGCCACTTAGCCTATGTGATAAATCCTTTTCAAGGAACGATCTGCATTAAGTTTTGTATCTATATATTTAACTAAACACTTGCCGGATCTTGTTATCTGGTAAGCTCTTCCAAAGACAATTGAAGAGGTAAATATTTTCTCATGGTGGATGTGTTTTTTTTTTCCTCTTCCTTCTCCTTCATTTGGCTCATGGAGTTTACTATTTCGTGTCTTAGAACTTTTGTTTTAGTTTGATTTGGCTTGGTTTCCTTTTTTTTTTTTTAAACTGAGCCACTCGGCATGTGGGATCTTAGCTCCCTGACCAGGGGTCGAACGAGAGCTCACTGCAGTGGAAGTGGGAAGTCCTAAACACTGGATCACCAGGGAATTCCCATTCACTTTTAGAACCTGATTCACACAAGTTCTCCAACCTCTTGACTCCAATAAGCCAACAAAAGAACTAAATGTTAACTTTTTTCTCAGAAGCTTTCCAAATTCAGCACCGGAACTCAGCCCTGAGACCAACCTGTTCTGAGATGAAAGTGAAAGTTGCTTAGTCATGTCCGACTCTTTGCAAGCCCATGGACTATACAGTCCGTGGAATTCTCCAGGCCAGAATACTGGAGTGGGTAACCTTTCCCTTCTCCAGGGGATCTTCCCAACCCAGGGATCAAAACCAGGTCTCCCATACTGCAGGCAGATTCTTTACTAGCTGAACCACAAGGGAAGCCCAAGAATACTGGAGTGGGTAGCCGAACCCTTCTCCAGCCGATCTTCCCCATTCAGGGATCAAACCAAGGTCTTCTGCATTGCAAGTGGATTCTTTACCAACTGTGCTATGAGGGAAGCCCCATTCTGAATGTAAAGATACTGTAGATTGTGTTTGTACTTTATCTAAATTTATTATCTCTCGGTGGTATGAAGTGTTTCTCTAGATTTCATACCAATCTTAATTTATACAGCAGAAACTCCAGATAATAGCTAGATTGTATTTTCTACACTGATATAACCATGACAATGTCTTTCTTATGGTAGTACTTTGCATGGAAAAAGTTCAACTAGCCTATGAAATATTATTTTTAATAATATTGCCATACTTTAAAATGTTTATGACAATTTCCAAATGACTTCTTTTTTTCTGCTAAAAAATGTCTTAAAAGGTCACTAAACACCAAAATTCTAATTTCTGAGAAGTCATTTTATCCCACTAACCATCTGCAATAAAGCAAGCATCAGATGTGTACTCACAAGATATTGCCACCTTAACATTTGGAGTAAAATTATATGGCAATCAATTTAGGTTAGGTGATTAAATATCCTTTTTAAGACATGAAAAGCAATATTTTAGTAGCTACTTTGGAAAAAACTAACATATGGAAATCCAAATATATACAAAAGATATATTTGTAATAATTTACTTTACATAAAGATTCACCATAAAATTGCATTTAATATTAAACTTTTCTAAAACATTAAAAGGAAGTTTATTAATATAAATTATACTTAAATCTAATTTTGGTGGCACTTATCTATTATGGAAATCATCATCTCTGGCATTATAACATTCTTTACTACTTATCATTTACTGTCATATAATCAATCCTAATTAAATACTCTGGGACTTCCCTGGTGGTCCAATGGTGAAGAATCCACCTTGCAACACAGAGGATTGAGGTTCAGTTCCTGCTTGGGGAACTAAAATCCCACATGCCACAGGGCAGCTAGACCTGCATGTCACAACTCCTGAAATCTGTAGGCACTGGGGCCTGTGTGCCACAACTGAGACCCTATGCAGCCAAATGCTGCTACTGCTGCTAAGTTGCTTCAGTCGTGTCCGACTCTGTGCGACCCAATAGACGGAAGCCCACCAGGCTCCCCTGTTCCTGGGATTCTCCAGGCAAGAACACTGGAGTGGGTTGCCATTTCCTTCTCCAATGCATGAAAGTGAAAAGTGAAAGTGAAGTCACACAGTCGTGTCCGACTCCTAGCGACCCCATGGACTGGAGCCTACCAGGCTCCCCCGTCCATGGGATTTTCCAGGCAAGAGTACTGGGGTGGGGTGCCATTGCCTTCCCCGATGCAGCCAAATAAATAAATGTTTTTAAGAAATAAACTCTGGATGTCTATGGGAAATCATTGAATTTGTGAATGTTATGGAAAATCTTACTATATTACATATTTGAAATTAAGTGAAGATGAAGACAAGTTAGCTTTAAAAAAAAAATAGTTGGTGAATGTTCTCATGCCTTAATCTCTACAAAAACGTTCACAGTATACTTTTTGTAATCATTGAAATAATTCCAATTAGGTACTCAGGAAAAATGCCCTGTTTTATTCAGTGTCCTACCATCTGCAATTTAAAAATCTTCCCGAAAGGCACATTATTAATAATGTTATAATTACACATTTAATGATTTATCATGCCCTTCTGATAATTAGAAAATTTTTCTTTTTGTTGGCAAACCTCTAGCCACAATAAGCTTAATGATATATTGGTAATTATTCTCAGTCACTAGATTTAATTTTATGAAAGTAACTAGGCTTGTCTCCTTTTCCCAGCTGTAGAGGATAAGGTGAAGTTAGTTGTTAGAGAAACATGGATGTTATCTATGGCAATGCCAGAAAAAGAAGAAAGTAAAATAAATACATTATATCAGCAAGAAATGGGTACTTCAAAGCAGTGGCTTTCAATGTTTGTTGTACAATAGAATTATCTGGGAAACTTTTTTAAAATCCCATTCTATAGGCTACATTTATTACACTTACAGAGATATGGTGGGCTTATTTCCAGCCCACTTCAGTAAGGCAATGTCTGTTTTATTGCACATGAATTTGGGGGTTTCCCAATGCATATATAGCTTCTCAGGTAGCACTAGTAGTAAAGAACCCACCTGCTAATGCAGGAGACTCAAGAGATGTGGGTTCAATTCCACAGGGTTGGGAAGATCCCCTGGAGAAGGGCATGACAATCCACTCCAGTATTTTTGCTTGGAGAATCCCATGGATAGAGGAGCCTGGTGGGCTATGGTCCATAGGGTTGCAAAGAGTCAGACATTACTGAAGTGACTTAACATAATATGCATGCAATGCATATATAAGTCAGGTTTACACTACATAGTAGTCTATTAAATGTGCAATAAGTTATGTCAGAAAAATGTACACACCTTAACTTTTTTTACATACCTTACTTTAAAAATACTTTATTGCTCAAAAATGCCAACTATCATCTGAACCTTCAGTAAGTCATAATCTTTTTGCTGGTAGAGGGTCTTGTTTCTATGCTGATGGCTGCTGACTAATCAGGGTAGTGGTTGCTAAAGGTTTGGGTGGCTGTGGCAATTTCTTAAAGTAAGACAACAATGATGTTTGCCCCATCTGTTGACTCCTCTTTCATGAACAATTTCTCTGTAACGTGCAGTGTTGTTTGACAGTTTCTATCCACAGTAGAAATTCTTTCAAAACTGGAGTCAACCCTCTCAAGCCCTGCCACTCCTTTATCAACTAAGTTAATATAATATTTTAAATCTTTTATAGTCATTTCAATGATCTTTGAAGCACCTTCACCGGGACTAGATTCCATCTCAAGAAACCACTTTCTTTGCTCAGCCATAACAAGCAATTCCTTATCTGTTTAGTTTTATCATGAGATTACAGCAATTCAGTCATACATTTAAGTTCCACCTTTGTTCTAGTCTAATTCAGTATTTCTCTTGCTATTTCTACCACACCTGTGGTTCCTTCCTCTGCTGAAGTCTTGGATTCCTTAAAGTCATCCATGAAAGTTAAAATCAACTTCTTCCAAACTTCTGTTAATGTTGATATTCTAACCTTTTACCATGAATCACGAAAATTCTTAATGACATCTAAGAACAGTGATATATTTTTCTTTCCAGAAGACTTAATTTATCCAGATCCATCAGGGAAATCACCATGCATAGCAGCTGTAGCTTAGCAAAATGTATTTCTTAAATAATAAGACTTGAAATTTGAAATCACTCATTGATCCATAGGATGCAGCATGGATGTTGTATTAGCAGGCATGAAAACAGTATTAATCTCATTATACATCTCCATCAGAGCTCTTGGGTGACAATGTGTACTGTCAATGAGCAGTAATATTTTGAAAAGAAATCTTTGTTCCTGGTCTCAACAGTGGGCTTAAATTATTCAGTAAATTTTGTTGTAAATAGATGTGCTACTATTCAGGCTTTGTTGTTCCATTAAAAGAAGATAGGCTGAGTAGAGTTAATGTTATTCTTAAGGGCCCTAAGATTTCTCAGAATGGTAAAATAATATTGCGTTTCAACAATTAATGCACTACGCTATGCTAAGTCACTTCAGTCGTGTCCGACTCTGTGCAACCCCATAGACGGCAGCCCACCAGGCTTCCCCATCCCTGGGATTCTCCAGGCAAGAACACTGGAGTGGGTTGCCATTTCCTTCTCCAATGCATGAAAGTGAAAAGAGAAAGTGAAGTTGCTCAGTCATGTCCGACTCTTAGCGACCCCATGGACTGTAGCCTACCAGGCTCCCCCGTCCGTGGGATTTTCCAGGCAGAGTACTGGAGTAGGGTGCCATAATACTGTCCTTTAAAGCGCTGAAGCCAGGCATGATTTCTGCTCTCTGATGAAAGAAGTCTTAGATGGCATCTTCTTCCCACAGAAGGCTATTTTGTCTACACTGAAAATCTATTGTTTAGTATAATCACCTTCATTAATTATCTTGGCTGGATCTTTGGATAACTTGTGGAAGCATCTACGTAAGCACTTGCTGCTTTACCTTGCACTTTGATGCGATGGAGATGGCCTCTTTCCTTCAACCTCACGAACCTACCTCTGATAGTTTCAGACTTCTCTTCTGCAGCTTCTTCCCTTCTCTCAGTCTTCATAGAATTGAAAAGAATTTTCACATCTTACCCTGGATTAGGCTACGAGTTAAGGGAATGTTGTGGCTAGTTTGATCTTCTATCCAGACCACTTGGACTTTCTCTGTCAGTTAAGTTGTTTCACTTTCTTTTCATGTATGTGTAACACTTTTAATTTCCTTTAGGAGCTTTTCTTTGCATTCACTACTTGGCTAACTGGTGCAAGAGCCCAACCTAGCTTTTGGCTTATCTCAGCTTTCTATATGCCTTCCTCACAAAGCTTAATCATTTCTAGTTTTTGATTTAAGGTGAAAGATGTGTGATTTTTCTTTTCACTTGAACACTAGAGGCCATTGTAGGGTGGTCAACTGGCCTAATTTCAATACTGTTGTGTCTCAGGGAAGAAGGGAGCCCAAGGAGAGGGAAAGAAGGGGGAAATGGGTGGTCAGTGTATCAGTCAGAACATACACAACGTTCAAGTTCACTGTCTTATATGGATGCAGTTCACAGCACTCCAAAACAATTACAATGGTAACATCAATGATCACTGATCACAGGTCATCCTAACAAATGTAATAATTTTGGAAAGGCTTGGAATATTGCTAGAATTACCAAAATGGGACGTTGGGACATGAAGTGAGCACATGCTGTTAGAAAAATGGCACCAGTAGAAGTGCTCAATGCAGGGTTGCCACAAATCTTCAATTTATAAAAAATACAGTATCTATGAATCATCATAGAGTAAGGCACAGTAGAAGGAGGTATGCCTGTACATCAGATTTTCTGGGGATGCAGCCTAATTTTCCATATTCACTAAAGTGCCCAGAGTTGATTCCAACATGCAGCCAAGGTGAGAACTGGGGATATAGAAGAGACAAGAGGAGAAAAGAATCTGAGCTCTGATTGTCTTCATATCTCTCATTTCTAGTAGATCACATTTTTGATGTCACCAAATGAAATATTCAACCACCTACAATTTTTTATCTTAGAAGTCCTCTATTTTGAAAAGGTAAAGGCCCCATTCCCTGGCCTGTTGGGGTTTGGGCTGATGTCAACTTATGAAGGGCTCTTCTAGGAAAGAGCTGATGTCCTATGAGAAGATGAGGTCCGTCTGCTCCAGGCACCCACCACAGCAGCAAGGCATCCCCTCTGAGGTCACCTGCTTAGTGTGACTGGGTCTGTGTGCAGCTGTTTCATGTACAAATGCTTGGACAAGTGTGGGAATGGTATTCACTCCATGGACTACAGGGATCTTCCCAATTGATTATTCTCAGTACCTGAAGACCTGCTCTGACAACTACTATCTGTCCATTCCAAATCCAGTTGATCCTTGAACAATGGGGGTAGGAGGAAGGATGTTATGGGCCCAACCCTCCAAACAGCCCAAAATCCAGGCATAATTTATAGTCAGCCTTCCATATGTGTGGTTTTCCTTATCTGCAGTTCCCTATCCACAGATTCAACACACCAGGGATCATATAGTGCTATACTATTTCTGAGTGAAAAAAATTCTTGTATAAGTGGACTTGTGTAATTTTAATGTCTTTTGTTCGAGGGTAAAGGGCTCCAAAATCACTTCATGGGAAATAGATGAGGAAACAATGGAAACAGTGTCAGATTTTATTTTTCTGGGCTCCAAAATCACTGCAGATGGTGACTGCAGCCATGAAATTAAAAGACGCTTACTCCTTGGAAGGAAAGTTATGACCAACCTAGATAGCATATTCAAAAGCAGAGACATTATTTTGCCAACAAAGGTTTGCCTAGTCAAGGCTATGGTCTTTCCTGTGGTCATGTATGGATGTGAGAGCTGGACTGTGAAGAAGGCTGAGTGCCGAAGAATTGATGCTTTTGAACTGTGGTGTTGGAGAAGACTCTTGAGAGTCCCTTGGACTGCAAGGAGATCCAACCAGTCCATTCTGAAGGAGATCACCCCTGGGATTTCTTTGGAAGGAATGATGCTAAAGCTGAAACTCCAGTATTTTGGCCACCTCATGAGAAGAGTTGACTCATTGGAGAAGACTCTGATGCTGGGAGGGATTGGGGGCAGGAGGAGAAGGGGACGACAGAGGATGAGATGGCTGGATGGCATCACTGACTTGATGGATGTGAGTCTGGGTGACCTTCGGGAGTTGGTGATGAACAGGGAGGCCTGTCGTGCTGTGATTCATGGGGTTGGAAAGAGTCGGACACGACTGAGCGACTGATCTGATCTTAAACTGTCTATCTTTCCATCTAAGCAATGCCTGGCATTCTATGAAAGGAGAAAATGGAGATGAAAAACCCTTAAGTTAGTGTTAAGGCAGAATTGATCAAAGACAGTGCTAATGACATATAAAACTATATTATAAATAACTATACATGAAATGTCCTTCTTTGTTATCTTGACTCCAAAGTCATAAATGTAATTTATCTTTTACTTGGACATAATTTACTTTATATATGTATAAACATATACATTATATATATATATAATATGTAGTTTAATATATATCATTTAACTAATATTCCTGCTAAATAAGCAATGATGATTCCAAAGTACATGGACATCTCTGTAGGTCCTTACTTGAGGTGATTTTGGAAGTTAATATATTATTTCATCTCTTAAAAGAACATATTTAATAGGAAGCAGTAAACTGAAGCAAAGGGGAAAAAAATGGAAAGTGGATATTATTGTATTATCCCATTTCCTCCAAGTTTCAGGGACAAATGCAACCAGTAAATGTCTGAAATGAATAGAATTGTTTAAGTAATCCCAGAGGATCGATTAAAAAAATAAAGAGTGTGTTTTTCGAAAGTTGAACCCCACTCCAACAGTATAAAAAGCATCTAATACAATTACCTTGAGATAAGAAAAAGTAATCAGAAACAGACATCGGAAAATGCATCTACTAGAGAAATTTCAGCAGTGGTTATGTGTTATATGGGCTTCCCTGGTGGCTCAGCAGTAGAGAATCTGCCTGCAATGCAGGACACACAGGCTCAGTCGCTGGGTTGGGTAGTTCCCCTGCAGGAGGAAACGGCCACCCACTCCAGTATTCTTGCAAGGGGAATCCCATGGACAGAGGAGCCTGGTGGGCTATGGTCCACGGGGTCCAAAGAGTCAGACACAACTCAAGTCTTAGGCAAGATTATTAAGCTCTCTTAACTCCAATGTTCTTACCTGTCCAATGATAGTAATTCTCGAGGGACTTAATTGTTTCACAGAAGAGCACAAGCTCTGGAGTCAGAATGATGTGTCATTGAATCCCATTTCTGCCAAATACTAGCTGAGCACTCATAGACAAGTTAACTGACTTTTCTGAGCTTCACATTTTTCATGTAAAAAAATATATATATAAAAGCAATCCCCAATATAGACAGTAATAGCAAAGGTTAAAGAAATAACATGAATTAAGAGCCTAGTTAAATTCTGGGTGCACTCTAAGCACTTTAAAATTAATAGTGATTATTATTTCATATAAAGTGCGAAGAGTTGACTCATTGGGAAAGACTCTGATGCTCGGAGGGATTGGAGGCAGGAGGAAAAGGGGACGACAGAAGATGAGATGGCTGGATGGCATCACCGACTCGATGGACGTGAGTTTGAGTGAACTCTGGGAGTTGGTGATGGACAGGGAGGCCTGGCGTGCTGCGATTCATGGGTTCACAAGGAGTCGGACACGACTGAGAGACTGAACTGACTGAATGCATAGACACCTATGCTTCTACATAGAGAAATTAAAAAAAAAAACAAATCAACTTGGCCCTCAATGAGTAATAATTTAGATAAGACATAGGGGTCATATAAAAACATATAAAACATATAAAAACAGCTATTGGCAGCTCAATACCTGCCTCAATCAAGTTCTTTAAGACAGTAGAGGAGAAGTCCAGGAGAGAAATTTGGAGACTAGATGGAAGCGGTAGCCTTTGAGTTGTGTCTTATAGGAGCTCCATATGCCAAAATGTGAGTTAAGGAAATCCAGGTGAGACAGATGGGTATCAGTCAATGCTGCTACTGCTGCTAAGTCGCTTCAGTCGTGTCCGACTCTGTGCGACCCCATAGACGGCAGCCCACCAGGCTCCCCCGTCCCTGGGATTTTCCAGGCAAGAACGCTGGAGTGGGGTGCCATTTCCTTCTCCAATGCATGAAAGTGAAAAGTGAAAGTGAAGTCGCTCAGTCGTGTCCAACTCCTAGCGACCCCATGGACTGCAGACTACCAGGCTCCTCCGTCCATGGGATTTTCCAGGCAAGAGTACTGGAGTGGGGTGTCATTGCCTTCTCCGTATCAGTCAATAAAACAGCCTAATTAATGGGCAGCATATATTTAATTTGGCCATATTTTTGACAGAGTAGAAATGATCAGCAGTAATCCAATTGCTAGCTAATTACTGAGTTATTCTAAAATAGTCAATTTGATTTCAGGCTTACAGAGTCACTCAAGGTAAATCCAAAATAAGCTACTATTTTAAAAGCTAAAACATGGAAGCATTCTTTAAACTAAGAAATGATCACTTTAAGAACACTGAGGCAAGGTCTTCCCTGGCAGTCCAGTGGTGGGACTTTGTGCTGTCATTGCAAGGAGCATGAGTTCAATCCCTGGTCAGGAAACTAGGATCCTGCAGGCCACATGGCATTGACAAAATAAATACAATTTAAAAATAAATAAATAAAAATTTAAAATAAATAACATAGTAAAATAAAAGTTAAAAAAATGTAATCTAAAAAAAAACACAAAAACACTAAAACAGAAAGATGCCATGCAATTAAAGACACCAACTCTCTCAATACCAGATAAAACCAGTTTGACAGTCTGTTTTAATAGAACATAACTGGAAACTGAAGTGATTTTACTGAGGGAAATTTCACTGGATAAACATTTACCATACATCAATTTACCTCTTTAGCAATTAATTCTATTTTAAGGGGTTAGGATTTAAATGATTTGGAAGAATGTCAGAATATATTCTAATGAACTTATGCCATATGACTCTGTACCATATGTGATCAAAGTTAATTAAACTGATTTTTTTAAATGATGTCGTTATTTGTTGACAGTGTGAACCTAACCTTGGAACCTAAGCATTCCAAATATTGGAAATGAAGTCATAAAAATAGTTCAACCATGCAAAGATTTAATATCTTTTTAAAGACATAGACCTGGGAGAAAGGGATTATCTGTTCATATGGTCAGAGTAAACAACGCACTTTTGGGCCCAACAGATGGAGGTTTTGAATCTGGGGAAGAGGAAGCAGAGAAGAATAAAAATGAAAAGCTTAAAATGACCATTTGGACTATGTTTTTAAAAATCTTCTTTCCTACTCAGTGTGAGCCCAGAGGCTCATTATTACAAGTATAAGAAAACATAAAACTCCTCTGGGTCTGAAATTTCTCAGTCTTTATTTTTCATTCATTAAGAAGTATGCTTAATCTTTATTATGCATAGTTAATTTTTTAAAAATTGATTAAGACTATCATATTTTGCTTTATTTTCAATAATTTATTTCAGCTCCTTTAATATTTTATCTTGGTAAAACTATGCTTTGAAAGAAACAAAAAAATGTTATGGTCTTTAAAAGAAAATCAAAACTATAAAATCAATATTTGATAACAAATTTTAAACCCATGACTTCTTAATTTGCTAAAATGAAAGCCTCTTTTTCACTGTAACAAGTACAGTTTTCTACATACAAAAAAAATTGTTACTAATAGTCTCATCAGTTGATATTTTGAGTTAATACTTAATGAAATGACATGGAGAAAATATATTAGAAATGTAAGTATTGCAATGCAGCATAAGATAGCTAAGTGTTTTTCAGTTTCTCAGACTCATTTTTGCTTGAAAAAATAGAATAAAAATGAAACATTTTATTTGTTCCAGACACCATATAATAATTTGAGCTCTGGTGAAGAAATTTGACTAATATTCTGTTTACTTTGTGTCAAAGAAAATTTTATGAGTATATCATTTATGAAACCAATATTTCTTACAAAATTCCAAGAAGTAACTTCATTTTTCCATTCAGGAATAAAATGTTTGAATGCTGTGAGTTTGAAATGAGAAAGCAGAAGTAAAACTCTGATCCTCCACTTCCCATGAATATTCCCAGACCAATTTGTCCTCCTGATACTCACCCCAATCCTTTCTTTTTTCCATGAGATTCTCCTCCTTTAAGACTAACCTCTCCCACCATTTTCCCACTGGGACTCTCCCTGATTCTCTCCAGTCCAGCTGTGCCAAGCTTCTTCACTACTCTGTATCTCTCTCTCTAGCAGGTGAATTTGGCTGTACCAGTCAGAAATGTAAAGCTTGTATTAAAATAATCATGCAGCCATAACTGAACTAAACAAGACTAAGTTTAAAAGAGAAAAAATAGCTAATAGCTCTGAAGTGTTCATTGATTGCCAAGCTCTGTATTCAGCCCTTTTAAGTGTATCATCATTTCAATTTGCCAACAATTCTATCTGGCATACACTATTATAAGCCCCCTGTTATAGATAAGGTGACTGAAGCTTGAAAAAAGATAAGTAATCTTCCCAAGGTCATGCTGCAAGTAATCTTCAGTGAGAGAGTACTTCAATCCAGGTCTTTCTGACTATAAAATCTATTCTATTCATCGCTTTAGTGTACATACTTTCCTCGGGATTTTATTCTATGTTTAGCACCGAAAACTCCTTTGAGATGTAAATGCAGAATTTATAAGAAGCAGCATTTAATAGAAGAAAACAACTTCACTGTCTTTTTAAAACAATGTATTGGCTTTTCTTATCAAATGTGTAGCCATTATATGAGGAATTTCCAATACACACTTCCATTATTCATATATATATATGAAAATAAACATGATTATGTTTTCCACTCACTATTCAAATATCATGACCTGATATTACAGTAAGTAAACAATAAAGTACTCAAAATAATCTGATTTAGACTCTTTCCAGCAGAGTCTTCATAGCTAAATAAATCAAGGCAAGGCAACCATTCATTTAAGGGTTCCATATGAAGAAGGCATTTTTAATTTGAAAATCAACTTGTCTCTCTTTCAAATGTTTATGTATATACTGTAGAGACCTAAATCAAATCCTTTATGACTACACAGTGGAAGTGAGAAATAGATTTAAGGGACTAGATTTGATAGACAGAGTACCTAATGAACTAGGGACGGAGGTTTATGACATTGTACAGGAGACAGGAATCAAGACTATCCCCAAGAAAAAGAAATGTAAAAAAAGCAAAATGGCTGTCTGAGGAGGTCTTCCAAATAGCTGTGAAAAGGAGAGAAGCGATAAGCAAAGGAGAAAAGGAAAGATTATACCCATTTGAATGCAGAGTCCCAAAGACTAGCAAGGAGAGATAAGAAAGCCTTCCTCAGTGATCAATGCAAAGAAATAGAAGAAAACAAAAGAATGGGAAGACTAGAGATCTCCTCAAGAAAATTAGAGATACCAAGGGAACATTTCATGCAAAGATGGGCTCGATAAAGGACAGAAATGGTAGGGACCTAACAGAAGCAGAAGATATTAAGAAGAGGTGGCAAGAATATACAGAAGAAAGATCTTCATGACCAAAATAATCATGATGGTGTGATCACTCACATTCACCTAGAGCCAGACACCCTGGAATGTGAAGTCAAGTGGGCCATAGGAAGCATCACTATGAACAAAGCTAGTGGAGGTGATGAAATTCCAGTTGAGCTATTTCAAATCCTGAAAGATGATGCTGTGAAAGTGCTGCACTCAATATCAAATTTGGAAAACTGTCAGCAAATTTGGAAAACTCGGCAATGGGCACAGGACTGGAAAAGGTCAGTTTTCATTCCAGTGCCTAAGAAAGGCAATGCCAAAGAATGCTCAAACTACTGCACCATTGAACTCATCTCACACGCTAGTAAATAATGCTCAAAATCCTCCAAGCCAGACTTCAGCAATATGTGAACCATGAACTTCCAGATGTTCAAGTTGGTTTTAGAAAAGGCAGAAGAACCAGAGATTAAATTGCCAACATCCTCTGGGTCATTGAAAAAGCAAGAGAGTTCCAGAAAAACATCTACTTCTGCTCTATTGACTATGCCAAAGCCTTTGACTGTGTGGATCACAATAAACTGTGGAAAATTCTGATAGAGATGGGAATACCAGACCACCTGACCTGCCTCTTGAGAAACCTGTATGCAGGTTAGAATTGGACATGGAACAACAGACTGGTTCCAAATAGGAAAAGTACGTCAAGCCTGTATAGCCTGTATATTGTCACCCTGCTTATTTAACTTATATGCAGAGTACATCATGAAAAACGCTGGGCTGGAAGAAGCACAAGCTGGAATCAAGATTGCCGGGAGAAATATCAATAACCTCAGATTTGCAGATGACACCACCCTTATGGCAGAGTGAAGAACTAAAGAGCCTCTTGGTGAAAGTTGAAGAGGAGAGTGAAAAAGTTGGCTTAAAGCTCAACATTCAGAAAACTAAGATCATAGCATCTGGTCCCATCACTTCATGGGAAATAGATGGGGAAACAGTGGGAATAGTGGCTGACTTTATTTTGGGGGCCGCCAAAATCACTGCAGATGGTGATTGCAGCCATGAAATTAAAAGATGCTTACTCCTTGGAAGGAAAGTTATGACCAACCTAGATAGCATATTCAAAAGCAGAGACATTACTTTGGCAACAAAGGTCCATCTAGTCAAGGCTATGGTTTTTCCAGTGGTCATGTATGGATGTGAGAGTTGGACTATAAAGAAAGCTGAGCACCAAAGAAATGATGCTTTTGAACTGTGGTGTTGGAGAAGACTCTTGAGAGTACCTTGGACAGCAAGGAGATCCAACCAGTCCATCCCAAAGGAGATCAGTACTGGGTGTTCTTTGGTAGAACTGATGTTGAAGCTGAAACTCCAATACTTTGGTCACCTGATGCATAGAGCTGACTCACTGGAAAAGACCCTGATGCTGGGAAAGATTGAAGGTGGGAGAAGGGGATGACAGAGGATGAGATGGTTGGATGGCATCACCAAGTCAATGGAGATGGGTTTGGGTGGACTTCCGCAGTTGGTGATGGACAGGGAGGCCTGGTGTGCCATGGTTCATGGTGTTGCAAAGAGTTGGACACAACTGAGCTAATGTTCTAGACGTGGTTTATCCCTTGGGAATATAGAGTAGAAGACAACTGACCCTCCAAAATAGTCCACACTTTAGTGGATAAGAATGATCAGAAAACTTAAAAAAACACTACATTGTGCTGGATAGAAATGAGCACAGACTGAAGGGAGAACCAGGTTGGGGAGGGGCCTATTTGGGGGATGTGTTTAAGAGGGTCTTAACAGGTCAGAAAAGAACTGGGGTAAGTTTAAACATAGCAATTCAGGCTTAGGAATATTCATGGAGATTGACAGTGAGGTTCTCTATTTTTGCTCTCATTTCAACCTCACAACAAACCTGCAAGTTACTTATGAATATTCCCATTTTTCAGACAATGAAATAGCACAGACTGGAGAGTGCTTATCAATGTTTACAAGCATGAACATCAGATAATAAATGAGCATGACAATCATATGATGTCATGATTCAAAGACACAACAAAAGAGGGTAGTTGATTAAGACCAGTTGGGCCAGGATTGCAACACAAGTGAAGCAAAAGACTAACATCAATTCTATTCCAAGCTGGAGTGACTAGATTTCTAAAGATATCAGAGGTCCTACTGAAATCCCGTGGAGTGATGAAAAATTGGGGAAAGTTCATTTTGCTAAGAAAACCTCCTCAGACATTTCCCACATCTATCTTTTCCCTGGTCCAAACCAGGAGAGAAGGCAGGCACTCATAAGAGGCTGCTGAACAAACAGAGACTACCCAGTTTCAGCACAGCTTGTATTAAATAAGAGAACAAACTCAAACACACAGGGTGGACAATACCCAGTGATGCAAATCGGTCGGCTTTATGTTATCATACTGAAAGACTAATATTACCTGTTCATTAGGAAACAAAAGCCAGGGTGAGTGAGCAAACCAGTCAATTTTCAGATTTTCTTGCCTTCCAGGAAAGAGTTACACGTGTCAACATTGACTCAGCAGGGCTCGTTGCCATTTAGAAAGAAAGTCGTGTTACACCCACTAAGGTTTTTGTTCAAGCTATGACAATATTCCCTATAGAACATCAGCTTCTGCTTTGCTAGGGTCATGATCTGGGGTTTAAGTAAACGAAAAATTTTCCCCAGTTACAAAAATCAAATATATCGAAATGTAGGTGTGTTTAATTTTACAAAGGATTCATATTTTACTTCTAAGAAAGTCAGTTTAAGAGTCTTTGAGATAAAAATGCAAAGAGGTTTATCAGCTCATAAAACAGAAACAAGGCTGGATTTAGGCATGTCACCATAAGGCACGCAAAGTCACCAGGCCCTGGGTTTCCCGTCTCTCCATTCTTCTCTTTGCCATCTTGGCTCCCTTCTCCTCTTGTTGTTGTAAGATGGCTTTAGCTTAACCCTAATTCTGCCCCTAAATCTCACTTTCACATGTAGTGGGAAAGATGAACCTTTTTCCCAAAAGCTCCTACATGTGGTTCTGAGATAAAATCCAACTGGTATAGCTTTGGACTCCACCCACCCTGGAAGGAACCAATCATTACAGCCACAGAAATGCAGTATGTTGATAATCTGGGGGAGGGAGAGGCCAACAGGAGAGACAGAGCCAGCATCCTGGTAGATAGTGATTTATAGCAGAAGGTCACACTACTTCAGTATCAGGCTGTATTTTAAAATGCTGTCTTGGGACTTCCCTGGTGGTTCAGTGGTTAAGAATCTGCCTTGTAATGCAGAGGATTCAGGTTCAATCCTTGATCGGAGAACTAAGATCCTACATGCCTCAGGGCAACTGAGCTCTCATGCCACAATTAGAGAGCCCTCATGCCTCACTGAAGGATCCACATGAGGCAATGAAGATCCCTCAGCAACTAAGCCCTGACACAGCCAAATAAATATTTATAAAAGAAAATGCTGTCTTTCCTGTTTTCTCGTATGCTCATATGTATTCCTAAAGCCCAGAGTCACCTTCACCATTCATTCCAAAGTTACTCCACACAGGTAACTTCTGTTCTTAACTATGGGGGTTTTATTCCCCAAGCATCCAGGTTCACACAACAGGGAATGGTGAACATGCCAGATGCTTAAGTGGGATGCAATGCCTGCTGACTTCTGTGGTTGATCCAGCCAAAGATAGTTCCCATGGTGTCCCTGTAGGTCCTCAGCAAAAAATAAAACCAGTAATTAGCCTCTAATTAAAATAAATAAATTTAAATTAAAAAAAAAAAAAAAACAGAGGCAGCTGCTTTGGGGAACACAGTAATTTTTCAAGCATTAGCTCATTTAATCCTCATGACATTTTCAAATTGTGGTACTGGAGAAGACACTTGAGAGTCCCTTGGACAGCAAGGAGATCAAACCATTCAACCCTAAGGGAAATCAACCCTTAATACTCATTGGAAGGACTAATGGCTGAAGCTGATGTCCCAATACTTTAACCACCTGAAGCAAAGAGTTGACTCATTGGAAAAGACCCTTGATGCTGGGAAAAATGGAGGGCAAGATGAGAAGAGGGCGGCAGAGGATGATACGGTTAGATAACATCACTGACTCAATAGACATGAGTTTGAGCAAACTCACAGAGATAGTAGAGGACAGAGTAGCCTGTCATACTGCAGTCCATGAGGTTGCAAAGAGTCGGACACAACTGAGCAGATGAACAACCTCACGACACATCTATGAGGCAGGTAACAGTATCATACCAATTCTACAGATGAATAAATGAAGTAAAATAACTTGTCAAAGGCCACACAATCAGTCAGGTGACTCAGATTTATCTGATTTCAAAATCCATGTCCTGAATTATTTTAAGAGGATGATGAACCTTCAAAAACTCCTCACGAGAATATGAGCTCTTGAAGGAGATGAGTGGGGTCTGATTAATCTTTGCGATCTTTATCACTACTACAAGCACAGTACCTAGCACACTGGTGCCCTATCAACTCATTCACTCATTTATTTATCCACAGATCTTTGCTAGCCCTGCTGGTGTCCTCATGGTATCAGCCCTTGGTGATACAGAGCACACAAACTTCACTGGAGTGAGTTGACCTTCTCCAGCACTGAGAACACAGAATAATCATGTTTCCGGGCTGACTGGACAGGGCAGGGCATATACGTGGATAAATTAGAGGACACACAACTTCCCACCAGGAGAGGCCATGGGGTTGGACCCTGAGAAATTCTGGAAAGAAGTTCAGCTCAACTCCAGACAACAGAGATCTAAGCTGGACCCTAGATTTCTAATTAAGGGTAGCCACGTTCCAACACCTGGCTTAGGTGTGGGACCTGCAACTCTGGTTAGTGGAGCATGGAATAGACTTTACCTTTGGGCCAGGGGGTTTGAGAGCACAGACGGCTTGTGTGCTAATCTAGGCCCTGCCATTTAGTAGTTTTGTGACCTTGAACAAGTTGTAAGATGAAATAATAAAAGCATCACTCTTGTAACATTGTGAGGATTACATGAGTCAATATGTTTAAACACTTTGAGTGTATATGTGTTCGTAAATATCAATGCAAGCATCACAGCCTGGCACTGATATCCCACCACACAATCCAGGATACCCACTGCCTCCTCCAGGTCTCCACAACACATTCATCAGACTCTTAAGCAGCCAAGAAAATTGTTGAGAGTTACCACCTTCAAGACTGTGCTCAGCAGACACATTTACTCCCTCTGCTCCCTGGCTGACTACACCACAGTTAAGAGTGGCTTTAGAAAAGAAGATGTACCCAAAACCAGAAGCAGGATGAAAAGAGCGAGGTCCATAGAGCTCAAAGCTGAAGGAGGTGCTCACACTGAGGATCATCCAAGAGCATCTGTCCATGGTTTTAAGAAGAAAAATTGCAGGGATAAGATTTCAGCATTTGAATTACTGCTGGGTACACCATTTGTAATAGTGTAGTATTAGTTACCCAGTCGTGTCTGACTCTTTGCGACCCCATGGACTGTAGCCCACCAGGTTCCTCTGTCCATGGGATCTGCAGGCAAGAATACTGGAATGGGTTGCCATGCCCTCCTCCAGGGGATCTTCCTAACCCAGGGATTGAATCCAGGTCTCCTGCATTGCAGGTAGATTCTTTATGACCTGAGTCATCAGGGAAGTTCCCAAGTATTGAAGAGTAATTTATTTTCTGTACAAGTTTTATTCCTCAAAATTTTAAAATTGAATTACAGCTTTAAAGCACTAGGGGAACTTGTTTCTTATGGGAATTAACTTGTGAATGCATTTGTAGAGCCAAGACTCCTTTAGAGAAAAACTTATTATTAACCAGAGACTGGATTGTTCCATGTTGTGTTTGACTGAACTGCCTTTCTAAAAACTGTCATGTTATGCATGCAATATTTGTGTTCCGAATAGCAGAAGAAGTAAATTTATGGAAGGATATCTTTGTGCAAGAGGAACACAGCCTTGAGGGAAGTAAAGCATCAGAGTCTCAGAAAACTGCCATAGATTTTTCTACATTATTGTAGATGTGCGTGCGTGCTAAGTTGCTTCAGTTGTGTCCGACTCTTTGCGACCCTATGGACTGTGGCCCACCAGACTCCTCTGTCCATGGGATTCTGTATGCAAGAATACTGGAGTGGGTTGCCATGCCCTCCTCCAGGGGATCTTCTCCACCCAGGGACTGAACCAATGTCTCCTGTGTCTCCTGTGTTGCAGGTGGATTCTTTACCACTGAGCTACCAGGGAAGCCCACATTTGTATACAAGGTACAAAATGGAATCTTTAAAAGGTGCAGCAAAGAAACTGCCTGCAACACAGGAGAACTGGGTTTGATCCCTGGGTCAGGAAGATCCCCTGGAGAAGGAAATGGCTACCCACTCCAGTATTCTTGCCTGGAGAATCCCATGGACAGAGGAGCCTAGGGTGCTACAGTTCATGGAGTTGCAAAGAGTCAGACATGAATGAGCAACTAACACACTTCAAACACTTCAAGGGTTGTTCAAACTCTAAAACAATTATGATCTTGTTAGGTTTGGGCCACTTGATAATTCTCCTCTAAGAAACATATTTTATCTTTTAAAAATCCACTCTTTTCTTCTATTTTGTGAATATGTGTTACTGTCAAAATATTCTCTTCTTCCTTCTTGAGTTCATTCTGTAGTTCTCTTTTTAAGTTTTCTTGAGTTCATTAGTTTTCTCTTTCTTTTGGACATATGCATTTACAGCTTTAGCTTCATCTGTAACTTTTGCAATAAGTGTTTTCCTTCTCAAGTTCTGCTTCTTTGGTGGCTCAGATGGTAAAGAATCTGCCTGCAATGTGGGAGACCTGAGTTCCAATCCCTGGGTTGGGAAGATCCCCTGGAGAAGGGAATGGCTATTCACTCCAGCATTTTGGCCTGGAGAATTCCATGAACTGTATAGTCCATGGATTTGCGAAAAGTTGGACACAATAGAGTGACTTTCACTTCTCAAGGTCTAAATATTTTAAACTTTCATTAGATTTCTTCTTTGTTTCAGAACACATTATGGGTGTTTAAAGTTTTCAAGCATGTAGATATGGGGAGAGAGATAATCTTTTTATCTAATTATTTTGCTTTGTGATTGAAGAATGTGGTCAGTGTAATTTCAATTCAATTACTGAGTTTTCATTTGTGACTTTCAACAGACTCATATTTTGGAAATTTCCATGTATCTTTGAAAAAAAGTTATTTTTTTTAAATTTTATTTTATTTTATTTAACTTTACAATATTGTATTGTTTTGCCATATATCAAAATGAATCCACCATAGGTATATATACATGTGTTCCCCATCCTGAACCCTCCCCCCTCCTCCCTCCCCATACCATCCCTCTGCATCGTGTAATTGTCTTATGCACGTTTCTAAATATATTTTTATTGGATCAACTTTAATAATTGTTTTGTATATGGGAGTAATATGTTACAAATTACCATTTAAATTACATATTGGTCAGTTTCTCCTTGTAGTTTATTCAGTTTTTCTCTATATAATTTGAGGATTATTTTCTTAAAAGAATACAAATTTGACTATATATTCCTGATGAGTTATTTCTATGTAATGATGTGTTTTTCTTTTTGCTAATAATGCTTTTTATCTTAAGGGCTATTTAATTTAAGTAGCCTTATATCAGTTACATTTTTATTTTTAACCACATAGTGAATCTTTTCCTATCCCTTTATGTTAACAATTTCCTTATAAATATGTCTTGTGTGCCTGCGCATAAGTTGCTTCAGTCATATCTGACTCTTTGCAACTTTATGAAGCATAACCTGCCAGGCTCCTCTGTAAATGGGATTCCCAGGCAAGAATACTAGAGTGGTTTGTCATGCCCTCCTTCAGAGGATCTCTCCAACACAGGGATGGAACCTGTGTCTCTTGCATCTCCTGCATTGGCAGGAGGGCTCTTTCCACTAAAGCCACCTAGGAAACTCAATAAATATTTTTGGGTATACCTACTATTTAAAAAAAAATTACTGAACTGGTTGTTGTTATCACTTTTGCTTTTAAAGTCCAATCTAGATATTCTAGGCAGATGGTAGTGACAGTGTGATTTTCAATCTTATTTAATCTCCACATTAAAGCAAACATAACAAATAGCAAAACCAAAGATAAATTGAAATTTACCAAAAAAACTAGGCAACAACCGTAAGAATCACATGGTATTGGCACTTGTGTAAGAGAAAGTGGAGGGAAGCAAATATGGTTGTATTTAATGATGAACAGAATCTAAAACAGCTAAGAGTCATTTGCTGGGGAGCACAGTGGGTTAATTTGAGAAATCAGATGAAACTAAGAATGGATTCTCTCTCTAATACCAAGTGAGTTCAAGGAACAGGAAGTAAAGGACTAAAAGGGCTGAAGCAGCTTAATCCTTATAAAGAAGGTTGAGAGCTGAAGAATTGATGCTTTCAAACTGTGGTACTGGAGAAGACGCTTCAGAGTCCCTTGGACAGCAAATATTCAGAATCCCTGAATGTTCATTGGAAGAACTGATGTTGGAGCTGAAGTTCTAATACTTTGGCAACCTGATGCAAAGGGCTGACTCACTGGAAAAGACTCTGATGCTGGGAAATATTGAAGGCAGGAGGAGAAAGGGATGACAGAGGGTAAGATGGTTGGATGGAATCACTAACTCAATGGATAAGAGTTTGAACAAACTCAGGGAGATAGTGATGGACAGGAAAGTCTGGCGTGCTGCAGTCCATAGGGTCAAAAAGAGTTGGGCACAATTTAGCGTATGAACAACAACAATCCTTACGAAGTCTCAAAATGTAAATGGACCTCCTTCCAGTTAAGGAACCATACTCTGGAGAAACTACTAGAAGTTGAATAAAATTGAGCAATAATAGAAAATTAAGATTAAAAAAGAGAATATTTCCACCCAAGTGGAGAAAGGAAATCTTGGGAAGCAAGAGACCATAGTTTTAAACATTACATTAAAAAAAAAAAAAAAAGAGGAGCTTTGTGATATTAGTAGCTTCCCTTGTAGCTCACTCGGTAAAGAATCTGCCTGCAGTGCAGGAGACCGGGGTTCAATCCCTGGGTTGGGAAGATGCCCTGGAGAAGGAAGTGGCAACCCACTCCAGTATCCTTGCCTGGAAAATTTCATGGACAGAGGAGCCTGTGGGCTGCAGTCCATGGGGTCGCAAAGAGTCGGGCACGACTGAGTGACTAACACACTGTGATATTAGAAGAGCTTTCCTAAATTCTGCCTTAATACAAAGGGTCAGGAAAACTAATTTCACATAAAAACTGAATGACAGAGAAGTATAAAGTTCAAATCCCTTATGATGTTATAATAAGAAATGAGATAATATGGAGCATAATAACATTTTCAGAGATGATGAAAGCATGCTAGAGAGGTATGTTCACAAAATGCAACTTACTATTTAAAAATTAGTTAAAAGACAGTAAGAAGATGACATAGAATATGAAAAAAGAACATATATCAGAATTGTTAAAGCTGAGAATCTAAGTGCTAGAACTCAGGAAAGAACTAGAAATAAAATATCCTCTAAGAAATGAGGAAAGAATAGAAAGATACAGTTTGGAAAAAGCATTCAGCTAATGAGCTAAAGGATAGAAGGTGAAAAGGGAATTTTTTTAAATCAATGGAAATAAAGACTTTTTTTTTAAGTTTCAAGAGAAAGTGACAAATACAAAGATGAGCAAAGATTATCTAATATACAGATACGAAGAGTTCCTGAAGAATAGAACCAAAGCAAAGGAGCAAAATAGAAAACTTTCTTAAATTAAAAAAAGGATTCGAAACTACATATTGAAACATCATACTGGGCCTTTCCTAACTTTATTGCAAGACTCAAAAAGTGATTGAAATAAAAGAAGAGATATACTATGCTCATAGATGACATGATTCAACATCATAAAAATATCATCTCCTCAAATTAATCAATAAATTTGACATAATTTCAATTCAAACCCTACAAAAAGTTGATCCTAAAATTCACATGAGAAATTAAATGGCCAAGCAGTTCTGAAAACAAGCTAGTGTCCTCAACCTCCAAGACATTATAATTCCTAACAAAATTGTAGTAATTAAGATAGTGGTGGTTTGGGTAGCATAAGAGACGAATAGACCAAGTGAATAGGTCAAAGAATCCAAAAACAGAAACACATAAATGGGAATTTGAATCCTGAATCATGATTGACTTATTTGATTCTGTTTTAGAGTCTGGAATCCAACATAATGTCAGGGCTCAGATTTCACTATTATAAGACTTTGAAAGTGAAAGTGTTATCCGTTCAGTCATGTCCAACTCTTTTCGACCCCATGGACTGTAGCTTGCCAGGTTCCTCTGACCATAGGATTTTCCAAGCAAGAATACTACAGTGAGTAGCCATTCCTTTCTCTAAGGGATCAATCTTCCTGACTCAGAGATCTTTAACTCAATAAGACCTTACTGCTCGCCTGGAATCATAACTTTGCTATAAATAAAATAAATTTAAATTTTAGAATGTTCAGTTTCCAAAGCCTCTGTTAGAGCCTTTATCATAATCCGACACTTTTTACTCGACATATTATATGAATTATAGAGTTCATCCTGAAAACAACCTTACAAGGACAGTGTATCACCCTCATTTTATGCTTAGCGCATTTGAGGGTACAAGGAGTAATAATTTACCCAAGGTCAAAGTCAATTAGCTGGGAAGTAATGGAGCATGGACTTATATCTATGTCTGTTGAACTGCAGTACTTGATCTCTTGATGACTCCTCCACAGTCTTTCTATAAAATATTGTCATTGCTCTGTTTGAAATTGAATGGGTACATTTTCAATATTAAAATCAGAGTAAAGGGAAAATTATATAATCTGAATTAATTAAAACCAACCAGTTATATCTCCCCAAAATATCTTTATAGATCTAGGTCAACTTTATTTTTTAATAGACTGTTTAGCCTGTTGACAAGAAATGCACAGGTGACTAGTAGGCACTTTTAAAAAACAAATTTTTTAAAGTGTGAGAAACTTGGAAAGGATGCTGTTTCCTGAAACAAGAGTCAACTCCTAATGCCCCATTTATAGACCAGGTCTTACACTGACACATGAAGAAGCTCTTTTAATTAACTGGTTAGGAATTTAATATCTTCACATATGCAAGGCAAGTCGACTTGCCCAGGCAACCAGATACACCGAGCTTTGTATATTAGTTCTGCTCTTTTGGCTTTTGAATGAACTTTCTAAATCATGGGCATTAAAGGTTGTCTTAAGTAAATGGTTTTTAACTCAAGTGCTCTTTGGGAAAATGAGGATATGCTAACCAGTGGAGGAGAGTACAAGGTGACCAAGCAAATTAAAACTTAACAATAATAATATTGAAGAACAAGTGCCCAAATAACAAGATCAAAGAGATTAGTTTGCTGGATATCACACAGTTCTCACTAAATGTGGCCAAAGAGATCTTTAGTGCTTTGCCAAAATATGAAACTATCAGGCACACTATCCCAAATGCATTTCTTTTACATGGCTTTTTCAGAAATCATTTCCAAGAAGTTAAGGTGAGTTTTGCCACCTTACTATAATGGTGAATTTGAAGGCAAGTCTTTGGTCTCAGTAACACAGTCAAACTCAGGTCATTTACATACTTGTCTTAGTGTTCTTCTGAATTCTCCTACCTTAACAAAAGTGAGGGCATGCTATGCTATGCTATGCTAAGTCACTTGAGTCGTGTCCGACTCTGTGAGACTCCATAGATGGCAGCCCACCAGGCTTCCCCGTCCCTGGGATTCTCCAGGCAAGAACACTGGAGTGGGTTGCCATTTCCTTCTCCAATGCATGAAAGTGAAAAGAGAAAGTGAAGTCGCTCAGTCATGTCCGACTCAGCGGCCCCATGGACTGCAGCCTACCAGGCTCCTCCATCCGTGGGATTTTCCAGACAAGAGTACTGGAGTGGGGTGCCATTGCCTTCTCCAAAGTGAGGGTAGTTTTCCTAAAAATATAATATGATTTCTTCTGATATTTGTCTTCAAGAAATTTAAGGGTTGCACTTGGGATTAGCATAACACTTTCTTATACAATTTCTTAGTGGCATCATTTACACTTTTTTTTTTTTTTTTTTTATTTTTGCAGGGGAAAATGGACAAAGGAAAGGATCAATGAGGGTGGGAGGGAAATGGGAAGAAAGAAGGGGAGTGATGGTGGGGAGGAGTATATGTAATTTCTTAACCAATGGCTTTCTGTTTTTAATCACAAAGAACACTTAAAAAAATCATGGTGAGTTCATCTTATATTAGGAGGTTTGTTCTCGAAATGAAAAGTTCAGAAAACAAAAAGTCCAGTTTGGGTGTCCTCATCTTTAGGCACATCTTGGTATTTTGTATTGGTAAATCTATCTTTGCCACAATATATTATTTAGGACAGGATCACATTTGTCACCTCTTCCTCCCTACTACCCAAAGTGGTACCAAACCCACAAAATAGTCAATAAACCTCTACAGAGTGAGCAAATAAGTCTTTTTTTTTTTTTTTTTTTTAAACTCTCCTGAGTGAACTGAATTTTTTGAGGCTCATAAGTAAATATGTTTTCCTCTTTACTTTGTCTATTACAGCCAGATTATATGAGTGGGGTGTTAAAGTCTCCCACTATTATTATATTGCTCTAGAGAATGTCCTTTAGTTTTTGTTGGAGAAATGGTTTAGTGATGCAAAATTCTCTCAACTTTTGCTTATCTGTGAAGCTTTTGATTTCTCCTTCATATTTGAATGAGATCCTTGCTGGATACAATAATCTAGGCTGTAAGTTATTTTCCTTCATCACTTTAATTACGTCTTGCCATTCCCTCCTGGCTTGGAGAGTTTCTATTGAAAGATCAGCTGTTATCCTTATGGGAATTCCCTTGTGAGCTATTTGATGTTTTTCCCTTGCTGCTTTTAATATTTGTTCTTTATATTTAATCTTTGTTAATTTGACTAATATGTGTCTTGGGGTGTTTCGCCTTGGGTTTATCCTGTTAGGGACTCTCTGGATTTCTTGAACTTGAGTGGTTATTTCCTTCTCCATTTTAGGGAAGTTTTCAACTATTATCTCCTCAAGTATTTCCTCATGATCTTTCTTTTTATCTTCTTCTTCTGGAACTCCTATGATTCGAATGTTGTAGCGTTTGATGTTATCCTGGAGGTTTCTGAAATTGTCCTCATTTCTTTTGATACGTTTTTCTTTTTTCTCGTCTGATTCATTTATTTCTAGGATTCTATCTTCTAGTTCACTAATCCTATCTTCTGCCTCTGTTATTCTACTATTTGTTGCCTCCAGGGTGTTTTGGATCTCATTTATTGCATTATTCATTATGTGTTGACTCTTTTTTATTTCTTCTAGGTCCTTGTTAAACCTTTCTTGCATCTTCTCAATCCTTGTCTCCAGACTCTTTAACTGTGATTCTATTTTGATTTCGAGATTTTGAATTAATTTCGCTATCATTATTCGGAATTCTTTATCAGGTAGATTCCCTATCTCTTCCTCTTTGGTTTGGTTTGGTGGAGATCTATCCTGTTCCTTTAGCTGCTGGGTATTCTTTTGTCTCTTCATTTTGTTAAAATTGCCAAATTTAGAGTGTCCTTACTATATTCTGGTAGTTTGTTGAATTCTCTTTATTGAGGCGGTTTACAGGTCTTTTCAATATCTGATCTCTGCCTTGTTACAGAGGGGGCGGAGATGAACACCCAAATCTAAACCGGCCAGGTTCAGGCACTCAGATAATCCTCAGAAGCACAGACTTGGTTGAGTCTGCGTTTTATGCCCTTCCCAGATCCGAGTAGCGCAGGTGATGAAATGTTCAGCGAGCGCAGGTGCTGCGACTTATCGCCTCTCCACCGCTCAGTTTTCTGGGTATACAAACAGCGCACTTTCTCAGGCAGATGTTGACCATCCAGAGCCCCAAGAAGCGTGAGTCAGCACAGAAACCTACTCACAGTTCCGTTAGACAGTGTCTCTCTAGGGCTATAATTGCCCGCCTCTGGCCCTGGCTGCCTGTCACGGGAGGGGACGGCCTGCAGCCGGCCAACTCTGTGCAGCCCTTTGTTCCGTAGGTAGTCCTGGTGGTGTCTTAAGTTAGGGCTGGCTTTTGATGTAGTAGATAACCGACAGTCTGGTTATTTCGCTCAGATAGCGCCCGAGATAGCCAGGCCAAATCCTTTCTCAAAGCAATGCAGGCCTCACCGCTCCTCCTAGCCCAGCCCCCACTTGCCAATAGCAAATGCTGGTGTCCGCGCCAGTTCTCCGCAAAAGGAGTTACCGCAGGGCTCGTTTTCTCGTTTTGAAGACAATGAGCTGTCTTTCTAAGTGCCTGATGTCCTCTGCCGGCATTCAGAAGTTGTTTTATCGAGTTTATTCAGCATTCAAATGTTCTTTTAATGGATTTGTGGAGGAGAAAGTATTCTCCCCGTCTTACTCGTCCGCCATCTTAGCTCCTCCCCCCCCCATTTACACTTTTAAATTTTTCTTAACCATTTTATTTGAGCTATGTCACCTGGGCCCACAAACTATCTCTATGAGATTACAATCACCTTAAGGGTAAATGTTATAGTAATTCCTATTTATTTGTAAATTCTCCTGCCAAAATTCATAACTGATTCATGTAAAAGTTCTGCAAATCTTGTTTGTATTTTTTGTCTTCCATAAAATTTAACAAAGATTATTATCCAGAGAAGAGAGGCAGTAATTTATTCTTTGAGTAGAATAAAATTTGTTCAATTAAACTTTTAAAGATTTAACTACTTTCTATATCAAAGTTTGTAACTTTCATTTTTCCTCTCATTCAACAAATATTTGCTGAATATCTGCCAGAAACACATTATTACTCTATTTCTCTTGAAACAGCTTTTTTACAGTATTATGAAAAAATAAGCTCTTAGAATTTGATAGCTAGAAGGAACTTTGAAGGGTACTAATTCAACACACTCATTTCAGAGACAATGAGGGAATTTTTCAAGGGTCTATAGAAGTAGTGTCAGGCCTAAGGGAAAATAGATGGCTGCTGCCACAGTGGAAAATAACAGGTAGATATCTTGACTTTGCTTTCAGGACTTTCCTCTGTCAGAAGTTACTTTTTAAATTTTCTAGAGTACATCATGAGAAATGCTGGGCTGGAAGAAGCACAAGCTGGAGTCAAGATTGCCAGGAGAAATATCAATAGCCTCAGATATGCAGATGACACCACCCTTATGCCAGAAAGTGAAGAAGAACTAAGAAGGCTCTTGATGAAAGTGAAAGTAGAGAGTGAAAAAGTTGGCTTAAAGCTCATCTTTCAAAAAATGAAGATCATGGCATCTGGTCCCATCACTTCATGGGAAATAGATGAGGAAACAATGGAAACAGTGTCAGACTTTATTTTGGGGGGCTCCAAAATCACTCCAGATGGTGATTGCAGCCATGAAATTAAAAGACGCTTACTCCTTGGAAGGAAAGTTATGACCAACCTAGATAGCATATTGAAAAGCAGAGACATTACTTTGCCAACAAAGGTCCATCTAGTCAAGGCTATGGTTTTTCCAGTGGTCATGTATGGATGCGAGAGTTGGACTGTGAAGAAAGCTGAGCACTGAAGAATTGATGCTTTTGAACTGTGGTGTTGGAGAAGACTCCTGAGAGTCCCTTGGACTGCAAGGAGATCCAACCAGTCCATTCTAAAGGAGATCAGTCCTGGGTGTTCATTGGAAGGACTGATGCTGAGACTGAAACTCCAATACTTTGGCCACCTCATGTGAAGAGTTGACTCATTGGAAAAGACTCTAATGCTGGGAGGGATCGGAGGCAGGAGAAGGGGATGACAGAGGATGAGATGGCTAGATGGCATCACTGACTCGATGGATGTGAGTTTGAGTGAACTCTGGGAGTTGGTGATGGACAGGGAGGCCTGGCTTGCTGCAATTCATGGGGTTGCAAATAGTTGGACACGACTGAGTAACTGAACTGAACTGAACTGAATATGTTTGTTTATAGATGAGAAATTCATCAGAATATGATATTCATGGTACCTGGAAATGGTTACTGGTTCCTCTTGACACAGTGACTCTAATAGAAGAGAAATAAACCTGTATTGCTGCTGCTAAGTTGCTCCAGTCGTGTCCAACTCTGTGCGACCCCATAGACGGCAGCCCACCAGGCTCCCCCGTCCCTGGGATTTTCCAGGCAAGAACACTGGAGTGGGTTGCCATTTCCTTCTCCAATGCATAAAAGTGAAAAGTGAAAGTGAAGTCGCTCAGTCATGTCTGACCTTCACTGACCCCATGGAGTGCGGCCTTCCAAGCTCCTCCATCCATGGGATTTTCCAGGCAAGAGTACTGGAGTGGGGTGCCATTGCCTTCTCCAAACCTGTACTGCTGCTGCTGCTGCTAAGTCGCTTCAGTCGTGTCCGACTCTGTTCGACCCCATAGACGGAAGCTCACCAGGCTCTCCCATCAGTGTGAAGTCGCTCAGTCGTGTCCGACTCTTAGCGACCCCTTGGACTGGAGCCTACCAGGATCCTCCGTCCATGGGTTTTTCCAGGCAAAGGTACTGGGGTAGGGTGCCATTGCCTTCCCCAAACCTGTATTAAGAATGCTTATAATCACAGTCAAGAAACGTAAGAGTATTTGTACCTTTTGTTTCAGTAATCCTATTTTTAGGGATTTATCCTGGGGAAATCATCAAAGATACACACAAATATTCAGATACAAGACTCTATGGCAGGCTTTTTATCAAAATGCCTAACCATAAATTATGTGACACCTATATGGCAGAATATTATACAGTTTGAAATGAGGTGCAGTTATGCAACAGAGGGATTGGGGGCAGGAGGAGAAGGGGATGACAGAGGATGAGATGGCTGGATGGCATCACTGACTCGATGGACATGGGTCTGGGTGAACTCCGGGAGTTGGTGATGGACAGGGAGGCCTGGCGTGCTGCAGTTCATGGGGTCGCAAAGAGTCGGACATGACTGAGCGACTGAACTGAACTGAAGTTTGGGAAAGGTAAAATAGCACAGTTTAGTAAAATGAAATATGATGTGTGTGGCAGTCCATTCTAGTCTGAAGAAAGCAGACTCATAACTATGGTTACTTCAGAGTAAGAAATCAGTGATTTTAATTTTCTTCTTTTACTTTTTCTGTGTATCTAATTTTATAAAACAAACTTGCACGCAGGTATACTAAGGGGAGTGACAACGAATGTTACTGTAGAAAGAATACCTTTTAGTCAAGGTAGACCCAGCAGGTGGCCAAGCTGAACAGACATCCACAGGGGGAGAAAAAAATTTGCTTAAATGAAGCCATAATACCTCTCTATTTTAAACTTTTTAATGAGCTCTTTTCACTTGTCATAGTTGTCTTTCCTTTCTGGACTGAACCTGAAGGGCACCCACAGAGCAAAAAGTGTTCCTAAAGGATAATAACCCTTGGTAGCCTGGTCACATTTCTAGCCAGGAGTCCCTCTCCTTCCCTGCCACACACTCTCAGCCTTACCTAACCTGCATTTGGGATCATAAGGCTAACCCCATCATGCCCCTTCATAACTATATATGATCCGGGACATCCCATATAACCCGGCTCTGATTCCTGTATATCTCTGTCTGTCCCCTAGTCTGATCTCCTTTCTCACACTCCTTTGTAACTCCAAACCCTTCTAGTACAGCCTGGGGAGGGCTGCCTGGTCAGTATTCTACATTGCCAATCTCTTCTTTGAATATCTCCCACACTTTGCTTTTGAACTGAAACCTGTCTCCTGGGGCCATTTCTCAGTAGAGACGGATAGGAGTTTCTTTCCCATCCTTTACCACCTGGCCTGAGGTGGGTTATATGTCCTCTGTGTATTTCACGGGGACTTGCAAAATGATGCCCTCCCTTGCTCTATAAAAACCAGTTCTCGCGAAGCTCGTGCCACCAAAACATATCCTATCTTGGAAATATATTTATTTAATGTTCTGCACTGTTAGCTTCAAATCTGAGAGTGACGATGCTTCTAAATCGTATACCTAGAGTAAAACGTTAGTTGCTCAGTCATGTCCAACTCTTTGCAACCCCATGGACTGTAGCCTGCCAGGCTCCTTTGTCCATGGAATTTTCCAGGCAAGAATACTGGAGTGGGTTGCCATGCCTAGAGTAAACCCACACTTAAAAGGTTCACCTGGCTTTAGGTCACAGTTGTGCTGCAGCCCTGTGGCTGTAAAATGAACTCTGTCAATGGTGTCCTTTGTAAAATGAACTAAATGTTCCCATAGATGATGCTGAAATGGTTAGAAAAGAGAGAGGTTTAATTCAGAGCATACTACCCATTTGAATACTGTGAAGGAAGGAAAAGGAAGGAAATGAGCCAACCATCCGGATGGACAAAGGAAAAGCCCTATGGACCATGGCAGCTGTGGTCCCTGGCACTGTCCAGGCACACAGCAGACCCTCTGATGGATTTACTAGCTGACTGAATAATTTTTTTAATGCTATTCCATATACTCCTAATTAATTTAGCCTACAAATTTCTGTAGCCTGACATTTCCCATTCAACAATCTACAATTTAGCATGTGACTTGATCTTTTTGATTTGACTGGTTTACTTAAAGTCTGGGATTTGTAGGGTCTAACCCATATAAAAATAGAAAATGAGTGGACTTAAAAGCAAAAAGAATTGTGTTTATTTATAACTCCAAAATTAAAGTCTGAAGCTAAAGCACTCTGTAATCATATGGGGCTTTCGTTTGATTGGATGATTACTTTTATCTCTTACAGTTTCTCCTTATTTATCTTTACATCTCCATATATACCTATGCAGATGGCCCCAAGCAACATTTTTTCAGTCGTTTTTTGAAACACTTGTTTTCCTTCAGCAAATAATTATCTAGTTCCTTCTATATTCCAGACACTATGCTAGATGCTAGGAATGCAGCCATACACAGCACAGGTAACGTCCCTGCCCTGTTTATCTTCTACCAAAATGGTAGGTAAATGCTTTATATATTTTGATTCCATTTTATTCTGTTCTATTCTAATAGAATTATATAATAAAACAATAAATATTATTTCAATAGACATTTTTAGTTAACAAAGTAGTTTCACAGCCAGTATTTTATTTCATGCTCAAGAAAACTCCATGGGAGGGTGTAGAGAAAAGGAGAAAAGGGAACCCTCCTACACTGTCGGTGGGAATGTAGGTTGGTACAGCCATGATAGAGAACAGTATGGATGTTTCTCAAATAACTAAAAACAGAATTACCATATGGTCCAGCAGTCCCACTCATGGGCATATATCCAGACAAAACTATAATTCAAAAGATACATGTACCTCTGTGTTCATAGCAGCACTATTCACTATAGCCAAGATGCAGAAATAACTTAAATGTCCATCGACAGAGGAATGGATAAAGATAACGGTACACACACACACACACACACACCTGGAATACTACTCAGCCACACAAAAAAGAAGGAACTAATCTCTCTGCCTACAATGTAGCAGACTGAGGTTCAATCCTGGATGAGGAAGATCCTCTGGAAAAGAGAATGGCTACCCACTCCAGTACTCTTGCCTGGAAAATCCCATGGACAGAGGAGCCTGGCAGGCTATAGTCCATAGGATCACAGAGACAGATACAACTGAGTGACTAAGTGAAAAAGAAAAAGCCATTTGTGGCAACATGGATGGAACTAGAGATTATCATACCAAATGAAGTAAATCAAAAAGAGAAAGATGAATACCATATGATATCACTTATATATGTATGTGTGTGTGTGTGTGTGTGTGTGTGTGTGTGATAATGAATAACAACAAGGTCTTACTCTATAACACAGTGAACTACATTTCAATAACCTGTGATAAACCATAATAGAAGAGAATATTTTTTGAAAAAGAATATATATGTATGTGTAACTGAATTACTTTGTTGTACAGCAGAAATTAATACAAATATTGCAAATCAACTATATTTCAAATGAAAAAACATCCTATGGGGTAGGAAAAGGAACTAGTTTTACTGATATTATTATACAGATGACACTGTCAAGACACTGAACATAATGACATTAGCAGGTATTGCTTCTAAAGGACTGAGACTCACATGGGGACAAGGCAGGAGAGAGAGCAGGAGCTAGCAGAGAAAAGACAGTCCATACACACTGCCCACCATCACTGTTTGGAAATTTCTTAGGCTAGTTTATTTATTCATTTTGCCTTTTATGGGACTCATGCTGCTGCAACAATTCTATTCACCACCATCCTGAACCTCTTGCTTTGGGAGGTCTGTTGATCAAGGCCAACTTTGATGCTCATCTTAAACAACTCTCCTTCTTACCGACCTTTGATAGAAGGCCCCTCTCACCTGGAAACCTACAACCTTGCAAGCAGAGGATAAAATCCTTCCCCAGACAAATTTACCAGCATTCTCTACAGTAGTGTTTACACTCCTTGAACACAGACACTGTGTCTTCTTTTTAATGAACTTCTACAAAAAGCTTCTAAAATCATATAACAAGTGCATTCTTGAAGACGTGTCTTTCAGGTCAAATCATGGGGACTTCCCTGGTGGTTCAGTGGTTAAGACTCTGTCTTGCAAAGCAGAAGACACAGGTTTGATCTGTGGTCAGGGAACTAAGATCCTATGTTGCTTATGGAGCAACTAAGCCCACGTGTCTTAACAACTGAGCCCAAGCACCACAACTAAAGAGTCTGCACCACAGCGGAAGACCCCGCCTGAAGCTACAGAGATCCCGTGTGCCATAACTAAGACTCAAGGCAGCCAAGTAAATAAATAAATAAAATACTTCTAAAACAATGTCAAATCATAATTACATAGAAGAATGTATTTTTATGTAGAAAGGAGACCAAAGTCCTAAAAACTAGATATCCAAAATAGGAGGAGGAAATGCTATGGAACAAAATCTGCAGAATTGGTCATATTTATGTCTGGATCCTTATGTTATTAGTCAGCTGGCCCACCCCTGGACTGTCCAGCCAAGGACCGCCATTCAGGAGCATGTGTATGCACTGTGTTACTAAAGGAGTCAGAATGGCTAATTTCTATTTGGTTATCTAATCTGATCAGCAAGATATTTTCCTCTCTGTGGTTAAAGTAGTTACATTTGTATCCTTTTGTGGTTTTTAAATTCTGAAGAAATTCAAAGAAAAACAAAGAAAAAGCAAGGGGCTGTCAATTAGGTCAAGATAAGCATGTGCAAAAGTAGGGGCTGTCTCTTCCTCTTCCTCCCTGGATTGGGGGGGGGCAGGGGGAGGGGAGGGGGGAACAAAAGCAGCCGTCAGATGGAGCCCAGGTTAATCTTGAATGCTGCTTGCTTAATTTGACTATTTAAACTTTTTAATTTGTTTTTTTTTTTTTTCTTCTACATCTTACAAGAAGAGTATTTTTAGATCAAAGAAATACCATATTTTGTGAGCAGGTGGAGAGCTAGAAAACTCCAGTCACCAGGTGTCACACTATCAAACAGCGCACCAAGTGTAAAAAGTGGAAAAATAACCTTCTAGGGTATCTGGGGAAAATTCCAAGGAAGGCCAAACAATGATTCTCCTAAGCCCTGGCAGCCATTTGGCTTTGCAACTTGACCACAAAGAAAATATGATTATGAAACAGATATAAGCTAACAAGGGACAATTCCAAATTCATATCTAGGAAGAAGCTGGCAAAAAGCAGAGGAGAAGGCAGGGATAGCTGCTTTCAGCATCACTGGCTTTTTCTCTTGTTATTCTCCAGTTCATCCATGCTTCACTGGATAACTTTCCAGGCTCCAGTAAGACATCATCCCTTCCAGGAAGGAAGGACATCTGGTTCCAGTCAATTCACCAACACTGTGCCAGCTAGTGAGGGGTCAATAGAAATGAACATAGACATTAGCCTCAAGCTGCCAAACATATCATGGAAACAGAGATGCCAGGCATTCTATGAACAACAATTTGATCCAGTGGGCCAGGCATGATTCTAACAATGCACATTCACATGGGTAAAGGTGAAGTGAAAGTCGCTCAGGCATGTCCGACTCTTTTTGATCGCAAAGACTATACAGTCCATGAAATTCTCCTGGCCAGAATACTGGAGTTCCCTTCTCCAGGGGATCTTCCCAACCCAGGGATCGAACCCAGGTCTCCCACATTGCAGGTGGATTCATTTACTGAGGAACAAAAAGATAGCTGCAATATATGTATGTGTGTGAATTTATGCAGACTCTAAGCGTATAAAGGGTACTGCAGTTATTTATGAAAAGAATTAGAATTATTTCTAAGAATAACAATAAATAATGTTTCAATAGTAACATACAGCCTTACAAGACACTCTCACATCGGGATTTTATTCAGTGCTCAAAAAAGCCCAATGGGGTAGGAAAAATAGCTAGTTTTAATAACATTACTTCACAGATGACAAGTACAAGAAGTAAGCAAGTGGAGTCAACTTAGAAACATGCAAACTGAACTGGAAACACTAAATTCCAGGAGGGGTTACCTCTAGAGACCCAGGAAGGGTGAGGAGTGGGATGGGAAAAGGGAAAGGAGGTGACTTCAAGTTTATCTGCAACATTCTATTTATACTATTTAAATAAAACACAAAGCAGAAGGGAAGAAAGGTGAATTTTAATTGATACTTTCTGATGAATAAACAGTTCTTCCTCTATGAGACTCTGCTTTTCTGCATTTTGAAATATCTTTTTTTTAAAAAAAAAAGGAGAAATAGGCAACAAAAAGGAATTAATAGCCTTTAAGAATATTTATACTTCCCTCTGTGTTTTCACCACATATTACAAAAATTAAATGTAATCACAGAAATGGAGCTTCTAGCCTAGTTAGTAGCAACAAGCATTACAAACAATCCTTTCCTTTTCTTTTCTTTTTTATTCATTTTATCTCCTTTCTTTTGCTTTTTATCCTTCTTTTCTTTTCCCGGATACTCAGCAATTAGATTATTCTGTTTTATATAACAATTAGAGGAAGTTGTTTAAATGTCTTCATCCATTCCTAGATTAAAGTATCCTGAAGCCTGGGCTTCTGTCTCATATCTGTCTGTCTTGCATATTTTATGGAGTGGTATCACATTTACTTAATAGGCACATAGTAATAAGTGTTTGTTACAGGACACACACACACACACACATACAAACAGGGAACTTAATTCTAAATGGTAGTAGCAGTACCTGTTTCACTCATTTTTTCCTGAGTCTTGCTCTTTCATTAGGATTCAGGATTTTTTTTTTAAGAAGTGATTAAAAAAACACCACCACCACCACCACTCAGGATTAGGCTCACAATGTCTTTTAAGTGCGGCTGTCTGAATTACAAGTCCTCCTGAACTTGTAAGCAAGATTTGGTTGCATTATACTTGGAGAAAAATCAGGACTTGGTATTGATTTTTACCCCCTGATCCAAAGAAAGTGCAGGTGTTTAAGCATTTATGAAATTGATTGACTCCCCTCTAGCAGCCAATTGATAGTAAGTTTAAGCTTCAGAGTGAGGCTGTAAAAAGTTTGATTATATTAACAATACTCAAAGTCATGGGTTCATAAATCTTAAGAGAAAGGATGCATATGTCACATATAACACATGAAAAAAAGTTGTTCTTTTATCATGGATAACTCACTATTGTGTGGAAACCTAGTTGATCAGCTATTCCATTATTTGAGTAAGTATCTGATGTCTTGTTTTCTTTCAAGAAGGCAGGTGCAGGATGAAGCAGGAAGCCTGCCAAGAAAGATGATAAATTACCATTTGGTGCTGGCGACCAGAGCTCTATGAATGCAGGGCTGCCAGGAATTAAGAGGGAGAGTAACCAGAAACGAGGAGGGACATGACTTCTGACTAAAACTGTGGAGGTGTTTGCTTTTTGTCCTCATTATCTTTGTAGTATCTTAAGGGTCTCTGTTAGTTTTGTAACCTGCAGAATGAAGTGCTGTTTTAAAACAATTGTATACCACCTCAAAATATTATATTACAGCTGCTGAGGTCAAATACTAAATCAGAGTTGAGAGAGCACAGCTCAGTGACAGCAAATAAATGCCCTAAATAGACAAATAACATGGTAAAGCCAAGGTGCTGCGTGGCTGCAGCTTTGTTTTGGAGGGACATCTGGGCCGAATCCCTGGGAAGACCTCTGCCCCAAGTCAAACTGCACAGCAGTGTGTTCAGGTTGGGTTTCACCCTCCAAAACTAAGAAGAATCAAACAATAGCAATCGTAATGACCATAATCACGGTTTTTGGAACATTTGTTCCATGGAAATCTCCTGCCCTACAGGTTATCTTTTCTGCTATCTTGTTATAGGTTTATAAATCAGTGTTTAATATTCATGCAATGTCTATCAGAATCACCAGTGGCCATGGCTGTTCTTAATTTATTAAACTCAACAGGATTTACTGAGCACCTAGAAAGTCCCTGGCATTCAGCTGGGTGTTGGGGATATACAGATAGAAGATCCAGAACTTTCAAAGCCATGGTTTAGTGGAGGAAAAACAAATCCAGTGCAGGGGCCTCAGTAGGTGATAATGATCCATGGAGCACCACGGGAGGGCCCCTGGGAAGCCAGGCAGGCTCAGGTAAGGTTCTTAGGAGTGGTGACATCTGCAGTGGGAAAGAGTAGGGGGTGGGTAATTACTCGAGGCATTGGGGAAATAATGAGCCAGAGAAGTAGCCCTTTTCAACACTCCAGCTTTATGAATGAAAGCATTTTGGCTGGCAAGATGTGAAATGACACGTTCTCAGGGCTTATACCACAAAGGATTCTGGATTTCAGATTTGAGTTTGGAATTTATTCTGAAATTAATGAGCTGTTCCTAAAGGACTTTGAGCAGGGGAGTTATGTGATATATCAGCACTTGGCAACAAATATTCACAATACAATATAGAGGGCACTCTGATAGAAACATGATGTAAGTACTGTGCAAACATAGAAAAGCAGTTATTTACTGCGGGAAGATGGGTTTTAGAGGATCAGTAGGAGTTCACCGACACAAAAGGAATAGATAACCTATCTACTGAAAGGCTATCAAGAGAAAGAAAAAAAGAGAGAGAGAAAGGGAAAAAAAATTCAACAGAGCTTTGAAGAACTCTACTGTACTGCCTCTGATATCTGATACAGAACAACAGAAAACAGACTCCCAGGAAATAGTACAAGGTCAGGACTATATAGGATTGTAGGCCTTGAACCGCTGAAAGTCCCTTGCTCTAAAGAGAATTTAAAGAGCAGTGAGTCTGAACTCCTCCTTCTACACAGGAGAAAAGTGAAGCCTGGGCAGGGGAAGTGACTTAGGGCCCAAGGACACACCTAGTGAGAGCCACAGGGAGGGCAGGGCAGGCCCCTTGACTAACCTCGCATGCCTTTCTTCTCTGTCAACGGTCACCCAAGCCTTTTCCTCAAGTACTTTTCCAGGCTGTCTGCTTCCAGTAAATCACACATTCATTATATGCATAGGTAAACTCTAGTTTGCTCATTTGTTCCAGTTTATTTTTATGCTATCTATGTGTTCCCAGCAGACGTGAAATAGAGGAATATTTTTAACACAGGTTATTTTGCTCCAACACCTGATGAAGTGTAGCTGTTAGGACATTAGTCATTCTTTCTACGCTGGTGTGACTCAGTCTCAGACCATCTGGGAGCTGGAATTCATGTTTCCAGTTTAGACTCACCACTGACCCACTAGGTGACAACTAGGAAACCTTGCCCAGGTTCAGTGTGATAAGAGAAATACTATGACCCTCCTCTTCCTTGTAGAATCACTAAGGTTTAAAAAAACGCAATAAAAGAACAAGAATGTGTTTTGCATACATTATACACTATCTAACTAAAGCTGTAGGTAAAATTCAATAGACATAAATGGTTACTTTTAATAATCAGTTTAAAAATGAACATAGCATTATGTTTGGGCATAATCTTTGATAATGGAGAGTCTACCACTCTGCTAGAGGACACGTCTTAACTGTAATTTAACTCCATCATCCACTCTGTAATCTCGAGCACATCATTTAACTCTCAGGGCATATTTTCTCATCTACGAAATGAAAGGTCTGGATTCTTTCATTCTTAATGTCATGACTGAACAAAGGTCTGGTTTACTAATGTACTAGGGTGCTGTATCTAAAGGTCTAAAAGGTAAGAATAAGGAGGTGGTATAGGAATAAGATAATTAAATTAAAGAAAATAGAAATTAGGGAAAAGAAGAAGAAAGAGAATAAGGAGGAGAAGGGAGACAAGGAAGAGGTGGTGGGAGGAGGAGGGCGGGAATGGAAAGGGGAAGAGAAACCCTTGCCTCTTACCTGATTACGTCATGGGTCTGAAGCAGCACTCATGTATGTGCAGTTTCAGACTAACACACTTGCAGAATTCCTCGGGATACTGATTATTTGAACTAGAAAGCTAAAGTTCGAAAGCAGAAAGAAGTATTTGTTTTTCTGGTGTGTGTGTGTGTGCATACGCATGCACACTTACTTTAATATATATTTTCATTTGGATGGAATAAATGAATCCTTCTCAAGGTTTAGCATTTTCTGTCTGGAAGAAAAAAAAAAACAGAATTACACCCTCTTCAAATTTGATAAACAGAAGTTTTCAGCTGCTATTCTTTCGATCTAGTCAAACACTTTATGCTCAATTCAAAACTGATCTCCTTTAGTTTCCAAGGTCCTAATTGATATACCAGGGTTGAACTCTCTTTCCTCCTGATATTTTAACTGCTTGGGTCTATATTAACTGCTCCATTCCATTCTAGAGTTTTCTTTCATGAGAAAGGAGATGATCTTTAGAGAAAAATAACCACTCATTTTTCCTATCTATAGTTTATTTCTAAAATTTAAAGTAAATACCTTACCCAAGTTCAGTTGGATTTCAATCCTTAAATTCCATATTTTTATCAGCATCTCCTACATTCCATTTTCCTGTGGCTAATCATCCAAAAAAGAAGAAACTTGTTTCTATGGTTATTTCATCTACAAGCTTCAGGAATAATTATTTTAGTGGAAAGTCTGACATAAAAGAAAAAAACATGTTAACAGAATTAGAAAAAAATGTAACAGATACCTTTTAAACTATACAAGAATATCATGAATAACTATATACCAGTAATTTTGAAACATATATTAACCACATGAAGTTTGGGGAAGTAATATAAAAAGCCAGTATTGAAGCAAGAAGAAAAAGAAAACTAATGCACCAACATGCTGAAGATATTAACATTGTATGCCTAAGAGCCTTTCCCTCTGCCCCCTAAAACCCTAAGCTCAGGTAGTTCTATGCAAACTTCAAAGGAACCAATAATCCTGATCTTAGATAAACTGTTACAGAGCTGAAAACAATACAGAAAGGAACCCAATTCGTTTCAAGGGGCTGTGAGTTTATACCTCAAATTAGGTAAAGACATATAAGAAGATTAGAATTAATTTCACTCAATAAAATAGAGGCAAAACTCTCAAATAATTTTTTTAGAAATGTATCATGATCAAACAGTTGTCTTTTTATAAAAATCAAGATAGACATTTTTTAAAAATTACATGTTCACCTCAGTGTATGTTAGAAAAAAATTTTTAAGGAATTTCAATACCAAGCCAAATTTTTAAAAAGTTAAAACTACAAATAGGAGAGAACTTTGATAACATGGTAACAAGCTACCAAAAACCTATAGCAAGCATTATATTTAATGAAAAACATTTTCAGTCATTTTCTTAGACATTGGAGAATGACAGGGGTGACTATTGTCATTATCATTCTCCCTAGAGTTTGTGGAAGCTTACAATCTTATAATACCTTTCCTAACTACCCTCTGTCCTCTCTACCAGGCTCATCTTTAGCCAGCTCTCTCCTGGGACCCTCCCATTAGCAGAGTGGACTTCCCAGGGCATTGTTATCAAGTCTGGCTCCGCCACATCCATTGAGAAGCTCTAAGAGTTACCATGTCTGGCTTAGTTTCTTGTGGGGTCACTGCTTCTTTCTCCTGGGTCCTGGTGCACACAAGGTTTTGGTGAGAGACTTTATTTTGGGAGGCTCCAAAATCACTGCAGATGGTGACTGCAGCCATGAAATTAAAAGATGCTTGCTCCTTGGAAGAAAAGCTATGACCAACCTAGACAGCATATTAAAAAGCAGAGACATTACTTTGTCAACAAAGGTCTATCTAGTCAAAGCTATGGTTTTTCCAGTAGTCATGTATGGATGGGAGAGTTGGATGGTAAAGAAAGCTGAGTGCCAAAGAATTGATGTTTTTGAACTGTGGTGTTGGATAAGACTCTTGAGAGTCCCTTGGACTGCAAGGAGATCCAACCAGTCTATCCTAAAGGAAATCAGTCCTGAATAGTCATTCGAAGGACTGATTCTGAAGCTGAAATATTTTGGCCACCTGATGTGAAAAACCGACTCATTGGAAAAGCCCCTGATGCTGGAAAAGATTGAAGGCAAGAGGAGAAGAGGGCGACAGAGAATGAGACGATTGGATGGTATCACCAAAGTGATGGACATGAGCTTGAGTAGGCTCCGGGAGTTGGTGATGGACAGGGAAGTCTGGCATGCTGCAGTCCATGGCAATGCAGAGTTGGACATGATTGAGTGACTGAACTGAAGAGTTACAATGTGGTTCTGCAATTGCCTTTTCCCCTATGCCATCAGAAGGCTATTATTTCTCAGATGGGAGCTGCTTCTACCACTGGATCCCAAAAGAAAGGAGGCAAGACTGCACCCATTCACAGCCAGTTGTTACCAATGGGTAGATGCAATCATGTCTTTGATTTTGGAAACCTCTGAGATTTGATAGTATTTCTTATCATTGTAACCTAATGAGGGTTGATCAATACAGTCCTGGAGATCTTTTCCAACATAAACATTTTTTAAAATTAGACATAAGGGGCTGAAAGAGAAAAGGCAGAATTTTCATAGTTGTATGGTATTATGATTTATAATAAAAACCCAAGAAATGCAAAAAAGTATTAGAACTCACAAATTTCACATAAGTCGTTGCATGTAAAAATCAATTCAAACATCAGTAACTTACACTAGCAAAAACATAGAAATGGTGCTCACCCTAAAAGAGTGGACTGTATGTTCCCATTCTTATGTGTGGGCTGTCCATAGTGATTTCCATCCAAAGGGTTCAGTCTGAAAAGTGGAATAAAAAGAATAACTTCACAGCAGAGACCACTGATGAACACTACCTCAGCTGATCAAGGTCAACATCAACATTATTAAATCATATTGATAGCATCTAGTACTCTTGTCTCGGAGAAGGCAATGGCAAGCCACTCCAGTACTCTTGCCTAGAAAATCCCATGGATGGAGGAGCCTGGTGGGCTGCAGTCCATGGGGTCGCTACTAGTCGGACATGACTGAGCGACTTCACTTTCATTTTTCACTTTCACACAATGGAGAAGGAAGTGGCAACCCACTCCAGTGTTCTTGCCTGGAGAATCCCAGGGACGGCAGAGCCTGGTAGGCTGCCGTCTATGGGGTCGCACAGAGTCGGACACGACTGACATGACTTAGCCGTAGCAGTACTCTTGCCTGGAAAATCCCATGGACGGCAGAGCCTGGTGGGCTGCAGTCCATGGGGTCACTAATAGACTTCCCTTTCACTTTTCACTTTCATGCAATGGAGAAGGAAATGGCAACCCACTCCAGTGTTCTTGCCTGGAGAATCCCAGGGACGGGGGAGCCTGGTGGGCTGCCGTCTATGGGGTCACACAGAGTCGGACACGACTGAAGCGACTTAGCAGCAGCAGCAGCATTCTTGACATGATGTGATGAGAATAGGACTTTACTTCTGTGGTCCTCCTCCTCAAAACCCACAATCCTAGTCTAATCTTAAGCAAAACATCATACAAACCATAACTGGGCAACATTCTACAAAATGTCTGACCAATAGTCCTCAAATTGGTCAGTCATCAAAAATTACCCCCACTTCACCCATGTGGGTTAGTGAGGTATACTGTGACAATTGTTGTTGCTGTTTAGTTTCCCAGTCAGGTCCAACTCTTTGCAACCCCAAACCAGGCCTCTCTGCCCCTCACCATCTCCTGACATTTGCCCAAGTTCATGTCCATTGCATCAGTGATGCCATCCAACCATCTCATCATCTGATGCCCTCTTCTCCTTCTGCCCTCAATCTTTCCCAGCATCAAGGACTTTTCCAATGAGTCAACTGTTTGCATCAGATGACCAAAGTACTGGAGTTTCAACTTCAGCATAAGTCCTTCCAACGAGTATCCAGGGTTGATTTCCCTTAAGATTGACTGCTTTGATCTCCTTCCTGTCCAAGGGACCCTAAGGAGTCTTCTCCAGAGCCATAGTTCGAAGGCATCAGTTCTTCGGTGCTCAGCCTTCTTTATGGTCCAGCTCTCACAACTGTAAATGACCACTGGGAAGACTAGTTTTGATTATACAGACCTTTGTCGGCAGAGTAATGTCTCTGATTTTCAGCATGCTATCTATGTTTGTCATAGCTTTCCTGCCAAGAAGCAAGTCTTCTGATTTCATGGCTGCTGTCACCACCTGCAGTGATTTTAGAGCCCAAGAAGAGGAAATCTGTCACTACTTCCATCTTTTCCCCTCTATTTGCCACGAAGCAACGGGGCCAGATGCCATGATCTTAGTTTTTTTAATATTTAGTTTTAAGCCAGCTCTTTCACTCTCCTCCTTCACCCTTATCAGGAGGCTCTTCAGTTCCTCTTGGCTTTCTTCCATTAGAGTGGCATCATCTGTATATCTGAGATTGTTGATGTTTCTCCTGCCTATCTTGATTCCTGCTTGTAATTCATCCAGCCCGGCATTTCTCATGATGTGCTCAACATATAGATTAAACAAACAGGGTAACAGCAGGCAGCTGTGACAATGTCAGGTAACAAACAACCCTGATCACAATGTTTTACAACAATCAGTATTTTTCACTCTCCAGCTTGTAGAAACAGACTTTATTTTCTTGGGCTCCAAAATCACTGTGGACAGTGACTGCAATCATGAAATTAAAAGATGCTTGATCCTTGGAAGACTAGTACAAACCCAAACAGTGTATTAAAAAGCAGGGACATAATTTTTCTGACAAAGGTATGTATAGTCAAAACTATGGTTTTTCCAGTAGTCATGTATAGATGTGAGAACTGGACCATAAAGAAGGCTGAGTGCTAAAGAAATGATGCTTTCAAACGTTGGTGCTGGAGAAGACTCTTCAGAGTCCCTTGGACAGCAAGGAGATCAAACCAGTCAGTCCTAGAGGAAATCAACCCTGAATATTCATTGGAAGGACTGATGCTAAAGCTGAAGCTCCAATACTTTGGCCACCTGATGCAAAGAGCTGACTCATTGGAAAAGACCCTGATGCTGGGAAAGATTGAGGGTAGACAGAGAAGGGGCCAACAGAGGATGAAATGGTTGGATGGCATCATCAATTCAATGGACATGAGTTTGAGCAAACTCCAGGAGAGAGTGAAGGACAGGGAAGCCTGGTGTGCTGCAGTCCATGGAATCACAAAGAGTGAGACACGACCGAGTGACTGAATAACACTTGTAGATTGGGTTCTGGGTCTGCTGGGTGTGGCTGAGCTCAGCTGGACTTGACTCCAGTAGTATCCAGGATACACCTTAGGTTTAAGTCAGCTTCTCATGGCTCTCATTGCTCTCACTGGAACACTACCCTTGGCTAGATGATACATTTGTTTACAAAGGACAAAAATGGGACACATTTTCTATAGAAAGTCTCAGAGGCATTTTTGAATATTGATCGGATCTTTTCCTATGGTAAAGGATAATAAAACTAACTCGCTTCAAAATATGATTCCAGAAATTAATTTTTCCTCCACTTGATAAAAGTATGCTCTTCAAGAATCATCTTTTTTCCTCCACTATGAAAAAAGAAGCAAAGAGATTTTTAGAAAACCCAAGGACATAACATTACCGGCCAAGCTTGTGTGGTTTGTCAAGATAAGGTCTGTCCATTTGTATATGCAGAAGGCAGTGGAACCACTTTGAGGAGTGATGCTGGGATCAGATTCTCATTCTGACCTCTGCCCACACACTGAGCTCTGACTGGCACCCTGCATCTGTCAGTCAGTATTGGGGTGAGGTGCCCCATCTTATCTGCCACGCAAAAGAGCAGGCACACTGGTGTCCTTACTGATGAATCAGTGGCAAGTGCCACCTCTTTGCCTGTTCACTGTAGCAATGTGGACATGTCACAAGGGTTCTACATGGGGAAACCACCCTGAGCGAGAGTTTAGTAAAACCTCAGGACAGTATTTTTCAAGTTATTCCATAGAAGCACCTTTCTTCTTAGAGGCAAATGACAAAAGTGCACAGACAAACACTCCAGGAAACCAGAAGGTGGAGCCTAAAACATCCTGGCCTAAGCAGAAAATGTCTTTCAAGTCTCCCGACGGGGCTTTAAAATGTCATATGAATGTTTCATTTGATTTCATATTCTCTTTTATTTAATGTAAAGCAATGTTTTAAATTGCCATCTGGAACTGAAAATGTTTCCTAGCATTTTAGCCTGTACCTTGGTCTGCAATTAGCATATTACACGGGCACAGAGTGAGGTGCTGGCAAAGAACACAAGATCTGGCAGCTGGTACCCTCAGACCCTGTCCACTTGCCCATTTCCACAACCACTATCATAGTTGTTGTGTAGTCACTCAATCGTGTCTGACTCTTCCGTAATCCCATGGACTGTAGCCCGCCAGACTCTTCTGTCCATGGGATTTCCCAGGCAACAAGTGGGTTGCCACTTTGTTCTCCAGGTAATCCTCCTAACCCAGGAATCAAACCTGAGTCTCCTGCATTGGCAGGAGGATTCTTTACCCCTGAGCTACACGGGAAGTCGCTGGTCCAAGTTACCACCATTCTTTTCCTAGACCATGGCTGTAGGGCCTCTAAGCTGGACTGCCTGCTTCCACTCTTTGGTCTGTATTCAGAGTGTATCTGACTAACAAAAACCCTTCCACACCTTTTCATCACTATCAGTAGAAAATCAGAATCTTTATCAAGGCCTCCAGGCTCTTCGGTCTGGCCTCCACCAATTTATTCAAGCTGATCTCTGATCACGATCTCCTAGCTCTCTGTGCTCCAGACATTCAGCCTCAAGCCTGCTAGTCCGTTTCCTCTCCCCAGACTTAGACCAACCAGTTCTCCTCCTTAAACCTTCTTCCTTTAACCCTTCTTTTTGTTTTGACTCCCTAATAAATGCATTTTCTCCTATTATGCATTCTGACAGTTTCTCACGTTTCCCACTCACTGGCACTAAGCCCCTCAAGGAGAAAGGTAATGTCTTCTTTCTATCTGTTCTTGGCACCTAACACCTTCCCTCACACATAGTAGCTGTTCAATAAATGTTTTGTGACAGAAGGAAAGAATGAGCTAGTGAAGAGTTCATCTTCTTACAAGTCCAGAAAACTAAGGCTGAAAGAGAATAAGTAACTTAAAGAATTTTCTAATGCAATACATACTTTGTTAGCATATCGTTGACCAGAGATATATTAACTCCACAAGTATAAGTTTCTGCAACCCCCCCCCCCCCAATAATGTGTTAAAATTCCATTTCAATTGGATGGCATCATTGATTTCAGCCGGGACACGAGTTTGAGCAAACTCCGGGAGATAGTGAAGGACAGACGTGCTACCGTTCATGGAGTTGCAAAGTTGGACATGACTTAGCAACTGAACAACAACAACAACAAAATGTTAGACTGAAAGCTTTGTTCCAGTTCCACCCAAGACACCTTTCAGGTAACTCTGGGGATGAGGAAAAAGTAAGAGACAGAATCTCCTCAAAGATTTGAGACAGAATTTATGAATCTCGCGAGTCTTGATGCCTGAGTGTTCCTAATCTAAGCGGTTCCCCTAAGAACATAAAATGAAATGGGAACACTGCTGATGATATAAATAACTATTTGGAGTTTTTATTTCTTATTCCATCATGCCTATTTGGAAACACTGGAAAATAGAATGTTTTATTAACAAGCACCATCCCTTGATGGTGATCCTTATATTGACGTGAGGCCGACATGAAAAAGAGTGTGGAATGAACTGGAAATGAAAAGCAGAGCATTCACTTAATAATAATCCAACCAACTTTATGGAGATCCACCTGCTACTTAGAGGTCGAGGTATGAGGTAGGAAGATACTTAGAGGTATGAGGATGTGATACTAACACTCCCCGACCACAGGGGCTCAGGGCCTCCAGGGGAGACAGGGCATCATCAGAAAGTCACTAACAGTCTGTGCCTTGGATGTGGTACATAAACTTTTTCAACTTGTTTCCTCATCTCTAAAATTAGGGAAATGGCAGAATTGCCATGTCTTACTGCTCTTAGAATTGCTATGACAGTAAATGGGATGATGACCGTAAAAGACTTACCCTGGTGTCTGGCACAAAGTCATTTATATCAGTTGGAATGTTTTTGCTTACAAGAGACAGAAAACTTGACCAGCAGTGGCTTAAATCATGTATTTATTTTTCTGTTAACAAGCAGCCTGGGGTGGGCGATCCACAGAACTGTTTAGCAATCATGGGCATCTGGCCCTGCATCTCTGGAATTCTCCTGACCTGCCTTCACAGTGTAAAAACACCTGCTGCTTCTCAAGTGCCTCTCTTTTGACAGCAATAAGTAGATCTTTCCTAAGAATCCCAAGAGACTTTCTTACATGCTCCATTGGCCAGAAATATGTATTAAGTGCATAGTACAGGGCCTGGCATCTACTAACTAATCAGTAAAATTTAGCTATTAGATGATAGTGATGATGGTGGTAATGGAGGTGATGATGATGGTGGTGGTGATGATGCAATAGAGAGGCAAAACATAAGTACTTTCTGTTTATAATCAAGACCATCTGTCAACCTCTGGATCCATTTGTCCCTCTCTTCTAAGGTCTGATATAAAGAGATGGAATCACAGAATAAAGAAGCATATTGGACTAAGTTAAGGTATTGCTTGGGAGAGCAAAAAGGAAGGACAGTCACAAACAAATGGAAGGAGATAAAATAGGATATCATGGGTATACCAGGGAGGTTGGTAAAGTTAGAAATAACGTAGAATCATAAAGCATGATCCCTGAAAGTCCTTCTCATTACCAGAGTAATGAATGAGTCTTCTCTGAAACCAGAGCCCAGAGAAGGTAAATAATTAACTCAAGGTAACACAGAATTTCATTTAGAACTTAGATTTCCTAAAGCCTGTAATTTTTTTAAAAAAACATTTGTTACCAAAAAATGCAATCTAAAGGTGAAAGAAATGCCTAAAATAAACTCTGATTATTAGTGGAATCAATTGCTGCCCATCTGCCATAATTTTACCCTCCCATCCTGGCATAAAAAGAGTTAATGAGCAAGCATTTTCTGGTTATAAACAACAGAAAATACCAAAGTTTCCTTGTTTTTCTGAATGGCACAAACACCTGATTAACAAACCTTGCTTTCAAAAGATTTCATAATCTAAAGTGTGTGCTTAGTCACAAGCTGAACTCTTTGATTCCTTGTCTCTGGAAACAAAGAGAAATCTCTAGTTCAGTAAAAAATAAATGATCTGGGATCAAATCATGGTTTGTATCTCCTTGAAAATGCTTAGCTTCTCAGAAATAGACTCACAGACAGAAAACAAACTATGGTTACCAAAGAGGAAAGGGGGGAGGAAGGGATAAAGGGATTCAGAATTAACAGATTGAAAGAAAGTGAAAGTCGCTCAGTCGTGTCTGACTCTCTGTGACCCCATGGACTGTATAGTCCATGGAACTCTCCAGGCCAGAATACTGGAGCGAGTAGCCTTTCCCTTCTCCAGGGGATCTTCCCAACCCAGGGATCAAACCCAGGTCTCCCACATGGCAGCGGATTCTTGCTTCTCAGAAACAGACTCACAGACAGAGAAAACAAACTATGGCTACCAAAGAAGAAAGGGGGGAGGAAGGGATAAATCAGGGATTAGGAATTAACAGATACACACTACTATATAGAGTGTTCCCAGGTGGTGCTAGTGGTAAAGAATCTGCCTGCCAATGCAGGAGATGCAAGATATGCAGGTTCAATCCCTGGATCAGGAAGATCCCCTGGAGAAGGGAATGGCTACCCACTCAAATATTTTTGCCTGAGAAATCTCATGGACAGAGGAGCCTGGCAGGCTATAGTTCATAGAACCACAGAGTTGGATATGACTGAGCACACTGCTATGTATAAAATAAACAACAAAGGCCTACTGTATAGCACAGGAAATTATACTCAAATACTCAATGCTTTGTAATAACACATAATGGAAAAGAATGTGAAAAAGAATACAAACATATATGTGTATATTTATATATATATATAAATGCACACACACACACACACACATATACACACACTTTGCTATATACCTGAAACTAACACAACATTGTACAATAAATCAACTATATTTCAGTTTTTTAAAAGTTCAGTTTCTTTGTCCCTCTGGAAATAGAAATAGCCTCTCAGATCATAATCCCATTATATTTAACAGCTTTTATTCTACCTTGTTTCTTGATTTAGCAATCTGTCCATGGACTGGGTACATATACAGTAGATGGGAAAGAAGTATGTGTCAAATGCTATCCCAACATTAATAAATATCTAATCATCTAGATCTTAAAAAGATGGTATTAACTTGAATATCAAAGAGACAAAACATAGTGGCACATCAGAGGAGATGACAGCCAGAGCTAAATCCATAATAATACCTAATTTATATCAACATCTTCCACAATCAGATGTTACACTATGATTTTGACATGGATTGTCTATTGCATTTCATCCTTACAACAAACCTCTGAGGCAGGAACAGCTATTGTCAACACCCACTTGGTAGATGAGGAAACTGAGGTTTAGAGAGCATCAGCCAAGTGGAAAATGATGGACCCAGGATTTGAATAGCATTGATCAGGGCTGTACTCAGTTGAGTGTAATAGGAACCAGATGTCAGTGGCTTGACCCAATAAGGGTTTAATTTTTCTTACATAACACGGAATTCAAGCATAAAGAACTCAGGGCTCATAACCAGCCCAGGAAGTCATCAAAGACCCACAGACCCAGCTGCATTCTTGCTTCCACAGGCACCACCCTTAACATGTGGCTGTTCACACAGTCCGAAGAGGACTTCTGTGCCTCCAGGCACTGCATCTGTCGGGAAGCAGGAAGAAGCAGGAAAGCAAGAGACAAAGGTTGCTCAGTCGTGTCTGACTCTTTGCGCCTCATGGACTGTAGCCCACCAGGCTCCTCTGTCCATGAAATTTTCTAGGCAAGAATACTGGAGTGGATTGCCATTCCCTTCTCCAGAGATCTTGCTGACACAAGGATTGAACCCAGGTCTCCTGCATTGTAGGCAGCTTCTTTACCATCTGAGCCACCAGAGAGACAAAGGACATGTAACCAAATCTGTTCTTCCTTTTTTATCAAGAAAAGGGTAGCTTTTCCAGTAGAATTCTATTTATGACTAGTTGACCAGAACAGGCTGTTAACACAGCTACTCTAGCTGCAGGGAAGTATGAAGATGTGAACACTCAACCTAGCACATTGTTGCCCTAAATAAAACTCAGGTTCTGTTACTGAGAAGTAGAGAGATTGGGTAGACAACCAGCAGTCCCCATACTGAATCCAGGCAGTGATTGGACATTAAAGCTCAAGAAATAAATGTGCTCATAACCTCTATGTCAGCACAAACATCAATATCCTATCCCACTGTTCCCCACCAAAAAACTGTTTGAACCAACTTGTCACTGGAATGACAAGTTTTTTGTTGTTGTTTGATTTTTTTTACATAGCTTTTTCTAAAAACCCAGTCCTGGAGCATAGAGGGAGGAAGTCTGAATGCTGTCTGGGTCCTATAATTATCACTTGCCTCCCACTCCCCTTTTCAATGCAGTAAATGACCATCAAGCCTTCTGCTCCCCGATGACCAAACACTGAAAATAATTTTCTTTGAGAAGACTTTGTTCCACCTAATTTGTGAGTAAAATTTCCTAAGGGCAGCAGTGAAAGGTCTAAGATAATGAGGAAGTCTTCAAACTCAGGGGAACTGATGAGATCTGCTCTCAAAGTCACCATACACCATTAATCAATTGTTACTAGGCAGAGTCACGGAACCCAGATAGAGGTCAGCAGATCACATGACCCACAGCCGGCCAAACGGCCAGCATCCTGCTGCTTAAACGAAAGCAGAAGTGACTTTGTAACTCTTCCCACTTAGCTGAATTCATAACTTATGCTGGTTTTTCATAGCCAGGGTTCAGTTTATCCTGTGGAGAGACTGAATAAAATACAGTAAAAAACCCAGAGGTGGGTGGGAAAGTGTGAATTGTGTGTGTGTGTGTGTGTGTGTGTGTGTGTGTGTGTGTGTTGACAGGGGTGGTGTTACCAAGTAAACAAGATAAGTTGGCCATAAGATTTACAAGAAAAATAAATTAGAAATAAAAATCACATTTTAGCAGATTACCCAGTTTTACTTAATGTGTCCTTATTTGAAAATTACAAATACCTTTACTCATTATTTCCATACTCATTTAAATTTATTCTTGTCCTTTTTTTTTTCAGTCTAAATCATAGATGCTGTGTTTCATCATTTTCCATAGGGCACAGTATTTTGATTTTTCAGATGCTCTATAAACCTAAATAGTCGCTCTTATGTCAGACTTGGACACATCTTGACCTTCTTTGACTTCTGATTGTTACTGCTTATATGCTAAGGTGCTTCAACTATTTGTAAGAGTATCTTTAGATGGTTCTGAAAGGTAGATAACTGAACATCTCACCATTACCTTTAAGTATTTCTTATGTTAGCAAAATCCAAAACCCCCTCTCTAAATAAAAAGGGAGATTTAGTACATTCTTCCTCTGGTTCTACAAATTTTTGAGCACTAAGGAAAAATATAAATTAAAAAAGTAAAATCATGTATTACCGAGGGCAGGGCAATTTTATTTAATAAACAATTCCCTCCTACATTGGTTCAGGCTGTTCTTTTTAGTCATACTTGGGACAAGATGCTGGGCAACAACCACGTTTAACAGAAATACCCAAAATACCATCCAAAGAAACAAATTGGGTCATATTAAGGCTCTGTTTTCATATCCACTTAGATGTGGAAGAGTTAGTGCTTGGAAGTTCCCAGTTTAGTTCCTAAAATAAGAGAAACCCTCTAATTTGTCAAATAAAAACTTTCCCACACTTATACCAAAGCAGAAAAATCTGTGCAGATCAAACTTACCATGACAAAAGATGAAGACACAAAATGATTTGGTTTAGGATCTCTGGTGTGTATTTTTAGTTTAGGCTAATTCTTTTCTAATATCACCAGTTCTTTAAGTTCTAGAAGTCAGAGAGCATGTCCAGTGAAATACTTTAGAATCTTTCTGACAAGGACAAAAGAGAAGCAAAAGTTAAATCTTGCATGCATTTCAACCAGCCTTCCACATTTAGGAATTTATAGTATAAAAATAATCAAAAGAATACTAATAAGAACATTTAAGATATATTCATCATATTAATTACAAAAATATTTGCTAATAGTGAAATCTGCAAGTCACTAAAATGTCCCAAAATAATGGATTGGTGAATTGCATTATAACTATACAATGAAATTCTCTGTAGGTCTTTGAAACAGCAATAAAGGTCACTATTTATTGATATTGCAAAGATAGCCACAGTTCAGTGTGATAGGGAAGAAAATCAGCTTATAGAACAATGTATGCAGTATGAGCTCATTTTTGCAAAAAGAGTACAAAGATGCAATATGTTAAGAAAAAAGTATTAAAAAGATATGCTCCAAAATGTAAACAGTGATTGTAACTGGGTTTACTAGGCCATAGACAATTTTCACTTTTTTCCACAGTAGACAATTCATGTCAAGGTCTCAGCATAGTATCTGACACATGGTCCATATATATTAGATACTATTCATATTAGAGTTTTAATTTATCATTCATTGCCTCTGATGTGTCACTGTTTTTTGTCTCCTTCTAAATAATTTCTTTTTCTTTTTTTCTGACAATAATGAGAAAACTATGCAAGAAGTCATTTCCATTTTGAGAAAAAAAAGGGGGCTGGGGGGAGGTTAGGGAGAGGTTTCTGCACCAATACTTGTCTTCCCATCTGGGTTAGTGACATGCATGCAAAGGGCCTAAAAAGAGAGGTGGAGGGGAAGCGAGAAGGAAGACTTCGCCACAGTAAATGAAAAGCAAACAATATGCATATCAGCATCCCAAGATGTACCACTCTGCTGGGAAAATCCAAGACAAAAGAATTTTTGGACACAACAGTTCAAAGCATATTGCACCTGTCAAAACGTCTGTCATCTTCTATAGAAAGGCACCATTCTAAGAGAGAAAAGGGAAACTTTCGCAAAGTCACTCAGGAACAACAGCTTACTTTGTCTCCTTCCTCTGGTCAACTCCTCCATCTGAAAGCCATTTAGCTCCATGCTATAGCTTGCCTGGAAGGACCAGACAATAGGAAGGTCTCTTTCATTGTCAAGGACAGTTACACTTTGAAGATGACGCTCAAAAGAGGTTAAAATGGGTCAACAAGCAATTGTTGGCCCTATGCAAGGACATGCGAAGAGGACATTGTTGAAGTCACACACACACAAAAAAATCTCTATCTCAAAGAATTCAACTTTAACCTAGAGGAGGTGTGGGAAGGAAGAAACTAACATGCAATACTGGTTTTATCCCAAAGAGGAATTAGGAAGGAAAGGGATCTACCCCAAGAGGATTAATTAATAGACAGTTTGGGGATGGTCTTTGCCATTCCAAATATCCATCCACACTGTGTATTAAGAAGATAAGTGTAATTTAGGGCAAAGTGAGAAAAATGTGACTTTTCTAAAAATAATGTATGCAAGTGGTGTTAATTACATGCTGGCTATTACATTTGTTAAGAGTTTTATTTTCTAGATTCACTTTGGGAAATGTGTTTGGCATGTAGTCAGATGAAAGGTAAAGGTTGGGTGGCTGGATATATTTAAATAGTAGTTATTTCTTTTGTGCCATTTCTTAGATATCTTTAAAAAGAAAGTCTCAGAACCCATCAGAGCAAAGATGATCTAAAGAGAAGTAATACGGAAAATCTGAATCAGCCCCACTCTATGCCTATATTCATAGCCTGATTCTGCCTTGTTTAGGCCATGTGACTCTGGACGAGTAACTTAACCTCCCTCTTGTCAGTTTCCACTTGTGTAAAAAGAGGTAACAACAACAGGCCATCAGAAATACTGGGATGATTAAAGGAGAGGCTGCATCCAGGAGAAATGAAAACATATATTTACACAAAAGCTAGTACACACAAGTTTTTCATAAAAAAATGTACACACAGCATCATTCATAATAGTCAAATAGTGGAAATAATGCCAATGGAAAAACCAAATGTGGTCTAGCCACACAGTGGAATATTATTCAGTCATAAAAATTAATAATATACTGACATCCTATAACATGGAAGAATATTGAAAAATTATGTTAAGTGGAGGAAGCCAGTCACAAAAGACCACATATTATATAATTCCGTTCATATTAAATTTCCAGAATAAGGAAATCCTTAGAGACAGAAAGCAAATTAGTGATTGTTCAGAGCTCGAGAATGGAGAAGGAGAGAATAGAAAGATGATAGCTAAAGGGTATAAAGTTTCTGTTTGAGTAGGTGAAATGTAAAATTTACTGTGATGATGGCTGCACGTATTTGTCAATATACTAAAAACCAGTGTATTGTACACTTTAAATACATGACTTGTATAGTGAACAAATTATATCTCAATAAGGTTGCTAAAAATAAACAAAAGAGACCAAGCAAGAATGATGGACAAACCTTTGTAGCAAAAAAACAAAACAAAATACTTTTTTTTAAGGAGGGTGGGAAAATACAATAATAAAGGAATCAGAACTGTGCTTGACACAGAGTAAGGACTCAATACACACTGAGTATCAGTAATTACTTTTATGAGTAAGTATAAATCATTGTGAATAGCTTTGGGAAAAAAGAGTACTGTTATGTAGTATGACTAACAGTAAGACTGAAATTTCAACTTTAATCTTAAAATATTAATCTTTAAATATATTTCAAAATTCAACCTTATCCCCTGAAATCTAAACATAATCCATTCCTAAATGGCCTACTTAAAAGGTAAATTTCAAAGTGAAATGCAGCCCTTTCTCTTCTTTAATGAGTTTTCTATGTAAGTAAATTAAATTATCAGAGAAGGCAATGGCACCCCACTCCAGTACTCTTGCCTGGAAAATCCCATGGATGGAGGGGCCTGGTAGGCTGTAGTCCATGAGGTCGCTAGGAGTCGGATACGACTAAGCAACTTCACTTTCACTTTTCACTTTCATGCATTGGAGAAGGAAATGGCAACCCACTCCAGTGTTCTTGCCTGGAGAATCCCAGGGACGGGGAGCCTGGTGGGCTGCCGTCTATGGGGTCGTGCAGAGTCGGATACGACTAAAGCGACTTAGCAGCAGCATATTAAATTATCTGTGATTGTCAAATCTGCTTTAAGCTTTGTAAACTAACTACAGAGTCAAAACATGAGAAATGTAAGAAAGTTCTTTCATTATGAAATACACTTACAACTGGAATCATTCTTTTAAAAAAAAAAACTTGGGGGCACTTTCCTGGTGGTTCCATGGTTAAGAACTCACCTTCCAATGCAGGTAACATGGTTTCAAACCATAGTCCAGAAACTAAGATCGCACAGGCCATGTGTCATGGCCAAGAATTATTTTATTTTTTAAGTTTAAAACCACCTTTAAAAAAAAAGTTACTCGTGATGGTAGATACTGCCGACTGTCATTTTGTACTCTGAACTCTTCTAAACTGAAGGTTCTTAATGAAATATTTTGTTAATTCATCAACTATTTACTTCATTTTTAAAATACAGATGCTTGTGAGCATGAATGTTGGAGGAATTCACTGTCTGAACAAATTGCTTTGTCTGTTTCCTCATCAATAAAAGAGATACTACAGTACTACTTAACCCCACAATGCTCTGATGAAGGTAAAGAATATAGAGACATGATCACCTGGTCCCCAGAAATAATACTCACTGTCAGTGTAAGGCAGCTGGATCTAGAAGCCTTCCATTAGCCCTGCATAACTGAAGGTGATATTTGCGCTAATTATTGTTGACACTTGTAGGAGGAAATGGCAATCTGCTCCAGTATTCTTGCTTGGAGAATCCCATGGACCGAGGAGCCTGATGGGCTACAGTCCACGGGATTGCAAACAGTCAGACACGACTGAGTGACTAAACCACCACCACCACCATTGTCCATCAGATCAGATCAGGTCAGTCGCTCAGTCGTGTCTGACTCTTTGCGACCCCATGAATCACAGCACACCAGGCCTCCCTGTCCATCACCAACTCCTGGAGGTCACTGAGACTCACATCCATCGAGTCAGTGATGCCATCCAGCCATCTCATCCTCTGTCGTCCCCTTCTCCTCCTGCCCCCAATCCCTCCCAGCATCAGAGTCTTCTCCAATGAGTCAACTCTTCGCATGAGGTGGCCAAAGTACTGGAGTTTCAGCTTTAGCATCATTCCTTCCAAACTAGTCACAAAATAATTATTTGCATTTGCACTGCAGTTATGCTTTTCAAAACGCTTTTATTTGATAGAAACTTGATCCCCAAAGTATCCCTTGCAGTAAGCAAGACGTTACCCCAATTTAACCAAGAAGATACTGCAGCCAAAGGATAGAGAGACAAGATGCTAAGTTCAGATCACATTTACAGGAACGTACTCCTGGCTCTTCAGATCCAAGTCGGCCCAACTCCTGAGTTCTTCCTTACCTCTCCCTCTACGATGTCTCATCCCTTCCACCACTTTGATGCAGGTCAGCTCTAGAAATCTTGGAAAGTGCTACCATCTTTAACAAACCTCAAAACCACCTTTCCTTTCTTAAGTTTCTGAGACTTCACTCACAGAGATGATGTTGCTTCACACAAAAAGAACTATGTGATGATCATCTCTGCTCTTCAAAGTGTTCAGACATATCATATGTCATCAACTCAGAACACTCACCTCCCACTCTCCACTTTGTTACAAGGAAGAGAGGGATATAAGTAGAGTTTATAGACTTACCTCACTTAGATACCAATAGCATGAAATAAAAACTAATTTAACTATATTAAACTAATTTAATCATATAGATATATGATATCTATATATATAGAATATACACATATATTCATTATACTTATATAATAGTTCTAATGACACAGTATACAATAATATGGCTTATATATTAAAAATATTATACAGTATATAATAATATCACATATAATGCTTCCCTGGTGGCTCAGACAGTAAAGAATCCACCTGCAATGCAGGACAGATCAAATCAGATCAGATTAGTCGCTCAGTCGTGTCCAACTCTTTGCGACCCCATGAACTGCAGCACACCAGGCCTCCCTATCCATCACCAGCTCTCGGAGGTCACTCAGACTCACATCCATCGAGTCAGTGATGCCATCCAGCCATCTCATCCTCTGTCGTCCCCTTCTCCTCCTGCCCCCAATCCCTCCCAGCATCAGAGTCTTCTCCAATGAGTCAACTCTTCGCATGAGGTGGCAAAAATACTGGAGTTTCAGCTTTAGCATCATTCCTTCCAAAGAAATCCCAGGGCTGATCTCCTTCAGAATGGACCGGTTGGATCTCCTTGCAGTCCAAGGGACTCTCAAGAGTCTTCTCCAACACCACAGTTCAAAAGCATCAATTCTTCGGCTCTCAGCCTTCTTCACAGTCCAGCTCTCACATCCATACATGACCACAGGAAAGACCATAGCCTTGACTAGGCGAACCTTTGTTGGCAAAGTGATGTCTCTGCTTTTGAATATGCTATCTAGGCTGGTCATAACTTTCCTTCCAAGGAGTAAGTGTCTTTTAATTTCATGGCTGCAGTCACCATCTGCAGTGATTTTGGAGCCCAGAAAAAGAAAGTCTGACACTGTTTCCACTGTTTCTCCATCTATTTCCCATGTAGTGATGGGACCAGATGCCATGATCTTAATTTTCTGAATGTTGAGCTTTAAGCCAACCTTTTCACTCTTCACTCTCCACTTTCACTTTCATCAAGAGGCTTTTTAGTTCCTCTTCACTTTCTGCCATAAGGGTGATGTCATCTGCGTATCTGAGGTGATTGATATTTCTCCCGGCAATCTTGATTCCAGCTTGTGTTTCTTCCAGTCCAGCATTTCTCATGATGTACTCCATCTAAGTTAAATAAACATGGTGACAATATACAGCCTTGACGTACTCCTTTTCCTATTTGGAACCAGTCTGTTGTTCCATGACCAGTTCTAACTGTTGCTTCCTGACCTGCATACAGATTTCTCAAGAGGCAGACCTGGGTTCAATTCCTGGGTTGGGAAGATACCCTGGAGGAGGCCATGGCAACCCACTCCAGTTTTCTTGCCTAGAGAATCCCATGGATAGAGGAGCCTGGTGGGCAACAGTCCATGGGGTGGCCAAGAGTCAGACACAAATGAGTCAGTAAGCATGTATAATTATAAGCTTGAGAATATACAAATGTATGTATAATCATTAAGAATAAAGCTTCCTCATATGTGAAGGAACACTAATGACAATAGTAACTACTTCATGAAGCCATTGTGAGGACTTAAATGAATACATGAACTGTGAACTTCCAGATGTTCAAGCTGTTTTTAGAAAAGGCCGAGGAAACAGAGATCAAATTGCCAACATCTGCTGGATCATCGAAGAAGCAAGAGATTTTCAGAAAAACATCTATTTCTGCTTTATTGACTATGCCAAAGCCTTTGACTGTGTGGATCACAAGAAACTGTGGAAAATTCTGAAAGAGATGGGAATACCAGACCACTTGACCTGCCTCTTGAGAAACCTATATGCAGGTCAGGAAGCAACAGTTAGAACTGGACATGGAACAACAGACTGGTTCCAAATAGGAAAAGGAGTATGTCAAGGCTGTATATTGTCACCCTGCTTATTTAACTTATATGCAGAGTACATCATGAGAAACACTGGGCTGCAAGAAGCACAAGCTGGAATCAAGATTGCCGGGAGAAATATCAATCACCTCAGATATGCAGATGACACCACCCTTATGGCAGAAAGTGAAGAGGAACTCAAAAGCCTCTTGATGAAAGTGAAAGTGGAGAGTGAAAAAGTTGGCTTAAGGCTCAACATTCAGAAAACTAAGATCATGGCATGTGGTCCCATCACTTCATGGGAAATAGATGGGGAAACAGTGGCAAACTATTTTTGGGGGCTCCAAAATCACTGCAGATGGTGACAGCAGCCATGAAATTAAAAGACACTTACTCCTTGGAAGGAAAGTTATGACCAACCTAGATAGCATATTGAAAAGCAGAGACATTACTTTGCCAACAAAGGTCCGTCTAGTCAAGGCTATGGTTTTTCCAGTGGTCATGTATGGATGTGAGAGTTGGACTGTGAAGAAAGCTGAGGGCCAAAGAATTGATGCTTTGGAACTGTGGTGTTGGAGAAGACTCTTGAGAGTCTCTTGGACTGCACGAGATCCAACCAGTCCATTCTAAAGGATATCATTCCTGGGTGTTCTTTGGAAGAAATGATGCTAAAGTTGAAACTCCAGTACTTTGGCCACCTCAGGTGAAGAGCTGACTCATTGGAAAAAACTCTGATGCTTGGAGGGATTGGGGGCAGGAGGAGAAGGGGACGACAGAGGATGAGATGGCTGGATGGCATCATCGACTTGATGGATATGAGTTTGAGTGAACTCTGGGAATTGGTGATGAACAGGGAGGCCTGGCGTGCTGCAATTCTTGGGGTTGCAAAGAGTCGGATATGACCGAGCGACTGAACTGAACTGAACTGAAATGCTTAGAACAGTCTCTAAAATATACACTCAGGAAACATTATATGTCATAACTATTACTTATCCTACATATTAAAAAGGATTCCTCACTTGTAAACATTGTTTACTAGATATGCTCTTAAATATTTTGTTTCTTCCATGTACTAGTTTTTAAAATTTGTCACTATTTTTCAATGAAAGTTTCAGAAAAACATTTTTTTCCCCTAAAGCAACATATTATCTTCTTAGGAAGACTATTATAGCATGTGGTAATAAATATCCCTTAAATCAAATCACATACCCCTGAAAAAATAAAAGCAAGCTGTAACCCAAAACCTTAGCAACAATGATTTTATACTACAGGACCTTGTTCTAGTCCTCAGTCACACTCAAATGCAAATACACATATTATTTATTTCTTAAGACTGATTTGTACTCAATTACAATTGTTCAAATCAACATTATTTTCAGAAAAAAATGACAGTAATAAAGATTTAACTATGCTTACCTTGGAGCATTTTTGTCTAAGTTCTAGCACCTCTCAGAAAGACCTGAACACCTGTACCCCATAACTATGACAGTCAACATGGCAAATGTTCTTTACCATCACTATCTAAACTATGGTCATAGTTAGACCAACTAAACTCCCAACCATATGCATCCAAAATGAGGTAAATCAAGACAGCTCATTGCATTTCCTCCAAGGAAGAAACGGTTTCTGGAGGTATTTATGAGGGACTGCTCTCTTTAGCTGTGATCCTCATTTTTTTTAAAAGAAGCCCTTACTTTGACCTCTACTAGTTTACATGGCGGAGAAGGCAATGGCACCCCACTCCAGTACTCTTGCCTGGAAAATCCCATGGATGGAGGAGCCTGGTGGGCTGCAGTCCATGGGGTCGCTGAGGGTCGGACACAACTGAGCGACTTCACTTTGACTTTTCGCTTTCATGCATTGGAGAAGGAAATGGCAACCCACTCCAGTTTTCTTGCCTGGAGAATCCCAGGGGCAGGAGAGCCTGGTGGGCTGACGTCTATGGGGTCACGCAGAGTTGGACACGACTGAAGTGACTTAGCAGCAGCAGCAGCAGCAGTTTGCATGGATTCTAGTATATTTAGAATAGAGTTTTGAGTCATGTTGTCTCAAATGCATTCCACAAGACACTAGTGTCCAAGGTATTTATAGGCATTATATTAAAAAAAAAAAAAAAAAAAAACACCACATCAGAGTTCCCGGATCACATAAATGTAGACATACTACATATAGTATATATATATATGGTAGTATACATGCTTTATATATATTTTATATATATTGACCTGAAGGGGAAAATGCAGTAGGATTTTACAGCCTCCATGTATCAAATTCTATAAATCCAAGTTTGTGGAAAAATTGCAAGAAACCTGCAATTCAAATTGTGTGTGAATGTCATGGTAATATTGATTTGTGTTTCACTCTGTGAAAAAAACAGTACATTAAAAAGAGAAAAAAACTAAACTCATAAAATCATTTGCTAAATTAGTTTCTGCATTGCCTTACAGTGAAAAGCTCTATGTTTAACTGACTTTAAACCAAAATCCAAAACACTGCCTAAAACCACAAGTTGATATAAACGTTCTCTAAGTGTCTCCTCTGCATTAGCCTTGGTTCCATGTGTTTCAGGGGCCTCCAAAGAGGTTCTAGCTTCAGGTTTCTGACATAAAAACCTTAATATAGCCTGAAGTATTCCCCTAGGCACATGGGGAGTAATCAAATTACATGTTAACTATTAAATTACAGACATTCAATTATGTTTTCCAAACCTCTGTTTAGAGTTTGAAAAGGCCCTTAGAAAACATCCTTAAACTGAAGCCCAAGTTGGCAAGTGAAACCGTTTACCTGCAAGAGCAGAACAAAGCGGGGTCAGGCCCATCCCTGCCGGCACATGGTGAAGTGGCACGCGATGTACCCCATCCCCATTGTGAGGTGCAAATTCTTTGTGACACTGGGAGACACCGCAGAACAAAAATACTATTAGAAATGCTTCAAAAGGAACATTTCGGGGCTGCGATAGAGACTTTTGACATTATTTATTAGGTTCAAAACGGCCTCTGTGAAGCCTGACAATGGTTCTGTGGAAACCAGTACATCTGAGGCCCTTTCCGTTGTTCTGGGCAGGCATTGATTTGAAGATAGGCAGCACTCACCGAACAATTCCCTCGCAGCGGTCAGTGTAAGTGAGCATTCACCCCCGGCCTAGGAGGGGCCTGTGAACAAACCGTATGGAAACGCGGGGGTGGGCGGGAGTGGGGAGAGGAGCAAACCTTGATTAACCTCTTGGAGAAGAGATGGGCAGGAGTACTGGTGAATCCAGGAAGGGGCGCTCCTGCCAGACTATTGTGGAGGGAGGCGTCTGCCCCGGGCCCGTTTTCCTCGGGGGAATGAGGATGCTTGGGGAGCATCTTTGGTGCCATGGCAACTGCGCCTATTCCGACTGGATTTCCGGGCGCGCCTGGGAGCCGGCTTTGGGAATCTAGGCTTGCAGGTCGGTGCACCTACTGGGGCTGCTATCTTCTCCACCAACTCCAGTTCTGAGGAACTCCAGGAGACTGGGCGAAGCAAAAGGGGTCTGGCTTCTCCGGAAGAGGCCAATGGCAGTGTAAGGCCTCAGAATAAGATCTGGAAGACAAAGGAGAGCCAGGATGGCGCTCAAGTGTGAGGAATTTACCCGCCCCGCTAAAACGTAAAAAAAAAAAAAAAAAAAAAAAAACAAGGAAAAGAAAACTCTCCTGATAACGGGATGTTTCAGAAATCCACGACGTTTGTAACAAGCTGAGAGAAAAAAAATTTAAATCCCCTGACATGCTCATGTGCTTCCCATGTTTCTTTAAGAAAATTAAGTGCTATCCATTCCTTTCCTATTGTTTGAAAGAACCTCCTCCCCCCGCCAAAATAATTTTTACAGAATCCTCCTAAAACTTTTAATTTCAAGGAAAACAATTCAAAATATCTAGAGAGAGGGAAGAATGAGTGACTAAAGTAAAGCCTCATATTTGAAATTTGGGGAAAGGCTTTGAATAGAAATTACTCTGGAGTTAGAGATCATGGAAAAACAAACAATTTTACAGCCCATTTAGACCATGACTGACAATTTAAAATCCAAGAGGCAATCACTTCATGAGTTTTATTAGAAATGTCAAACCATGTGAAAATTAAAACAGTGTTTTAATCTGATGTTGGCTCTACACAATACATACATATACACTAATAATAGATTTGATTTTTTCTTTATTTAAACTATATATATATATATATCACATGCATTTGTATGTAGATATATATATAAAATCTTAATATATGTCATACATATAAAATCATTTTCAGGGGACTTTCTTGGCAGTCCAATGATTAAGAGTCTCCACTTCAACTGCAGGGGGCACAGATTCAATCCCTGGTTCGGGAACTAACATCCCGCATGCCATGTAACAAGGGCAAAAAAAATCATTTTTAGGTAAGAAATCCTGTCCATTGACCTATGCAAATTAAAATCTAATTCTTCAGTAGTGTATTAAGCTAACTTACATGCTTTGAATTACTTTCTATGAGCTTTTAAAGGACTTTGAATAGCATGCAGATGGCTCAATTATTTAAAACAACTGGAGAAGGAAATGGCAACCCACTCCAGTGTTCTTGCCTGGAGAATCTCAGGGACAGGGGAGCCTGGTGGGCTGCTGTCTATGGGGTCGCACAGAGTCGGACACGACTGAAGCGACTTAGCAGCAGCAGCAGCAGCAAGACATCACCAGATGGCCAACACCAAAATCAGAGTGATTATATTCTTTGCAGACAAAGATGGAGAAGCTCTATACAGTCAGCAAAAACAAGACCGGGAGCTGACTGTGGCTCAGATCATGAACTCCTTATTGCCAAATTCAGACTTAAATTGAAGAAAGTGGGGAAAACCACAAGACCATTCGGGTATGACCTAAATCAAATCCCTTATGATTATACAGTGGAAGTGAGAAATAGATTTAAGGGAATAGACCTGATAGACAGAGTGCCTGATAAACTATGGACAGACATTCATGACACTGTACAGGAGACAGGGATCAAGACCATCCCCAAGAAAAAGAAATGCAAAAAGGCAAAATGGCTATGTGAGGAGGCCTTACAAATAGCTGTGAAAAAAAGAGAAGCGAAAAGCAAAGGAGAAAAGGAAAGATATGAGCATCTGAATGCAGAGTTCCAAAGAATAGCAAGAAGAGATAAGAAAGCCTTCCTCAGCGATCAATGCAAAGAAATAGAGGAAAACAATAGAATAGGAAAGACTAGAGAGCTCTTCAAGAAAATTAGAGATACCAAGGGAACACTTCATGCAAAGATGGGCTCAATAAAGGACAGAAATGGTATGGACCTAACAGAAGCAGAAGATATTAAGAAGAGGTGGCAAGAATACACAGAAGAACTGTACAAAAAAGATCTTCATGACCCAGGTAACCACAATGGTGTGATCACTCACCTAGAGCCAGACATCCTGGAATGTGAAGTCAGGTGGGCCTTAGGAAGCATCACTACAAACAAAGCTAGTGGAGCTGACGGAATTCCAGTTGAGTTATTCCAAATCCTGACAGATGATGCTGTGAAAGTGCTGCACTCAATATGCCAGGAAATTTGCAAAACTCAGTAGTGGCCACAGGACTGGAAAAGGTCAGTTTTCATTACAATCCCAAAGAAAGGCAATGCCAAATACTCAAACTACTGCACAATTGCACTCATCTCACACACTAGTAAAGTAATGCTCAAAATCTCTAAGCCACATTTCAGCAATACGTGAACTGTGAACTTTCAAATGTTCAAGCTGGTTTTAGAAAAGGCAGAGGAACCAGAGATTAAATTGCCAACATCCGCTGGATCATGGAAAAAGCAAGAGAGTTCCAGAAAAACATCTATTTCTGCTTAATTGACTATGCCAAAGCCTTTGACTGTGTGGATCACAATAAACTGAGGAAAATTCTGAAAGAGATGGGAATACCAGACCACCTGACCTGCCTCTTGAGATACCTGTATGCAGGTCAGGAAGCAACAGTTAGAACTGGACATGGAACAACAGACTGGTTCCTAATCGGGAAAGGAGTACGTCAAGGCTGTATATTGTTACCGTTCTTATTTAACTTATATGCAGAGTACATCATGAGAAATGCTGGACTGGATGAAGCACAAGCTGGAGTCAAGATTGCTGAGAGCAATATCAATCACCTCAGATATGCAGATGACACCACCCTATGCCAGAAAGTTAAGAACTAAAGACCCTCTTGATGAAAGTGAAAGAGGAGAGTGAAAAAGTTGGCTTAAACCTGAACATTCAGAAAACTAAAATCATGGTATCTGGTCCCATCACCTCATGGCAAATAGATGGAGAAACAGTGGAAACAGTGTCAGACTTTATTTTTATGGCCTCTAAAATCACTGCAGTTGGTGATTGCAGCCATGAAATTAAAAGACGCTTACTCCTTGGAAGGAAAGTTATGACCAACCTAGATAGCATATTAAAAAGCAGAGACATTACTTTGTCAACAAAGACCCATCTGGTCAAGGCTATGGTTTTTCCAATAGTTAAGTATGGATGTGAGAGTTGGACTATAAAGCAAACCTAGTGTTGAAGAATTGATGCTTTTGAACTGTGGTGTTGGAGAAGACTCTTGAGAGTCTCTTGGACTGCAAGGAGATCCAACCAGTTCATCCTAAAGGAGATCAGTTCTGAGTGTTCATTGGAGGGACTGATGTTGAAGCTGAAACTCCAATACTTTGGCCATCTGATGGGAAGAGCTGACTCATTTGAAAAGACCCTGATGCTGGGAAAGATTGAGGGCAGGAGGAGAAGGGGACAAGAGAGGATGAGATGGTTGAATGGCATCACCGACTAAATGGACATGAGTTTGGGTGAACTTTGGGAGTTGGTGATAGACAGGGAGGCCTGGCGTGCTGTGGCTCATCGGGTCGCAAAGAGTCAGACATGACTGAGTGAACTGAACTGAACTGAACTGAAAGGCATCACTGGCAAATTCAAAAAATATGCAGACTTCAAATGCATATTGCATTCCCAACAGTGGGTGTTGAACTGTGTGCGTATGTGCTCGGTCACTTCAGTCATGTCCAACTCTCTGCGACCCCATGGACTGTAGCCCAACAGGCTCCTCTGTCCATGGGATTCTCAAGACAAGAATACCAAGTGAGTTGCCATTTACTTCTCCAGGGGATCTTACCTACCCAGGGATCAAACACAAGTCTTCTGCATTGGCATTCAGATTCTTTACCACTGAGCCACCTGTAAAGCCTTTGCATTTCTTCAAACTAAGCAAGTATCTGAGAGAAGAATATAATAAAATGTAAACCATCTAGTACATAGTAAGTGCACATTTGTTGCTGTTGTTGTTCAGTTACTAAGTTGTGTCCAACTCTTTGGACCCCATGAACTGTAACATGCCAGGCTCCTCTGTCCTCCACTCTCATCCAGAGTTTGATCATATTCATGTGATTGATTTGGTGATGTTATCTAACCATCCCATCCTCTGCTGTCCCCTTCTTCTCCTGCCCTCAATCTTTCCCAGCATCAGGGTCTTTTCCAATGAGTTGGTTCTTTGCATCAGGTGGCCAAAGTATTGGAGCTTCAGCTTTAGCATCAATCCTTCCAATGAATATTCATGGTTGATTTCCTTTAGGATTGACTGGTTTGATCTCCCTGCAGTCCAAGGCACTCTGAAGAGTCTTCTGTAGCACCACATTTCAAAAGCATCAGTTCTTCAGCGCTCAACCTTCTTTGTGGTGCTCAGTACCCGAGTGCTAGTAGTGTCGTATTTAGAGTCTTAAAATAGGAGTGCTCTGACCTGGAGTCAGAATGGAAGCTTGAATCCTGGCTCCTCCCTCCCTAAAGTAACATAATCTCTATAAGCCTCTAGTTCCTCATCTAAGCCATGGGGAGATAACAGTTTTTATCTCAGAAGGTACCCATATGGACCATAATTGCAGATGAATATTCCGATTTTATTGCCTTATACATAAGGCTCAAAGTGTATTAACTAGCCAGCATCCTCAACATCCCATCATCAAGCCCATCCTCTCAGAAAAGAAGAATCTCTGACTCAACATCTTTGGTGGGAGTCTCCCAGCACCAACCTTACAATTTATAGCCCAGGAAGGACATTATCCTCTAGTTCAAAGAAGGCTCTCAAAATCTCTCTTCTCTCAATTCCAACAAACTGTACAAATATTTGCATCAAAATCAACCCATAAAATTACCTAAAAAACAGTATGGCCATCATCAAAAAAATATACAATCAATAAATGCTAGATAGAGTGTGGAGAAAAGGGAACCCTCTTGCACTGTTGGAGGAAATGTAAATTGATATTTAGCCATTATGGAGAATAGTATGAAAGCTTCTCAAAAAAACTAGTTATAGAACTACCATATGACCCAAGAGTCCCACTCCTGGGCATATACCCTTAGAAAACCATAATTCAAAACAACACATGCACCCCAATGTTCATTGCAGCACTATTTGCTATATCCAGGACATGGAAGCAATATAAATGTCCATCGACAGGTGAATGGATAAAGAAGATGTGGAACATACATACAATGGAATATTGCTCAACCATAAAAAGTAATGAAATTGGGTCATTTGTAGAGATGTAGATCGACCTAGAGTCTGTCATACAGAGTGAAGTAAGTCAGAAAGAGAAAAACAAATGTCTAATGTTAATGCATAAATGTGGAATCTACAAAAACTGTATGGATGGACTGGAAGAAACACAAGCTGGAATCAAGATTGCCAGGAGAAGTATCAATAACCTCAGATATGCAGATGATACCACCCTTATGGCAGAAAGTGAAGAAGAACCAAAAAGCCTCTTGATGAAAGTGAAAGTGGAGAGTGAAAAGGTTGGCTTAAAGCTCAACATTCAGAAAACGAAGATCATGGCATCTGGTCCCATCACTTCATGGGAAATAGATGGAGAAACAGTGGAAACAGTGTCAGACTTTATTTTTCTGGGCTCCAAAATCACCGCAGATGGTGACTGCAGCCATGAAATTAAAAGACGCTTACTCCTTGGAAGGAAAGTTATGACCAACCTAGATAGCATATTCAAAAGCAGAGACATCACTTTGCCAACAAAGGTTCGCCTAGTCAAGGCTATGGTCTTTCCTGTGGTCATGTATGGATGTGAGAGCTGGACTGTGAAGAAGGCTGAGCGCGGAAGAATTGATGCTTTTGAACTGTGGTGTTGGAGAAGACTCTTGAGAGCCCTTGGACTGCAAGGAGATCCATCCGGTCCATTCTGAAGGAGATCAGCCCTGGGATTTCTTTGGAAGGAATGATGCTAAAGCTCAAACTCCAGTATTTTGGCCACCTCATGCGAAGAGTTGACTCATTGGAGAAGACTCTGATGCTGGGAGGGATTGGGGGCAGGAGGAGAAGGGGACGACAGAGGATGAGATGGCTGGATGGCATCACTGACTCGATGGATGTGAGTCTGAGTGACCTCCGAGAGCTGGTGACGGATAGGGAGGCCTGGCATGCTGCAGTTCATGGAGTCGCAAAGAGTCTGACACGACTGAGCGACTGATCTCATCTGATCTGATCTGATCTGAACCTATTTGCAGGGCAGGAATAGAGATACAGATGTAAAGAACGAACTTGTGGACACAGATGGGGGAGAGCAGGGTGGGTGAATCAGGAGATTAGGACTGACATATATACACTGCTGCTGCTGCTGCTGCTAAGTCACTTCAGTCGTGTCTGACTCTGTGCGACCCCAGAGACGGCAGCCCACCAGGCTCCCCCCATCCCTGGGATTCTCCAGGCAAGAACACTGGAGTGGGTTGCCATTTCCTTCTCCAATGCATGAAAGTGAAAAGTAAAGTGAAGTCGCTGACCCGACGGAGGATCCTGGTAGGCTCCAGTCCATGGGGTCAGCGACTTCACTTTTACTTTTCACTTTCATGCATTGGAGAAGGAAATGGCAACCCACTCCAGTGTTCTTGCCTGGAGAATCCCAGGGATGGGGGAGCCTGGTGGGCTGCCGTCTCTGGGGTCGCACAGAGTCAGACACGACTGAAGTGACTTAGCAGCAGCAGCAGCAGCAGTGTATATATGTCAGTCCTAATCTCCTGATTCACCCACCCTGCTCTCCCCCAACTGTGTCCACAAGTTCGTTCTTTACCAACACTACCATATGTAAAACAGACAGCTAGCGGGAACCTGCTGCTTAACACAGTGAGCTCAGCATGGTGCTCTGTGATGACCTAGGGGGATGGGATGCTGGGGAAGTCCAAGAGGGAGGGGATGTATGTATACATACAGCTGATTCACTTTGTTGTATAGCAGAAACTAGCACATTATAAAACCATAAAGAAGCTACATAAAATGAGTCTAATCCTTATTCTACATGACATTTTCTAGAATATTTGGAGGTACACATTGTTTCCTTACATTTGCTCTCCTGCAGTCAGAACACCACCACTATCCTCACAATCACCATTTAGTCAGCCCTGCTGTGTTCAGGGAATTTTATATCAACAACATCTCATCAAGGCAGTGATTGACAGTTTACAGAAAATACCAGGCTCAAAGAACATTTATGGGACTTGATCATGGCTAAAGAACTGAAGCTGGAGACAGCATAAATTTGAGGTCAAGTCTTTCTGGTTCTGAGCTCAAGTTTCCATGATTTCAAAGCTTATTCTTTCTGGTCCATCTTCATTCATCCTATCATGCAGTTTTATACTTAATTTTTATATATTAACTTGTGCTATGAATTTACACCTTCCTTATCTGTGTGTATGTGCATGCTAAGTCACTTCAGTCATGCCTGACTTTTTGTGATCCCATGGACTGTAGCCCACCAGGCTCCTCTGTCCATGGAATTCTCCAGGCAAGAATACTGGAGTGGGTTGTCATGCCCTTCTCCAGGGGATCTTCCAGATCCAGGGATCAAACCCACGTGTCTTATGACTCCTGCATTGGCAAGCACATTCTTTATCACTAGTACCACCTCCTTATCTGTAAAGTGGGGATAATAACATTAACTGCCCAAGAAAGTTACATGACGATTTCATAAGATAATGTGAAATGCTCAGCACAGTATCTGGCATGTGGTGAGAGGCTAGGTTGCTGCTGATGATAATTGCCCTCATTACCATTATCAGGTACAATAACTGAATCATCAAACATGTGTCATTAGCTAATACCTGTTCTCTCCTCCAATGTAATATAAATATATATATATATGGCAAAAGTGGATTTCCATGAAAACTTGGCAACTACAGTTTTTATAGAATGTTCTAGAACAGTATCTGCCATTGAGTCAAATAATTTTGCTTGTTTCTATTGAAGTTAAAAGCAAAATATGGCCAAATGAAAAGAGGTGAAAAACAGAAACCATGAACTGATACTCAACCGATGGGATAGAATCTCCCTTGGAACTGCAAGAGGGCAGGTTCTGAAGTCTCATTGGCCCTTGGATGTGTGTCCCTATGGACTCTAGGTGCGTAGGATTCACCGAGTGGGCCTGAATACACGTTTTTGTCATTCACTGTTCTAGAAATAAACTACCCCAGGTCCGTTTGGGTGTGCCTCTGGCTCCCATGTTCATGTTTTGCCTGACAGTGAAGATGAGTGGGGTCTCTTCCCACTCACTGGGTGGTATTGGGGAGGGACTCACTTCTCCATAGCTTTCTTCTTTGAAAGAAGCTATACTGGCAGCAGGAGGCCCAGGGCGTGCTGTACTGGTGAACGTAGAGCAGTCTTCTTTATGCCACTGGAGACTGAATCCTTTCTCTAAATACTATAAAAGGTAAACTTTTTTGAAGGAATACACTTTGATACCACTTACTAAATTAATGGCAGGAAGGATGAAATCAAGTCATGGATGGATTTTGTTTGTTTCATGTTTCTCTCCTGAGCAAACAAAATGACGAAGAAGCCAAGGATCCAGGTGCCCAAGCAAGAGAAGAAGAGGAGAGAAAACACGTGGACTGGAAGAAAAGACATGGACCGTGCTTTTACTGAGGTCAAGCTATGCTGCAGGTGCTGAATGAGAGCCTGGGCACGCTGGTCATTTAGCCTCATAAGAACCTCATCTAACAAATAGAATTATTGGCTCTATATTTTTCAGGTCAGAAAGCTAGTTTGAAGCTTATGGGTTTAGTTGAGTCCCCCAAGAAGATATGTTGAGGTTTTAACCTTCTATATCAGTGAACATACATTATTTGTTAATAGGGTCTTTGTAGATGCAGTCAAATCAGGATGAGGTTGCTGTGTTTTGTGCTAAGTCTCTTCCATCATGTCTGACTCTTTGCAAATCTATGGACTGTAGCCTGCCAGGCTCATCTGTCCATGGGATTCTCCAGGCAAGAATACTGGAGTGGGTTGCCATACTCCCCTCCAGGGGTCTTCCTGACTATCCAAGGATCAAACCAGCATCTCCTGTGTCTCCTGCTTTGCAGATGGATTACCTGCTAAACCATCAGCAAAATCCTGAGGTTGTTTAAGGCCTTAGTCCACAGTGATTTGTGTCCTTATAAGAAGAAAAAACAGACACACAGGAAGAATGCCATGTGATGGCAGAGGCAGAGAGTGGAGTGACGTAGCTACGAGGCAAGGTGACCAAGGACTGCAGCATCCTCCAGAAGCTAAGAGAAAGACATGAAACGGATTCTCCCCTAGAACCTCCAGAGGGGGCCAATCCTGATGACACCTGAATTTCCAACTTCTGCCTCCAGAACTGTGAGATAATGATTCTGTTTTAAGTCATCCAGTTTGGGGTTTTTGTTACGACAGTCCTCAGAAACTAATATTCCCACAAAGGGTCCAACTCACACGTGTTATCTAAGAATAATTATTAACAGCAGCCCTTTACACTGAAAAAAAAAATTGTTTAGACTTGGGGAATAGGAAAGAATAAAACCTAAGAGGTAAGGAAGTGTGGAGTGGAGAGAAGAATGAACTGGATTTCTTCAGTTCTACTGTGTAGCAGAAAATGAGCCAGGATACGACAACTCCCTTTTGGGGAGAAAAAAAAAATTTTTTTTAGATTTTATAATGTGGACCATTTTTAAAGTCTTTATTGAATCTGTTATAATATTGATTCTGCTTTATATTTTACTTTTTTTTTTTTTTTTTTTGGCCTTGAGACATGTGGGATTTTATTTCCCTGACCAGGGATCAAACCCCTGTCTCCTGCATTGGAAGCCGAGATCTTAACCACTGGACCACCAGAGAAGTCTCCCAGGGTGTACCAACTCTTAAAAAGACTTGCATTCCGTGTGCTCAAGGTTCAGTCAAGTGGCAAAAACGTTCACCATATTAGGTACCAGGACACAGCATTCATAAACCACAGCTTTGTCTTCAGTAGGGAATCAAAAGAAATGCCTCCAGAGGCCCCACAGATAATATTAGAAATGAGAGAAGAGGTCCAGTGGGAGCACCCTGGGAGTATATTCCATCAGAAGGGGCAGTCACTTCTCAGACCTTCTTTTATTGTCCTGAAGGAATGTGGGCCCAGTGAAGACAGATTTTTCTGGATTTCCAGGAGAAGCAGACATATGTTTTTTATATATGTAAAAGCTTCTGATTTTTAAATGTTGGTAACTCAATTTGGAAAAATATATGGTTTGGATTCCACATAACACCTGCCTTTTGAACCACCACGGGCCACCAGTGTGCATCTTTGAGCTGCGGCCAGCCCTATGAAAGTCACACCATCATTTACCTCCTCTCATACCATCTTCATCTCAGAACATGATTTGCTAAATACTTGGCTTGGAGCCATGGGGATTTGTTTGCAAGCTCTGTGCCTAAGCAGACTATAGAGTTCTAGAAGTCTCAACTTCTGCCAACACTTTAGGAAGACCCAGCTTTTCATTTTAATCTTAACTGTCTCATCCTTTTCATCATAAAGCCCAGAATTTGAAATGGTAAACAAATCTATTGGCTAAGTCACTTCAGTTGTGTCCGACTCTGTGCGACCCCATAGACAGCAGCCCACCAGGCTTCCCCATCCCCAGGATTCTCCAGGCAAGAACACTGGAGTGGGTTGCCATTTCCTTCTCCAATGCATGAAAGGGGAAAGTGAAGTCACTCAGTCGTGTCCAACTCTTAGCGGCCCCATGGACTGCAGCCTACCAGGCTCCTCCATCCATGGGATTTTCCAGGCAAGAGTACTGGAGTGGGGTGCTATCGCCTTCTCTGACAATAGCTATGGGACTCTTGATCCCAAAGGAAAATCTACAACCTTGGAAACCACAGCATTTGATCTGCCCTTATTCTTTTGTGGTTTTTTTTGTTTGGTTTGGTTTGGTTTTTTTGGTGTTTTTGGCACCCTATATTTTATTTTATTTTTTTATTTTTTATTTTTTTGCAGGGGAAAATGGACAAAGGAAAGGATCAATGACGGTGGGAGGAAAATGGGAAGAAAGAAGGGGAGTGATGGTGGGGAGGAGTATATGTAATTTCTTAACCAATGGCTTTCAGTTTTTAATCACAAAGAACACTTTAAAAAAATCATGTTGAATTCATCCTATATTAGGAGGTTTGTTCTCGAAATGAAAAGTTCAGGAAACAAAAAGTCCAGTTTGGGTGTCCTCATCTTAGGCACATCTTGGTATTTTGTACTGGTAGGTCTATCTTTACCACAATATATTATTTAGGACAGGGTCACATTTGTCACCTCTTCCTCCCTACTACCCAAAGTGGTACCAAACCCACAAAATAGTCAATAAACCTTTACAGAGTGAACAAATAAGTCTTTTTTTTTTTTAAACTCTCCTAAGTGAACTGAATTTTTTGAGGCTCATAAGTAAATATGTTTTGCTCTTTACTTTGTCTATTACAGCCAGATTATATGAGTGGGGTATTAAAGTCTCCCACTATTATTGTATTGCTGCATATTTCTTCTATCATATTAATTAATGTTTGTCTTAGATATATCAATGCTCCAATGTTGGGTGCATATATATTTATAATTGTTATAACTTCTTTTTGGATTGTTCCTTTAAGTCGTTATGTGTAACCTTCATTGTCTCCTTTTCAGGATCTTTAAAGTCAATTTTATCTGATATAAGTATTGCTACTCCTGTTTTCTTATGGTTCATATTTGCATAGAAAATCTTTTTCCAGGCCTTCATTTTCAGTCAGTATATATCCCATATTTTAAGGTGGTTCTCTTGTAGACAACATATATAGGGGTCTAGTTTTTGTATCCATTTGACCCATTTTAGTCTTTTGGTTGTCTCTTGTAGACAAGGTATGTAGGGGTCTTGTTTTTGCATCGATTTGGCCAGTCTTTGTCTGTTGATTAGGGCATTCAGCCCATAAACGTTTAAAGCAATTATTGATAAATAAGATTTACTTTATTGTTTTGGGTTCGAATTTATACACCCTTTTAGTGATTCCTATCTAGAGAATGTCCTTTAGTTTTTGTTGAAGAAATGGTTTAGTGGTGCAAAATTCTCTCAACTTTTGCTTATCTGTGAAGATTTTGATTTCTCCTTCACATTTGAATGAGATCCTTGCTGGATACAATAATCTAGGCTGTAAGTTATTTTCTTTCATCACTTTAATTACGTCTTGCCATTCCCTCCTGGCTTGGAGAGTTTCTATTGAAAGATCAGCTGTTATCCTTATGGGAATTCCCTTGTGAGTTATTTGATGTTTTTCCCTAGGTGCTTTTAATATTTGTTCTTTATATTTAATCTTTGTTAATTTGATTAATACATGTCTTGGGGTGTTTCGCCTTGGGTTTATCCTGTTAGGGACTCTCTGGATTTCTTGAACTTGAGTGGTAATTTCCTTCTCCATTTTAGGGAAGTTTTCAACTATTATCTCGTCAAGTATTTCCTCATGACCTTTCTTTTTATCTTCTTCTTCTGGAACGCCTATGATTCGAATGTTGTAACGTTTGATGTTATCCTGGAGGTTTCTGAAATTGTCCTCATTTCTTTTGATGCGTTTTTCTTTTTTCTCGTCTGATTCATTTATTTCTAGGATTCTATCTTCTAATTCACTAATCCTATCTTCTGTCTTTGATATTCTACTATTTGTTGCCTCCAGGGTGTTTTGGATCTCATTTATTGCATTATTCATTATGTGTTGACTCTTTTTTATTTCTTCTAGGTCCTTGTTAAACCTTTCTTGCATCTTCTCAATCCTTGTCTCCAGACTCTTTAACTGTGATTCCGTTTTGATTTTGAGATTTTGAATTAATTTCGCTATCATTATTCGGAATTCTTTATCAGGTAGATTCCCTATCTCTTCCTCTTTGGTTTGGTTTGGTGGGAATCTATCCTGTTCCTTTAGCTGCTGGGTATTCTTTTGTCTCTTCATTTTGTTAAAATTGCCAGGTTTAGAGTGTCCTTACTGTATTCTGGTAGTTTGTTGAATTCTCTTTATTGAGGCGGTTTACAGGTCTTTTCAATATCTGATCTCTGCCTTGTTACAGAGGGGGCTGAGATGAACACCCAAATCTAAACCGGCCAGGTTCAGGCACTCGGATAATCCTCAGAAGCACAGACTTGGTTGAGTCTGTGTTTTATGTCCTTCCCAGGTCTGAGTAGCGCAGGTGATGAAATGTTCAGCGAGCGCAGGTGCTGCGACTTATCGCCTCTCCACCGCTCAGTTTTCTGGGTATACGAACAGCGCACTTTCTCAGGCAGATGTTGACCATCCAGAGCCCCAAAAAGCGTGAGTCAGCACAGAAACCTACTCGCAGTTCCGTTAGACAGTGTCTCTCTAGGGCTGTAATTGCCCGCCTCCGGCCCTGGCTGCCTGTCACCAGAGTGGGACGGCCTGCAGCCGGCCAACTCTGTGCAGCCCTTTGTTCCGTAGGTAGTCCTGGTGGTGTCTTAAGTTAGGGCTGGCTTTTGATGTAGTAGATAACTGACAGTCTGGTTATTTCGCTCAGATAGCGCCCGAGATAGCCAGGCCAAATCCTTTCTCAAAGCAATGCAGGCCTCGCCGCTCCTCCTAGCCCAGCCCCCGCTTGCCAATAGCAAATGCTGGTGTCCGCGCCACTTCTCTACAAAAGGAGTTACCACAGGGCTCGTTTTCTCGTTTTGAAGACAAGAGTTGTCTTTCTAAGTGCCTGATGTCCTCTGCCGGCATTCAGAAGTTGTTTTATAGAATTTATTCAGCATTCAAATGTTCTTTTAATGGATTTGTGGAGGAGAAAGTATTCTCCCCGTCTTACTCGTCCGCCATCTTAGCTCCTCCCTCTCTTTTGTTCAAATATCAAGAACAGAATGGAAATCCTGAAAGCACTTTAAGCACCCTCACACTCCAGAAGTTATGGGTTGAAAGAGAACTTAAAGGTCATCTGAGGCTGACCCTCACTATCCATCATCACCCACTTCTGTTTAAATACCACCAGGGCCCTCAGTCTCACTACCTCTGCATCAGAGATTTCACTGCTTATCAGAAAAGCAAGTAAGAACTTTGTATTTGCTACATAAAAAGGCACATTTAGATAGATAGATAGAAAGGAAAATAGACAAGTTTTATACAGGGAATAATTGTCAAAGTCAACTTATATGATGTTGAGACAGCTGGTGGCTATATTTGCTTAGTTAGTCAACCAATATTCATTGAACTCCTATCATATACTAAGGCACCACGACAAAGGCAAAATGTTAGCCACATCAACAGAATCCATCATTTTGAGATTCAATTGATTAGTTGATTTTTTGCAAAATGGACTTCAGCACAGCAACTCAGAGCCTCCCAGTTTCACCTGCATGAATTTCAGGTTTCTTCTATGATACAACTGTCAGGTTGCCTGAATTGAATAGAACCACCAATAGTTTGGGCTTCCCTTGTGGTTCAGCTGGTAAAGAATCTGTCCACAATTCAGGAGACCTGGATTCAATCCCTGAGTTGGGAAAATCCCCTGCAGAAGGGAAAGGCTACTCACCCCAGTGTTCTGGCCTGAAGAATTCCATGGACTATACAGTCCATGGGATTGCAAAGAGTCAGACACGATTGGACTGCTTTCACTTTCACCAGTTCAGTTCTGTTGAGTTGCTCAGTCATGTCTGACTCTTTGTGACCACATGTACTGCAGCACTCCAGGCTTCCCTGTCCTTCACCAACCCCCAGAGCTTGCTCAAACATATGTCCATTGAGTCGGTGATGCCATCCAACCATCTCATCCTCTGTCATCCCTTTCTCCACCCACCTTCAATCTTTCCCAGCATCAGGGTCTTTCCAAATGAGTCAGTTCTTCAGCCAAAGTATTGGATCTTTAGCTTCAGCATTAGTCCTTCCAATGAATATTCAGGGCTGATTTCCTTTAGAATGGACCGGTTTGATCTCCTTGCAGTCAAAGGGATTCTCAAGAGTCTTCTCCAACACCACAGTTCAAAAGCATCAATTCTTCGGCACTCAGCTTTCTTTATGGTCCAACTCTCACATCCATACATGGCTATTGGAAAAACCATGGCCTTGACTAGACGGACCTTTGTTGGCAAAGTAATGTCTCTACTTTTTCATATGCTGTCTAGGTTGGTCATAGCTTTTCTCCCAAGGAGCAAGCATCTTTTAATTTCATGGCTACAGCCACCATCTGCAGTGATTTTGGAGCCCAAAAAGAAAGTCTCTCACTGTTTCCATTATTTCCCCATCTATTTGCCATGAAGTGATGGGACTAGATGCCATGATCTTAGTTTTCTGAATGTTGAGTTTTAAACCAACTTTTTCACTCTCCTCTTTCATCAAGAGGCTCTTTAGTTCTTCACTTTCTGTCATAAAGGTGGTGTCATCTGTGTATCTGAGGTTATTGATATTTCTCCAGGCCATCTTGATTCTAGCTTGATTCCAGATTTCCAGGATTTCTCCTGGAAATCTTGATTTCACCAGTAGTCTGAGCATTAAACAACCAGAGAGTGTTGATAGAAATGCAATGCCCTTTTGCAATTTCCAATGGCTTTGTCTTTATTTTTTTCAATTTTTCAAATCTCCCTACCAAGACAGTGGCAGAATTTGAGCTCAAATCCATTGCTCAGGATTAAAATTCCAGTGCTCTTTGTTATGTTATTTGGCTCTTGAGTCTGCTTCAGTATTTCCCAATCTTAGCTGTTCATGCACCAATATCTGGCAGGCTCTGAATAATACAAGCACATGGTCCCAGGGTCCCAGGGTCCCAGACTTGTATTCATTAAGCCCCTTGGGGATTATGATGTGTAGAGCTACCAGTTTCAGTTATCAGAAGTGTCAGGTACTGTTACAAACTGTACAAATCCCAAACATTCATGAACAGGCTAGAGCCATGACCTCAGGGATATCTGTCTCCTCCAAGCATTATCTCTCTGTGAACAGTCCTCATGACAGATACCAGAAGTATCTGCTACTTTGCTGCTGCTGCTGCTGCTGCTGTTGCTGCTAAGTCACTTCAGTCGTGTCCGACTCTGTGCAACCCCATAGACGGCAGCCCACCAGGCTCCCCTGTCCCTGGGATTCTACAGGCAAGAAAACTGGAGTGGGTTGCCATTTCCTTCTCCAGTGCATGAAAGTGAAAAGTGAAAGTGAAGTCGCTCAGTCGTGTCTGACTCTTAGCGATCCCATGGACCGCAGCCTTCCAGGCTCCTCCATCCATGGGATTTTCCAGGCAAGAGTACTGGAGTGGGGTGCCATTGCCTTCTCCAATCTGCTACTTTACAGCTTAGATATTCTTTATGCTATTTGCTTTCACACCAGTAATCTTGCACTTGATTCAGACCACAACTCTTCAGTTTATTCACTCAGGAGGAACCTGAGGTTGAAGAGTAAGCATTTGTCTATACCATGAATCAAGCACCAAAGAAGCTGGAGTTGGGACACAGGTCTTAGATTTTGAAGGAGTTTGTTTTTTTTCTACAGCCCCATCAATGCCAGTGATGCAAGAAGAAACATGTGACTACCGTGACCTGGGCTTGATGAAGCGCTGAGTTGCTCAGTTGTGCACTTTGTGACCCCATGGACTGTAGCCTGCCAGGCCCCTCTGTCCATGGGATTTCATAGGCAAGAATACTGGAGTGGGTCTCCATGTCTTTTTCCAAGGGATCTTCCTGACCCAGGGATCAAACCTGTATCTCCTGTATTGGCAGGTGGATTCTTTACCACAGAGCCACCAGGAAAGCGGCTTAATGAAGGGAGGGATACATATGTCCATGACAACAGCTTGCAAATAGTGAGCACTGCCCACCTTTCTGGACATGCCTTTGCCAGCAGTTGATGCAACCAGCATGACTTCTGTGCAGAAGAAGGCAGGGCACCTTAAGCTAAGTATTCTGCCTGAGGACCTGACTGAAATCAGGTCCCATGAAAGCCCACAGTCTAACCCAAACCTCTCCCCATGCTCACTACTGATGCAAAGACCCTACTTTTCTCAACTACGTGTTTTTGGGTGTTTCTTAAGGAATTAAGAAATTCTTCCTGACATTCAAGTTTAGCAGGTTCTTTCAATGTGTAGGCAACTCTGTCGCTTAAGCTGTAGCACAGGTGTTCCATCTGTTGCTATTTCTCTTGAAATAATATTGTGGCAGACAGGAGATTTCAAGGCAAATAAGATAAACCTCAGAGCTGAGTGTTATTTTTTCACAGAAACAATTCATCTTTCTCTTGAGCTGCGAAATAGCTCACGATACATCATGACAGATGCAGATTTATTCATTTTCTATTCATTAGGAAAAGACAATTGTGGTAGCCCCCTGCACACTGCAACCCTCTGGGCTGCCACGGAGCAGGGTGGTGTACTCCTCACACCTGCTCCTGGCATTTCCCTCTCAACACAGAACTTCTAAGTGCATCCCTGACCTACGTCTTTTGCTCTCTTGGGCTTCTAACTCCAGCATGCTATGAAGAGACTAGAGGCACTTGTCCTAGAAGGAGAAATAAAAATCCAGGGGAAATTCATTCCCAAAGCTCATCTTGCCCTGAACTGTATGCATAAATAGGGGCTTTGTGTGTTAGTCAGTCAGTCATGTCCAACTCTTTGTGACCCCGTGGACTATAGCCCACCAGGCTCCTCTGTCTTTGGGATTCTTCAGGCAAAAAGACTGGAGTTGGTTGCCGTTTTCTTCTCCAGGGGATCTTCCCAACCTAGGGATCAAACCCAGGTCTTGCACATTGCAGGCAGATTCTTCACCATCCTAGCCACCTGGGAAGCTCAAAATAGTGGCTAAATAATTTATTTCGTCTCCTGCATGAAAGTGTGTTAGTTGCTCAGTTATGTCTGACTCTTAGTGACCCCAGGCATTGTAGCCCTCCAGGCTCCTCTCGTCCATGGAATTCTCCAGGCAAGAATACTGGAGTGGATTGCCATCCCCTTCTCCAGGGAACCTTTCCAGCCGAGGGATGGAATCCAGGTCCCCTGCATTGCAAGCAGATTCTTTACTATCTGAGCCACCAGAGAAACCCATCTCCTACATAACTAACATCAAACCTAAACCTTAACTAGGTCTTCATTTAATATTAGAAACTCTAATGACACATGCTTTTAAAGTATTTTTAGACCACATAGTGGATTTGAATGAAGTCTGCCACCTCAATATCACCACTTCCCCTAGGGGTAGAGTGACAGTATTTTAAGTCCATGGGAGGAGGCTGAAGGGATCAAGCCCTGACCTGAACGTTGTAGAGCCTAGAGGCCAAGTGCACAAGCTCTGAGCCCAGACTTCTTGGATCAAATCTGGTTCACCTCTTCCGAGCTATGCTGCCTACGTCAAGCTACTTAAGTGCCCCATGCCTCAGTTTTCCCATTCACAAAATGGCAATAATGATCATATCTACCACTTAGGGTTGAGGTGCAGATTTTAAAGTAGTTAATAAACAAGAGTTTAGAGCCCTATGTGACACATAGGAGGTACTCAATAAGCCTTGCTAAGTCACTTCAATTGTGTCCGATTCTGTGCGACCCCGTGGACAGCAGCCCACTAGGCTCCCCCGTCCCTGGGATTCTCCAGGCAAGAATCATGGAGTGGGTTGCCATTTCCTTCTCCAACGCATGAAAGTGAAAAGTCAAACTGAAGTCACTCAGTCGTGTCTGACTCTTAGCGACCTCATGGACTGCAGCCTACCAGGCTCCTCCGTCCATGGGGTTTTACAGCCAAGAGTACTGGAGTGGGGTGCCATTGCCTTCTCCAGTAAGCCTTAGATGCTATTATTGTTGTTGCTGGTGTTGGAAAATGTTCTTCCTTTCCCTCCTTCTGTAGCTCCTAAATGGACTCTTTCAGCAATAAGGACTCAAGTGGAAAATAATACCTTTTCATTCAACCAGAGTTTACCTCATTTTATTCACTCTGTCCACCTTATCCCCCTCCATCCTCCCTTTCTGCAGATTTGCCTGGGTGCAACAAGGCAAGTCTTTCCTCGAGGATTAGTTCACCATAATCATTCATTCTGGCTCTAGTGACATATCCTCTACTAAGAAGCTTCCATTTTGGGCACCAGTACCCCTTTGTGCATCAATTTTTTAAGAGTTCCAGGACTGTGTCTCACTCTACAGGGAAATTCTGATGTCTGCCAGGGATGTGGGAGGATGAAATGACCACAAGAGGGGCAGGCAGTCGTCCTAGCTTAGGGACTCTAAGAGGGTGCCTTCCCTGCCTTCTGGGGGAGGGATGTGCCTTCTCCTGATGTCACTCAACCACCTCTGTTCCTCTAGTAAAAGGATGCAAGGGATCAGAGTCCTCTGGTAAAAGGACACTAGAAGGTCACCCAGGTGCATCCAGATATACTTCCCCTTCTCCCATGACACCATCCACCTTACGCAGTTGCATTTGAATCATAGAGTCTTTAGACCAGGGACACAGATGCATGTCCAAATTTTTGTTTTTAAATTTTTTAAATATGAAGTATAATTTGAGAGCCACTACATTTGGTTTCTGGTAGATCCAATGAATAACTGTCTGAAGGCCTTGATTTCTTCAGTGATGGAAGAATTAAAATGACCTTTAAAGTATCCTCTAGCCCTAATAATTCTGTGTGTCTCTGAGGTTATTTTTCATTGCATGAAACATCTTTTATTTAACTACTTTATTTTTGGAAACATTATGTTACCATATAAAATTGCTGTTTTGTAAGATAAAAATTGTTATATGTAGGGAATTTCACATTTTATAACTTCATATCATGGTTATAAGAGTGTAGGTGACATATGCTGCTGTTTAGTTGTTAAACTGTGTCCAACTCTTTGTGACCCCAAGGACTATAGCCCACCAGACTCCTCTCTATATAGGATTTCCCAGGCAAGAATACTGGAGTGGGTTGCCATTTCCTTCTCCAGGGAATCTTTCCAATCCAGGGATCAAATCCATATCTCCTGCTTGGAAAATGGATTCTTTACCACTGAGCCACCTGGGAAGCCTGTAGATGACATATACATATTGTTTAAAGGAGACAAATAGCCACAGACCAACTCAATTTCATTATACAAATATCTACAAATTATTCATCCATTCCCTTACTGATGAGTATATGTATGAAATTTGCTTTTGTTTTGTTCTTAATATTACAAAAAGGTTGCTATAAACATTTTTATACATGTCCTCTGTTGCATGTACTCTAGTTTCTCTAGGAATAGAATGGCCAAGTCCTAGGGTATCCATGTCTTCAATATTACAGTTTTCCAAAGTGGTTTTACCAACTGACATGCCTACCAGCAGTGTATAAGTCTTCCTATTTTTCCACATACTTGTCAACACTTGCTATTACTTTATTGTGTTTTTCAGTGTGCCATTCTGGTGGGTATAAAACAGGACTGCATAGTGATTTTAATTTTTTCATTTTCCCAATAGCATCTCTCCTCCCATCACATCTTTAATCTGAATTGCTTACAAGCAATATGACTGTGAGTTGAGTTTCCACCCCTTTCCTTTCTCCTGCCTCTGGTATTCTAACCAGCTGGTACATAGTGGCATAGCCCTGGAGGACACAGTGGGGAGCACATGGATAATCCACAAAGTCGATAATTTGCCTCTAAATAAATAACCAGGAATTGACCCTTGGGGATTGTACTCATACAATTCAATGGCCATGACCCAGTGTAATATTTCATGTTTTGCTAAAACTGTGGCCAAGCACTGTTTTGCATGCAACCAAGTACTTGGACAGTTCTTTCATCTGAATGATGAGCTATTTCAACCACAGCTTGCTTGAGACACAAAGGGCTTCTGCTACCTGTCTGTCTATCTGTAACACTCCAGATGGCACCCCAGCCTTCTTACATGAAATGGTTTTTAAGTTGCTCACCCTTTCCCCCTTGAGAATGTGCAATTTCTCAGTGACCCTTTTAAAATGAGATACTAAAACTGGAAAACATTTTAAATCACACCATTCAAGGGCACATATTCAGGAAAGAAATCCTTTATTGTATTTATTCTATAAGAAAAAATGCAAAAGTGTTTTCCCTTCAAGCCAGAGAATGCAATGGGAATGATGATCTTTCTTAAATGATGCTAATGAATAACATTAAGAAGGGTGGGAAGAAAAAGTCACACATAGAATCGGAAACAATTGAAAAAGGAATCCAGGCTACCCCCAACCCCAGCCTTTGTTGAAGGGATCACCAGAGATCTATGTAGATATTATTTTGAAATTTAGAGCTTCAACTTGTATGAACATGAATGCCCATGCTGAGTTTTTGCATGCCTCTGTGAAACAGCAAAAAGAACCCAACAGACCCTATTCTTGCATTAAAGCATCACACTGTGGAAAGCCTGAAAATAAACCATCTATGCTTGATTAATTAGGTTTGTAAGTATTGTTTCAGAACCAAACAATATTTCTAAAGATTTCAATAGTTCAAAGATTGCCCTATGGCCGTCTGGCCAATACATCTTCTAACACACGCAGTTTACAAGCATTTTTCTTCCCAATATGTTGTCTTTGGTTGGTGCGACATTGTTTGAAGGCAGGGCTATTTGGGTCATAGTAGTTTTCTCCCTGCACAGCAGTGGTGCTGAGCACAGCACTTCGACCATACATCTTCCATGTCATTTCCATCAAAGGCACATGATACTTCCTAGTGACCAATCAGGAGTAGTCCAGCATCCTAACAGAGGGCATATTGGCAAACCAAGCTTTCTTAATGACAGCCATTGTTTGAGGCCAACAAAAGGAAGGTCCTGAATATTAACATGTGGCCTTGTGCAAAGGTCACTGGTATGGCACATCCATCATATTTCACAACCGAGAAAGAGAACTTTATAAACTGTCAGAAACTACTGTTGTCCAAATAAATGTATTAGTCTGACAGCTGACACCAACGAGGCAATGATCTTGAGTGATGATCTCCTCTCTTAACAAATCTCCTTTCACTTCTTTGAAGCAGCAGACATTATGGCGAGAGAGATTGTGTTTAAGGAATATACCTCGAGGCCCCAGGGGGTTAGAATAATCAGGCAACCCAATTAAAATATCAATTTAATAACATGTAATCATTAGACCAAATGCCATCTCCTTCTTAAAGGCATAACTTTCCACACTGAGAAGAGAAATCACATAGTTTAACAGCTTAGTCTTGAATGGTCTTCTTAATAGTAAAGACTTAACAAGTTCATGAAAATTCTGTCAATAAGGTTTAATACAACTGGCACAAAAGAACTCAATGGTCTGGGACTGAGGACAACACTGCATCTCGGTTAAAACCTACATAAAGTATGACAGCAGAATTGAATAAAACTAGATGGTAGCACACGCATTTAATATTAAATCTAAAAGCAGGTTTAGTAACCATTATGAAATAATGAAGCTCAAATACTTTGGCCACCTGATGCAAAGAGCTGACTCATTGGACAAGACCCTGATGCTGGGAAAGACTGAAGGCAGGAGAAGGGGACAACAGAGGATGAGATGCTTTCGTGGCATCATTGACTCAATGGACATGAGTTTGAGCAAACTCTGGGAGACAGTGAAGGACAGGGAAGCCTGGCATGCTGCAGTCTATGGGGTCAAAAAGAGTCGGACACGACTAAGTGACTAAACAACAGAAAGGAGCAGGTAGCAAGCTTTCTTACTTGATGGTCTTGATCAGAAACTGTTCTATGTTCACTAGTAGAAATATGGTGTTCTGCTTATTAAACGTCATTTTAAAGTAAAAGTTGAAAATTATTTAAGAAAGCTGAAAAAATATAATAAAGAGAATGATTAGTGAATAAGTGTATATCTCAGCTCCCTCACTCTGACCTTGCTATCACAGTCATGTGAGGGGTCAGGGAGGGAATAAAAGAGGGAAAGAAAGAAAAGAGAGAATTCTGTTTAGTTCCCTTGGATGCATCATACTCTCATACTCTCTCCTGACATTTAGACAGTTTCTTGCTATCTGGTGTTTTTCCACAGCCCCTGTTCCTCTGACTAGTTTCTACTCCCTGCATAGTTTTTCACAACTCCTGCTCTGCTCAGATCCTTCTGCTGTATGTTGAATTTGTATGTCGGATTTGCTTTATCATAACACTCAACACTTGAAAACACTTAATGAATCAACTTGTCTTCAAAATTACTCCAAACTTCATAAGAAGAGAGACAGGATATGTCAATTTCACCCTCATAGGTGCTCCACAAACTTTTGTACATAAGTAGTAACTTTCAATAACAAAACGGGAACAAAGTCTAAATTTATCATCTCTTGACTTATAATAAGTTTCTGTTAAATAAAAGAAATTTTTGTGCACATGAAGGAAGGATTCAGCATTGGAGCAATTCACCTTTATTGTACTATAGAGAAGACACTGAACAACTACAATGAAGCCTCACCAATTCATATTCCATTATTTCAGAACAAAGCATAACCAGATAAGGGATAGGAGAAGAAAGTCAGCTTCAACCATCTTTGTAAAGGGTGTTTGTTAGGCAAAGTACTTACATATATAATATATCAGGGACAACACTTAGCTACATGGTTTGGCATTAAGGTCTTCTCTCCCCCTTTGTATGTCAATTCCATTTAGAATGTCCTCCATGTAGAATGCTGTCCACCTGGGACAGTGTATTAGCCTTCAAGGTCCAGGATATGTACTACTGTTTTGATGAAGCTTCCCCATGTTGCTCATGCTCACAGCCCTCTCCCTGAATTCTGAATGGCTCTAGTTCTTCCTGTATTCCCAATGGACATGAACCACACTGTAATTCAAAGTCTTAGATAAGTGTGCATTTTTTAACAAAAAAAATATGTAAATTATTTGAGGGAAGAATCTGTATAGTTATACTTTTCTGAATTCAACACACTGCCTACCATGTTGCACTCTGTGAGTGAATATTTTCAAAATAAATGCAGTAACTTATAAGGACAAGCATTTAAGTATGTAAGGAAATTCTAAAGAAATCTCTTTTGGCAATGTTTTGTTTATATATAATTATATTTTAGTCTGTCCACTCAGACATACACTCAGGACAATGATTCTATGGTTCTAAGTGGTTTGAATGAGAGTCTTGTGATTATTAGATTTCACTACAATGACAAAATCACTCAATATGGTACCCTACTTCCTTTCCATAGTTGATGGGTCCAGGTTCATGCAATTGATGCAAGCTTGGACAATGAGACTGTTTCAATGGGTTTTTGTTCTTAGGACCTAAGAGACCATATTTCAGTTCCCTTCCAGAGGGGATGTTGTGACATGTGAAATGAAAATTATTGGAGGCCATGTTTTCAGCTTTCACTGAAGAAGCTGCTCTGAGAAAATAAAGGTGACATGCAGAGAGAATGAGAGGCACAAGATGGAAGGTCTTAAGGAAGCTCATATTCCCTGGTTCAGACCTTCCTTGAGGCCTGATTCACCCCACATTCCATTTAATTTAGATGTATAAGACACCTCTCTTTCTGACCAACACAATTCTGATTGATCTCCATGTCTATTAAAATAGTTTTACTAAGACTAGTCACTATTATTGTATCACATTAACTGAAACTGTGCTTCTTTACAAGTTTAAACTGATCTCTCCATCACAAATGTCTAAATTCATAAGAATGCTATTAGGTTCATCTGCTGTTTCTCTTAAATAAATGGGATACTTATAAAAAAGTTACTTAGATGAGTTATGAAGAATTTTTATCCTCATAAATAGAATAACATTTATTACCACCTCTTAATGAAGGCAATGGCACCCTATTCCCGTACCCTTGCCTGGAAAAATCCCATGGATGGAGGAGCCTGGTAGGCTGCAGTCCATGGGGTCGCTGAGAGTCAGACATGACTGAGTGACTTCACTTTCACTTTTCACTTTCGTGCATTGGAGAAGGAAATGGCAACCCGCTCCAATGTTCTTGCCTGGAGAATCCCAGGGACGGTGGAGCCTGATGGGCTGACATCTATGGGGTCGCACAGAGTCGGACACGACTGAAGCGACTTAGCAGCAGCAGCAGCAATGAATTCAAAAGACAAGAAAAATAATGACAAGGCTGCCAGTAACAATAATAATTGCTCATTTTCTACTGGAAATATTGCATTTATGTATTATGATAAAATGAAATATTGTTCAGTTCCACTCTATCTGTTGCACTCTACAGATAATGAAGAAATAGACCTAGTGAAAATAAGAGGCTTGTCCCAAACTCTTCCAAACTCTTCATCGGCAGAAGCAATCCTCTAGGCTTGACTTAAAGTACTTAGCACAATAGTTAGCACCCAATAGGGATACATATCCATGAGTTCTCTTCCACCTCTTTTTCCCCCAAAGTCCGGTCTTTTCTCACCACATCAATCCCGAATACTATAGGGATTCGTAAAGCTGAATTCCACAATCTTCATTTCTGACTTAGGGCAGCCACTAAGCCTCTTTGCCTCTGTCTCCCACTAGAAAGAAAGACAGAAATAGTTATTATGTTCATCCAACAAAAAGGAAATTAATGGTTGATTAGATGCCTGTTCAACACACTGAGGATAAAAACCAGTCTTCATGGTGAATTATTGAATTAGGGGCCAACTTACAGTGAGGCTGTGTCTACACAAAGCCAAACATCCAGTCAACTCAGCCAAAAAAAAAAAAAAAATACAGTTTAGCAACAGGAAAAATTAAATTAGTTGATCAGGACTGTGCAGACAACATAAAATGAAGAAACAAAGGTCAGTACAATAGCATGGTTAAAGCACTGGCAGAGATTCCAGACTTAAAAGGGATAATAAATAAGAAGAAGATTTTTGATGCTCACGGTCAGAAATACAGAGGTGCTATTGAATATACAAAAACAGATTTATTAATTTTGTGTAGGGTTATATATTTCTCTCTTTTTCCTCTTGATTACATTTCATTTTCAAAATTCAAGCTGAAGATGCAAATCAAGAAAAAAACAAAGCTGGTATCCAGAGATCTGAGTTCCATCCCAACTCAGGATATTAAAAAGAAGCACTCTCTTTTGCTAAGTCTGTCATATGACAGACTCTGATGTGATCATTCCATGTGGCCTAGCTTCATATTTGGTAGATCAAATATTATCCTCATTTTCTACAGGGCAAAAAGAATATTGAAATGCATACTGTCTATGGAGAATTCTAAATAACAAAACTTATTTGATGTTCACATCAATTTCCCCAAACCATTTTTTTTTAGTTTTTAGTTTTTTAATTTAATTTAATTTAATTTAACTTTACAATATTGTATTGGTTTTGCCATATATCAAAATGAATCTGCCACAGGTATACATGTGTTCCCCATCCTGAACCCTCCTCCCTCCTCCCTCCCCATACCATCCCTCTGGGTCGTCCCAGTGCACCAGCCCCAGGCATCTAGTATCAGGCATCGAACCTGGACTGGAGACTCATTTCAAATATGATATTATACATATTTCAATGCCATTCTCCCAAATCATCCCACCGTCTCCCTCTCCCAGCCCAAACCATTTTTAATACTATGGCAAAACCCAGAAAATCCTCTGTTGACTCTTTGAATAGTGGTCATTGACTAGCATTAACGGTGTATGTCAACTGTGTTTTAGGGGATGTCATTTTAATGTCCTGTATCATTTTTAGATTGATGTTTCAATTATAAACCCTGCAATATTACTATGCTGTAATATTTACAGTCCATAAGCTCTCAATAAACTCTAAAATTGCATGAAGTTTTCATAACTATTGACTCATAACTATTTCATAACTTGAGTTTTAAGTAGGAAAGGATGAGAAATGATGATGACTTATGAGTAATGTATCACTTCATTAAGAGTGAAATACAATTAATTAAAATTGCAGATCTTAATTAATAACTTATTAGTTTAACTCTCCCCCAACCCTAAAAGAATTAGTCCTAGGAGTTAGACAAAGGAAGCCTTCTTCAAGACAAAGTGGAAAGTACAGTTTTGTGAACTGAGTCCTGAACCCCAGGAATGAACATTTGCAGCTGCACTATGGACTGTTTTCTGTTACCTTAAATACCGCTGGGCCATATGGAGCATTTCTGAGGACCTTCTATTTTAAAATGTTCTGTTCATATTTTATGCTTTTCCATATGTCTCATCCTTACTTCAGAGTTTCTATTCATTTCCATGAAAATAAGACCTTTGTTTTCCAAGAGTTCATTTTCCTCTCTCTCCTCGTCTCTATTATGGCCACAAACCTCTACTCGGGTTAGTTCAGCCACTCTAGGACAGGCCAATTGTGACAAGATGAATAGAGAATTATTTGGAAGAAAAACAGCAGCCGCAAATGATCCGCGGTGCCATGGTGCCCCTGTTTTCTTTGCTTCTTCCAACCAACCCAGCGCAGAGGATAATAAACCTGACGGCGTTGAACTGCTTCAAAAGGAAGAAAATGCCTACAGAAATCATCGCTGAACCCCTAAAGGAGGTGCCAAAGGAAGGTATCATTTGGTGAACGGAAAATTAACCAAAATGTGCTTTCTGAAAAAGGGAGCTCCCTGTAGTTTGGGGTTGACTTGGAGCAATTATCCAAACAAAACAGTTGGCGCCTGTGTTGGCGACAGAACTGTGTTTGCATAAAGTAGAGCGAGATGACAAATATGCATGAAAATTAAATTTAGGCCTTGGGGACTCCTTTTGGGGCCATAGAAGAGCTGATTACATGTTCACAGCTGGAACTGGTGTTGGCAGGCGGGCCTCATTCACGGGCAGAGTGTGGGGACTCCCTTTCTGAGCACCAACTCTGTGGCAAAGCCAGGACAGCAGCGTTAACAGGATCTGATGTTTATAGACCCCAAGCCCCGTGGCCCCAAGCTTTACCACCCAACTGGACTTGTCTCCACTGAAAGATCATTGCGTGGCTCAGTGTCTGTGTGTCCACTGGCACACAGGTCCTCCTCCCTCACAGCCCTGTCAGGCTCTCATCCCCGTAGATTGCCTTTTGCAACGTTTCCCTTTAGAAACTAGCAAATCCAGCCAGGAAAAGAGCCAGCACTCTGGGCGGCAGGGAAACTGGTTCTTATAAGATCATCCTTGAAGGTCACAGCATGATGCTTAAGTTATCTTGGAACAAGGCCCTTGGGGTACTTAAATGACCAAAAGTGTGTGTTTCAGCACCGTTTGGCAATACTTCTCTTGGCTTCTGTGGTGGAAGATTCCAAAAATGTCCCTACTTCTCCACCCTTCCTTTGGAATACAACTCTGCACCATTGCAAAAGAGTGTGTCTCCCTACCCCTGGACTTGTGACTTGTTGGGTCCAATTAAGTGGGGCAAAGGTTATAGGGAAGACTTCTTATGACAATAGGAAGTGTAAAGGATGAGAAGAAATTAGCGAGATGAATAGGGAGAAGTGGGCAATATTGTCCTAAGGAAAGAAAGAGAGTGCTGTGCTGAGTCATCATAGTATCTAACATTTACTGGGCATTTATTATTTATTGTGATCTGCCAGGTACTGTTCCAGACATTTTGCATGTACTTACTAATTTAACTTCCCACAACAACCTGATGAAGTCGGTATAATTATTATCCTCATTTTTTTAAAATTAAGAAAACAAGGCCCTGGGTAGTTAAGAGTCTTGGCTACTGCTGCTGCTGCTGCTAAGTCATTTCAGTTGCATCCGACTCTGTGGGACCCCATGGACTGCAGCCTACCAGGCTCCTCTGTCCATGGGATTTTCCAGGCAAGAGTACTGGAGTGGGGTGCCATTGCCTTCTCCAAGAGTCTTGGCTAGTATCCCACAGATACTAATTGGCACAGCTGGCCAAGGCCATTGAGTGTCAGAGCTCATATTCTTCCACTGATGTGCTATGGAGCTCTAGATAGGACTGGGAGAAAGTCAGTAAGACAAGAACAGATTGCCAAAGGCAGGAACCAAGACCCCGCAATAAGCTCAACATCAGGGTCCAATGTCCAATCTTGTGCTCTTCAGTCTATTCTCCATGGAGCCACCAGAGGTGTCTTTAAAGATTAAATCAGATTAAATTAAATATTCTTTGTTCAAACTCTTCCAATGACTTCCTCCTGTACTTACGGAAAGACTCAAACCTCTTAGATCCCCTGGAGAAGGAAATGGCAACCCACTCCAGTATTCTTGCCTGGGAAATCTCATGGACAAAGGAGCCTGGCAGGCTATAGTCAATGGGGTTGCAAAAGAATCGAGCATGACTGAGCAACTAAACAATAACAAATCATGGTCACAAGATCTGACAGGGTCTACTTCCTTATTACCTCCATACCAACCTTCCACCTTACCACACTCCACTGTAGCCTCCACTCTTTAGCTTCCACTTTTTAGCTCCACTCTAGCCTCTTGACCTGCCTGAGATTATTCCCTCCTAGATGCCATGCCTTTGTTCTTGCATCCGCTTAGAATGTTATTGCCCCTGGGCACTGGGATTGGCTCAACCTCTTGCCTCCTTCAGACTCTGCGGAAATCTCACCTCCTCTGAGAGGCCTTCTTTGATCACATTATCTAAAATATCACCTCTCAAATCTCAGTACTTTTTCCTTATCTTTACTTGGAGAAATATGACATGAAGAAAATGACATAGGACTTATCACTGCCTGAAGTGATATAATAATCTATTTGTTTGTTCACTTGCTTACTGCCTGGCTCTCCTACTGGAGTGTCCATTCCATAAGGCAGGGTCCTATGTACTCTTGTTCACTACCTAGATCTGTGTCTGGTATAAAAAGCACTCAATATGTTTCCAAAATACTCCAGAGCCTTGATGCTTCTTAAGATTGCTTTACTTTTGAGCATTTCAAAAATGTGGAACGTTATTCAAGAAGAGCATGCCTGAGAAAGACAAGTAGGAGTGTGAGAAATAAAGCGGTCATTCTCAAGCTTCAGTGAACAAGTGTATACCTTTTGAATCAGGACCTTCAGGGTGGGGAGCATGCAGGTGATTCTGGCCCAGTTTTTCTGTGGTTAGGGTTGTCAGATTTAACAGACAAAACTCCAGGGTGTCTAGGTAGGACTGAATTTCAGATAAACAAAAATGTATTGCATGGGACATGCTCATACCACTAAAAATGATCTGAAGGATAAATTGAGTGTCCTATATCCTATCTAAAAACACTGCAGACCACACTTAGAGAAAAACCTTGTAGTAATAGGAAAAGGAGTATGTCAAGGCTGTATATTGTCACCCTGCTTATTTAACTTATATGCAGAGTACATCATGAGAAACGCTGGGCTGGATGAAGCACAAGCTGGAATCAAGATTGCCGGGAGAAATCAATAACCTCAGATATGCAGATGACACCAACCTTATGGCAGAAAGTGAAGAAGAACTAAAGAGCCTCTTGATGAAGGTGAAAGAGGAGAGTGAAAAAGCTGGCTTAAAGCTCAACATTCGGAAAACTAAGATCATGGCATCCGGTCCCGTCACTTCATGGCAAATAGATGGAGAAACAGTGGAAACAGTGACAGACTTTATTTTTCCAGGCTTCAGAATCACTGCAGATGGTGATTGCAGCCATGAAATTAAAAGACACTTACTCCTTGGAAGGAAAGTTATGGCCAACCTAGACAGCATATTAAAAAGCAGATACATTACTTTGTCAACAAAGGTCCATCTAGTCAAGGCTATGGTTTTTCCAGTGGTCATGTATGGATGTGAGAGTTATACCATAAAGAAAGTTGAGTGCCAAAGAATTGATGCTTTTGAACTGTCAAGGCTATGGTCTTTCCTGTGGTCATGTATGGATGTGAGAGCTGGACTGTGAAGAAGGCTGAGCGTGGAAGAATTGGTGCTTTTGAACTGTGGTGTTGGAGAAGACTCTTGAGAGTCCCTTGGACTGCAAGGAGATCCAACCAGTCCATTCTGAAGGAGATCAGGCCTGGAATTTCTTTGGAAGGAATGATGCTAAAGCTGAAACTCCAGTATTTTGGGCACCTCATGCGAAGAGTTGACTCATTGGAGAAGACTCTGATGCTGGGAGGGATTGAGGGCAGGAGGAGAAGGGGACGACAGAGGATGAGATGGCTGGATGGCATCACTGACTCGATGGATGTGAGTCTGAGTGACCTCCGGGAGTTGGTGATAGACAGGGAGGCCTGGTGTGCTGCAGTTCATGGGGTCGCAAAGAGTCGGACACGACTGAGCGACTGATCTGATCTGATCTGTTAGAGAAGACTCTTGAGAGTCCCTTGAACTGCAAGGAGATCCAATCAGTCCATCCTAAGGGAAATCAGTCCTGAATATTCATTGGAAGGATGGGTGTTGAAGCTGAAAGTCCAATACTTTGGCTATCTGATGTGAAGAGCTGACTCATTTGAAAAGACCCTGATGCTGGGAAAGATTGAAGGCGGGAAAAGAAGAGGACGACAGAGGATGAGATGGTTGAATGGCATCACAGATTCAATGGACATGAGTTTAAGTAAACTCCAGGAGTTGGTGATGAACAGGGAGGCCTGGCATGCTGCAGTCCATGGGGTCACAAAGAGTCGGACATGACTGAGCGACTGAACTGAACTAAACTGAAAGGGAGAGATGATATTTAGTCTGGAGAAGGTAAGTTTGATTGAGAAAGGAACCTGGTTTTCAGTGATACTCACATAGCTGAAGGGAAACGACCGCTAGCCTCTGTTACTCTAGAGGACAGATGAAGACCAGATGTTGAAGACATCTTTCCAGTAAATACAGGCAGGCAAGAGTACAATGGTTTATCTCTCCCAGAACTGGTTTTCCATTCCCATATTGTTGAAAGAATTGAGTGAATGTTGAGAAAGGTGGTCTGTTCTGGGTGAGGGTGGATCAGTTCCAAAGACTCTTCCAATGCTAGAAATTCAATCCTACAGAGGAATGAAAACAGAACTCTGTATTAGACGCATTTCTACTCATTGCAAAGAACTAAAATCTAGTCAAATAGGCTTAGGCAAAAAAAAAAAAAAAAATGAGCTTATTACTTTGCACTGAAAAAAAAAAAAAGGAAGATCTTGACTCAGGAATAAGTGAATTGAAGTGTGTAGAAATGCCCTCAGAATTCAGATCCATCTCTGGCACTACTTTCCCTGCATCAGCTCCATTCTCAAGAAGTCTCCTCTGGTGGAGATAAGGATAAGGATAAGGTAGGTCACCCATGCTCAAGGCTGACATCCTAACAGGTTAGCAGTCTCATCAAGGAGAAAGCATTCCTCTTTCTCATCAGCTTCAGTAAAATCACCAGGACATGATGTCATGGTCTCTCCTTGTATCAGATGCCAATCCCCAAACCCTCATCACAGTGCCCAGCAGAATTAAATGCTCTGATGAGTATTTAACTCATCTCAATCATGGACTCACTCATTCCTGGAAATTTGGAGTAGGGTAGCCCCACCCAAGTTGTAGGAAACTGCTAGCAGGGGAGGACGGTAACGTTACCAGAGGAAAAGGGAAATCAGAGCAGATAAAAACATCAGAGAGTCTTATATTCCAAATTCAATCTCTGCCAGCTATATAAAGAGTATCATACACACTAACACGCTTTTATTATAGTCATCCTCTTCCAGCTATGCTTTCATTATTTCTACAGCAATACCAGAATGCATCTCTCCCTCTCCCACAAACCCGATCCTTTCCCCACTGTCCAGGTCCATTTAGTGAAAACATTTATTGAACCGAAAATATTTCAATTCTTTAGAAGGCTTCCCTGGTGGCTCAGAAGTAAAGAATCTGCAAAGTGGGAGATCCTGGTTTGATCCCTGGGTCAGGAAAGATACCCCAGAGGGGGGCATGGCAACCCACTCCAGTATTCTTACCTAGAGAATCCCACGGACAGAGGAACTTGAGAGCTACAGTCCATGGTGTCACAAAGAGTCGGACATGACTGAGTCACTACCACTTAGATGGACCACCTTTTCAATAAGTACAGGCAGGCCGTGACAGAATGCATTTCCTCTCCCAGCACTGGTTTCCTAGCTCTAGGAGTAGGCAAGCCATTGTGCTGACAGAATGGAATGAATGTGGAGGGGGCAGTCTGTCCTGGGTGAGGATTCCAATTCAAAGATTCTTCCAACACTATGAAATCAGTGCCTCAGAAGGAAAGGGAGCTGGTCCTCCTCTGTATTTCTTGACCATTTCTGAATTGAAAGCAATTATGGAGCACCCAGTATGTTCTAGCTACCATGCCGAAAGCTAGGATTACAAAGATAGCTAAAGCATGGTTTGTGCCCTTCAGAATATCCTGACCTAGGGGGAGCGGGGGTGGTGGGGGGGGGGGGGGGGGGTGGGGTGGGTGGAGGGCGGGGAAACTGCAGAAGAGACTGTGAAATGATGCAATGAGGACAGTGAGACAGATTCGCATCCGGGGCTGAGGCAGCACAGGAGATGGCACTGGACCCATCAGGGACACCAGAGGGATCCTGGCACTGCCTTTGCACAATACAGGGGCCACAGGTTTGTGTCTACGAATTTTTAACATCTTTTAGTTTGTCACCTTGCTCTTCCAGTGGCTACTAAGATAGTCCAAAAGAGACTAAACCAAATGATGTTATTGGTCTTTTCAAAACAGGCTTTCAATTTGCCAATAATAAAAGCATAGATGCTCATGGCACAAAATTTGGCAAATGAAAGTATTAAAAAGGAAAATATATAATCACTATTAGCATTTTCATGCTATTTTTATTCTGGTTTTTCTCCATTCTTTCTTTACAAATAGATAATTGTAATATATGGTAACATAATATATGTAAAATGTGTAATGTATATATGTACCCATGGAGATATATATATATATATACACACATACACATATAACACCTACAATAATACAGATGATTTTATGTTTATGTGTCTTTAACCTACCTCTCCGGGGAAGGCAATGGTACCCCACCCCAGTACTTTTGCCTGAAAAATCCCATGCACAGAGGGAGCCTGGTTGCTCCAGTCCATGGGGTCGCTAAGAGTCAGACACGACTGAGCGACTTCACTTTCGCTTTTCACTTTCATACGTTGGAGAAGGAAATGGCAACCCACTCCAGTATTCTTGCCTGGAGAATCCCAGGGACAGGGGAGCCTGGTGGGCTTCTGTCTGTGGAGTCGCACAGAGTCGGACACGACTGAAGCGACTTAGCAGCAGCAGCAGCAGCAGCAACCTACCTCTCCACTGTTAGAAATTTCCCATGTCAATAAATATTCTTTGAAGACTTTTTTATGACTCTAATATTGCTATATGATAATATCACTTCATTTTGGACAGTCTTTTTGACAAAGGCGATAAAAAGAAATTGTCAAGTGAAATGACTCATTTGGGCAGGCAAAGATGTCAGACTTCAAAACAGACTGTGATTTATAACTCTGAAATTTAAGAAAATTAAAGTGCCATAAACTTTTAGAGGAGATAAAATGTTGTTGTACTTCCTTTGCTCATTCACCATTCCAATGATAGAAGCAATGACAAAATATAAGTAACAAACAAATCTCATGTGATTTTATAATACCCTCCCTTACACTCAGACCAATATCAAAGCATTCTCTCTTTACACTGTTGGGTTGGGATGAGTATCAGACTTTTAATACGCCATTTAAAAATTTTAATGAGTCAATCCTATTGAAGATTGAGCTATATACAGAAGATGTGGTTCTTAATTTTGCAGACCTACATCTGTGTTAATGTTACTAATCATTTTTAGACTGTCTTATCTTATTTTGTAAATTCAAGAATGAGGAGGTAGTTCCACTGGAGGTTAAGGAATCGCTCCCAGGAGTGCACAGGGAGTTCTAATAGGATTAGACCCATTAGCATCAATAAGTCCCTTGGTGTCAAAGTCTGGATAATCTGTAACCATTAACTTTAAACTGAAGTGGTTGGCTGCTCAAGCCCACAGAATAGAGGCACAATATGGTCTGAATTTATTTCAATAGTTGGCCAAGACAAGCACAACTTTGTGCTTGTCTATCACTTCTATTCCTAAATCCTCATCTTTTGCTTTCTAGTTGTGTCCTTTTTCATCATTTTTCTCTATTCTAACCCTCCTTGGGCTTTATTTCTCGCCACTTGTATCATCATGAATTATAGTTATCTGTGTTCCTTACTGGACTCTTTGTTTGCAAAAATGACCTGCCTTCCTCATCTATTTTGTTTCCATGTGTTTATATTTAAGTGTAGGAGGAATTCAATGTCCAGGTCTCTCCCATCACCAAGCTTCCTCCTCTTCCCAGGGTAAGACTGGCCAGATTGCCAGCAACAGGAATCACTGTCCCCCAAAGCAGGAAAATAGAATCTTTTCCTTTTGTCATGCTCCTGTTTTCTTATATGCCTGCTGCTCTTGTACAGGATGGACTCACCTGGTCCTTTCAATGCTCATGCTGTAAGCACACCAGGCAAAACTGCCACTTTCTCCATCCAGCTTTACCCTTAGCTGGTAAAATTTAGGCTTTGATTCTATTCTGTCTTCTTATGTCTACTCTCACTTGGATAGAGAGGGATTAACAACTACTCTTCTACAAACTTTTAGCACTCCCATTTCTCCAGAGTGCACAGAGGCAGACAAGACTGGGTATGCTTTCATGAAAGTCAACAAGACATCTACCAGCTCTTGGAAAGACCTTTGCTCCATCCATCAGTTCAGTTCAGTTTAGTCACTCAGTTGTGTCCAATGTGACACCATGAATCGCAGCACACCAGGCCTCCCTGTGCATCACCAACTCCTGGAGGTCACTCAGACTCAAGTCCTTCGAGTCAGTGATGTCATCCAGCCATCTCACCCTCTGTTGTCCCCTTCTCCTCCTGCCCCCAATCCCTCCCAGCATCAGAGTCTTTTCTAATGAGTCAACTCTTCGCATGAGGTGGCCAAAGTATTGGAGTTTCAGCCTCAGCATCAGTCCTTCCAAAGAAATCCCAGGGCTGATCTCCTTCAGAATGGACTGGTTGGATCTCCTTGCAGTCCAAGGGACTCTCAAGAGTCTTCTCCAACACCACAGTTCAAAAGCATCAATTCTTTGGCACTCAGCCTTCACAGTCCAACTCTCACATCCATACATGACCACTGGAAAAACCATAGCCTTGACTAGATGGACTTTTGTTGGTAAAGTAATGTCTCTGCTTTTGAATATGCTATCTAGGTTGGTCATAACTTTCCTTCCAAGGAGTAAACGTCTTTTAATTTCATGGCTGCACTCACCATCTGCAGTAATTTTGGAGCCCAGAAAAATAAAGTCTGACCCTGTTTCCACTGTTTCTCCATCTATTTCCCATGAAGTGATGGGACCAGATGCCATGATCTTCGTTTTCTGAATATTGAGCTTTAAGCCAACTTCTTCACTCTCCACTTTCACTTTCATCAAGAGTCTTTTGAGTTCCTCTTCACTGTCTGCCATAAGGGTGGTGTCATCTGCATATCTGAGGTTATTGATATTTCTCCTGGCAATCTTGATTCAAGCTTGTGCTTCTTCCAGCCCGGCATTTCTCATAATGTACTCTGCATGTAAGTTAAATAAACAGGGTGACAGTATACAGCCTTGACATACTCCTTTTCCTATTTGGAGCCAGTCTGTTGTTCCATGTCCAGTTCTAACTGTTGCTTTCTGACCTGCATACAAATTTCTCAAGAGGCAGATCAGGCAGTCTGGTATTCCCATCTCTTTCAGAATTTTCCACAGTTTCTTGTGATCCACACAGTCAAAGGCTTTGGCATAGTCAATAAAGCAGAAATAGATGCTTTTCTGGAACTCTCTTGATTTTTCCAGGATCCAGCAGATGTTGGCAATTTGATCTCTGGTTCCTCTGCCTTTTCTAAAACCAGCTTGAACATTAGGAAGTCCACGGTTCACATATTGCTGAAGCTGGGCTTGGAGAATTTTGAGCATTACTTTACTAGCATGTGAGATGAGTGCAATTGTGCAGTAGTTTGAGTATTCTTTGGCATTGCATTTCTTTGGGATTGGAATGAAAACTGACCTTTTCCAGTCCTTTGACCACCGCTGAGTTTTCCGAATTTGCTGGCATATTGAGTGCAGCACTTTCACAGCATCATCTTTCAGGATTTGAAAGAGCTCAACTGGAATTCCATCACCTCCACTAGCTTTGTTCTTAGTGATGCTTTCTAAGGTCCACTTGACTTCACATTCCAGGATGTCTGGCTCTAGGTCAGTGATCACACCATTGTGATAATCTGGGTCGTGAAGATCTTGTTTGTACAGTTCTTCTGTGTATTCTTGCCATCTCTTCTTAAAATCTTCTGTTTCTGTTAGGTCCATACCATTTCTGTCCTTTATCAAGCCCATCTTTGCATGAAATTTTCCCTTGGTATCTCTGATTTTCTTGAAGAGATCTCTAGTCTTTCCCATTCTGTTGTTTTCCTCTATTTCTTTGCATTGATCTCTGAGGAAGACTTTCTTATCTCTTCTTGCTATTCTTTGGAACTCTGCATTCAGATGCTTATATCTTTCCTTTTCTCCTTTGCTTTTCGCTTCTCTTCTTTTCACAGCTATTTGTAAGGCCTCCCCAGACAGCCATTTTGCTTTTTTGCATTTCTTTTCCATGGGGATGGTCTTGATCCCTGTCTCCTGTACAATGTCACGAACCTCATTCCATAGTTCGTCAGGCACTCTATCTATCAGATCTAGGCCCTTAAATCTCCACTGGGAGATGCACAGACTTTGAAATGGGCTCTGGAAAATGGTGAGGATTTCAATTAACAGAAATTGGGAAGGGGAAGTTATAAGAAATACACAGAGGAAGAAAAGAGAATGACAATGAAAAAAGTTTGTTCAAAAGAAGTATAAAGAAAGAAGGAATAAAAGAAGAAAATGAAAAACTTCACACACTGGAGCCTTTGCTTTTCAAGGACCTGTGTGTGTGCTGGGTACTGAGCTTAGTACCTTCCACAAAACTAGCTCACTTAGCTCTCACAATCGTCTCATTCCACTGATAGCAGCACTGAAGCTTTCTTCTAAAGTAACTTTCTTCAGTTCCAGAGGCACTAAGTCAGAGTGGTGAAAGCAGTGTTTGGAGAAAACCCTTTAGGCAATGAAGTGCAGGTGAATTTGAAATGGAAGACTAAAAACAGCACAGGGAAGTTCCTGACATAGCCATTAAGAGTCCTTAACTATCCAAAATCTTCCCCCAAAAAGAAAAGTACAGAACCAGGTGGCTCTAGTGGTGAAGTCTACCAAACATTTAAGGAAGAATTAATACCAATCCTCCTCAAACTCTCCCAAAAAATTGAAAAGGAAGAAACACTTCTAAGTTCATTTTACAAAGCCAGCAGTACTCTGATACCAAAATCAGGCAAGGACACTACAAGGAAAGAAAATCACAGGCCAAAATACTGATGAACATAGATGGCAAAAATTCTCAAAAAACAAAACAAAAACAAAAAACCCAGCAAACTGAATTCAGCAGCACAATAAATGAATCATATACTTCAATCAAGGGGACCCATCCCTGGGTTGCAAGGATAGTTCAACATACACAAATCAGTAAATGTGTTACTCCACATTAACATAATGAGGGATAAAAGTCACATTATCATCTCAGTAGCTGCAGAAAAAAAAATCTGACAAACTTCTACATTCTTTCATGATAAAAACTTTCAATAAATTAAGTATAGACAGAATGCACCTCAACATAACAAAGGCCATACAAGACAAACTCATAGCTAACATCACACACAATGGTTTTCAGCTTTTTCTCTAAGATTAGGAATAAGACAAGGGTATCTCCTTTCACCACTTTTACTAATCACAGTATTAGAAGTCTTAGTCATAACAATTAGGCAAGAAAAAGAAATTAAAGGAATCCAAATAAGAAAAGAAAAAGGAAAATTATCTGTTTGTAGATTACACGATCTTATCTTACATGTAGATTACATGATAGAAAATTCTAAAGTGAAAGTGAAGTCGCTCAGTCATATCCGACTCTTTACGGCCCTGTGGACTGTAGCATACCAGGCTTCTCTGTCCATGGGATTCTCCAGGCAAGAATACTGGAGTGGGTTACCATTTCTTTCTCCAGGGGATCTTCCCGACCCAGAGATCAAACTCAGGTCTCCCACATTGGAGGCAGACACTTTAACTTCTGAGCCACCAAAGAAGCCCAAAGTCTCCACCAAAAAACTGTTAGAACTAATAGATAAATTCACTCAGATCATGAACTCTTTATTGCCAAATTCAGACTTAAATTGAAGAAAGTAGGGAAAACCACTAGACCACTCAGGTATGACCTCAATCAAATCCCTTATGATTATACAGTAGAAGTAAGAAATAAATTTAAGGGACTAGATCTGATAGATAGAGTGCCTGATGAACTATGGGCAGAGGTTCATGACATTGTACAGGAGACAGGGATCAAACCATCCTCATGGAAAAGAAATGCAAAAAACCAAAATGGCTGTCTGGGGAGGCCTTGCAAGTAGCTGTGAAAAGAAGAGAAGTGAAAAGCAAAGGAGAAAAGGAAAGATATAAGCATCTGAATGCAGAGTTCCAAAGAATAGCAAGGAGAGATAAGAAAGCCTTCCTCAGGGATCAATACAAAGAAATAGAGGAAAACAACAGAATGGGAAAGACTAGATATCTCTTCAAGAAAATTAGAAATACCAAGGGAACATTTCATGCAAAGATGGACTCGATAAAGGACAGAAATGGTATGGACCTAACAGAAGCAGAAGATATTAAGAAGAGGTAGCAAGAATACACAGAACTGTACGAAAAAGATCTTCATGACCAAGATAATCACAATGGTGTGATCACTGACCTAGAGCCAGACATCCTGGAATGTGAAGTCAAGTGGGCCTTAGGAAGCATCACTAAGAACAAAGCTAGTGGAGGTGATGGAATTCCAGTTGAGCTCTTTCAAATCCTGAAAGATGATGCTGTGAAAGTGCTACACTCAATATGCCAGCAAATTTGGAAAACTCAGCAGTGGCCACAGGCCTGGAAAAGGTCAGTTTTCATTCCAATCCCAAAGGCAATGCCAAAGAATGCGCAAACTATTGCACAATTGCACTCATCTCACACGCTAGTAAAGTAACGCTCAAAATTCTCCAAGCCAGGCTTCAGCAATATGTGAACCATGAACTTCCTGATGTTCAAGCTGGTTTTAGAAAAGGCAGAGGAACCAGAGATCAAATTGCCAACATCTGCTGGATCCTGGAAAAAGCAAGAGAGTTCCAGAAAAGCATCTATTTCTGCTTTATTGACTATGCCAAAGCCTTTGACTATGTGGATCACAATAAACTGTGGAAAATTCTGAAAGAGATGGGCATATCAGATCATCTGACCTGCCTCTTGAGAAATTGTATGCAGGTCAGAAAGCAACAGTTAGAACTGGACATGGAACAACAGACTGGTTCCAAATAGGAGAAGGAGTACCTCAAGGCTGTATATTGTCACCCTGCTTATTTAACTTATATGCAGAGTACATTATGAGAAACACTGGGCTGGAAGAAGCACAAGCTGGAATCAAGATTGCCAGGAGAAATATCAATCACCTCAGATATGCAGATGATACCACCCTTATGGCAGAAAGTGAAGAGGAACTAAAAAGCCTCTTGATGAAAGTGAAAGAAGAGAGTGAAAAAGTTGGCTTAAGGCTCAACATTCAGAAAACGAAAATCATGGCATCTGGTCCCATCACTTTATGGAAAATAGATAGGGAAACAGTTGAAACAGTGTCAGACTTTATTTTTCTGGGCTCCAAAATCACTGCAGATGGTGATTGCAGCCATGAAATTAAAAGACACTTACTCCTTGGAAGGAAAGTTATGACCAACCTAGATAGCATATTCAAAAGCAGAGACATTACTTTACCAACAAAGGTCCATCTAGTCAAGGCTATGGTTTTTCCAGTGGTCATGTATGGATGTGAGAGTTGGACTGTGAAGAAAGCTGAGTGCCGAAGAATTGATGCTTTTGAACTGTGGTGTTGGAGAAGACTCTTGAGAGTCCCTTGGACTGCAAGGAGATTCAACCAGTCCATTCTAAAGGAGATCAGTCCTGGGTGTTCTTTGGAAGGACTGATGCTGAGGCTGAAACTCCAGTACTTTGGCCACCTCATGCGAAGAGTTGACTCATTGGAAAAGATTCTGATGCTGGGAGGGATTGGGGGCAGGAGGAGAAAGGGATGACAGAGGATGAGATGGCTGGATGGCATCACTGACTCGATGGACTTGAGTTTGAGTGAATTCTGGGAGTTGGTGATGGACAGGGAAGCCTGGTGTGCTGCAATTCATGGGGTCACAAAGAGTCAGACATTACTGAGCGACTAAACTGAACTGAACTGATAGAATACAAAAGCAACATACAAATTCCACCATGTTCCTATATACTGATAATGAACATTCAAAAAAATTAAGAAAACAATCCCATTTTTTTAAAATTCAAAAAATACTTAGGAATAAATTGAACCTAGGAGGTTAAATATCTATACACTGAACACTATAAAACATTGATGAGAGTCAGTTGTGTCTGACTCTCTGCAACCCCATGGACTGTAGCCCGCCAGGCTTCTCTGTCCATGGAATTCTCCAGGCAAGAATACTGGAGTGGATTGCCGTTGCCCTTCTCCAGAGGATCTTCCTGACCCAAAGATTAAACCCTGGTCTCCTGCATTGCAGAAGATTCCATGATCTTTGTTTTTTTTGAATGTTGAGTTTGAAGCCAGTTTTTTCACTCTCCTCTTTGACCCTCATCAATGCTCTTAACCATTTGAACCACAGACATCATATTTAACATGCACTGAATTCCAGCTAGAGCTAAACATTTATTAGATGCAGATAGAAAGTTCAAATAGAAGATACATCTTCTGCACAGGAATTAAAAACCGCATAGTGGTTTCTTTTATGGTTTGTGCTTTTTGTGATCCATCTGAAAAACCTTTATCTATCCCAAAGATTGAAAAGATTTTCTCCTATGTTTCCTTTTAGGAATTTTATAGCTACTTGCATGGGAATAACTTGTCACCTAGTTTTCTATTCGTGTTGTCTAAGAGGTTTTTGTTCACTATCTGCCTTGTTCTATGTGGGGATTAAGAGAGATTAAAAAATTATGCTATTATTGCTATATTTTCAGAATGTCCCTATAGCCATTTTGTGACTCATAAATCTGTTGTTTCCTGTAGGAAAAAAAAAAAAAAAACATTGATGAAAGAAAATAAAGACACAAATAAATGAAAAAATATCCTATATTCATGAGTTAGGATTAATATTGTCAAAATGTCCTTATTATCTAACAAATTGATCTTCAGTTCTAACAAACTTCCAACAAAGTGTTCTTCAGAGCACTGCCCTCGGTGATCTTCAGATTCATTGCAATCTCTATTGCAATGATCCAGATTCAGCAATCTCTATCAAAATTTCCATGGCATTTTTTACAGAAATAGGAAAAAAATCCTAAAGTTTGTATGGAGCTACCAAATACCCTGACTACCTAAAGAGAAACAGAGCTGGAGGTATCATATTTCCTGATTTCAAATTATATTACAATGCTACATTGACTAAAACAGTATGGTATTGGCATAAAACAGATATATAGGCCAATGAAACAGAACAGAGAGCAAAGAAAGAAGTAAAGCCATGCACATCCAGCCAACTTATTTTTGACAAAGGCACCAGGACAAAGGCAAAGGAGAAAAGAAAGTCTCTTCAACAAATAGTGTTGGGAAAACTAGATTCCCAAATGCAAAACAATGAAATTGAATCTGTATTTTACACCATATAGAAAATCCAACTCAACATTGATTAAAAACTTAAATGTCAAACACCTAAAAGAAAACAGAGGAAAAGCTGCATTACATTGGTCTTGGCAATTATTTTTTGGATATGATATCAGAAGCATAGGCAAAAAAAACAAAAGTAAACAAGTTGAACTACATCAAACAAACAAACGACCTCTGCATAGCAAAGGAAACAATCAATGAAATGAAAATGCAACCTGTAGAATGATAAAAATATATTTGCAAACCATATATCTGAAAAGCGACTGTTATCTAAAACCCATATAACTCAATAGCAAAAAAAGAAACCACCTTATTAAAAAAAATGGGTACAGGACCTGCATAGACATCTTTCTAAAGAAAACATATAAATGACCAAGAGGTATATGAAAAGGTGTTCAATATCACTAATCATCAGAGAATGCAAATCAAAATCACAATGAGATATCACTCTACACCTGGTAGTATGGCTATTATCGAAAAGCCAAATGATAAGTGTTGGCAAGGATGTAGAGCAAAGGCAACTCTTAAACATGGTTGGTGATAATGTAAATTTATATAGTCATTATGGAAAACAAAATGGATAAACCTCAAAAAATTAAAAATAGAACTACTGTATCATCCAGCAATCCCATTTCTGGATATATACTGAAAGAGATGAAATCACTATCTCAAAGAGATATATGCACTCCCATGTTTAATACAGCACTGTTCACAATAGCTAAAATATGGAAATAAGTGTTCATCAACAGGTGAATGATAATGAAAATGTATATATATGAATAGAAATATTAATATTATGTAATATAAACAATATTAAGCCTTAAAAAAAAGGAAATCTGCCATTTACAACAACATAGATGAGCATGGAAACCTGGGGAACATTATGCTGAGTGAAATAAGCCAGACACAGAAAGACAAATACTCTATGATCTCACTTACATGTGGAATCTATAAGGCTGGACACACAGAGCGGAAAAATGGTTACCAAAGGCTAGGTGGAGGGGAAATATGGTGAGATGCTGGTCCAAGGACACAAACTTTGGTTATCAGATAAATAAATTCTGGAGACTAAAGGGTGACTATAGTTGATAATACTGCATTGTATACTTGAAATTTGCTACAAGAGTAGGTCATAAGTGTCTTCACCACAAACAAAAAATTAACAAACGTATGGTAACTATGTGAAGTGATGAATATGTTAATTAGTTTGAATTTGGGAATCATTTCACAATGTATACATTTATCAAAATATCATCTTTCACACTCTAAGTATATATAATTTTTATTTGTTAGTCACACCTCAATAAATCTGAGGGAGCGGAAAGGAGTCCTTTACTGACTGCTTCAGTTAAAATAGCCACCTATATTTTAGTATTTTTACCCTGTCTGATTTTCTAAATAGTGCTTATCCCTACCTGAAAATCCTAAAGGAAATCAACCCTGAATATTCATCAGAAGGACTGATGCTGAAGCTAAAGCTCCAATATTCTGGCCACCTAATACAAAGAGCTGACTCATTGGAAAAGACCCTGGTGCTGGGAAAGATTGAAGGCATGAGGAAAAAGGAATGGTAGAGAATGAGATGGTTGGATGGCATCACCAACTCAATGGACATAAGTTTGAGCAAACTCTAGGAGATGGTGAAGGACAGGGAAGCCCATCGTGCGGCAGTCTGGGATAGAGAGTCGGACACAACTGAGCGACTGAACAACAACTACCTGAAAATACTGTATGTGCTTGCCTTTCTGTCTATTTCATGGAGACTCCCCAGGGGCAGGATTAGGTCTAGCTGGTTGCTACTGTCTTCTCAGCCATACCTGTCCCATGCTAGGCACCTGCTATGATTTGAATTTTGTCCCCAGAAAGAGCTATTCAAGTCCTAACTATGTACCTGTGAAAGTGACCTATTTGAAAAGAATCTTTAAGGATGAAATGTAGGTGTAAGTTAGGATGAGGCCAATTGGAATAGAAGTGGGCCCTTAGTCTAGTATGACCAGTGTCCTTAGAAAGGAGAAGAGCCCCAGAGACACCAAGTGAGGTCATTCGATGATGATCAAATGATGCCGCTGAAAACTAAGGAACACAAAGGACTGCTGCCAAAGACCAGAAACACAAACGGGGCAAGGGAGGACCCTCCTGTAGGGAACATGCCCTGCCCACAGCTTGATTTCAGACTTCCAGCTCCCAGAACTATGAGAAAATACTTTTCTGTTGTTTAACCACCTGGCTTCAAGATCGTCTTCTACAAGGATCGAATTTTCAATGATAAAATTTCAAAATGTAGGAAGACAAGAAAAAATGCCTGTAATTCTTTCATTTCAAATCACCAAGCAAATTTGCTTTTAAAAGCTCTGAAATGTAAAACACCATAGTTGTCATTCAAGAGGTCTCTCTCTGTGAGGAGTCAGCTTTGGAACTCAAAGTCCAGAATTATGACCAAGAACAAAGCCCATTATTTAGTGTGAGTTCCAGGGCTATCACTGCAAAGCAAGAATGGAAGCCTAAGTACCTTCCCAAGGCTGTAGCTTGCAGACCCTCCCTAACTGTTGCTGCTGCTGCTTCAGTCATGTCCGACTCTGTGCGACCCCAAAGACGGAAGCTCACCACGCTCCCCTGTCCCTGGGATTCTCCAGGCAAGAACACTGGAGTGGATTGCCATTTCCTTCTCCAATGCATGAAAGTGAAAAGTGAAAGTGAAGTCGCTCAGTCGTGTCCGACTCTTAGCGACCCCATGGACTGGAGCCTACCAGGCTCCTCCGTCCATGGGATTTTCCAGGCAAAAGTACTGGGGTGGGGGTGCCATTGCCTTCCCCGCCCTAACTGTTAGTGCTTCTTAATTAAAATTGAAGTTACTGAGTGAAATATTTCAGTTTAATCTGTTTTATGCCTATTAATACCCAGCTACTCTCTAATTGGTGACTTTTTCCTCCTTCATCTATCTTCTTTCTTTTGGACAATGTAATATCCAGAAAGCACCCAAGCTGTATCTATTCAATGCGCATCTGACTCTCAACATTGTTGCCAGGGATATTCTGAAGAGAAAATAATAATAATAATAATAACTCATACTAACTCACTTCAGAAGGTTTGAGTATCCTATCTGAACCAGCTCTTATCTTAACCTGCTAATGTGATATTTACAAATGGGAGGAGAACAAACAAGGAGTAATTTAAATTTTAATTTAAAAAAACCCTCTATTTTCTTATCCCTTATCAAACTGCCAGCATTTTTCCTGCTGACAATGAGCAGGGGTCACTGGCACAGGCTAGACTCTACCCACAACCAAGGAATCTCCTTCATCTAAAACCCTGATCCCTTTAATAAACAAAATACGAAAAGGCAGTCAAAATTACGCTGTGGCTTTATAAAAGAAGGCAGGGAAATCCTCTGAGTACAATCCCCTACTTGTTATTTTCGCATGCCATGTGACTCCAAGTCATTCTGAAGGATAAAGAGACAAGGGCTGCCACCAGATCCCAGCCACGACGTCCCCTCCGTTCCCAGCCCTGGCCCATCTGTTCTCCAGAGGCCACATGAATGGCATGTCAAGAGAGTCAGAGCTGTGCAAACTGCCCAAAGAAATCACTCAGCCAACTTCCCTTTGCTTCCACGACTTTAGCAATTGTTGCTGCGCCAACCACCATATGGTGAATAATTAGTTTTTCGACCCTACTCAAGAAAAATGTCCGCTTCATTGCCAAACGTTAGCAATATGTGTGTTAATGAACAGTGTGAGTTGAATGCCTATACATTCACCAAAGTTGGGATTTTTTTTCTTTACCAGCTTCAAGCTCTGTCCCTTTTTCTTTGCCTCCTTTCAGATAGGTGATGATAGGGAGTCCGTAGTATTTTAAAGCAATCTGTAATTATTTTTTTCTTCTTCTGACAGGCTGCAACCCAATGCGAGATGCCCAGTTTTCACAACTAAATGCCTTTCTTTAAATAAACTGGCTTCCATCTTCTTTTTCTCAAAATGAGTGACTTAGTCCATGTAAATATGGCTCGTCAAAGCCAAGTACCAGGATGCTCTCTGCCCTTGAGGCATAAGAGGTGAAAATAAATTTGTAGTGAGCACCGTTAGTGCTGTCCCAAAAAGGATGAACTTTTTGATCTCTTTAAATAAACACCTCCTCATTCCATCAGAAAATACACTTGGTACTCTAAGCATAAAAATTTAAGAACCCAGTCAAGATTTCAAGCTCACTGTCCCCAAAGTAGAAGGCTTAATCAGCAGATAATTTCTCTCAAAAGAGGGAAAGATCTCTGTGCAGTCAGAAAATAAGCATTTATTCCACATACACAGCGCAAGATAAAAATACCTAAGTTTGCATCTATTTTTGCATTTTCTAGGGTAAGGCAATGCTGATTTGCTCCTGAAAAGTTTTACATCAAACTGCTTTCTGACCTTGGCCTTCACGTTCTCTGCATGCAAATGTATGAACTCTGAGAAAGAGAGATGGGGAATTGAAATGTTCTCTAATGCAATTCTCGGGGCCTTGCTATAGGTCAGTGGTTCCCAAATATCTTTAGTTTGCAGACCATTTTACCATAGCCAAGTCCCCCAAGATCCTCCCTCCTATTCATGGCTGAAAAAGAACTGCCTCACTGGAATAAATCAGCAGAGGAGGCACTGATTTAATGAGCCAGTCAAGAGAGGTCTCACAAGCAAAAAGAGAGTCAGTGCCATAAAATAACAACTGTCATTTTCATTTTATATTTTTAATCGTTTAGGAAAATACCTACATCTCCAGCTAGACTATCAACTCACTGAGGACATGGGCAGGTTCTATTTGCTATTTACTGTATCCTCAGTACCTCGGACTTCCCTGGTGGCTCAGACGGTAAAACGTCTGCCTACAATACGGGAGACCTGAGCTCAATCCCTGAGTCGGGAAGATCTCCTGGAAAAGGAAATGGCAACCCACTCCAGTCTTCTTGCCTGGAAAATCCCATGGACGGAGGAGGAGCCTGGCAGGCTACAGTCCATGGGGTCGCAAAGAGTCAGACAGGACTGAGCGACTTCACTTTCAGTTTCAGTACCTAGAGCTTAGCACCAGTGAGATTGTTGGAACTACAGGATATACATTTTAAGCATGCAGAGGTCAAGGAACTACTTTAAATTGTCTTGAATATTACACAAGAGCAGTCTAGGAACCACGAGACCTTTGGTAGACCATAGTTTGAGAGTTCCTGCCCATTGGCGCTGGAAGTTGATACTGCATATAGTAACTAGGGGCATCTTCCATTCCATCTAATTAGCATTATCCTTTTGACTGCCACTGGCTTGTAATTGTCATTTTTTTCTCTCTACTCTAAAATTCTAAATGTAGGAAAAACATTTCATTTTTTCCTACAGTTCCATTTTTGATCAAAGAGCACCTGCCATGGTGTTTTCCATGTACTTTTGTCCAGAAAAGGTAGGGGCAACAGAATAATTTGGAGGTCCTACATCCAGAGCTTCATGCCAGACGTCACCATTGATTAGTCCCACCCAGTTCCTTTAAGCCTCAGTTCCCTCGTGTGTTTATAAAAAGTAAAGAGAAAGAGAAGGAATAATATCTCCTTTGCAGCATTTTATGGATTAAAAGATAAGCTGTGCAAACTGCCTAATATGGTTTTAACAAAGTCTATCACCTCTTGATGAAAGTGAAAGTGGAGAGTGAAAAGGTTGGCTTAAAGCTCAACATTCAGAAAAAGAAGATCATGGCATCTGGTCCCATCACTACATGGGAAATAGATGGGGAAACAGTGGAAACAGTGTCAGACTTTATTTTTCTGGGCTCCAAAATCACTGCAGATGGTGACTGCAGCCATGAAATTAAAAGACGCTTACTCCTTGGAAGGAAAGTTATGACCAACCTAGATAGCATATTGAAAAGCAGAGACATTACTTTGCCAACAAAGGTTCACCTAGTCAAGGCTATGGTCTTTCCTGTGGTCATGTATGGATGTGAGAGCTGGACTGTGAAGAAGGCTAAGCGCCGAAGAATTGATGCTTTTGAACTGTGGTGTTGGAGAAGACTCTTGAGAGTCCCTTGGACTGCAAGGAGATCCAACCAGTCCATTCTGAAGGAGATCAGCCCTGGGACTTCTTTGGAAGGAATGATGCTAAAGCTGAAATTCCAGTATTTTGGCCACCTCATGTGAAGAGTTGACTCATTGGAAAAGACTCTGATGCTGGTAGGGATTGGGGGCAGAAGGAGAAGGGGACAACAGAGGATGAGATGGCTGGATGGCATCACTGACTCGATGGATGTGAGTCTGAGTGACCTCTGGGAGTTAGTGATGGACAGGGAGGCCTGGTGTGCTGCAGTTCATGGGGTCGAAAAGAGTCGGACACGACTGAGCGACTGATCTGATCTGATCTGATCATCTATGAAATGTGGTTATTCTTAGTTACAATCAATGACTAAATCCTCAAAGCATCCAATCTACTTAATCCTGGGGCATCCAATTTGAAGGAATCATTAATAAACACTAACTGGAACATGAAAGGAGCTGATTATGGATCTATGCTCTAATTTTGAGCAAAATATTATTTTCTCATAGATATCAATTCATAAAACACTAAAAATGCATTCAGATCAGATCAGATCAGTCACTCAGTCGTGTCCGACTCTTTGCGACCCCATGAATTACAGCACGCCAGGCCTCCCTGTCCATCACCAACTCCCGGCGGTCACTCAGACTCACATCCATTGAGTCAGTGATGCCATCCAGCCATCTCATCCTCTGTTGTCCCCTTCTCCTCTTGCCCCCAATACCTCCCAGCATAAGAGTCTTCTCCAGTGAGTCAACTCTTCACATGAGGTGGCCAAAGTACTGGAGTTTCAGCTTTAGCATCATTCCTTCCAAAGAAGTCCCAGGGCTGATCTCCTTCAGAATGGACTGGTTGCATCTCCTTGCAGTCCAAGGGACTCTCAAGAGTCTTCTCCAACACCACAGTTCAAACGCATCAATTCTTCGGCGCTCAGCCTTCTTCACAGTCCAGCTCTCACATCCATACATGACCACAGGAAAAACCATAGCCTTGACTAGACGGACCTTTGCTGGCAAAGTAATGTCTCTGCTTTTGAATATGCTATCTAGGTTGGTCATAACTTTGCTTCCAAGGAGCGTCTTTTAATTTCATGGCTGCAGTCACCATCTGCAGTGATTTTGGAGCCCAGAAAAATAAAGTCTGACACTGTTTCCACTGTTTCCCCATCTATTTCCCATGAAGTGATGGGACCAGATGCTATGATCTTCGTTTTCTGAATGTTGAGCTTTAAGCCAACTTTTTCACTCTCCTCTTTCACTTTCATCAAGAGGCTTTTGAGTTCCTCTTCACTTTCTGCCATAAGAGTGGTGTCATCTGCATATCTGAGGTTATTGATATTTCTCCCAGCAATCTTGATTCCAGCTTGTGTTTCTTCCAGTCCAGCATTTCTCATGATGTACTCTGAATGTAAGTTAAATAAACAGGGTGACAATATACAGCCTTGACATAATCCTTTTCCTATTTGGAACCAGTCTGTTGTTCCATGTCCAGTTCTAACTGTTGCTTCCTGACCTGCATGCAGATTTCTCAAGAGGCAGATCAGGTGGTCTGGTATTCCCATCTCTTTCAGAATTTTCCACAGTTTCTTGTGATCCATATAGTCAAAGGCTTTGGCATAGTCAATAAAGCAGAAAAAGATGTTTTTCTGGAACTCTTGCTTTTTCCATGATCCAGTGGATGTTGGCAATTTGATCTCTGGTTCCTTTGCCTTTTCGAAAACCAGCTTGAACATCAGGAAGTTCATGGTTCACATATTGCTGAAGCTGGGCTTGGAGAATTTTGAGCATTACTTTACTAGTGTGTGAGATGAGTGCAATTGTGTGGTAGTTTGAGCATTCTTTGGCATTGCCTTTCTTTGGGATTGGAATGAAAACTGACCTTTTCCAGTCCTTTGGCCACCGCTGAGTTTTCCAAATTTGCTGGCATATTGAGTGCACCACTTTCACAGCATTGTCTTTCAGGATTTCAAATAGCTCAACTGGAATTCCATCACCTCCACTAGCTTTGTTTGTAGTGATGTTTTCTAAGGTCCACTTGACTTCACATTCCAGGATGTCTGGCTCTAGGTCAGTGATCACACCATCATGATTATCTGGGTCGTGAAGATCTTTTTTTGTACAGTTCTTCTGTGTATTCTTGCCACCTCTTCTTAATATCTTCTGCTTCTGTTAGGTCCATACCATTTCTGTCCTTTATTGAGCCCATCTTTGCATGAAATGTTCCTTTGGTATCTCTGATTTTCTTGAAGAGATCCCTAGTCTTTCCCATTCTGTTGTTTTCCTCTATTTCTTAAAAATGCATTACTGGGAAAAATAAACAGCTTGAAGTGACTCTCAAGCTGGTTGGGCAAACAGGAAGCGCAATCAGCATTAATTCTGTGGAGACTGGCATAGACTCACCCATGGAGTGAGCTGAGGTGTGCTATAGAGTCTCCCTTCCTTTTCCAACTTATGTCATTACTAGGTTACCCAGAAATTCTTACCCTTTATGATTTGGTGTTAAGATGTTGTCTGCAGAAGTTCTCCATGTAAAATCCTACATGGTACTTAGAAGGGAATACCACGTTAATTCCCTTAGCACTCATTTCCTCACCTCTGTGAGGTTACCCTGCCAGGGTAACCACATGAACCTTCTCCAGTCTCCCCAAGCTCAGGAGCCATTCCCAGCATGACCACTTCTGATGCAGCCATCTACCACGAACTCCTTCACGTTCTTCCTCTCTCTTTCCACTCACCCAACTCTTCCTGTCCTCCTCTCTTTGTTAAGATTCAATCCAGAGACTTCCCCAGTGGTCCAGCAGTTAAGATTTTGCCTTCCAATGCCAAGGGTATGGGTTTGATTCCTGGTTGGGGACCTAAGATCCCACATGCCTTGGGGCCAAAACACCAAAACATGAAACAGAAACAATATTGTAATAAATTCAATAAAGACTTTTTAAATGATCCACATAAAAAACAAACAAACAAACTCAATCCAGCCTTGACCTGGCCTCTTCCTTTCAGCCCTTGTCACTTCTCCCCATACGAAATTGTAGCAATTGTCCATGTTTGTTTCCGTTGGGAAGTCAGACCTTTTAGCTCTACTATTGCTATCTTATTTTTCTTTTCCCTTTACACAGCCAAACTTTTGGAAAAAGTAAGTATGGTTTACCCTGATCACCTCTATTTTCTCATTCCAAACTCCTATTTTAATTCTTCCTCCACTACTGAAACTGCTCTCCACATAGTCAGCACCAAACCTTGATCACCTAAGCCAATAATTACTTCTGTATCCTCTTCCTCCTTGTCTGCTGGGCAGCATTTCTCTATTTGGTATGTTCCCTACTTTTGTAGCTCATGTTGTTTCTTTAGATGTTGCCCTCTCTGGCTCTCCATCCATATTTCTGATTTTCTTCTTTTCTGTCTACTGCTTATCCATCTCTGCTTAACCATCCACCTCTCTAAAATGTAAAATTTAAACTGGTGAAAGCTCTTTGCGACCCCATGGTCTATAGCCCAACAGGCTCCTCTGTCCATAGGATTCCCCAGGCAAGAATACCTGAGTGGGTTGCCATTCCATTCTCTAGAAGATCTTCCCAATCCAGGGATTGAACCCGGGTCTCCTGCACTGCAGGCAGACTGTTCACCAACTGAGCCACCAGGGAAACCCCCTAAAATGTAAGTATCCCTTTAAACAGCATTAACTTAGAGCTCTCTACACAGATGGAAATGTTCTAGATGTGTGCTTTGGTAGTGGCCACCAGTCAGATGTAGCTAGTAAATATTTGAAATGTGGCTAGGGCAACTGAAAAGCTAAATTTAATATTTTAAGTAATTTACATTTGAATTGCTGCATGGGGCTGGTGGCCAGCATGCTAAGCAGTGCAGACATAAAATTTTGTCACTTCTTGTGTGCATCCTCTCTCAAGGAACTCTCTCCCAGCACCTGCCCTATCTCACCTACACAGAGAATAACCAAAGCATCCTCACAGGGCAGAGAAACAGACCATGTTTCCAGGTTCCTTTTGAAAATCTACAGGAATTCTTTCACCATTATCTAGAACTCAACATTTCAGATTCTGTGTTTTACTGCTATACTGATACACTTAAAATGGAAGTCATCCAGGGACAGCTCAGAGTAGCATCTGGCTTCTGAACAGCACACTCTTCTAAGGAGGTCTGAAGAAAGGTTTTCTGGTCACTTGAAATGGTTCTGTTGTGTTCAATCTTTATAATTCTCTCCTCCAAGCCCAGATTTCTCTATAAGGTACGAGCTTCCAGAAGGGTTTTTATTTTCCCCAAACACTTTTATCCTTTTCAGATTTCAGACTGCAGCTTCATCCTGTTGTTGCCAGATCCTTGACACTTGTCAAATGAAAGAGATGCTCTGTGGGGTTTCTTGCTGATTCTTGGTTCACAGGGGCTGGCAAGGCATGCACTGGCAGAAAGGGGCTGGAATGGGGAGCAGTGCAGCAGGGGAAGGGCAGCAGAGGAGGAAGAAGACAAGAACCTGAGACTGATCTCAGCAGTTTTTTCCAGCGTATTAGCTGAATCCAACTCTGTAGAGACACAACCATGGAGCTGCAAGGGACCAAGCTATCTCTCCTTTGTCATGAAGAACATAGAAGCACATTTTTATAAAAACAACTTGGAATATTCATTCACGTTCAACATAAACATGCTGATGTTTCATCATCTGACTGATTTTTAAACTATAAACAGATTACATTTAGATGACTATATAAATGTAAATAAAACATTCACAACAAAATATTGTTCACAATAAAAACAGTTCAAGACATAAATATTCTAGTGGATCCTTGAACAACAAAGTTGAACTGCATGGGTCTGCTTATACAGAGATTTTTTTCCCAAGAGTAAATACTACAGTACTGCATAGCTCTTGGTTGGTTGAATACATAGATTAGGTGCCATGAATCTGAGGGAACTATGGATACAGAGGGCTATTAGTTGGATTTTAGACTGTGCAGAAGGGTTGGTACCGCTTACCCTTCATTGTTCAATGAAGCTGTTCAATGGTCAGCTGTATTTGCATTTTGGGTGTCTAAGACAGCATGACATATTAAGATATATATATATTATTGGGTATATTCAAATATAGATTTGAATTTATATTTCATTTACATGTTACTTGTACTCTAGTAAGGTCATGGTATTTCAGAATTTCCAGTGATATTCAAAAGATCATCTGTACTCAAATAATTCACTCAGAATTTAAATAAAATCCTCTACTATGAAATGCATTTAACAGTGTTTCTTAGAAAGTGGGAAAAACTTGTTAAAATTTGCTAGAAAAAAAATTAACATCGAAATCAAAAATGACAGTGAACCTAGAGAGACAGGAGAAAGATGAGATGGTCGCTAAGACTGTCTAGCTTATCGCCTTCTAAGAGATTCCTGGCCATGACACAGGGAAGGGGAACCCTGGCAAAATATTTGAACAAACACTTCACCAGAAAAGATATGTCAATAACAAATTGGAGTGTAAAAAGATATTCAACATTAGTCATTAAAAGGAAATTAAAACCATTACATACCTATTATAATGGCTAATTAAAACAACTAAACTGTTGCTGAGATGATGGAGCAACTGGAACTCTCAGACACTGCTGGTGGGAACTTAAGCAGATCAATCACAGTAGAAAAAATTTAGCAGTTTCTAAAAAACTTAGAGTTGTTAAGAAGAAAGTTAAACTATGGGATGATATAACCATTTCCATCCTAGGCATTTACCCAAGGGAAATGAAAACATATGCCCATATGAAGACTTGTACACAAATGTTTATACCAACTTTATTTATAAAAGCCCTAGACTGGGAACAATCCAAATGCCCCTCAACAAGTGAATTAATAAACACACTCTGGTGTATTCATACAATGGAATACGACTGAGCTCTGATACAGTCTGTTGAATACGTATTCAACAGTCTGAAACAAACTGTTGGTATATGCAACAGCATAGACAAATCTCACAATAATCATTCTGAAAGAAGCCTGACCCTCCCTACAAAAAAGAGTACATACTGCATGATTTCACATTCATAAAATTCTAGAAAATGCAAACCAATCTACAGTGACAAAAAAGTGACCAATGAGTGGTGGCCTGGGGATGAGAGGCATGGAGACATAGGATGGAAGGATTACAAAAGTAAATGAGGAAACTTTGGGGGGTAATTGTTATGTTCACTATTGTGAGTTCAGTAAAGGTTTCGTAAGTGTTCAGTTCAGTTCAGTTAAGTCGCTCAGTCGTGTTTGACTCTTTGCGACCCCATGAATCGCAGCACCCCAGGCCTCTCTGTCCATCACCAACTCCCGCAGTTCACACAGACTCACATCCATCGAGTCAGTGATGCCATCCAGCCATCTCATCCTCTGTCGTCCCCTTCTCCTCCTGCCCCTAATCCCTCCCAGCATAAGAGTCTTTTCCAATGAGTCAACTCTTGGCATGAGGTGGCCAAAGTACTGGAGTTTCAGCTTTAGCATCATTCCTTCCAAAGAAATCCCAGGGCTGATCTCATTCAGAATGGACTGGTTGGATCTCCTTGCAGTCCAAGGGACTCTCAAGAGTCTTCTCCAACACCACAGTTCAAAAGCATCAATTCTTTGGTGCTCAGCCTTCTTCACAGTCCAGCTCTCACATCCATACATGACCACAGGAAAAAACCGTAGCCTTGACTAGATGAACCTTTGTTGGCAAAGTAATGTCTCTGCTTTTGAATATGCTATCTAGTTGGTCATAACTTTCCTTCCAAGGAGTAAGCGTCTTTTAATTTCATGGCTGTAGTCACCATCTGCAGTGATTTTGGAGCCCCAAAAAAAGAAAGTCTGCCACTGTTTCCACTGTTTCCCCATCTATTTCATAAGTGTATATATGTCAAATCTTGTATTTGTGTCCTTTAAATATGACCAGTGTATTTTATATCCATTATGTCTCGATTAAAGAGTTGCAAAGCTTAAGTCTATTTTACATTTTAAAAAGAAAGAAAGATCCCTTAGACTAGAGGGAAAGTACACTTTTGTGTTATATGCCTATCATTTCTCAGTTTCTTCCTTATCTATAACATTCTTTACCTATAATGCATCCACTGAGTATGTTGTATAATCAATATTTCAAATAAATAATATGTGATGAGGTTGATGGAGAAGGAGGAGAAAGATAGGGATGATGGTTACACAAAGCTGATCAATTTGTAGGCATGTCTGCATTTCTACAGACTTTCAAGGTAGAGGGGTGCTGGGTTGGACACCCCTGGCATGTGATGGGCCTCAAAGACTCAGCAGCTACTCAAGTTAATTGATGGTCCTCCTCAACCTTCTCCTTTTAACTGAGGAAACAACTTTCGAAGACTAAAAGGATTGTAAGGATATCAAGTGACAGTAACAGACTTCCTCTCTCTCTTCCCATTAAGTCTGGGATATGGCATTCTATGGGCTTTCCTGGTGGCTCAGATGGTAAAGAATCTGCCTGCAATGCAGGAGACCCATGTTCAATCCCTGGGTTGATGAGAGCCCCTGAAGAAGTGAACGGCTACCCTCTCCAGTATTCTTACCTGGAAAATCACATAGACAGAGGTGCCTGGCATGCCGTTCATGGGGTTGCAAAAAGTCAGATGTGACTGAGCAACTAAGCACTCACACATGACCTTCTATTCTAATACAGATGTAGGCAAAGAATGATGCCTTACTGGATCTCATTACAAACAGCATTCATATTAAGAGAGGTGGCAGAAAAGAATGAATACGCATTGAGTCCCTATTGTGTATCAGGCACTATAGTCAGTCAGTCAGTTCAGTCACTCAGCCCTGTCTGACGCTTTGTGACCCCATGGACTGCAGCACACCAGGCCTCCCTGTCCATCACCAACTCCTGGAGCTTACTCAAACTCATGTCCATTGAGTCAGTGATACCATCCAACCATATCATCCTCTGTCATCCCCTTCTCCTCCTGCCTTCACTCTTTCCCAGCATCAGGGTCTTTTCTAAGGTCAGTTCTTCACATCAGGCAGCCAAAGTATTGGAGTTTCAGCTTCAGCATCAGTTCTTCCAAAAAAGGGCTGATTTCCTTTAGGATGGACTGGTTGGACCTCCTTGCTGTCCAAGGGACTCTCAAGTCTTCTCCAACATCACAGTTCAAAAGCATAAATTCTTCAACACTCAGATTTCTTTATGGTTCAACTCTCACATCCATACATGACTTCTGGAAAAGCCATAGCTTTGACTAGATGGACTTTTGTTGGTAAAGTAATGTCTCTGTATTTTAATATGCTATCTAGGTTGGTCATAGCTTTTCTCTCAAGGAGCAAGCATATTTTAATTTCATGGCTGCAATCACCATCTGCAGTGATTTTGGACCCCAAGAAAATAAAGTCAGCCACTGTTTCCATTGTTTCCCCATCTATTTGCCATGAAGTGATGGGACCAGATGCCATGATCCTAGTTTTCTGAATGTTGAGCTTTAAGCCAACTTTTTCACTCTCCTCTTTCACTTTCTTTATATTTCTCCCAGCAATCTTGATTCCAGCTTGTGCTTCATCCAGCCTGGCATTTCACATGATGTACTCTGCATATAAGTGATATCAGCACTGTAGTAGGTGCCCTATAGGCACAACCTCTAGTTCTCCAATCTGCCCAACTATAGCTTCATGACCTCACCATATAAACTCTCTAAGAAGTTCAAGCAAGTTAATCAGAGAGGTTGTAAATGACCAAAATATCCAAGCTCTTTTTTAAGTTAAAAAAATTCAAAGATTACATATGCATTTCCCCTCTCTCTTTCTAGAAAAACAAATCTACACTTTAACAAAACCCCATGACAGAAGCTACAACATGTAGAGACGATGGGACTGAATTAAATTACAGAGATGACGTCAGTTTCTGAGGGTCAGCGCTGATAGGAAAACTTCATTGTCCTGTCACCAGGTCTCTGTTGCCCTTCCAGATGTCAGAACGAAAATAACCAGACAAGTGCAGGGGGTAAGTTCAAGGGTACTGTTCAAGAACCCTTTGCCTGTTTACCTTGCTTACAACCTACACCCCACACCAGGATGCAGAGCATTGTGAGGACCTGTCAGAGCTATTGTAACATTGAAGAAAAGAAAAAGAAAATATGTGCATCTTAGAATTTTAGTACAAATCCAACTGGAATGATCTGTTTTCAAAGTAAAAATGTTTCTACCAATGTGATTAACAAAATTAAAAAATTCTAATGTTCACAAAGGAAAGTAAAACTCTTCTATATCAAGGACACACAAAGTCTTCCCACAGAAATTGAGATATTTAATATCCTCTTTTAGCTTATTTCTACATAGGCATTTGAATCACAAAATCAATTCAGTTGGACTTCTTTTTACCCTGAGAAAAAAAATAATTCAGGAAAGTGAAATTAAAGGATTGCTTTAAAAAGAGAAGTATGCTAAAATCAATGATTTTTTGAAAAATTGTGGACACAGTTCTCCATTTCCTAAAGAATAGTTACAAAAGGAATTAGGTAGTTGAATAATCTTAAAAGAAGCAATACATTCAGCTGAGGAATACCTCCTGACATGCCTTTTAATGGTATTTCAGAAGCCAGAATTTTTAGTAATGCTTGAATTGAAACATGGGGAGAAAGTCCAATGTTTTTCTCCAGGGCTGCTAGCTTTAATAGTACAAATTTATTGACTTGTTACCATAATAAGCACTACCAATTAGTCTAGCCACATGCCCTGCATGTATATATCCAGAAAAAAGATTTTTATGTTTGTCATCTTTAACCCAGACCAGAAACAGTGGCCAAGCTCACACACATTACCAGATGTCAGCTGATGTGATCAAAACAGGGTAAGGCCATGCATCTGAAGGCTCTCCTATATCTGTGTAAAATTAAGTTGTTTTCAGCCATTTTCATCTTTGTTACACAATAAAGAGGGGTGGGGGCAGCTGCATCTTGGATCAAGATAAAGAAGTTCTCACTCATCCACAAAGATGAGAGTTAATCTAATTCAAACTTCTTGAGGCTGTGTTTTCATGGCACAAAGGGAGCAGCTGCTGAAATGGCCATGATGATGCCAGAGGGTTGGCCAATGGACACTGAATCCCTCCATGCAGAATTCCACTTGAGAATTCTGAAGAATTCTGTGTATGAGCTGATCAGTGAAGGCTTAGTAGGTGGCAAGGATCACACCGTCCTTTCCTCCACTGTGAGAGCTCAGGATTTTGCCTATTTTATTTCAATCAATAATAAATATGTCAACCCCTGCTTAGAGAAAGGGAACCACCACAGGCTGGTACCATGTCACACACACACACAAACACACACACACACACATACACATACACACACCCCACAGGAGTTTAGATAAATCCTGGGCCAGATTGGACCACTCAGACACTCCATTCTCAGAAACCTGAAATCCAGGCACAGGGAATAAATCAAATGGCTGGAAAATTCTGGTGAATCTAGGGAATATAGGCACTTTTAGGGAGGTCCATGATTGTCTAAGTGTAAGCAGTAAGAGAAAGCTGGTTTACAGAAAGAAAAGAGTGAGGGATCAGGTACCCAGAGAGAGAGAGAGTAACATTACTAGAATAATGTGAATGTCTAGCCATAATTCCAGGTGCAGCCTCTCTTTACTTTTTGTTAAAATCTAAGCCTCAGAGACACCCTAGGCTAGATTTAAGAGGCATTTATATCCAGATGAGATGGAATGAGAACAGTCATCAGTGCCATATCCAATCTCTAAATAATTAGCAAATGAGTCCAAGCTGATTGGAAAATACGAAAGAGACTTTTTCCTCTGCCCCTGTCTACCTCCTGGCCCAGTGAAAAAGTGTTTGTGGCCAAAATTAGAAATTAAAAAATTTAAAAGGCAGAGCCTCCTGTACATATTGTAGACACTGATTCTTGAGGCAAGGCATGTACTCCACTCACTGCTCTAGAGCCCTGCCTAGATGTACAGGGGAGAGTGGCAATTGTGCAGTCTATCCCAGAAAATACAGACCCTGCACATCAAGTGTCAGATCAAAGAAAAGTTTCCTGGTGACAATGCTTACTGGAGTTGTAACCCTCCTATAATCCATGAGTATCAGATAATCAGGCAGTGAGAGGGAGGTCTCACTATATCAGGAAGAACAGCACCAGATAGAGGTGGAGGTAGGCCTGGTTTAGGGCTGGGCTAGGGTTAGGTTCCAAATAGGAAAAGGAGTATGTCAAAGCTATATATTGTCACCCTGCTTATTTAACTTCTATGCAGAGTACATTATGAGAAACACTGGGCTGGAAGAAGCACAGGCTGGAATCAAGATTGTTGGGAGAAATATCAATAACCTCAAATATGCAGATGACACCACCCTTATGGCAGAAAGTGAAGAGGAACTAAAGAGCCTCTTGATGAAAGTGAAAGAGGAGAGTGAAAAAGTTGGCTTAAGGCTCAACATTCAGAAAACTAAGATCATGGTATCTGGTCCCATCACTTCATGGGAAATAGATGGGGAAACAGTGGTAACAGTGTCAGACTCTACTTTGGGGGGCTCCAAAATCACTGCAGATGGTGACTGCAGCCATGAAATTAAAAGACGCTTAGTCCTTGGAAGGAAAGTTATGACCAACCTAGATAGCATATTGAAAAGCAGAGACATTACTTTGCCGACAAAGGTCGGTATAATCAAGGCTATGGTTTTTCCAGTGGTCATGTATGGATGTGAGGGTTGGACTCTGAAGAAAGCTGAGCACGGAAGAATTGATGCTTTTGAACTGTGGTGTGGGAGAAGATTCTTGAGAGTCCCTTGGACAGCAAGGAGATCCAACCAGTACATCCTAAAGGAGATCAGTCCTGGGTGTTCATTGGAAGGACTGATGCTAAAGCTGAAACTCCAGTACTTTGGCCACCTCATGTGAAGAGTTGACTCATTGGAAAAGACCCTGATGCTGGGAGGGATTGGGGGCAGGAGGAGAAGGGGACGACAGAGGATGAGATGGCTGGATGGCTCACCAACTCGATGTACTTGAGTTTGAGTGAATTCTGGGAGTTGGTGATGGACAGGGAGGCCTGGTCTGCTGCGATTCATGAGGTCGCAAAGAATCGGACAGGACTGAGCCACTGAACTGAACTTAGGGTTTGGGTAAGGATTTAGGCTATTCCCTGAGAACAGACTTGGCTCTTTTGAACCTACTTCCTAGCATCAAGCCTAAAAAAGAACAAATAACTTCCAAGTAGATAATGAACAAAGCACATGTTGTGCCTTCTAGAAAGCCTCAAGGAAAATATACTGCTGCCCACTCAAAGATGAAAAAATATGAAGGATTTCTCTGATGGTCTGGTGGTTGACTACATTCCCAGTGCAGGGGGCCGGGATTTGATCCTTGTTCAGAGAACTAGATCCTACATGCCAAAATTAAGACCAGGCGCAGCCAAATTTTTAAAAAGATGAAAAAATATGAACTTATACAATGCTATGTATAAATGGATAAGTAGTTATACACAATAGAGCCAATTGAGTAAGAGAACACATCATCCCAAAAGCTCAGAAAAACCTCCTGCAACCAAACATTTTGGAAATTCTAGAAAACAACTTGGCATCCTTAACAGGATACAAGACAGAGCTTTATGAAACAGGAACCTGCAAAAGAACAGAAAAAGATGAAAGGACAAGAGCATTAGATGGTTTAAAAACATCAGGATGACCAGCAAAGACCCGTAAGCAGAGACAAAGCAGAGCAGAGCGAGATAAGGAACAATTCCACGGAAATTAAATGTCCAATAGCAACATCAAGTAAATGGATGAGTAAATGGAATGAGCAACACTGCAAGGAAATCAAATCACTAGCAAGGAAGGTGCAGCAGACGCCGCTGGTATAAACAGAAACCATAATCTCTGCAAACAGAAACCACCTTTGATTTAAGTACCCACAGCTCAGAAAGAGTCCAGTTCTTCAGTTCAGGGGGAAGTCCCTGTGAATGAGAACCACATTCCTTTTACCACGATTGGTTCAGGGGAGACTGGGAGACTTGGGTAAAGTTAAAGAGACCTGAGGGGAAGTCTGCTGGGGGCTTCAGAGAAGAGTTCGTTGGGCATGGTGATGATACACAGATACAGTGGTTTTCTGGAATGCGAGACCACATTACTAACTCAAGGACAGGGCCCCCACCCTGGGCATGGCTTCTGTTAGTTGTATTTGAAAGAATGCTGATATGCAGGACAAATTTGAAAAGTGCACCCATTCTGAGAGGGAAAAAAAAGGACAAAGAAATGAAAACCATCAGTGAATAGTAAGTAAGGAGGATAAAGACAAATAACACAAATTAAACCTAAGAGTTATAGGAGTTCCCAAATAAAAATAGAGAACAATTGAAATTCATGCAATGAGCAAAGATATAATTTAAGAAAAATGAGAGCTTCCCTGGTGCCTCAGTGGTAAAGAATCAGCCTGCCACAGCAGGAGACACTGGTAAAATCCCTGGTCTGGGAAGATTCCACACACCATGGAGCAACTAAGCCCAGGCATCACAACTATTGAAGCTATGTTCCAGAGTCCAGGAGTCCCAACTACTGAAGCCTATACACCCCAGAGCCCTGTTCCTCCACAAGAGAAGCGACCATAATGAGAAGCCCGTGCACTGCAACTAGAGAGCAGCCCCCCACTCACCACAACTAGAGATAAGCCTGCACAGCAATTAAGACCCAGCACAGACAAAATTAATTAATTAAAGTAAAAATGATCCAGGGATGAAAATATCCTGATAATTCAGACCAAAGCATTCACTGTGTTTTAAATAAAATTAATTTTAAGGGTGTCATATAGGCTTATAATAGCAAATTTTGATTTTCATTTCAAGGATAAAGAAAAACTATGCAAGCATTTTCATAGAAAAAGAACAGACATCTATACACCTTAGTACCAGAATTAAGCTAGTATCTTGCTTCTTACACAATTTTAAATACCAAAGACAATGAATTATCATCTACAAACACCAAATAATTTTACTTTTAGTTTTTATTCATATGAAAAAATAACAGAAAAAAAAATGCTTTCTTAAGATATGCAAGGAATCAGAAGATATACCAACTAAATGTGCATCTTTAAAATTTACTTTAAAATGTCCTTAATAAACTGAAAGGTTAATCAAGATTAAAGGCCATGGTAAACACAGAAAAAATTTAAATATAGATTGGCCTGCCTGAAATAATTATTATAAATAATATGATTCAAATACATGACAAGTAAAACTGAAAGTGAAGTCTCTCAGTTGTGTCCCACTCTTTGCGACCCCATGGACTGTAGCCTATCAGGATCTTCAGTCCATGGGATTTTCCAGGCAAGAGTGCTGGAGTGGATTGCCATTTCCTTCTCCAGGGAATCTTTTGTTTTTTATTTTATTTTATTTTATTTTATTTTTTTTTTTTTTTTTTGCTTAACTTTACTATATTGTATTGCTTTTACAATACATCAAGATGGATCCGCCGCCAGTATACACGTGTTCCCCATCCTGAACCCTCCTCCCTCTTCCCAACCCAGGAATCAAACCCAGTTCTCCCGCATTGCAGGCAGAAGCTTTACTGTCTGAGCCACCAGGGAAGTCATGAAAGGAGCTATATAATTAGTCAATGAATTTATGATTAATTAAATTAAAGGTTTACTAAAAATAATCCCAATAGCTCAGAGGTCTCAAACAAACCTTGTGCGCACCAAGAACCAGGGACCCTACAGAGATTGAGACAGAACTGTGTTTGAATGTCTCCTGTGGAGGTACAGGTCAGCAGTGGCCTGCCGCAGGGGCAGGGCCTCTGGGTGCAGCAGACTTGGGTATGGCATAGCCCTCTTGGAGGAAGTCACCATTAACCCCACCATAGAGCTGCCAGAACTTACACAGGACTGGGAAATAGTCTCTTGGAGGGCACAACAGACCCTTGTGCACCGGTCCAAGGAGAAAGGAGCAGTGACCCTACAGGAGACTGTCCCAGACTTGCCTGTGGGTGTTCAGGAGTCTCCAGGGGAGGCGTGGGTCGGTGGGCCTGCTGCAGGGTTGGGGGCACTGAGTGCAGCAGTACATGCATGGGATCTTTTGAGGGAGGTCCCCATTATCTTCATTACCTCCACCATAGTTTGGCCCCAGGTAAATAGCAGGGAGGGAACACAGCTCCACCCATCAATAGAAAATTGGATTAAAAATTTACTGAGCATGGCCCTCCCCATCAGAACAAGACCCAGTTTCCCCTCAGCCAATCTCTCCCATCAGGAAGCTTCCATAAGCCTGTTATCCTTCTCCATCAGTGGGCAGAGAGAGTGAAAACCACAATCACAGAAAACTAACCAATCTAATTACATGGACCACAGCCTTGTCTAACTCAATGAAACTATGAGCCATGCCATGTAGGGGGTCACCCAAGATGGATGGGTCATGGTGGAGAGTTCTGACAAAATGTGGTCCACTAGAGAAGGGAATAGCAAACCACTTCAGTATTCTTACCTTGAGAACCCCAAGAACAATGTGAAAAGGCAAAAAGATAAGACACTGAAAGATGAACTCCCCAGGTTGGTAAGTGCCAATATGCTACTAGAGATCAGTGGAGAAATAACTCCAGAAAGAATGAAGGGATGGAGTCAAAGCAAAAACAACACCCAGTTGTGGATGGGACTGGTGATAGAAGCAAGGTCCAATGCTGTAAAGAGCAATATTGCATAGGAACCTGGAATGTTAGGTCCGTGAATCAAGATAAATTGGTAGTTGTCAAACAGGAGATGGCAAGAGTGAATGTCGACATTTTAGGAATCAGCCAACTAAAATGGACTCGAATGGGTGAATTTAACTCAGATAACCATTATATCTACTACTGCAGGAAGGAATCCCTTAGAAGGAATCCCTTAGAAGAAATAGAGTAGGATCATAGGCAACAAAATCATCCAAAATGCAGTACATGGATGCAATCTCAAAAATGACAGAATGATCTCTGTTTCCAAGGCAAACCATTCAATATCATGATAATTCAAGCTTATGCCCCAACTAGTAATGCTGAAGAAGCTGAAGTTGAATGATTCTATGAAAACCTACAAGACCTTCTAGAACTAACACCCAAAAAAGATGTCCATTTCATTATAGGCGACTGGAATGCAAAAGTAGGAAGTCAAGAAACACCTAGAATCACAGGCAAATTTGGCCTTGGAGTACAAAATGAAGCAGGGCAAAGGCTAATAGAGTTTTGTCAAGAGAATGCACTGGTCCTAGCAAACACCCTCTTCCAACAACACAAGAGAAGACTCTACACATGGACATCACCAGATGGCCAACACCAAAATCAGATTGATTATATACTTTGCAGCCAAATATGGAGAAGCTCTATACAGTAAGCAAAAACAAGAATGGGAGCTGACTGTGGCTCATATCATGAACTCCTTATTGCCAAATTCAGGCTTAAATTGAAGAAAGTGGGGAAAACCACTAGACCATTCAGGTGTGACCTAAATCAAATCCCTTATGATTATACAGTGGAAGTGAGAAATAGATTTAAGGAACTAGATCTGATAGAGTGCCTGGTAAACTAGGGACAGAGGTTTGTGACATTGTACAGGAGACAGGGATTAAGACCATCCGCCCCCCCCTCCAAAAAAAAAATGCAAAAAAGCAAAACGGTTGTCTGAGTGCCTTACAAATAGCTGTGAAAAGAAGAGAAGCAAAAACCAAAGGAGAAAGGGAAAGATATACCCATCTGAATGCAGAGCTCCAAAGAATAGCAAGGAGAGATAAGAAAGCCTTCCTAGGTGATCAGTGCAAAGAAATAGAGGAAAACAAAAGAATGGGAAAGACTAGACATCTCTTCAAGAAAATTAGAGATACCAAGGGAATATTTCATACAAAGATGGGCTCAATAAAGGACAGAAATGGTATGGACCTAACAGAAGCAGAAGATATTAAGAAGAGGTGACAAGAATACGCAGAAGAACTATACAAAAAAGATCTTCACGACCCAGATAACCACGATGGTGTGATCACTGACCTAGAGCCAGACATCCTGGAATGTAAAGTCAAGTGGCCCTTAGGAAACATCACTATGAACAAAGCTAGTGGAGGTGATGGGATTCCAGTTGAGCTATTTCAAATCCTGAAAGATGATGCTGTGAAAGTGCTGCATTCAATATGCCAGCAAATTTGGAAAACTCAACAGTGGCCACAGGACTGGAAAAGTCAGTTTTCATTCCAATCCCAAAGAAAGGCAGTGCCAATGAATGCTCAAACTACCGCATAATTGCACTCATCTCACACGCTGGTAAAGTAATGCTCAAAATTCTCCAAGCCCAGCTTCAGCAATATGTGAACTGTGAACTTTCAGATGTTCAAGCTGGTTTTAGAAAAGGCAGAGGAACCAGAGATCAAACTGCCAACATCTGCTGGATCATTGAAAAAGCAAGAGAGTTCCAGAAAAACATTTGCTGCTGCTGCTAAGTCGCTTCAATCGTGTCCGACCCTGTGCAACCCCATAGACAGCAGCCCACTAGGCTCCTCTGTCCCTGGGATTCTCCAGGCAAGAGTACTGGAGTGGGTTGCCATTTCCTTCTCCAATGCATGAAAGTGAAAAGTGAAAGTGAAGTCGCTCAGTCGTGTCTGACTCTTCGAAACCCTATGGACTCCAGCCTACCAGGCGCCTCTGTCCATGGGATTTCTGCTTTATTGGATATACCAAAGCCTTTTTGATTGTGTGGATCACAATAAACTGGAAAAATCTGAAAGAGATGGGAATACCAGACCATCTGACCTGCCTCTTGAGATACCTGTATGCAGGTCAGGAAGCAACAGTTAGAACTGGACATGGAACAACAGACTGGTTCCAAATAGGAAAAAGAGTACATCAAGGCTGTATACTGTCACCTTGCTTATTTAACTTATATGGAGAGTACATCCAGCCCAGAAACGCTGGGCTGGATAAAGCACAAGCTGGAATCAAGATTGCTGGGAGAAATATCAATAACCTCAGATATGCAAATGACACCACCCTTATGGCAGAAAGTGAAGAGGAACTAAAAAGCCTCTTGATGAAAGTGAAGAGGAGAGTGAAAAAGTTGGCTTAAAGCTCAACTTTCAGAAAACTAAGATCATGGCATTCAGTCCCATCACTTCACAGCAAATAAATGGAGAAACAGTGGAATCAGTGGCAGACTTTATTTTGGGGGGCTCCAAAGTCACTGCAGAGGGTGATTGCAACCATGAAATTAAGATACTTACTCCTTGGAAGGAAAGTTATGACCAACCTAGATAGCATATTAAAAAGCAGAGACATTACTTTACCAACAAAAGTCCATCTAGTCAAAGCTATGGTTTTTCCAGTAGTCATGTATGGATGTGAAAGTTGGACTGTGAAGAAAGCTGAGCGCCGAAGAATTGATCCTTTTAAACTGTGGTGTTGGAGAAAACTCTTGAGTGTCCCTTTGGACTGCAAGGAGATACAACCAGTTAGTCCTAAAGGAAATCAATTCTGAATACTCATTGGAAGGACTGATGCTGAAGCTAAAACTTCAATACTTTGGCCACCTAATGTAAAGAGCTGACTCATTTGAAAAGACCCTGATGCTAAGAAAGATTGAAGGCAGGAGGAGAAGTAGGGTATGACAGGATGAGATGGTTGGATGGCATCACAGATTCAATGGGCATGAGTTTGAGTAAACTCCGGGAGTTGATGATGGACAGGGAGGCCTGCATGCTGCAGTCCATGGGATCACAAAGAGTCGGACATGACTGAGTGGCTGAACTGAACTGAACTGAATATCCCAAATCCTAAATTGCATAACATGAACGTGAAGTCGCTCAGTCATGTCTGACTCTTTGCGACCCCATGGACTGTAGCCCACCAGGCTCCTCTGTCCATGGGATTTTCCAGGCAATAGTACTGGAGTGGATTGCCATTTCCTTCTCCAAGGGATCTTCCCAACCCAGGGATCAAATCCGGGTCTCCCGCATTGTAGACAGACGCTTTACCATCTGAGCCACCAGGGAAGTCCAAATTACATAAACGAAGACTGAAAAGTTAAGAGGTACTGAGTGTTGGCATAGCTCGCTAAATTCCTTGTTTCAAATACATTTTTTCATAAATTTTCTCAACCACAAGTACATATTGAAGAATTTATTTGAAACTATTAAAGGTAACCCCTAAGAAATGACAGTATTATTATCAACATAATATGTATGTATCCAATGTATGGATGTGAGAGCTGGACTGTGAAGAAGGCGGAGCGCCGAAGAATTGATGCTTTTGAACTGTGGTGTTGGAGAAGACTCTTGAGAGTCCCTTGGACTGCAAGGAGTTCCAACCAGTCCATTCTGAAGGAGATCAGCCCTGGGATTTCTTTGGAAGGAATGATGCTAAAGCTGAAACTCCAGTATTTTGGCCACCTCATGCGAAGAGTTGACTCATTGGAGAAGACTCTGATGCTGGGAGGGATTGAGGGCAGGAGGAGAAGGGGACGACAGAGGATGAGATGGCTGGATGGCATCACTGACTCGATGGGTATGAGTCTGGGTGACCTCCGGGAGCTGGTGATGGACAGGGAGGCCTGGTGTGCTGCGGTTCATGGGGTCGCAGAGAGTCGGACACGACTGAGCGACTGATCTGATCTGATTATCAACATATTTCAGTGGAAAGAAAAGTTAGAGAGTTAGTATCTACCCTTAGAAGAAAAGGCAGATAAATGTATCATTTATCTCAAGATGGGCAAGAATTTCTTGGCATGAAAATTGTGGTTTTTGAATAAAGTTTTCTTGATCACATCCCTATCCCAGTCTCTTGCCCCAGTCTCTTTGGGGACTGCACGAAATTGTCTCACACATCATATGCAACAATTACGGAAGGCAGTAGTTAGTGTTCGGGTGAGAGAAGGTTCTGAAATCAAACTCTGGTTTGAAACTTTAGCTCTGCAGTGGACAAGCTGTGTGTTCTTAAAATAAAATAACATATCAAAGTGCTAAGCAGAGTTAATGACACCACTAAATGGTAGATAAATATTACCTACAATTATTATTGCTTCTATCGAATCTTTCCAATATTGGAATAAACTGCTACCCACCAGATGTAGCTTATAACCCCTGCTTTTATGTGAATAATTCTCAAATATGTTGGCCAAAAAATGTAATAACACTATTCTGTTATTTTGCTATTAATACCTTATAAAATAAGAAGTTAATTTCTCCCCAAAAGGCATCATCTGTGAAGCAGATGGATTATGGTAAACAATTAAATATTACTCGAATTCTTCATATATGGCCTGTTACATTGTGCATTTCTATAAAGAAAATTAGCTCATTTGTCATTGGTAAATAAGTGATGAGGTCAATATAATGCAGTCATTTGAAAATCACATTTTTTTTCATATCTAGCTTTGCCAATGTGTTAATGTTTGAACCACTAGTAAAAGCAGCTGAATTTAACTTGCCGTAATATAGCTTCCTGGTGGCTCAGACAGTAAAGTGGAAAAGGAAATGGCAACCTACTCCAGCATTCTTGCCTAGAGAATCCTGTGGACAGAGGAGCCTGGTGGGCTGCTGACCATAGGGTCACACAGAGTCGGACACAACTGAAGCGACTTAGTATGCCTGCATGCATTGGAGAAGGAAATGGCAACCCACTCCAGTATTCTTGCCTGGAGAACCCCAGGGACAGAGGAGCCTGGTGGGCTGCCATCTATGGGGTCGCACAGAGTCGGACACAACTGAAGCGACTTAGCAGCAGCAGCAGTAGATGGTAAAGAATCCGCCTGCAATGAAGGAGACCTGGGTTCAGTCCCTGGGCTGAGAATATCCCCTGGAGAAGGGTATGGCAAACCACTCCAGTATTCTTGCCTGGAGAATCCCCATGAACAGAGGAATCTGGTGGGCCGCAGAGTCAGACATGACTGAGCAGTTAAGCACAGCACAGCAATATAGCTGAACACAGCAAGTTATGGAGGATCCACTATCACACCCTTCTTACTCTGTCTGACCAGCAGCTCAGTCCTGCAAAGTTAATCATGCAAATCTCCCAAATCATTATACATTTGCCCTTGCCTACAAAATTTAGCAACCTCAACACTTTCTTGTAATTTCTGATATTAAAACTATCTTAAGATTCTTTAAAAGTCATATTTATCAATAAAAAGGAAATGTATTGATGTGGAAGGAGCTTCAAGATAGATTATTAACTGAAAAACGAAAGATGCAGACGCCTTGCACAATGTGCTGTCTTTTGCATCTGAAAAGGAGAAAAAAGTTAAAAATTATGCCCTGCTTTTACATTTTTAAAAAAGCTGTAAATAACAGAAAAAGCTGTTCCAAGGGGCTACCTTGCTGGGTCTGGAAACTTGCTCTTTTTTTTCATTGGAGTATAATTACTTTACAATGTTGTATTAGTTTCTGCTGTACAACAACATAAATCCACTATAAGTACACATATATCCCCTCCCAGTTGAGCTGAGCAATCTGTGCTATATAGCAGCTTCTCACTGGCTAGTTATTTACACATGGTAGAATATATATTTCAGAGCTACTCTCAGTTTGTCCCCCTTTCCCTTTCCCCACTGTGTCCACAAGTTCATTCTCTACATCTGCATCTTTATTCCTTCCCTGAAAATAGGTTCATCTGTATCATTTTTCTAGATTGCATATGATATAGATATTGATATAGATAAATACATATGTATGTGTTAATATACAGTATTTGTTTTTCTCTTTCTGACTTACTTTATGCTGTATAACTGACTCTACTGCTGCTGCTGCTAAGTCGCTTCCATCATGTCCAACTCTGTGCGACCCCATAGACGGCAGCCCACCAGGCTACCCTGTCCCTGGGATTCTACAGGCAAGAACACTGGAGTGGGTTGCCATTTCCTTCTCCAATGCATGAAAGTGAAAAGTGAAAGTGAAGTCGCTCAGTCATTTCCTACTCTTAGCGACCCCATGGACTGCAGCCTACCAGGGTCCTCCGTTTGTGGGATTTTCCAGGCAAGAGTACTGGAGTGGGGTGCCATTGTCTTCTCCAATAACTGACTCTAGGTTCATCCATATCGCTACAAATGACCCAATTTCATTCATTTTTTATAGCTGAGTAGCATTCCATTGTATATATGGACCACATCTTTATCCATTCGTCTGCTGATGGACATCTAGGTTGTTTCCATGTCCTGGCTATTGTAAATAGTGCTGCAATGCACACTGAGGTGCATGTGTCTGTTTGAATTATGGTTCTCTCGGTATATGCCAGTGGTGAGATTGATGGGTCATATGGTTCTTTGTACTCTTCGGCCATTTAGAGAATTTCCCATACTTTGGGGATGCAATAAACAAAAATTAAAAGGTTTTTAAAATGTTGTATTTACTGCTCTGGTTCTTTAGCAGAAACTCAACATATCTTTTTAACAGCATCAGTATCTTTGTCTTGTTACTATTTCTGTAACTTTCCAAAACTGCATATGCTATGAGTGATCAGTCCAACTTTATTTTTTCCATTTTTGTATATGATTTTGCAGAACATGGGTTTCTTTCCAAAAAACCATAAATTGTAATAACTCTGTCAACTAGCCACAGCTCTTTCAGTCTCCCATGTTCTCCTTCTCCTTCCAGTCTCCTATCAAATCCAGTCTTACATCAATCATCTCATACTGTCTACCATGTAGAGAGACAGGTCTTAGAAATCTTCTAACATCTGTTACTTCGAGGAGAGACAGCGGAGTGTATTTGACATTCAAAGTGACTGTTTGTCATGACAAAGCAACGCTGTGTCTCCAAAGGAGCAGCCAGATACCAAGCAAAGGTCTTTAGTTCTCATACACAGTGAAAATAAATTAAGGACTATTTCTTCTCAAAAAGGCTTTACAGGTGCTCAGAGGTAAAGAATCCACCTGCCAATGCAGGAGACACCAGAAATGTCAGCTCAATCCCTGGGTTGGAGAGATCCCCTGGAGGAGGAAACAGCAACTCACTCCAGTATTCTTGCAAGGAAAATCCTGCGCTGTCCATGGTATCACGAAGACTCAGACACAACTGAGTACACACACCATTTCTCAAAAAAAAAAAAAAAAAAAAAAGAGTTCCTTTTAAAAGCATTTGTCTGTAGAGGAAACCATAGAATTTCAACACTCAAGTGATAACAGCAAGTCATTCAATAGTAAATATCTTTCCATTTCATAGCTCATACCCCCACGCTACCCAGCATTTCTTGGATAAACACAGTTTCACAATCTTACACAATGCATTAGTTTCAAAGACAATGGTTTAATTTCACAAGGTACTAGCCTAGACTCAGAAGTATTAACTACCTAACAGTCTATGAAGTCTTAATCCACAGGCTGCTGTTTTTAGTAGCTTATGATATAAGTTTAGTGACAGTTACTTCTTACAGAATAAAAATATGCTAAACCTCAAGGATAGTATAAACCTTCTAACCCAATTTGATTATATCTAATAAATGATCAGTTAATCAAATAAAAGCAAGAAATCCAAATATTCTTCCTATATATTGGTTTTTGTTTTTTTTAAACATACATCTGAATATGTCTGCATACTGTTAGCCAAACTTTTGATGTAGGGCCAAGGCCTTTTTTTTTTTTTTTTGAGAATGGGTCTAAGGGCTAATGGAGTTTCAAGTTTCCTTTCTTGCATAGGCTGCATTTATAATACACATCTACAATTACCTACCTGCAGTTTCTGGTTTCCATTTCCTAAAGTAGAGTGGGATGCTTCCAGAATGAGCTAAATGCAAATTCATTCTAGATTTAGTAATTTCCTCTTAGATTCTTACTAATATCAATAATTGTAAGCCTAATTTAAAACTGTTTCTGAAGTTGGACCAAGAAAAAGATAACACCTATGTTCACAACCTGGGAATTTTAACCTCCTGGGGTGTGTAACCTCCAAAAAGGGGAGCCCACTTATGGCCCCTTCTTACCCATATATGCCTAGAAATCTTTGTAAAATCAAATTTAACTGGTATCCAAAAATTGTTCAGACTAAAAGATTAATACAAATCTTTAATTCCAGTCTGTTGAGGAAAGACGGAAGAAGGTTTAGATTCATTGCTGTTGTTGTGTCCGACTTTTTGCAACCCCATGGACTGTAGCACAGTAGGCTTCCCTTCACTATCTCTTAGAGTTTGCTCAAGAGATAACTCCTGTCCATTGAGTCAGTGATGCTAACTAACCATCTCGCACAACAAATTCCTTAAAAGCCTTTTCACCTGGGATGACCCAGAGGGATGGTATGGGGAGGGAGGAGGGAGGAGGGTTCAGGATGGGGAACACATGTATACCTGTGGCAGATTCATTTTGATATATGGCAAAACCAATACAATATTGTAAAGTTAAATAAAATAAAAATTTTTTAAAAAAGGCCTTTTCGCCTGACTTCCTGCCCCATCTTCTCCCCTTCCCTCCCTTCTTCTTACTCTCTCCATTTCCTGCTCTCTCCTCTATTGCAACACAGTCCTCCATTTCTCCCCATAACAAGCCCCCAAAGCCCTCCTCCACACCAGCTGGCACCATAGGCTCCCTCGCCCTTTCTTCTCTGCCCTCCTTGACATTGTTATTTTTCTTCTTCTCTTGCTCTGCATACATTTTGGATTCTTTTTTTATGGTTCTTTGCTCTCCCCTCACCCTGCTCTGATATACAAGGCCAAGAAGCTCCCTGGAGAGGACAGAATCTTACTTGCTGGTCAGTTTGAAGAGGAGACCAAGTGAACGGAGGCATAAGAAAGGATGTTCACCCTGGAAGGAAGAGGAGGGAGGAGAATGCCATGCAAAAGAGAGGTGACAAAAAGCAAAAACAAGCCCCTTCCCTACATCACAGTGACATTCGGACAGACAAGGACAAGATGCCGTCGTAACTGTACCTGTTGGTCCATTTCGCAGCTTTCTCTCCCCTCGCTAGCCACTCCCCTGTCCTCCATGCATTTCTCCTTCTCTGTTGCTTTGTCCTACAAGGTTTCAATCAGGGTTTTCCAGCCTATGAATGATAAGAACTATGCACTGTGGGCTCAGAACAGAAACTGCCATTTTATTTCCTCACTCTGAAGAAGGCACCATTCAGTAAGAAACTTAAAACACAGCCTAGAAGTATTTATCTCACTGTTGAAGGTAATGGTTTAAAAAAGCTTAAATGAGAGCTTCTCTTGGCGGTCCAGGGGTTAAGAATCTGCCTTAGCTGGGGACATGGGTTCACATCCCACATGCCACGGAGCAGCTAAGCCTGTGCACCACAACTACTGAGCCTGTGCTTTAGAGCCTGGGAGCACAACCCCTGAGCCCACGTGCAACAACTGCTCACCCTAGAGTCAGTGCTCTGCAACAAGTCACAACAATGAGAAACCTGGGCACTGCAACTAGAAAGAAGTCCCCATTCGCTGCAACTAGAGAAAGCCCGCAAGTAGCAATGAAGACCCAAAGCAGCCAAAAAATGCGTACACAAACTGGCTTCAAGCTATGAAAAAGCAGCAGCAGAGGTTAGGATCCTAGACTCTGGAGAGTGACTGAGCTATTTCAGCCCCACCACTTAGCAGTGGCCTAAGCCCCTATCCAGATGTTGAGCATCCCTGATGCCAGCTACTCTGTCGTGAAATGCAATGTTGCCCCAGAGGGGTTCTCTGAGGGTGAAATGAATACTTCAGGTGAAGTGTTAAATCAATATCTGGCAGATAGTCAAGTTCAACGAACTTTAGCTGTTGTCATGGCTGTTGTTGAATCATGCATAGGCTGACTGATCTTATCCCAGAAAACAGGAAAGTGTGCGTTCATGGAAGACAAACAGGACAAAAAGGGTTAGGACCAACATTTGCGTATCTATCTAACCAAGGGCCTTATCGGATACCCCTCAACATGTCCTAACTGGCTTTCATTCAGTCTTCACTCTGGTTTACATGTAAAGGACAGCAACATGCAACTTTTCACTCACAGGAAATCATGCAGAATGTAGGGCCCACAAGACACCGTGAGTTTCCCCTGGGGCACAGAGGTACAAACAAGCGCTTTGCACACTGAGAGATTACAGGAGCCCACCTTCCAGAGGGGCTGGGCCAACGGACCCAATGGCCGGGGCACTCATAGAAGATTCCAGTCCTTTTGTTCTCTCAGACTTCCACAGAATTTAAGTGGTGGGAGGTGGGGGCGGGAGGGAGGGGCCAGAGAGGGAGGGTGGCCAGTACAAAGCCTAGAAGTCACTGTGAGTAAAGGCAACTTGCTATATTAATCTGTGTAATTAATCCAGCATGCTAAGGAAGAGTCTTTACAGAATCGAAACTTGTGTGGTTTTGATCCAGGGAGATTAGAAAACACTGTTGCTTTTACTTGCCGGTGCCTCCTTGGCTTTGCGCTAGAGCTGTGTTCTTCGGAGACCAGTAGGAACAAAGGAGGAAGCATTTCTGTGAGCACGGGGAGCACGGGCACGTTGACAAACATCCTTCTTCCCCTCCTCTTCTGGGAGACCCTTCCTGAATTTCCCAAGAACTGAGCCCAGGGTTTGTGTTTTCATCATTTCCCTCCAAAAGCCAAATGACTGAAAATTCCACCCCTCCTCCACCCAGTCTGCACTGTCAACCCATGAAAAGTGGTTTTAACCCAGGCTTGGGTGGATGGCAGATCCACCCCAAGCTCTTTGCAAGACAGCGGCGAGAATGGAGCAGAAGCTTTCACGGTTCCAGTGGGAATCGCGGCTTCTTCAGGAGGGGAAGTAGCCTGAAAGCGTCCTGTCAGAATCCGAGAATCTCACACATTTTAGTGTGAGAAGAACGGGAGCCTTTGGAAATGTTAGAGAAAGAGCAAGAAAGCCTCCAGGAAATGCAAACTTATCTTGTCGAGGCCTAGTCAGGCTTCATCCACCTTTGATGGGCTATGAGGTAATTCTAAAGACTCATGTGAGCTACATCTAAGCAAACAATGACATTTTGAAGCCATTTCATCTCTCCTAATTATACTTGAGAAAGTGAAAGTGAAAATGGCTCAGTTGTGTCTGACTCTTTGCAACCCCACGGACTACACAGTCCATGGAATTCTCCAAGCCAGAATACTGGAGTGGGTAGCCTTTCCCTTCTCCAAGGGATCTTCCCAACACAGAGATCAAACCCAGGCCTCCTGCATTGCAGGCAGATTCTTTACCAACTGAGCTATCAGGGAAGCCAAATTATACTTGGGAGGAGCAATCATAAGTCTTCTCCGGGAAGCCTCTGGGGTCTATGCTACAGGGGTCTCCAACCTTGGGAAGACTTTTCCAGCCAGTGGCTTGTGTTGAAGGCAACTTCAGTGCCAGCAGAATGGTGGTGAGAGGTAGCAGTCACAGGAAGCTTCCCAGGGCATGTTTAGGGACTGAGAAGCACTTCGCTCGTCTAGAAAAAGAGAGAACCATGGTTTGCCAGTGAAGTGAGATGAGTGAGGAGAACAAGACCCAAGCTCTCCCTCTTCCCTTCCTGACCCTTCTTATAGTTCTCCAGGCCATGATCCCTAAGCTACTCCCAAGACTGAGGCCAGCAGAAGAGCTTGCAGCTGAATGCCAAGGTCACCCAGCTACTCTTAGTGTGTGAAAGTGAATGGTTAGTCACTCAGTCATGTTCTACTCTGTGTGACCCCATGGACATAGCCCCACCATGCTTCTCTGTCCATGGGATTCTTCAGGCAAGAATATTGGCGTGGGCTGCCATTTCCTTATCTGAGGGATCTTCTTGACCCAAGGATTGAACTCAGGTTCCTGCATTGCAGGGAAGATTTTTTACCATCTGAGCCACCAGGGTTCATAAGAAAGCTAAAAGTTTATGAGGCCTCACCATTAGAAATAATTTTACACTCCCCTGACTTTTCTCACTGTTGTTCCCCTGTTCCCAGCATGGTGCTTGGTCCAGAGTCAGCATTTAATAAATATTTGAACTGTGTCATAGAACTCATACCAGCCAGCTCTCTTGCCCTTTGATAAATTCCTAATCTCTCTACTAAATTATAAGATCTTCAAGGATAATCACATTGACAGACTTATCCACGTGTTCCCCCTTCCCCCACCAGCACCTAGAAGAACATCCAGAACATGGTAGGTTTTTAGTAAGTGGTGGTTGACTCTGCGGTCTGTGGCACAATCTGCTTACATGCAGTCTTGTCATAGGGATCTCTGGACAGCATGACTTGTGTTTGCACATGTGTATGTTTGTGTTTGTGTGCATGGACAGACACATACTCTTGTCTGCATTTACATTTGTATTGGTGTACATGGGGGTTTCCCTGGTGGCTCAGATGGTAAAGAATCTGCCTGGATTGCAGGAGACCTGGGTTCAATCCTTGGTTCGGGAAGATCTCCTGGAGAAGGGAATGGCTACCCACTCCAGTATTCCTGCCTGGAGAATTCCACGGACAGAGGAACTTGGTGGGCTATAGTCCATCAGATCATGTACATATCTTGTTCTGAAAGGAGCAGCACCAAGGAAAGTGAGAAGTGGGAGGCCATAAGTTTTGGCTAGTTATCAACCCTACTATCTGCAATTTTTTTAAATATATATTTCTATAACATTCTGCTGACTGACCCTCTGAGTTCTTATCGGTTGATTGAAAATATTCAAAAACAGATAATAGATCACCCGGTCTCCTCCTCCTCTCGCTTTATAACTCAGGAGACTGATCCAGAGAGGTTAAACAGCTTGCCCAAGGTCACACAGCAGATGATGGAGCCCGGGTCTCACATCCTCTCACCTCCTTGAGTCTCAGCAGCCTAGTTTGAGCTCTATGACTCTTGAAAACCTACTTTTGCTAAAGTTACCAAATGGTCCTAGTTGTCAAATCAAATGAGCATCCCTAGTACATTTCTTTTTTGTCTTTCTTTACTATTTTATGCCAACTAGACTCTCCCTCCAGTTGAAACCCATGACCTCCTTTAAATGTTGCTAACAGTCATGCTAATGGTCATCGGCCCTGTGATAGGGAACAAGCACATTCCAAGAACTTTATTTTTTGACCCTTATCCCCCACAATGAACTCTAGCAGTCAGATATATGATTGTCCTCATTTTTTAAAATTTATTTGAGGCAGAAAAGATGTGGTATACCTTCATCTTTCAGAGCTGGAGTCAAAGATAATGGAAAAAGCTAAAACATTACAAAGTAGCATATGTGTATGCCTTTTTGAATTATGGCCATTACTATCAGAATAACTAATAATAGATAAGCTTCAATGTATCACTAGTTGCCTCTGGAGACTTGAAAAAGTTATGGAGGAAGTGGCAACTACTGGTTTTGAATGTAAATTCTTGGATACTATTAGTTTACATGTTTAAAAAATAATAAAAGTTTATAATTTCAAAAAAAAAAGTAAATAAAAAAATAAAATTTATTTGGCTATGCTGGGTCTTAGTTGCAGAACATGGAATCTACTTCCCTGACCAGGGATTGAACCTGCCCCCCTTGCATTAAGAGAGCAGAGTCTTAACCACTGAACCACCAGGAAAGTCCCATGATTGTCCCTATTTTAACTTAGGAATATTAGGAGAAGTGAGGATGAGGAACTTGGCCGAGGTCACACAATTCATCCATGGTTAACTTGAAATTTAAACTCAAAAGTCAGCCTGTAGATTGGGTACTTCCCACCACAATTGGGAAGTACCAAGGAAAATGAGAAGCGGGAGACCATAAGTTTTGGCTAGTTACCAACCCTCCTCTCTGCAATTTTTTTAATATATATTTCTATAAGATTCTGATGACTGACCCTCTGGGTTCTCATCGATTGATTGAAAATATTCAAAAACAGAGAATAGATCATCTGGTCTTCTCCTCCTCTTGCTCCTCCACAATTGTCAGCTCCTGCCTCTTTCTCACCTTTCTTGGTCACGTGCCTTCTCAGTTTCCCCCTCCTTTCGTGTCCCTGAAATACTATCCCTCTGAGTTCCAGTCTCAGCTCTCATTTCTTTTCCCCTCTTTTGATCATCTCATCCACTCTCAAGACTTTCTTACAACCCCTGTATGACTCCAAACCTTTTCCTCGAGCTCAGACCTCTATTCCAGGTCACAAACAAATGAAAGCTCTATATACAGGTCTACTTCAATATCTGTATCTGCTAAGGTCCATTGCACAGAATGGTCTCCTTTCCTAACTTCTGCTCAGTTCAGTTCAGTCACTCAGTCATGTCAGACTCTTTGCGACCCCATGGACTGCAGCATGCCAGGCCTCCCTGTCCGTCACCAACTCCTGGAGTTTACTTCTGCTCAGCTGATAAGAAATTTGGTTTAGCTTTATGATATTCCAGTGTCTTTTCTTCTCATGCCACTTGGGTTTGGTTTATTTAAGACAAAAATAACAAACTAATCCCTCCTTGTTATTTTAACTAAAGGTATATTTGTTACTTCTAACCAAAGGGTTAACACACGCTGCAAGAGGAACACTCCACCTGTCAGCTGAGGCAAGGTCTCAGTTACTCAGGAGGCCAGTCGAGACTCCAAAAACTCCTTCTTCATCACTATCATCATCCTGGGCCTGGCTTCTGATCTCATCATCACGGTCAGAAATGGAAAAGCAAAGGCTGATTTTGATTTTGGCTACCGTCCATGGGGTCGCATAGAATGGGACACAACTGAAGCAATTTAGAACACACGTAAAATAGACAACTAATGAGAGCATACTGTATAGCCCGGGAACTCTACTCAGTGCTCTGTGGTGACCTAAATAGGAAGGAAATCCAAAACACAGAGGACATATGTATACATATAACTGATTCACTTTACTGTACAATAGACACTAATGCAACGTTGTAAAGCAACTCTACTCCAATAAAAATTTAAAAAATTCCCAGATGATTTGTATATACAATAAAGACATAAAACATACGTTTATCTAAAGAATAAAATATCTTTCCCATGGTATAGGAGGCTGATCATGACCCATCATCTATTTATCCCTTTCCCAACCCCTGGTCTCACAGGGCTCCCTCTGTGATCTGTCTGACAAATTAAGGAACCTGAGGCATCAAAAATCTAGAGGCAATTCCCCGTCTTCTCCATCCTGGCCACCCTAGAGCCTAGCAGAGTCCCTGCCTCACGAGACACATGCTGAGTCAGACTTAACTGGATCAATGAACCCTTTAAAACATAGATTTCTGAAATAATACAGTACTGCATTCATACTGCATCTTTCATCCAGGTATGGTCTAACCGGAACAAGAAACAATGCATGGAGAAAAGACAGTCAGTGTCATGAGCTAGATGATCTTACTGCTTCAGACATGGAAGATGTCATCATGGGGCAGGGGAGGTGGGGACGTGGTCCTGCCTGTGAAATCCTTGCTGCTCTCAGTTTATTTACTGTCTGAAGTCAAACCCATGCTCTATATATTAAAGCACAACCCCCACCTTTCTTTTGTTTAAGAAGAGCAAACTTTCAGCACAAAGATACAAGAACAACAAATATTGATCTTCCTGACGGATGGTACACCTCACACCACAGGCCACTCAAGCATCTGCTCATTACCACCCAGCCCTCCCCTTTGTGGGGAAATCGTGCCAAGTGGCCTCCTGTGTTGAGCGACTGCAGATCGCAAATATTTAAAAGAAATAAATTTCTCTGAATGAAAGCACCTTTCTTTGTTCTTCAACCCCCTCTCCTCCCAAGTCATGTTGATTCTGGGGCTCTGCATACTGCCAGCACCTGGACTTTCAATTGTTTGCTTGCCAAGATCGCTGTGGTTTCCTTGCTTGGTTTTAGGAACCATTATAAGTACAGTAGCCAATGAAGGTGTGTTTTCTTTCTCTCCTGGCAATCTGTAGGGGAAGCATGGGCTTCAGGACACCTAGCAGCAACTGTTGTTAGAGTGCAAGGGAAGAGGGGTACAAAAATTGGAACTCCTCTGTCTGAGCACTTGTCTCCTAGGAGGATGAGAAATGGACCACCATTGCAGATCACAAGGAAAGGACTGGATTTCCTCAATAGCCTTAGTATTTGGCAGAGAAATTTTTAAACCTGGTTTTTCTGAAATCCAAAACCATTGTTTTTTTTTTTTAATTAATGAATTTATTTTGGCTTCATCCGGTCTTAGTTGCAGCACTTGGGATCCTTCACTGCATCATGGGTATCTTCTGTTATGGTGCACCAACTCTCCAGTTGTGGCCTGTGGGCTCTGGAGTACAAAGGCTCAGGAGTTGTGGTACACAGGTTTAGTTGCTCTGAGGTATGTGGGGTCGTAGTTCTCTGACCAGGAATCAAACCCACATCCCTTGCATTGAAAAGAGAATTCTTAACCACTGAACTACTTCAGAAGTTTCCAGAACCATTCTTTTTTTTTTATTTTTTTAAATTTTATTTTTTAACTTTACAATATTGTATTGTTTTTGCCATATATCAGAAGTCCTCATGCTCAGTTAAAGAATGGTTCTGTCACTGGGATGATCCAGAACCATTCTTTAACTGAGCATGAAGACTTGCAATCAGAAATAAGTATGGAATTTCAGCGAGCAGAAATTCAAATTGTGACTGATGGTGGCCACCTAGAATATTACCCCAAGTGTCTAAATACAAATACTGAATAAAGCTACTATTTGACACTAAGCATCACCCACCATTCAATGGAGGAGGGTGATGCCCCATGTGATCTTGATTGCTGCTCTTAGTCTCTCTCCACTGACCTATGTTTCAAGGTAACGTTAGAGTTAAGTAAACTTCAGCCAAACCTTGTGATCAAGTTAGCATTGATGACAAACTGGGTGTAGGGACAAGTGGTCGGTGGAAAGCTTTAGCTTTTCTCTTACCCAAAGCTGACTTCTCAAAGTGTTTCAGCCTGTGTTAATACTACCAATGGGAAGTATGTTTGTTAATTTTCATTCCCTATATATCTTTATTCTACTTCCAGAAACAGTTATTGGGAATCTACACAGCTCAACATTCAAAAAAACTAAGATCATGGCATCTGGTTCCATTGCTTCATTGCAAATAGATGGGAAAACAATGGAAACAGTGACAGGCTTTATTTTCTTGGGCTCCGAAATCAGTGCAGATGGTGACTGAAGCTATGAAATTAAAAGACACTTACTGCTTGGAATAAAAACTATGACCAAACTAGACAGCATATTAAAAAAGAGACATTACTTTGTCAACAAAGGACAATCTACTCAAAGCTATGGTTTTTTCAGTAGTCATGTATGGATGTGAGACTTGGACTATAAAGAAAGCTGAGCACCGAAGAATTGATGCTTTTGAACTGTAGTGTTGGAGAAGGCTCTTGAAAGTCCCTTGGACTGCAAGAAGATCAAACCAGTCAATCCTAAAGGAAATCAACCCTGAATATTCATTGGAAGGACTGATGCTAAAGCTGAAACTCCAATACATTGGCCGCCTGATGCGAAGAACTGATTCATTGGAAAAGACCCTGATGCTGGGCAAGATTGAAGGCAGCAGGAGAAGGGGATAACAGAGGATGAGATGGTTGGATGGCATCACCAACTCAATGGACATGAGTTTGAGCAAGCTCCGGGAATTGGTGATGAACAGGGAAGCCTGGCATGCTGCAGTCCATGGGGTGGCAGAGTTGGACACAACTGAGTGACTGAACTAAACTGACATAACTCAAAATCTTGATCCATACACTTTAAGTGAGTGATTCCCCTAAACTTCAGGGATAAAACGAATGCTCAGATCTGACACATCAGCACATTACAATGCTATTAGCTACAGGGTTTGAAGTTCAGAACCAAAGTGATATAATGAGATTTCCTTGAGGCAACCAGGGTCAAGGTTTGACAGTAAGAGACTGCAGGGTCTGGAGTAGCTACAGCCATCTCATAAACACAAGACAAGTGTCTGCTGACTTTAAATTACATTTTGGTGAGACAGCTTGAGTTGGGTGAGCTCTACTACTTTGCCAACTCTGTCTGGCTCTTAGAGACTTATATTTGTGATACGAGGATCAAAATGCAGTCTGTGGTCATAGAATAGTCTATTTCACCTTGGGGAAAACTGATCAGTTCTGATAAGGTTGTACTGATAAGAATGATGTGCACTTCACCTTGTTGACACATTCCCTAACCAGTTGAGCCAAAAAGTCCTAGGTAATTTACTCATTCCAAAAGTGAAAGATAAACTACAAACCCTTACAACTAAAATAAAAAGGTATTTTGGTCTTGTCAACATACAGAGTGAGCCATGGAGTAAGGAGCTAAAACCACCCTCCCTCTGGGGGCTAGATTAGGAAGATCACCAAAGAATTACATAACAAGTGTTTTGAATTATATGAAAATCATTAAGCCACCTTCATTTTCTTATAAAGCCTCCACAAATTACAAGAAATATCAGAGGAAACATGACAAAGCCACTATTTAAATTTAAAATGAAATTCGGATTTACATAGAATGGATTTGCACAGAGTTAAATATTTTTAGGAAAATTATTCTATAAAAATCATCAACTCTAGATGTACTAAAATTTATGTTTCAAAATAATCTATCATAAATGTATCTTCATATGCTATCCATTCATATTTAATAGTAAGGCACTAAGGGGCTGACTGCAAACTCTGGACTCACTGGAAGCCTTGTTGATTACTGGGGTTCACTGTGGCATGAGTCAGTTATCCTGCCCTTTCCATGAGAGACTCCTCAATGTCAGAATGTGAGGGGTTTTCTCTAGTTTCTCCAGAGAAGATTCCTCCAAATCCCAGCCTGGAAAATAATGCCTTGGTTGATGGCACTCGGAACGGAACAGGAGAAAGGGTCACTTTCTAAATTTCAGGAAACCCCTGTTTGGAGATCCCACTTTATCTCTGAGGCCAGTGTCCCTCTCTAACTTAATTTTACTGGATAATAAATCTTTCCTTGGAAGGAAAGCTATGACAAACCTAGATGGCATTTTAAAAAGAAGAGAGATCACTTTGTCGACAAAGGTCCGTCTAGTCAAAGCTATGGTTTTTCCAGTAGTCGTGCATTGATGAGAGTTGGACCATAAGGAAGGCTGAGTGCCGAAGGATTGATGCTTTTGCACTGTGGTGCTGGAGAAGACTCTTGAGAGTTCCTTGGACTGCAAGGAGATCAAACCAGTCAATCCTAAAAGAAATCAACCCTGAATATTCATTGGAAGGACAGTTGCTGAAGCTCCAATAATTCTTTGACCACCTGATGTGAAGAGTCGACTCACTAGAAAAGACCCTGATGCTGGAAAAGATTGAAGACAAAAGGAGAAGGGGGCAGCAGAGAATGAGATAAGATAGCATCACTGATTCAATGGACATGAATTTGAGCAAACTCCAGATGGTTGGGGACAGAGGATCCTGGCATGTTAGAGTCCATGGGGTCTCAAAGAGTCAGACACGACTTACTGACTGAACAACAACAAAAGCTCTGTCCTGACTCTGGAGGTTGAGCTAACGAAAAGCAGAGCCCTGCATCCAGACTGTCGCCAGCCCCTTATTTTAGCCCTGTTTTAGAAAATATGTGAAACCTTCGAGTTCCCGTTTTCTCAGAGGTAGATGAATTGACTCACTTCTCCTTGTAGGACCCCTGTGTAGACTTGCACTGGGAAATCACTCCTCCTGTGATCACTTTTTAACCAACTTCACAGCTTTCAAAAAATTGTTGAAAATGCTTACTTGATATTGTCTCCTCTCTTTGTTTTTATCCTTGTGGGTGAATGTTTCTGTTTTAAAGCAGTGCTTCCCAATTTTTTAAAAGTCACAAGGGACCAAAAAAACATATAATATTTGTCAGAAAGTAGTAAAGGCAACTCTTCTTACCCTCATCCTCCCCACCTAAGACAAATACCTCCATAATGAGTCACTTAAGTCACAGAAGTTTGAACCCCAGACAAATTCATCCTGGTCCTTAGTGACCAGTGTAAAAGGAGCATCTACCCCAATCAATGAGACAAAATCGCAGTGAAGACAAAGGGAATAATCTAAAAAGAAACTAGCATACAATTTGGCAGGACAGCACTGCACAGCACTGAAGACCACAGTGCCTGAGCTGGAATCCTGCCCTCCACTTTTTACTGCATCTCTGATCCTAGGGAAATTGTTCTCTCTCTCTTGATGTCAATGCCCTCCTCTGGAAAACGGGAGTTAAGAGTAACTCCTGTTGTTATGAATGTTTAAGGGAGAATGGAACTGCAAAGTGCCCAGCACAGAGTTGGTGTAACAATGAATGGAGGAAATACTGATAAGGGTTAAAATGAAAAAGACAGCATTCACAAAGAAAAAAGATAGAGTCTTAGAGGAAAAAACATTAAATAGAGAATAAAAGGGATCAGAGCCACAGTTTGCAAACACATAGATCCTTAGGCCCCCACCAGCCACAAAAATACAGAACAGATGGATAGAGATATATAATATATAAAACAGGACATGTGCATAAATACATACATATAATATATTAAAAAGAATATATACATATATACTGCAGAAGGAAATGGCAACCCACTCCAGTATTCTTGCCTGAAAAATTCCATGGACAGTGGAGCCTGCCAGGCTAAAGTTCATGGGGTCGCAAAGAGTTGAGTATGACTGAGCCACTGCACACACTTACATACAAATATATATTTGTCAAGAGTATCTGAGTTCCTTTTATGTGACAGAGGTTCTAAGAGTTAGTTTGTTTTCAGGAGAGGAACAAATTTACTATCTCCACTTGGTTATTAATTAGCCCTTCAAATGAGGTCAGGCATTCTCCCTTATTGTTAGCTCTCTTTTCACAAGACTATAAATAAAAGTACAACCCATCTCCCATCTTATCATCTGCCTCACTCAGATGCCAGCCCACACATTATTCTCTGTGGAAAAAAAAGTCCAATGTGAATATTTAATATTAAATTGTTGAGGGATGTATATGTGTGAAGGGCCAGACCATCACACACTTCTAACTATGTAGTCCAGTATGTCAAAGCAAAAAAATTACTAAAGTAGGAGACATTAAATAAAAGGCTTTTGGATAGCTATGGGTACATATGTTATTAAACCTACAAACATTGCTTCTCAAGAAAATATAAAGTTCCTTCCAGGTTCCTGTTAGTGTTTGGGGTTTAGATCGTACTTGGACAAAGGAATCATAATTCAATTATCCATGATTTATTACAAAACACTTTGCCCACACTGGCTATTCTGATGTGTAAACATCAGAGTATTACACTCCCTCTATCCCAGGCTTCGCATTTCAGATTTCATTAGCCAATAAAGCCAGGTTTATTTATAATAAAGTTAAGCCCTTCAAACCACTGACCATGGAAACCAGATTTTGAAATAATTCAGATTTGTGTTTCTGTTCTTTCTAATTAAGGGTAATATCGGGAAGCACAGACAGTGGGTAGCATTGTTGGAGCACCATGGATTTAAGCAAGAAAATCTGATTATCAGCTCATGTCAGAAGCCAAGCGATAATGCAGCTTAGCATTCGTTTGGGTTTTCTCCTTGGCCAAAGATAATTACCGTTTGTGAGGCCTTACGTAAGTGTATCTAATATCTAGGGCCCTAAAATTTATGAATAGCAAAAGCACACAATAGGCAAAGAAGAATTACTGTATTTATTATTTCTATGGCTTGTTCCACCATGATAATTTCGTTATCTAGCAGTCAAACCTCTAAAATCAAAGTATAATTTCTTAAAGGACAAGAAGTTAGCTATGCTGGCAAGGTTTTCTTCCCAATTTCCTCTGATGAAAGTTTTTTATACCAAATTAGAAGTAGAAGAGTCAGAATTTTAAAAGGAAATTTACCAAAGGGGATTCAGAGTTACCTACTGAGGTCACTGCACAAACAGATGTTAAGCTTCTGCAGTGAGATTTCTTTTTTCATAAAGTGTAATTTCTTAAACCTGTGCTGTTGATAATAAATGCAATGCTCCCTACCAAACAACACCAAAAGATGTGTAAGATGTAAACAGTTCTTGGCAACGAGGATGGTGTCTCAGAGAGTACTGTGGTATTATAAGCAACTTGAGTACACATCACAGAGAGTAAATTTGGGAAACACAGAGGGGGAAAAAAATTACTTGGAACTATGGATTAAAAGTTTGATAAAGGCAGATCTAATTATGAGGATGAAAAAAATACCAAGTTGTAAAATTGCCAAAATAAGAATGCCGAGATCCACCAAAGGATAAAGATACAATTGCTTTTGGAAGAAAAAGATAGTGTGATTCTCCGTAACTGTAGTTTATTTTTTAGGAATATGTTTTATAATTTGGTTACTACTCATATGCCACCAGTAACTAACACTTTATTGAGTACTACACTGTTCTAAACACTTTAGACATCCTTAACACCTCAAATCTTCCCAGTAACCAATGACATCATTATTTTATCATCCCCATTTTACAGAGGAGGAAAATAACTCACCAAAAGGTTAAATAAATTTCCCAGCTGCCTTCCACTACTCTCAAAGTTACATAAGACTTTTTGTTGATGAAATCCATCCTGGTAATTAGATTCGGCTTTATATATCAAATTTCTAAACTCTAGTTCAAACAAATTTTCCCCTTCAGGGTCCCAAAATCTATTCCATGTGACACTGGGTTGGCCAGAAATGTTGTTTGGGTTTTTCTGTAACTTGGTATGGGAAAACCCAAACACATTTTTTGACCAACTCAATACATACTCAGGCTGTTCACTTTACAGCATTTTACAGCAATGCTCACTCTAATTCCAACCTGAAGGAAATGGCGTGTCAAGACCATCAGAGTAGCTCCACTGCTAGCTCAGGCTCCAAGCACCAACTCTCCATCCTTGGGCAAATCACCCAACTCTCTGCTGAACCAGAGTCCAATGGGAGCAGTGTCATTGACAGGGTAATGACAGGTGAAGGTAAGGTAAAAGGCAAAGCTCTTACAATCTGAATCTAGAACATTCCCCCCACTCCCCCACTGGGCTCCTGAGCGCTCACTTGCAATCTAGGTTTATTTGAGGTGGGTGGGAGGAAGGCGAAAGCACAATTGGAGTAACAACAATGGTGACAATGACAACAGATATAACAATAAGAAAGAGAAGTGCTCATCAGCACAAAGAAGCAATGTACGCAGTGGATCACAGCACATACCCTAGAGCCAGACTGCCCAGACCAGATCCTGGATCTACCACTCGGGCAAGGCGCTTTGCTTTTCTTTGCCTTCATTTTCTCACCCGTAAAATAAGGATAACAGCAACTCTCATCTGATAAGGTATTTATGACAATTCAATGACAATATTCATAGAGAATTTTATAATAGCCAGGTGGGGGGTCACCAACATGTATTAATACCTATACACATTGGAGAGTTATGGGTAGTAATACAACTAACTGTTCAGTGGCAGGTGCCATCAACTCATTGGTTATTGTACTGGGAAATTAACAGATAGAGTCATGACTTTTCTTTGTTTCTACTTTTCTTATCCTGATGAAAAGTTAGTGATTTTTTTTCCACCTTGGCCAGAGAACTAAAACAGGAACTTGTGCTTCATGATTTATGTAGCCGATTTCATCTACTTCTGTTTTTACATTTTAGTAACAAAATGTTCTTTTGAGCACTATTGAGAATCATATTAGACTATTGAGAGTTTAGGATTTCATGAGGACTGCTTTATGGTGTTCATGAAGATACTAAGGCAGAAGTAGCAGAGGAGAAAATAGTCAAGTCATTAGGGGCCATGAAGAAGGAGGGAAGAAGCTACAGATGAGCAATGGGCCTCCTGCCCTCAAATCCATGGCCTCTGCTCTTACTCTGACACTAGAGAGATAAAATGAGGAAGAAGAATAACTATAGCAGAAGAGCACCTAAACCTTCATGGCAGCCATGCTAACGAGTATGATATGAAGAAGGAAGGAAGGAAGGAGAAAGAGAAAGAAAGAAGGAAGGAAAGAAAAGAAAATGAACAAAGGAAGGAAGGAAAAGAAGCTAGGGAAACTGGTTCAAAATGGGTCATGTGGCTACACACAGTTGCATGGGATCGAAAGTGGTTGAGAGGGTGACTCAGGTTCCGTGACTGAAGAAGCGGATGACCAATATCAGTGCCCAGGCATGGCGGTCCCTTCAGTGTCTGGCTGGAAGCTTCAGTGACGCACCATTAAGGAGGCACAGGTGCTTCAGAGCAAATTCACCAGTAGTTCTTTTCTTCTCTTTGATGTTTGCCTGGACTACTGTTTAGTCGATTTCCCCATACTTTAGCTTTCCTCTTGCATTTTTTTGTTCCTATCATTTTGCTTTACACTCTAGGAGATTTCCCACAACTTTTTTGCAATTTTCTGTTAAATTATTGACTTTCAATAGGTGTATGTTTGATTTTTGAACTCTTTCTGTTTGCTGACTGCTTATTTTTCCAAGACACAAGTTGTTCCTATTTTATTGATTTTCTCAGAATCTCCCAGAGGATATTAATTAGGTATCTTTTTAGTGTGAAAATTTTTTTCTGGTTTATGGGATATGCTTGTTTCTTCTAATGCCAGTTTTTCTATTGAATCTTCTTGGTCCTTTTGTGCAATTGCTGCTGCTGTTGTTGTTCAGTCACTATATCATGTCTGACTCTTCACAGACTCATGGACTGCAGCATGCCAAACTACCCTGTCTTTCATTGTCTCCCTGAGTTTGTTTAAACTCATGTCCATTGAGTTCAGTAATGTCATCCGACTACCTTATCCTCTGTTGCCCACTTCTCCTCCTGCCCTTAATCTTTCCCAGAATCAGAGTTTTTTCCAATGAGCTTGCTCTTCGCATCAGGCAGCCAAAGTGTTGGAACTTCACCTTCAGCCTCAGTCCCTCCAATGAACATTCAGGCTTCCCTGGTGGCTCGGTTGGTAATGCACCTACCTGCAATCAGGGTTCAATACCTCATCAGGATCTTCCCCTGAAGAAGGGAATGGCCACCCACTTCAGTATTCTTGCCTGGAGAATCCCATGGACAGAGGAGCCTGGCAGTTGACAGAGCATGGAGTCGCAAGGAGTTACACACGACTGAACAACTTAACACTTTGTGCAATGGGTTTTTCTTAAAATCTGGCAGTCCTTGATATGATGGCTCAAAGCCTAGTGAATGGGCTTCCTCTCTCTTTTTGCCAATGTTTATTCTCTTATTAGAAGATTCAGGGCTACCCCTCAAGGACCGTGATCTTGGTAGACACTGTCAAAGCATGTGAACTGAATGGCTTCTCTATCAGTATGGGTGAGCTGGTTGCAGCTCTTTTAAATGTCAGAACGGGAGGGCTTCATTCTAAGACACCAGTTCCCATACTACGAGTCTGGTCCTCCTTCTACAAACTCTCACCTTCTTTACGAAAAAATACCCTCCAGTTTTGTTTTGTCCTGAAGAGAAAACCCTGCCTGCAAATCACTCCTGGCCTCTCATCATCCTCTGAGGGTGGAATGCATTACCCGATTGGACAATGTGGGGGAAACAACTGAGTACCTTTGGCTCAGCGAACACTCCTCCTTCATCTTTGGGAGTCTATGGAATGCCAGTGGCTCCCCCTGCACCTTTAGACATCAGGTTAGTTATCAGAAAGCATCTGCTGTCCCCCACCACAGGGGAACTCTGTCATATTAAAGTACTGCCACGGAGCCACAGGCAAGCCGGCCATTCTGGAAATCAGAAGACAAAGCCTATTTTTGGCACACTTAAATCACATTCCTACCCTATCTGGTGTTTTGACCTCTTTTAGCAAATATTTCTGTCTCTCTCCCTGCTTCAAAATTCATGCGAAGAGTAAAAAAAAAAAAAAAAATACAACTTTTACATTGATTCCTCAGATTCCCCCAATAGGAACATTTGTCTGGTTTTGTTTGGTTTGGAGTTTTGTGTTTGTTTTATTTTTGGAGAAGGCAGTGGCACCCCACTCCAATACTCTTGCCTGGGAAATCCCATGGGCGGAGGAGCCTGGTGGGCTGCGGTCCATGGGGTCGCTAAGAGTTGGACACGACTGAGCGACTTCACTTTTGACTTTCATGCACTGGAGAAGGAAATGGCAACCCACTCCAGTGTTCTCACTTTTGTTTTCTAGTCTATTCAGCATCAAACCAATTCTTTGCATCGTGGGGAGGAAATTCTCCACTGGAGGCAGCACCCAGTAAAAACCGAAGGGGCAGACAGACCCTCCAGCTTCTGCCCAATCCTTGCTTGTTGTTTAGTTGCTCAGTTGTATCCAACTCTTTGTGACCCCATGGATTGTAGCCCACCAGGCTTCACTCTCCGTGGGATTCTCCAGGCAAGAATACTGGAGCGGGTTGCCATTTTCTTCTTCAGGGGATCTTCCCAATCCAGGGATTGAACCCGGGTCTCCTGAGCATCTCCTGCATTGCAAGCAGATTCTTTTACCACTGAGCCACATGGTACCAGGCAAAGGTTTTTTTTTTTTTTTTTTTCCCTAACCTATAGAGATACCTTAGTTGCTATTTTCCAAACCCAGCTCTCTAGACTCATACAGACGCTATGAACACCTAATGTCCTTTCTGCAGTTTGAAGCAGAGAAGGCAATGGCAACCCACTCCAGTACTCTTGACTGACAAATCCCATGGATGGAGGATCCTGGTAGGTTGCAGTCCATGGGGTTGCTAAGAGTCGGACACGACTGAAGTGACTTAGCAGCAGCAGCAGTTTGAAGATGGAAAAGCCCTCCCTGATATACCACCTAGACTGCTTGTGAGGAATTAAACCATGCAGTGACTTAACTCTGATCTGTCCTTTCAACTGTGCACTATTCCCTTTCCAAGAGCCTTAGTGCAATTATTTAAACTTGTTAGGCATTACATTAGAAGCAGTTTTCTCCACAATCTTACATTTTAAAGCCTTTTGAAGCAAGAAATGTAACAGCTGCTTGGGACAGTTCTTCCACTTAAGAAAGAAAGAAAGAAAGAAAGTCAAGTCACTTAATCATGCCCAACTCTTTGCAACCCCATGGACAGTAGCCTGCACCAAGCTCCTCCGTCCATGGGATTTTCTAGGCAAGAGTACTGGAGTGGGTTGCCATTTCCTTCTCCAGGAAATCTTCCCAACCCAGGGGTCGAACCCAAGTCTCCCACGTTGTAGACAGACGCTTTACCATTTGAGCCACCAGGGAAATCCTTCACTTAAGAGAAATACTGCTATTCAATTTATAAGAAAGACAACCTGTATCACTAAATATATCTGTTTTCTAAACTATAAAAATAATAAATGCTCACTCAAAAAGTCTTAAACAGTATAGAAAGGCATGCTGATTTTACCACTCTCTCAAGAACCAAGCAACACTACAAAAATGTTCTGGCGTTGCTTTCAGTAAATTTTGATGCATATATAGTGCCATTATACACACACTTTTCTTTTTTTTTTTTTACACAAATTAGATCATAGTGCAACCCAGATAAAGCTATATCATTTCATGGTCCACTTCAGTGTGGGTGCCCCAAGAAAGCAAGCCCAAATTCTACAACCAAAAACTGGTTGGAACGTATAATGTATAGACGAGCAAGTCAAGAAACACATATCACTGCCCCCCAAAAAACTCCATTTTAAAATCTAAAGACTAAAAAGTAACCAGTCACTTCATGTTTTTAGCAAACACACTTGCCATTGTGTGGGGCTTTATTGTCCCCCCAGTGAATAGAAGCCTTTAAAAATGTATATGCCTAGAACTGAATACCGTGTCCAATCTATTGGCACTGCATGTTTAAACACCTGCATGTCATCATCAGCCCTTCATAATATTGTTAAACAATAATTACACTTATGATGAGTAATGAGCCCAAATATATTCTTCCTTGAGATGTACTCACTCTTGTGTTATAAGTAACCCATTGATAGAATATGAAAGCTACACAGGTAAAACTGGACTCATAAATAAATTTATATAATGCTCAATGAAGTTTTTAAATGATTAAAACAAGCTGTAACAATGTCACCTTCTTCACTAGAGAATTCTGGACTTAATTTTCTGAGGACAATGGATTTCATCATTTCTGTTTACCAGAGTTCTAAATTTCACTTGTCTAATCAGATTTAAACACCACCCCGAAAAAGCAGTTTTACTTTGAAATCCAATGAAGTTTAGCTTGATTTTTTTCCATATTTTGAAGTGAAAATGAAAACTTGAGATACATGTTAAGCCTGACTTTGTTTAAAACTAATAACATTGGCTGATGGATTCAGAGAGAATCTCAGAGGAAATAATTCACCTATTTCTCAAGCCAGAAAGATGACAACATGCCAATCACTGTGATCAAAAAGGACCAGCCTTGTGAAAAAGAGAGATTCAAATATAAAGTGCACTAGTCAGAAGAAATGCTAGTAAATGCTAATGTATGTAGCTGGCTTTCCATGCATGCCAGGCACAGTGCTAGGCATTTGACACTAAGCTCACTTAACTCCAACAATAACCTTATGAGGTTGGTGCTGTTATTTCCCCTTCTTGCGGACGGGGATGCTGAGGCATAGAAAAATGAGACCTATCTCCCAAGTTACAGGCCAAAAAGCAGCAAAGCCAAGATTTGAAATCAGAATGTCTGCCCTCAGGATCTGTCTGTATAAGCATTATCCTTTACCATTTATTCAGTTTTCCACCCACTCAAGTCACAGACTGAAAACAGGTACCAGTATCTTCAGCATCACATTTCTAAGTAATCTGGAACACAGTAATCCAAAACTCGGTGGTAGTTCCAAACTCTTCTCTAGAACTGAATTGACCTCTTGAAATTCCATCTTGTCCTGACCCCTAGGTTATCTCTGGCTTATTGATATGGACTTACTCCTCCTTTCTCAGTACTCTAAGCCCTGAAACTCATCTGATCAATGTTACACACACTGTAGTAAGGGAGGTTACTCAAATACTGGCTAAGTGTTCAAAGTCCCTGCCACTTACCATCTTCCTGAACCTGTCATGAGTGTGACTTTGGTCCTTAGGCATAAAGTTTCTCATAAAAGAGGGTTAGCATGATCCAAAATATGGCAACTGCTTTTGCAGGGTGGGACTGCTTAGAAGACACAGAACAAGCTGAAGTCGCACACACTATTTTCAGCTGTTTTTGCTGCAGCTGTCATGAAGTGAACCAGCTCTGAAGTGGGTTGAACTTCCACACACATCAGAGTGTTGACTGAGCCTCCAGATGTTAGATCTGGGAGGGAGTCCTGAGGATCAGACTGGGCTGCCCAGGTACCTCTCCTACCCAGAACTCCAATCTCCTGGGGGAAATCCATACCTGCTGGCTCTTCAGCTCCAAGAAGTCAGCTGGAATGGTTCTGTTAAAACTAAGTTACATCCAGCCACTCACAGCCCTCCAGTGGCTCCTCATCTCATTCAGAGTACAATCCTCAATGACTTCCTGGTAGACTGAACAGAATCTAGGACCAAGACCTCCCACCCCCCACCCCCACCCCCAACCATGACTGCTTTGAACAATTTGAGACATTTTCGAGCATGAAAGGGGAGCCTACTAAGAATTACTCTGGAACCAACGACAGGTGTAAACCTGGACTGTCCTAGGCAAATAGCGATGTCTTTCATGGGGTGAAAGTCATAGATCTTCCCTTGAGTGCCCCTGTTATTTCTATCATATCTTCATGGATTTATTTGTCAAGCCATCCTACTGGTTTCTAACCCTGGGGTCACAGAAGAGGCTGACTTCAGATCCAGGGAATTTGCTGAGGAGTCCACTGTCCCTGAAGACAAGCGGCCCAGAGAGGTCATGAGGTTGTCTAAACTCAGCACACGCTGAACTCACCTGCACTCCCAGCTGCCCTGTCTTCACAGCTTCTTGCATCTCAGGTCTCTCTGGGGCCATACTGCTCCTTCTTGAAACAGCAGTTTGAGAAACTCCTTTCATTATTGTCTATTTGTGGTGAAATCTCTGTTTTCACTTTAACGCTCTTTATTTAATCCCCATCCTTGAAAGATCATTTCGCTAGTGACTCAAGGTTAATTTATTCTCAGCACATTAAAGATGTTATTTCAATGTCTTTGGCCTCCAGCATTGCTGCTGGAAATTCTACTGCTGGTCTGATTTTCATTCCTCTGTACATGTCTTTTCACTCTCTTACAATTGCATCCTCAGTATCTCACACAAAATTAACATTTGTGCCACTTATAGAGCACTTATCAAGTTCCAGGCATAGTTTTAAGTGCTTTGCATCATTTCATCTTTATTTTTTATAATTACAAATAATATTTTTAATAATTTTTTGTAACTATAAAAATTATAATTATATTGTAATATAATTATTTTTTATAATTACAGAAATATACAAAACTAAAAATTTACCATTTTAGGTACTTTTGAGTATATAATTCAGTGGCATTAAATAGGTTCACAATTTTGTGCAGTACTCATCACAACTAATCCCAGAAAATTTTCATCATCTCAGAGGCTCTATATTCAACAAGGGATAGCCCTCCCTTTAACTCCTTCCTTCAGATTCCCTGACAAATTCTACTTTGTGTCTCTCTGAATTTGCCTATTCTAAATACCACATATAGGTGGAATCATGCAATATTTTTTTTACCTAGAATACTGTTTCCAAATGAGAAGGCAATGGCACCCACTCCAGTACTCTTGCCTGGAAAATCCCGTGGACAGAGGAGCCTGGTAGGCTGCAGTCCATGGGGTCGCTAGGAGTTGGACACGACTCAGCGACTTCACTTTCACTTTTCACTTTCATGCATTGGAAAAGGAAATGGCAACCCACTCCAATATTCTTGCCTGGAGAATCCCAGGGATGAGGAAGCCTGGTGGGCTGCCGTCTATGGGGTCACACAGAGTCAGACACAACTGAAGCGACTTAGCAGCAGCAGCTGTTTCCAAGGTCCATTCATGTTGTACCAAACATCAAAATTTCATTCCTTTTTATAGCTAAGTAATATTCCATTGTATAGATATACCACATTATGACTATCCAGTCATCAATTGATGACACTGGGTTATTTCTACATTTTTACTGTTCTGAATAATGCTGCTATGGACACTGGCATAATTGTATCTGTTTGAGTCTCTGTTTTCAGTTCTATACCCCACAGTGGCTATTTCATTTTACATTCCCACTGCAAGGAGATCCCACCAGTCCATTCTGAAGGAGATCAGCCCTGGGATTTCTTGGGAAGGAATGATGCTAAAGCTGAAACTCCAGTACTTTGGCCACCTCATGCGAAGAGTTGACTCATTGGAGAAGACTCTGATGCTGGGAGGGATTGGGGGCAGGAGGAGAAGGGGATGACAGAGGATGAGATGGCTGGATGGCATCACTGACTCGATGGATGTGAGTCTCAGTGAGCTCCGGGAGTTGGTGATGGACAGGGAGGCCTGGTGTGCTGCAATTCATGGGGTTGCAAAGAGTCGGACGTGACTTAGCAACTGAACTGAACTGAACTGAGCAGTGCACAAGAGTTCCAGTTTTCCCATATCCTTACCAGCATTTGCTATTTTCTATTTTTTTCAATCACAGCCATCCTAATGAGTATGAAGAACTATCTCATTGTGGTTTTATTTTGCATTTCCTGCTTGGCAAATGGTGTTGAGTATCTTTTCAAATGTTTGTTGGTCATTTGTATATATTCTTTGGAGAAACATCCATTCAAGTCATATGATCATTTTTTAATCCAATGATTTGTTTTCTTGTTTTGAGTTGTAAGAGCACTTCATATACTACCCAGGCATTTTAAAAAGGGATTAAATAGTGCCATTTACAGATTGTTATCATTTCTGTAGGATCCTGACTTGCCAGATATCATCTGGGACAATTAATATTTTTTCCAAAGTAACTGAATTCTCATCTCTTTTCCTTTCAAACTTTCATATTAGGTATTAGAAAAGCTAGACTTAAATATCCGCAGAAACACTTAGATGAATATGAAAGGTGTCTTCAGACCATCTTGGTCACAGAGGATTAACCAGCTACTGAAAATCAGATAGGAGACAGAGAACAAGCTCGTTACCCGGTATGCTGAGATGAAGACTCTCTACTTTCAAAATTACTCATAAAAGTCTGAAAATGCCCTCCTTTCCAAATCTAGCACACTTACATCTGCTGAGAAAATGATGCTCTTTTCTAGAACACATGCTTTAGGACCTACCCTACCTTCACCTACTCCTTACAGCTCTCAGCTCACCCAGCCACTTCTGGTTCACCCTTTCAAATATCTATTTCAGCACTTGCTATGGAAAGGATGCATGTGAGGGTTACTGATCTGTTTATGACCAACTCTCATATCTTTCTCCACATGAAACCACTATAGCTTGTATACAAGACTTGAACAGCACATAACTTTAAAACATGTTTAATGCACCATCACTGATTTGACTACGATCTGAAGTGTGAAACCAACTGAAAGCATACTTTTCAGAGGACAATGTATTTTTTTCACAAATCCTAACAACTATCTTCCAACAATGCTACCAAGAAAGGCTCTAGCAGAGCAAAGGGAAACAAGCACCAGAGGTGTGGTGTGAATGAACAGCTAGTCCTGAGTCTGGATGGAATCCAACCTCAGAGCCTGACTCCCAACCATGGCAGAGCAAATCCTATCCAGTGTGAGGCTGTGGGTAGGGAAACAAGGCTTGTGGGGGCAGTGGGACAGACTAGAAGCTTCAAGACCAAAGCAAGGTCATCCTGGGAACAACAGCTAAATATGGCAATAGGAAAGCAGGGTCAGAGACTCACCTGGGTCTCTCCAGTACCTGCAGAGCACTCAGCTCATTTATTCATTTATTCAACAAAAGCCAATTGGATATTCAACAGATAGAAAGCATCTTCCATGCACCACACATCCTGTCCAGAGCTGAGGATCTAACCAAGACAGACAGTCTGAGCCCTGTGCTTAGGAGCTTACATTTAGCACACAGCAGACACAAAATCAGCAGTGAGCACAAGACTTCTTACTTCTCAATACATTTGTCAACAGTTATTAACTTAAGATCTTATCATTTATGTCAACTGATGGATACAAGTAAACCTAAACATCAGTTAGCACATTTATTGGATATTCACCTTTCCTGTTTGTGAATTGTCAATTCCTATCCTGTGCTCCTTTTTCTACCCCATTACTTATCTTTTTCTTACCAATTGCTGTGAATCCTCTGGATATTTGAGATACCAATCCTTTGTTAGTATTTACTTTCTTAATATTTACTGTTAACTCATCTTTCCAGACTGAGTGAAAAAAATCTTAGTGAAAAAAAAAGTTCTAATTTTAATGTAGTAAAAATATATCATTATACTGTTTTTCTATTTTTAATTGAAGGATAATTGCTTTACAATATTGTATTGATTTCTGCCATACATCAGCATGTATCAACATAATTTCAAAGTTTTGATTTACATTCCTTGCTGAAGAAAACTTTTCTAAACATTTAATATCACAAAAATATTTTTATTTTCTTCTAAAAGTTATTCCTTTCCTATGTGTGTCATAAAATCACCCAAGAGTTACTTTTTTATATGCTATGAGAGATGATTATTAGAAAAGACCCTGATGCTGGGAAAGACTGAAGGCAGAAGGAGAAGGAGATGACAGAGGATGAGATGATTGGATGGCATCACTGACTCAATGGACATGAGTTTGAGCAAGCTCCAGGAGTTGGTGACGGACAGGGAAGCCTGGTGTGCTACAGTCCATGGGGTCGCAAAGAGTTGGACATGACTGAGTGAATGAACTGAACCGAACTGATGAGAGAGGCATTAGGGAATTCTTCCTTTCCCCACCAATATCTAATGTCCCTTCTCATATATAAGATTTACATATTCTATTCTGTTCCATTGGTCTATGCTTGATCCAATAGCTCATTGTCTTGTATCTTTATAAAAGTGTTGATAGCTGATACAAGTTCCCATATTTTCTTCTTCATAACTCTTTTATTTATACTTAGTCTTTGATCTTCCAAACAGCTTGTAGGATCAGCTCTTTAGTCTCACCAAAAACACTGTGATTATCTCTCATTCCTTAGCCTAGTGTCTCTTCCTTAATCCAGATCCTTCTTTAATCATTAAGTATTTAACAACATTTTGTACTCCCCTCCATATGTGTCTTAACAATATTTTGTTACATTTATTCAAGCTAATTGGTAGCTTTGGTTTTAATAATTTGGAGATAATTTTCAAAGTATATAATCAATATTTTCCTTTTCTTCCAATTCTTGTATCTCTCACTCACTCAACTGCTATGAACCTAGTCCCAGCCACCACTGGAGTATTCTAGTAACTTCCTGCTGGGACTCAAGGTCTCTTATTTCCCCAACACTTCATCGTATGCAAATAGCCAGAGAAACTTAAAAAGCAAATCCGATCATTGCATCCCCAGCCATAAAATAAACTCTCATATGGCTTCTGCCTTACAAGCAGAACAAAATACAAGCTCCCTTCATTGGCCACAATTTATCACACAAGTTCCTGTGTAATCTAGCCTCTGCCCACCACTCCTGCTTCCAGCTGCACTGACATTCTGTCAGCTCTTAGATGTGCTAAGCCCAACCCGTCTCCAGGATATTCTTTCTGCTAGGTGCAGTCTGCCTCCAAGAACTTTCTGCCAACAAGAGCTTTATCTGAGTGCCTTCCTCTTATAGACTGCCTCTTCAGAAAGGGCCTCTCTGGCCACCTCACCCTAACTAAAGCAGCAACCGCCTGCCACCATAAGTCACCTTCAACCTCAGTACACCAACTTACCTTCTTTACACCACTGCAGTTTTCATTACCTGCAATTACCTTATGTATTTGTGCTGCTTATCTTCCACTATTTCTGTTTCTCACTTTATGATGGGTTTCTAGAAGGAAAAGATGTTTCCTTTACTGTTGCTTTTAGAATAGCCAGCTGACCCCCACTGATGTCGGTAAATAGAATACAGCATATAATGTATAATATTGGAACACACACCATATAATTATTTGAGGTATAATTGTTGTTGTTTAGTCATTAAGTTGTGTCCAACTCTTTGGCAACCCTGTGGACTGTAGCCTGCCAGGCTCCTCTGTCCATGGAATTCTCTAGACAAGAATACGGGAGTGGATAACTATTCCCTTCCCAAGGGTCAAACCAGGTCTCCTGAATTGCAGGCAGATTCTTTATCATCTGAGCCACCAGGGAAGCCCATAATACATGGTAGTATTATATATGATGTCTAATATATTACATAAAATATATTCTATATACAATAATATACAATGTACCACACATAATATACAATGTATAATATATACTATGTAATAAAATGTATAGTAGTCAATCTACTACAAACAATGACAAATAATATGAAAGCCTTTGAAAGATGTACATCTTAAAATTTTGTATTCCTACTTCTATAACTCCTCCAAAGTCACACACACAGAGAATGAGAAAGAAGAGGAGCAGAAAGGAGGAGAAAAGGGAGGAAATTTCAACAATTTGAAAGAGGATTCAGCTGATGCTGATGCTTCCATAGGACTGCACTTGTTTCCCAGTTCTCACCATGAGGAAAGGAGTGATGGGTATCCAGGTGGCACCTGTCTGTAAGCCTGAGAGGTTGTATATGGCTGTAGCACAAGCTAATTAGTAATGTATGGTTCTCACTGTCACCTGCACCACTCTGCCAAGTGAATGGGCCTGTGGTCCCCTCTTATGAAGCCTTGACTTCTCGGGGCCTGTGCATGAATAGTGAAGTGGTAAAAATCAGGGGATTTTGCTGGAGTCTGTTTCCTCCACAGCACAGTCCATGCTGGGAGTCATGGAACCCCTTCAGTTACTCAAAGTCCAAACGGAAAAATAACTAATGAAACAGCATATTGTAGATGCCTCATTTAGATATATTCCTGGGTTTTAGCAGTTAGAAAACCAGGTCATGTTTTTTAACCAGGTCATGTTTTTTAACCAGGTCATGTTTTGCATCTTCCCTCAGCTGGCCTTTTGCTTTCATCTTTTAACATGTGATTTTCTACATCACTTGGTTTCTACTCTTGATTTCTATTTCTAGTCACCATATTCTACTTTTCAGCAAGCAGTAACTTGGAGCAATTTTGCTCACAATTTTTGGAAAGTGGAAACAATAGATGATAAAACTAGAACTGTCTCCTATCCTAAGGTTTGGGACTTTCTGATTTCATTAGTGTCTCTGAGGTCTGCAAGTAAGTAAGTGAAAGTCACTCTGTCGTGTCTGACTCTGCAGCCCCATGGACCATACAGTCTATGGAATTCTCCAGGTCAGAATACTGGAGTGGGTAGCCTTTCCATTATCCAGGGGATCTTCCCAACTCAGGGATCAAACCCACATCTCTCTCATTGCAGGCAGATTCTTTACCAGCTAAACCACCAGAGAAGCCTTTGTGGTCATCTCTAAACCCCTGAGCTCTCTGGTCATCTCTAAAGAACATTACCTTTCTCTTCATGGTAAACAGGAAGGAAATGAAGGCAATTAGAGCCCTTAGGATGTAAATTTCAGTGTTGACTGAAAGGTTCTTTTTTTCCCCCGGTCCTGCTTTTGTAAAAAAAAATAAAAAGCTGTGGTAGGACTAAACCTAGGAGCTACCAAAGCTCCATGACAACTGGCTGGGCCAGCTGTGGCAACCATCTCCATGTGCACATCACAGCCATTTACAGACATGCATATGCACACTGCAGGACAAATAGTCACTTATGCTCTCCCCAAGAGGGGATCATTAGCAACTTGTGAGTACACATGGTAGGCTGGGGAGAACACCACTAATAAGTCAGCCTTCTGTTTGATGAACTCAGTTTTATTGATTATACTAAGGTAACATCATTATCCTCTTTTCTGCATGTTATACCACTACAAGCACTGCCTTTCTATTCTTGCTCATCAGATTGATTAATGATACATGTTTTTTTTTCTTCAGTGCACATATCTGTGTGTAAAGGAAAAGGGGGTAGAATGATTTTCAAACAGGGATCCAAAGTACTATGGGAAATGTTTTTTAGCATTCTCATTATTTTGAAATCTAAAAAATAAATCTTTCTCCAGTTATACATTTTTTAAGTGAAAGAACAAATCGTTTTATGTACTGAGAAATGGACTATTTCCTGCCATATCAGTAAACAAGGATGTCACAGTCATCAGAGACTGCAGCCCTCCAATATGAGCTGGTGAACCCTCAGGGCTCAGGAAGGAGAAGAATACCTGTGATCCAACAGGTATCAGGCTGCAGCCACTCCATATGGTGAGCCCCCAGGGAGCTCAGGATGTGAAAAAGCACAGGATAGGAGCCCAGGATAGCTGAATGCATATGAGAGGAATGATTTCACTGAGCCAAGACTCTTGCATCTTCCCATACACAGAAAAGCATAATATTCTTTAACTTGGGATATCTGGTTTTCTATAATTTACAATAATCTTTTGATGTTCAGACTATCTGCCCTTTGTTGCAAAACTTCTATATAACCTGGCTCCTCCCCCTCCTCACCTCCTCAGAACAGTTCTCTCAAGATTACTTGAGATGCTGTTTCCCAGGCTTGAGGTCCTAAAAATTCCTACCAAATAAAACATAACTCCTAACTTTAAGGTTGTGACTATTTTTTAACTCAACAGTATCAAGCAACTGAACTCCAAATGATGACACAATGGATACAGTCCTGCCAAGGACACTCTGCTTACTCACATGTGCACGGGACACCCTGTTCTCAAACAGGGTTGCACTTCTCACAATAGGAATATAGCTGGAGGATTTCTGAAAAATTTGAAACACTTAAATAATTCTTATAAAGCTATATTTCCATTCCTGAGTTAAATTGGGGGAAGATCAGTAGCCATTCCTTTTTTAAAATGAAATATTACCCAGTGATGAAAAAGAATGAGATTCTGCCATCTGCAGTGATGTGGGTGGACCTAGAGAATACTATGCTTAGTAAGTCAGATAAAGACAAATACTATATATCACTTACATGTAGAATCGAAAAAATAATATAAATGAATGCATATGCAAAACAGAAACAGATTCATAAATATAGAAAACAAACTAGCAGTTAATAATGGAGAGAAGGAAATGGGAGGGGCAAATTAGTCGTACAGAATTAAGAGATACAAACTACTATGTGTGAAATGATAAGCAACAGAAATATAGCACAGGGAATTATAGCCATTATCTCAATAACTTTTAGTGGATTATAAAGTATAAAGATACTGAATCTCTATGTTGTATACCTGAAATTAATATAATATTGTAAATCAACTATTCTTCAATTTAAAAATTCAGACAATGGCTATTTATTCACTCAGTGCCTGACATTGGCCAGGACACTGTCCAGGGTGCTAGGGAAACAATGGTGAGGCCAAACAGATACAATTCCCACCATCAAGAGTCCAGAGGAAGACACGGGTAGTAATTAAGAATTATACCAGAGGGATGGTATGGGAAGGGAGGAGGGAGGAGGGTTCAGGATGGGGGCACATGTATACCTGTGGTGGATTCATTTTGATATATGGCAAAACCAATACAATATTGTAAAGTTAAAAAATAAAATAAAATTTTTAAAAAAAGAATTATACAAATAAATGTAAATTTTCAACCGTGACAGATGTTATGAATGAGAGAGACCAAGAATTTTGGGAGCACAGTAATGTTTTAGGATGAAACAGAATTATACATGTATACCCTTTGCCATGTGACTTTGAAGTATCTCCCACTTGAGTAAATGAAATATGTTTCATTGTCCCATTGGTGCTGACCAAGGCCCCATGACGTGTTTCAGCCAATGACATGTTTGTAAGCATGACATGAGAAGAGGTTTTAGATATATGTGCAGGGTTTGGCTCCGCCTCTTGCATTAGTATGTTGACAAGAGAAAAAAATGCCCCAGGTGGCTACTGGTCCCGGATAGGAGGAGACAAATGTAACAGATTCAAACCTAACCCACAGCCTCAAGCTAATCCCAGATGTGGCTAGCAGAGACAAAGCCAACCCACAGGCCTGCAAACGTGAATAAAAAATGGCTGCTGCTGATGGTAAGCTACTGATTTAGGAATTACTTGTTATGCAGAATCATCATTGCAGAAATCTAACTGAAACAGATATACAATAGATACAGTAAGTTCATTCAGGGAAGTCAGGAAAGGCACCCATGAGGATGTGACAATGGTAAGGAGTTTGTAGTTTTACTTAAAATACCAAACCTTAAAAAGACCATATCAGGATTTATTTTCATATTTATGTTTTTCAACTTGCTGCTATTTTGTTTGGTTAGTCAGTCCTCAAAGTGTTTGGCTTTTTGTTGGTCAATGTTTGCTAATATTGTGCCTCAGCCTTTTACTGGCCCAAATAACCTGGCGTTAAGAAGGAGAGACCCCAACTGAGCTATGACCAAGACATAAGCATATGACGAAATACCAAAGAAAGCAACGGTGACGCCACCACTTCCTCTCCCCAAGGTGATTAGAGTCCAAAGCAGAAGATGGTAGGCAAAAGAATCACATAAATAAAGGCAAATTTTCAATGATACTAAAAGTTATAAATGAGAGATACATGGGATCCAGGCATGTGAGGAGCCAAGGAGTATGGATTATGTTGACTTAGATAAAACTGGAAGAAGGAACATCTTAGAGTGGCATCTCTGAAATCAAAGTAACCAAGACTGAAAGAGTATGACAAGAGAAGAAGGAGTTTCCAGGTGGTAGAAGAACAGTACAATGACGGGAGGAAACCATTGAGGGAGTGGGAGGTGCCTAAAAAGCTTTCAGAGCACTGAGATTCAGTGGTACCATAAACATACCCCACTGGATACTGCCTGGCAGGTGCAGCTGCTGCTGCTACTGCTAAGTCGCTTCAGTCGTGTCCGACTCTGTGCGACCCCATAGACGGAAGCTCACCAGGCTCCCCTGTCCCTGGGATTCTCCAGGCAAGAACACTGGAGTGGGTTGCCATTTCCTTCTCCAATGCATGAAAGTGAAAAGTGAAAGTGAAGTCGCTCAGTCGTGTCCGACTCTTAGCGACCCCACGGACTGGAGCCTACCAGGCTCCTCCATCCATGGGATTTTCTAGGCAAAAGTACTGGGGTGGGGTGCCACTGCCTTCCCCGTGCTGGAAGCATGTAAACCACTTATTTGTCTCTTCATGAGGTCAGAAAATGTGTTGTTTACACAATAAAGGAAGATTCTATTTTACAAAGTAAAAAAAGAACCAGAGATCGGAGTTATCTGTTCCCTTACATCAACTTTGTGTTGGGCACCAGGTAAGTATCCTATAAATGTATTTAAAGAACACAGGTGGATCCTCCCATGATCCTAAAAGAAAACAGGTGAGCTCTCCCATGATCCTCTCCTACGTATTAAAGAATCTAGAGTGTAAGAACTGAAAGAGATCTTAAATCACCAATATTCTCATTGACTAGATAAGAAAAATGCTCAAAACCACGCATACATGCAATGACAGGCCAGAGGTCAAATTTCAAAGTCTGGACTCCCAGGTCTATCTCATAGTCCTATATTCAGTTATAAGCACATCTGGTCTCCAAAGTCCAGCTATTAGGTTTGATTGAGAAAGCAACACCCTGTCTTCAGGAAGGAGAAGGAATCTCAGTTACAAAGCAAGAATCACCAGATGGAGAGTTTAGGCTCAGTTCCATAATTTCCATCTCAATCCTCTTCAGTGAACTTCCTGCTACTCACTCCAACCAAATTGCTTCACACATATGCTTATCTTCTGAGTAGGTAACGCTTGCTGAGGGCAGTCACCACTAAGAACTGAATGCTGTCCCAAACTACACTGCTCTTAAATCAATGGAGATTTCTCAACACCACTACTCAGAGCTCTGCCTGTTGTAGATGAAATGACTGAGTGCTATCATTCACAGAGTGTGCGATACAAACAATGCATCCCTTTGGTTGTTCAGTGCACCACCTGAACATCTATACACAGCCATCCTGAGATTTCTGCTCTCCAAACAATAAGCCATCCTGGTAGCCAACAGTCCAAGGAAATCCTGTGCGTTCTCATTTTAATAGGAGACTCTAAAGGGTAAAGGCAGCGGTAAGAAGAAAGAAGACTCAGAGATGGGCTTATCTGATTCCTTAGAAAAGCCCTATCCTGAACTTTTAAGCAAGCCTAGAATGCAGGTAGACTTTTCTGATAAACAAAAAAGCTATTGTAATCAACAAGCCACAAAAAAAAAAAAAAAGAAGAAGAAGAAGGCTTGAAAGAATAAAGTAGCTGGGATATTCATTGCCAGTCATTAACCTGATTTTCTAATGAATATGGCATTAGGCATTCATTAACAATCATTTGTGTTTATGTTGAACAGTGGATGTATAATGAAGGTTGGTAAATGAAAGCAAAATTAAACCAGGGGATTTTGGACACTTATAAAGCAATTAACTTGTTTGGCAGTAATTACACATTGAAAGCTAAATCAAGTGCATTTAGAAAGCCACAAGAGTCGCCACATAAACCAGAGGTGCTTTGCTCTAAAATAATAGAAGAACCTCTCTTTCTTTCAAAATGAAAGAGAAAGGCAAAAGTATGGTGTAAATGACAAATAAGGCCCAGGTCTAATGAAAAGGAATACGGTTACAGCCCATATGTTAGAGAAGAGGCAAGTTACTGAAAAATAGGACAGCTCAGCTAATTAAAAAAGAGAAAGAATGAAAAAAAAAAAAAAAACCCTTTGTGGCCACAATGATGTGAAAACAGGTGGTCTGTGACAGAGAGTTCAAGTTTTTGTTCTGTTTATGCACACAGGCGTGCACACACTTGCACGCACACACAGATTCTACATTCTTGAGATACCTATTAGATGTGTGAAGCATAAAAACTGAGCCCTCAGTGAAGTCCTTGGCCAACCCCTGCATCTCATTTTGTAGTTACCAGGTCTCTGTCACTGGAAGTTCTGTTAACTCGAGTTTCCAAATCAGTGCTGGACTATGGTTTTTAACTCAAGTTAGCACATGGCCTGAAACGGTGTGTGTGCTCAGTTGTTTTTAGTTGTGTCCGACTCTTTGTGCCCCCAACAGACTACAACCCACTTAGGCTCCTCTACCCATGGGATTTTTCAGGCAAGAATACTGGAGTGGGTTCCCAAGCCCTCCTCCAGGGGATCTTCTTGACCCAGGAATCAAACCCGTGTCTCCTGCACTGCCGGCGGATTCTTTACCACTGAGCCACTGTGGAAGCCCATGGCATGAAAGGTCAGCCATTAAATGCATGCAAGGCTCCTTTTAAAAAGGAAGAGAAAAGGGTAGTAGTAGGGAAAACAAAGGTGACCTGCCCAGGGAAAAATCTATCCTGGAACTGGTTAGAGAGCAAGGAAAAAGACAAAATTTCAGGTGGTCCCAGCCTTCATCAACAGAAACTTTGCTCCAAATAGACATTCATAATCCAGCGAAGCTTTCAAAGTGAAAAGCACTTCAGAATTTTCAACTCAACAATTGTCATTCATGAAATATTACAGAGGCGCTGGCTGGGTGTGTTTATTTATTTTGCTCTCCTCAGGCTGCAAGAGGATGGCTGGGCTAGAGTCTTCAGATGAGCCCGGTCTGAGAAGGGACAAAGTCTTTCAAACAGGAGTCTTGAGTGTCCTCCTCAAAAAGAGCTGAAGACACATAAGCCCTCCCCATCTGACAAATACCTTTGCAAACGGGGGTTGTAGGCACTTGACGGTTAGTAACCGAAACAATGGTTCCCAGGGGGATCCTTAAAGGGCAGCTGGCTTTGTGGAAACATTTCCCAAGAACTTGGATGTCCACTATGGTAAAAGCAAATACTTGCTTTGCCCCGGGATTGGAACGGAAAACGGAAACCAGGAGTAGCTTTTGAAATCCTTACATAGTCATCTAACTGCCACCAAATTAAAAAATGTGTTTGCCCTGACATGGTGTGTACATATCTTTTAAGACATGTGGTCTCACTTTTAAAAGATAAGTGTTTTATTTCCAAGCAGAGGATCAAGGTATTATACTGAAAAACATTTTTCTTCCTTGTTTAAAACCATTTTAAATATTTAGATCATCATCACCTGCTGCTGCTGCTAAGTCACTTCAGTCGTGTCTGATCCTGTGCGACCCCATAGACGGAAGACCACCAGGCTCCCCCGTCCCTGGGATTCTCCAGGCAAAAACACTGGAGTGGGTTGCCATTTCCTTCTCCAATGCATGAAAGTGAAAAGTGAAAGGGAAGTCACTCAGTCGTGTCCGACTCAGTGACCCCATGGACTACAGCCTACCAGGCTCCTCCATCCATGGGATTTTCCAGGCAAGAGTACTGGAGTGGGGTGCCATTGCCTTCTCCATTAGATCATCTACCTAGTTCTAATCTAATATGGAGTGTTTCATTAGATATTTTCTTCGTCTGAAAATTACTTTCTGATTTTGACCAAGACCTCATCAATATTTCATTCTCTTTGCAACAGCCCCAATATCATTTCCTGAGTCTTCATAAACAAACATGTGTCTTTATATATCAGGAGAGTCAGGGAATAGACTAATCTTTGAGGTACCTGCTACTAATCCAGTGCTTCTTACATTTTATAAGGCATTCACATCACCTTGGAAACTAGTTAAAATGCAGATCCTGATTCAGAAGGTCCCAAGTGGGACCTGAGATTCTGTTTTTAATATAACAAGCTCCCAGGTGACACTGATTTCCACACAGCAAGATCTACTAATCTTTGTAGTTGGTAACTAGTTTTAAAAGGTTGTACTATCAGGACTCAGTCTTCCTTGGTGGCTCAGTGGTAAAGAATCCATCTGCCAATTCAGGAGATGTGGGTTCAATCCCTGAGTCTGGAAGATCCCCTGGAGGAGGAAATGGCAACCCACTTCAGTGTTTCTGCCTGGGAAATCCCACGGACAGAGGAGCCTGGTGGGCCACAGTTCATGGGATCAAAAAAGAGTAGGACATGACTTAGTGACTAAAACAACATGGCAAAATCACTAACGAAGTGGTGGTGCTGAGTTCAGTTCAGTTCAGTTCAGTCGCTCAGTTGTGTCCAACTCTCTGTGACCCCATGGACTGCAGCACGCCAGGCTTTCCTGTCCACCACCAACTCCCGGAGCTTACACAAACTCATGTCCTTCAAGTCATTGATGCCATCCAACCATCTCATCCTCTGTCACCCCCTTCTCCTCTTGCCTTCAATCTTTCCCGGCATTCCCATGTCTCTTTTCCAATGAGTCAGTTCTTCGCATCAGGTGGCCAAAGTATTGGAGTTGCAGCTTCAGCATCAGTCCTTCCAATGAATATTCAGGACTTCCAACAAATATTCAGGAGGCAGTGGAGCTAGAGTCCAACACAAACCTGCCTAATAGCTATGCCTGTGTTAGTTCTCTGTGTTCTGGAGTCTTTTGTGAATATTTCAGTGTGACTGGGCTAAGGGGTGTGAAGCAGAGAATGATCTGGTAAGATGCTTACATTAACTTCTCATAAGGATTCCAGCTTTAAATTTTCCTTCCTTCAAGTAGCATTTTGCTATATAAATAGAAAATATAATTCATCCCAACCCCATAGTGATTTAAGATTTTAACTGTCTTGGGCAGACACCAATTGGCAAAGAATTGTGGACTCTTTAAAAACTAATGATTTCCCTCTTGACTGCATGCTTATTTATAAGGTCTAGATTTTGAAGAATAAGATCAGGGAGCAAAGGCTGAGACTGGACCAAGGATACCATCAAAGAAGCTACAGCTAACCCAATGGAGACTTTGGGAAAACTGCAAAAAAAAAAAAAAAAAAGCCTGCCCCATCTGGGCAGATTCAGTCCCAAGACAGGACTTGGTTTCACCAGCAAATGGGGCTGAATTTCAGCCTGATTTTTATCCCCTTGGCCTGGAGCCCTTGGGTAGGGTACACCCTTCCTGCCTTCTTACACGGTGGCCCTGATGCTGGTGACTTCATCTGCAGTACACAGTACACGACACAGGGGTGAACATAAAAACTAGATTTCAGAAAGATAGTGAACCAGACACAAGAGCCGTTAAGTGTAGGACACTCAACCCTTAGGAGTTTAGCCATGAATAGAAAACAGGAGACGAGACCAAAACCAGACAGGGCAACAGGGTCAAGTGTTGACTTTCCCCCCTAAATAATTAGAGACCTGGGAAAGCTTAGAAATAGAGGGAAAGGGTGTGGAGGTGAGGAAGCAGGCTTAACACACAATAGTCAACTTTACATTCAAAAGCATCAATTCCTTTTTCTAATCCTCTCTTCAAGGAAAACAAAATCATCTCAGGATAAAAGGTTCTTTGAATCGAAGAAGATGTAAACTTAATTCCTCCTAAAATAGGCACTAAGACTTAAACTTGAATAAAATAACCTATTCTTTCCATATGTCACTATAATAAAATTGATTCCTCAGTTTCTAAGAGTCAGCTACTGATTTCAGAAGCTCAAGAATAACAATGGGAAAATGGATTTCTAATCCACATATTTATGTAATCATTGTTTTTTTTTATCAAATTGTAACTTAGACAAGCTTCTTATTTAAAAATATGCATAAATGGTTCATAACCAAAAACTGTATATTCTTTGTCAACACTTCTTGTTATAGTTTCCAATAAAAAGCACTAAAACTACATCTGCTGCCAGTTCTCTTCCTCTGGTGACCAGAGATTCCAGGAGATGGACAAGTTTTATTTTGTGTGGTCAAATATTAGTAACCTCATTATAAATCTATAATCCTAATTTCTACTTGAGTACAAATAAATATAGCAAACTCTTTTAAAAATATATTAGCCTTAACAATAATCAGGAAGAAGGAAAGTTAGGCTTTTAGGCAGTTATGTTTCCTCTTTTATTGTGGGTACCATTTCAGAAGTCTCATTGAATTTTTAGGAACCTGCCAGTCCAGTCAAAAGAAATCACAAATCCTTAACTAACGTATGCTAACTTTTCTTTGAGGAACAAAAGAAGCATCTTTGTTTGTTCCTCACCAGCAAACACCAAGTCATCTAAAAGGAGTCCTTTCAGTGGCAGTGTTAGCAGGGAAATTCAATTGTATTTAATTAAGTTCTTCCCCAAAAAACTGCACACAGAAGCACCAAAGAGGTTATCAGAGGTCAGATGCCTGTCATGACTTTCTGACCCTCCCAAAATGCAAAATAAAAGATAGAGGTAGCCCCGCTGGTACGATGGCCTTCAACATTTGTGTCTCTCCCTTTCTGCTTTAATTTAATAGCAATCAGCACAATATGTCTGCTTTTTTCTGAACAATAGGAAAGGCAGAAGTTAGATTTACAGCTCTGCAAGGGCAAGGCAGGAGACAAGAGAGGCTTACTATGGCTTTTAACATTCAATAAGAACATCACTTTGATACGCATTAAAAAGAAAAAAAAATTTGAAAATCTACTTAACATTCATTGCTGTCAGAAGTGGACAGATGTGCACTTTTTGAAATTTTGTATTTTAGAATTATCTTTAATTATCAACTCTCTTACAGATCCTTTTTAAAAAGGATGCTCAGATGAATAAGATTTTTTTCCTACTGAAAAAAATAGACATGATATCTAGTCATGCATTTAGGAGTGCCTTGACTTTAAAATGTTAGGTATTTATGTAATGATCTTTATTTTTCAAATTTCCCAATTTTTACAAGTCTACTAATAACCTTATAATCAGCAAATGTAACAGACTTGATCAGAAGTGCTAAGTGTGTTGTATGAAACCAGACAAAACTTAATTAACCGAAATGTCATTTAGGGTCTTGAATGTCTAGTAACAAATGAGTGCCAGATATGGAACTTACTTCCTGAAATATCTGAAGTTCAGGAAATTGCATTCTTGAGTGATATCGTAAGAAGAATCTTAGAATCAGGGGCCCAGAAGACATCTTAAAGATGATTTAATCTGACATCCCAGTGGATGTGTGAATGGCTGCATCCCATTCCCACCTCACTGTCACCCAGTCTGTGGCTGGATAATTCCACAAAGACTTCTAACTCACTGTTTCCTGCAGCCACCCATTTCCAGGGAGACAACCCTTTCTTCCATAAGTGAAAATCGAAAACCTAGACTAAAAGGAGGCTTAATTTTGAGGTCAAGAGCCCCAAATTTTAATCCTGGCTCTGAACCCAAAATAGGATCTTGAGTAACATTTAATCTCTCTGTGCTCCTGTAAAAAGGAAGGTAAAAATATTTGTGGGATCATCTTTGGGTCAAGTTCTTTGCATTCAAATCTGCATGCTGTAAATTTTCTTCCTCTAGAGCTGTTAAGTCAGGATAGAAAATTGGCTTCAACTTGGATACCAACTCAGATCCATTGGTGGCAGCTATCTGGACGCTGCATTAAGAAGGACATTGAGACCATCCAGGTTTCACGGCAAAGAGCATCCTGTCTCAGGGTGGAGGAGGAACATGTGCCCATATTGGCCACCTTTGCTCTGGGTAATGCCTAGGAAAGAGCTAGAAGAAGGACACTTGGGACCAAAACTTTGCTTCAGCAAGAATAGCTTAAAGATTGGGGCAGATGAGAACATAGGAACTATTTCCAAAATGATTCCAGTCTTGGGGATCAGAGGAGACTGACCTCTGTCCTTTCAGATCAGCAAATCAGGTTAAAATAAAAAGACTGTAAGTTCAGGTCCATCCACTCTTGAAAAATCAAGCACAGGGTCAGGAGAAAGAAGTTACTCAGCACATCTCAACAGCTCTGAAGAGGAGTTCATCTCTATTCAGGCAAGAAAGCTGCCTGGAAGATTAAATGATAGTCCCAAGGATACTCGGCTGGCTACTAAACAAGGGGAATTTGAATTGAATCTGTCCCCAAAATGCTGCCAAATACACGCCAATAACTTTACCATTATTCTAACTCCCTTCAAAACAGCAGTATAGAAAAAAAGACTATCCTGCAGTGATTTCCATCCTCTCCCGACACTTCTGGCACAATGCACACCTGCAAATCCCCTTGTCAGCTTTCTGCATTACATCAAGCTAATAGGCAACTAATTTGCTATATATATATTCTAAAAAATATCATTAATCTTTTATTGTAAGAACATCATTGTAATGGGGTCATCTCACATGCTAGTAAAGTAATGCTCAAAATTCTCCAAGCCAGGCCTCAGCAATACGTGAACCATGAACTTCCAGATGTTCAAGCTGGTTTTACAAAAGGCAAAGGAACCAGAGATCAAATTGCCAACATTTGCTGGATCATGGAAAAAGCAAGAGAGTTCCAGAAAAACATCTATTTCAGCTTTATTGACTATGACAAAGCCTTTGACTGTGTGGATCACAATAAACTGTGGAAAATTCTGAAAGAGATGGGAATACCAAACCATCTGACCTGCCTCTTGAGTAACCTACATGCAGGTCAGGAAGCAACAGTTAGAAATGGACATGGAACAACAGACTGGTCCCAAATAGGAAAAGGAGTACGTCAAGATGTATATTGTCACCTTGCTTATTTAACTTATATGCAGAGTACATCATGAGAAATGCTGGGATGGAAGAAGCACAAGCTGGAATCAAGATTGCCAGGAGAAATATCAATAACCTCAGATTTGCAATGACACCACCCTTATGGCAGAAAGTGAAGAGGAACTAAAAAGCCTCTTGATGAAAGTGAAAGTGGAGAGTGAAAAAGTTGGCTTAAAGCTCATCATTCAGAAAATGAAGATCATGGCATCTGGTCCCATCACTTCATGGGAAATAGATGGGGAAACAGTGGAAACAGTGTCAGACTTTATTTTTGGGGGGCTCCCAAATCACTGCAGATGGTGACTGCAGCCATGAAATTAAAAGACACTTACTCCTTGGAAGGAAAGTTATGACCAACCTAGATAGCATATTGAAAAGCAGAGACATTACTTTGCCAACAAAGGTCCATCTAGTCAAAGCTATGGTTTTTCCAGTGGTCATGTATGGATGTGAGAGTTGGACTGTGAAGAAAGCTGAGTGCCAAAGAACTGATGCTTTTGAACTGTGGTGTTGGAGAAGACTCTTGAGAATCCCATGGACTGCAAGGAGATCCAACCAGTCCATCCTAAAGGAGATTAGTCCTGGGTGTTCATTGGAAAGACTGATGCTAAAGCTGAAACTCCAATACTTTGGCCACCTCATGTGAAGAGCAATTGACTCATTGGAAAAGACCCTGATGCTGGGAGGAACTGGGTGCAGGAGGAGAAGGGGACGACAGAGGATGAGATGGCTGGATGACATCACCAACTCGATGGACATGAGTTTGAGTGAACTCCAGGAGTTGGTGATGGACAGGGAGGCCTGGTGTGCTATGATTCATGGGGTCGCACGGAGTCGGACACAACTGAGCGACTGAACTGAACTGAACCGAATAGGGTTATATATTTAACCCCATTAACCTTTCTTAATATGCAAAAGTTTTAACCTAAGTAATGATCAAGGAGGACTTCCTGTTAATTTTATTATGAAAAACTGTAGCAACCTAAGCTTTTTGCAACTCTCTATTTCTATTTTATATGGTATCATTGGGTATTTGGAGAAGGCAATGGCAACCCACTCCAGTACTCTTGCCTGGAAAATCCCATGGACAGAGGAGCCTGATAGGCTGCAGTCCATGGGGTTGCTGGGAGTTGGACACAACTGAGCAACTTTACTTTCACTTTTCACTTTCATGCACTGGAGAAGGAAATGGAAACCCACTCCAGTATTCTTGCCTACAGAATCCCAGGGATAGGGAAACCTGGTGGGCTGATGTCTATGGGGTTGCACAGAGTCGGACATGACTTAAGCGACTTAGCAGTAGCAGCAGCAGCATTGGGTATTATAAAATACAGTTATTCAAAAGTGAAACCACTGAAAGAAAATCTGAAATAGGGACAATTAGAGAGAGACAGAGAGAGGGCAAGAAACTTAAAACTGATGACTTGAATTCCCCACCTCAACTCCACTCTAAATATTAGTCATAAAGAGCCCAGTATCATTCCCCTAGGAACAGGCTGAGTGACAGATGCAGTGAGTACTGGCAGCTAACTCCAGTGCTCTGAGTTTGTAGATGTAATTAAGTAGACACTGCAAACACTTAGGTGCCACACCTGGACTGGTTACCAAGGCAGTGCAACCCCATCTGATACCCCAGCATTAGGCATGTGTTCTGGAGCTCATCCTGCTAACTAACATTTTCACTGGGTCCAAAGTTTTAACCTTTGAAACAGCACAAGTGAAATATCAGATTCTGGAATCAAAATGAGAACTACGTTGAACACTGGGTCCTTTCTTAATGAACAGGCTTTCAAATGAATATGAAGATTATTAGACCTCCACTAAATGGTAATAACCGGATAGAACTGTAACACAAACATATGGTGTTTATCAAATGAACTGGAATTAAATGGTAGAAAGAGACTCATCTCCCATACCAAAGAGTGAACTTGGCTTTCCTTTTCACATCGAAGGATGTGCCATGAGCAAGGCGGGTAACATGTGGACCATGGAGCCCGGGTTGCTGTGCCTACTCCTCCTCTGCTAGCTCCAGGACCTGGGGAGATAATCACGAAAGCAATCATTTATCAAACACCTACCTGTGCCAGGCATCTTACCTGTGTTAGCTCTTCTAATACCAGTCTAATGAAGTATCAATTGATAATAGAGAACTCAAATGGTGAGTAAAACTTACAATGTGATATAAAGATACCTATACATATATATAAATATAATCAAATTATATGGGCTTCCCTAGTTGTTCAGATGGTGAAGAATCTGCCTGCAGTGCAGGACATCTAGGTTCAATCCTTGGGTCAGGAAGTTCCCCTGGAGAAGGGAATGGCTACCCACTCCAGTATTCTTGCCTGGAGAATCCCATGGACAGAGAAACCTGGTGGGCTACAGTCCATAAGGTCGCAAGAGTTGAACACAACTGAGTGACTACTACTGTCACTTTTCACTTAATTTTTATATATATATATATAGTTTCTCTGATAGCTCAGTTGCTAAAGAATCTGCCTGCAATGCAGGAGACCCCAGTTCAATTCCTGGGCTGGGAAGATCCCCTGGAGAAGGGATAGGCTACCCATGCCAGTATTCTTGGGCTTCCCTGGTGGCTCAGCTGGTAAAGAATCCACCTGCAATGTGGAAGACCTGGGTTTTATCCCTGGGTTGGGAAGATCCCCTGAAGAAGGGAAAGGCTATCAATTCCAGTATTCTGGCCTGGAGAATTCCATGAACTGTATAGTCCATTGGTTGCAAAGAGTCAGACAATACTGAGCAACTTTCACTTCCAAATATATGATGTTCATATATATAGTCAAGAAAAGTTACAGTTTAGAAATAAACTAGTTCAACTATCTGAGGAAGAGCCAGCCTTCACCAAACATGAGGACCAAACATAAAAGGACAGTGGAAACCTATAAATGTCAGCTTACTACCGAATGGGTCTATAAGACATAATGAATTAAGGTAATGATTCTTGCAAGATCTTGACCACAGGGGCATGGCAGGGCCATGTGCACTTGGTTATAGCTGAGTCAGGACAGCATGGCCCATGATGGGCTAGCATACAATAATGATATGCTTATATAGGCAGTTATAGATAAGCCCACTGTGGTCAGAGAGTTAGGAAGCCCTGTGAGACTCCCCTGGATGTGGCACAGGTCTCTCTAAGGAAGAGTGCCTCGTGGGAATCAAAATAAGCAAAAAAATAAAAGTAAATATTTAGAGGAGAGTGACTTGTTTAAATTGTCAATTCAAACATGAGTGTCTGAAAACTTCTGGGTACCAGAAACCCCTTCCTTTTCTTGTGGATTCTGGCCAAGTCAATGAAATTAATACACTATCTAACTATACATTCAGGCTTCCCTGGATGCTCAGTGGTAAAGAATTGTCTGAAATGCAGGAGACACAAGAGATGCAAGTTCAGTCCCTGGGTGGGGAAGATATCCTGGAGAAGGAAATGGCAGTCCACTCAATATTCTTGCCTGGGAAATCCCATGGGCAGAGGAGCCTGGCAGACTGCAGTCCATGGGGTCGCAAGAGTTGGACACGGCTTAGTGACTAAACTACCACAACCTATACATTCACATAGTCTCACCGGTCCCTCAAACTACTCAACCTGCTACTGGGAGAAAGCCACAGACTGACACCATACCTAAGGCAGCCTGTTCTTCGGGCTTTCCCTTCACCTTGCACCACCCAGGGGTGTAGGGCCTGCCCAGAGGCAGCTCAGCCACACTGGCTCTTGCCTGCCTTTTCTGAACAATGATGCTGTCCTCCATCAGCTCAGCTCCTCAGTTAAGAGGTGATACTGTGAGTTCTAGCCCTCAAGCCCTTGAATGAAAAGCTTATGCCTCGCCACCACCCTCCCTGAATCAGTCCACAAATCAGTTAATACAGCCTCTGCCACGTGATAAGCATTTAGTCGAGGTAGCTCTTTGCTCTTTAATTTTTAAGACAGCTGCTGAATAATCTGCAAAATATGACAACAGTCTGTGACTCACGCTTTACAGTAACATATGCTTTCAGAGTTTCATTTCACTTTGAACAGAATTAAATGTGCTGAAAATTAGACTGCAAGATATTCATAATGAGGGACAGCATACAATAGTCACCTTACACAAAGAGCAATTATTTAACATGAATTCACGGATTGCATGATGGTGCTTTCTTGTGAAGACAGGCACAGCTGCTACACTGAGAAAGTGCCAAATTTTATTCATTTTCCCCCCATTTCCAGGAAGAGAAAACCCCTGGGCCTTCTTCTGCAGTCTCCCCCTCATCTGAGATGGGTCCACACGATCAAGCAATGAAAACTGAGGCCCCCTTCTTTGTTTCCAAGTGTTTCTCACTTGCCTTTTGCAACTCAGTGTGTGTGCACACATGTGGCATGGTGTCGCTCTGGTTCCTTTTTTATGATAATTAAAATATATGGTATTCAACAGGGGCATGTGCATTTATATAAAATCATACAGAAAGTGATACACAAGAAAGATAGAAAAAAGTGTCCACTCCCAGAGCTTTTCAGTTGATTTGAAGAGCTGAAGTTCTCAGAATCGGACAGTATCCTCTGAACCAAAAGGTTTACTGAATTATAGGGAAAGGGGAGCTGACAGTGTGTGGCCCTGGGCAGAGCTCCGCAGACCAGGGAGGCACATTTTCTTGGGAGCCTGGAAACCTAGTGGTAACCAAGGCACATTTCTGCAATGAAGTTTTAGGTTGGTTGGTTGTTTTTTAACAAGGCTCAGCAGGAATGATCAATGGGTAGGGACAAGATATTCTCTTAAAATGAAAGAAAGCATCAAAATGCTCCCCCAAAATGAAGGAGTTTACTTATATCTGTGCTCTGTTTACAATTGCATGCAGGCAGGTAAAACAGAGCTTGCTTCAGAGAGAACAAAGAGATTCTTGCCCTTAAGTAACTGGTGGCTCAGATGGTAAAGAATCCGCCTGCAATGTAGGAGACCCACTTTCGAGATCTGGGTCAGGAAGATCCCCTGGAGAAGGGAATGGCTACCCACTCCAGTATTCTTGACTGGAGGACTCCATGGACAGAGGAGCCTTGCAGGCTACAGGCCATGGGGTCAATTTAGCAACTAAATAGCAACAACAGCAAACAACTTTGCAAACACTCTATCCACCCTGTAAGAAAGTAATCTACTGTTCATACTTTGCATGATTCTAACTTTGTTTCCTTTGAAATTGGTGACCTTGAGAACAGAATTAGGATTCTTCAGCTGTCTTAGTCTTCCATATTCCCAGCATTGGTTTCAAAGCAAGCTATATCACTAATCAGTCAAATATTTGTTTTCACAGTAGTTACACAAAAGATATCACAACCAGTACATGCAAGACAAAGGTTTCTAATGCTGATGTCATTTTACTAAGAGAAGAGGCCCCTCTTTCCCCCAATCTCAAACCTAGACTTTGAGAATTGTATCTTTTCTCTAAGCTTTCATCTGTCACTCCAACAAAAGCTTGAAGGTTCCAGCTTAAGAACAGTACTTTTCAATGTACAAATCATCCTCCTGAACACTTAGGAGAAAGTCAACATTGGACGTAAACCAAAGAGTCACATAAACATAACTGTTCTCCTCTATTCCTGAAATATGACCAGTACCCGAGGAGTTTTAATGGGAAAGTCCCCTAACTTAACTGTGACACAGACCATGTGTTGTAAGTGACCCGGATCAGAGCAAACCTAATTATCTTGAAGCACTAACCAGTCTCTCTGCCTCTTATCTCTCTCTTATCCCGCTCCTCCAATCCATCTCCCAAATTGACCTGGATTGATCTTCCTAAAGAATAGTTAACCTTCATGTTATTTTCCCTGCTCAGAAATCACCCCAGCTTCTCCACACTCCTTTGTTTGACATTTAAGACCCTCTGCCTCTTTATCCCGGAGAAGGCAATGGCACCCTACTCCAGTACTCTTGCCTGGAAAATCCCATGGACAGAGGAGCCTGGTAGGCTGCAGTCCATGAGGTCGCTAAGAGTCTGACATGACTGAGTGACTTCACTTTCACTTTTCACTTTCACGCATTGGAGAAGGAAATGGCAACCCACTCCAGTGTTCTTGCCTGGAGAATCCCAGGGATGGCAGAGCCTGGTGGGCTGCCATCTATGGGGCTGCACAGAGTCGGACATGACTGAAGCAACTTAGCAGCAGCAGCCCCTTTATCCAAACTGCCTTTCCAACGATGGGCACTGTTCTCCCCTGGACACACTCAACTCCTCTTCCACAAACCACAGGGTCCCCACCATCTTTCACACTTTCCCAGCTGCATAGCAGCATCATACTCTGTCTTCTTTCTTGGCTCTCTTTCCTCCATATTTAGGTCTTAATTTTAATGCTCTAAGAGACTGTTAGAGTCTGGGGCTTCCCTGGTGGCTCAGATGGTAAAGAATCTGCCTGAGGTGCAGGAGGAGGTTCGATCCCTGCGTCAGGAAGGTCCCCTGGAGAAGGAGATGGTAACCTACTTCAGTATTTTTGCCTGGAGAATTTCATGGACAGAGGAGCCTGATTCCATGGGGTCTCAAAGAGTCGAACATGACTGAGTGACTAATACTTTTGCTTTCAAGAGACCATTAGTAACCGTTAAGCACTTTGAGAAGAAAGACTGCCCTGATTATTTCTGAATCCCCTCAATGACTAAGAATGCCTAATCCTGGGTAGATGCTTACACAACTTTTACTGGGTAGATAAATGGATGGATGCAGACATAGGCAGGAGAAGAAACAACTGGATTGATGGGTGGAGGGAAGGATGAGGAATGAACAGATAAGTGGATAAATGGATGAATGACTCAACAGTTGAATAAATGAACCAATGAAAGTGAAAAGTGAAGTCACTCAGTCGTGTCTGACTCTTTGCAACCCCATAGACTGTAGCCTACCAGGCTCCTCCATCCATGGGATTTTCCAGGGGATCTTCCCAACCCAGGGATTGAACCTGGGTCTCCTGCATTGCAGGCAGATGCTTTACTGTCTGAGCCACCAGGGAAGCCAATGAGGTATATCTTATTATAATACATGAGATCCAAATAGAAAAACAGTTACAAATAAAATCATTTGACAGTAAAAAATTTCTGGAAAAGAACATCAGTTGAACTCTGTTTCTAATCTAATCCAACTTTGTTCACAAAGACATTTTTAAGAGATAACTTTGGGGCTCTGACTTACATCCAAGAGCTATTTAGAATAGCTATTTATTTCTAAAGCTAGCATGGGAATGGTATTTTTAACCTCAACCCAGATCTATTTCTAAAGTACTACCTAACCAAATCCTCTTTTCACTGAACGGGAACTTATATTGTTTTCTCAATACAATCATCTTCATCTCTGAAAAATTCAGGTTTCTGGATCCATCTAAATCTAGACACAGGTTTTCTGAGATGTCAAAACAAGGATAGAAAAGTCTGATACCAGCAGCCATGTGCCCCTCTTAGATAGAAGCATGCAGTCGTCACTGAAAGCCCACGGACTCTTACATAACACACAGTGCTACTGAGATAATTTGATCTCCAATAAGATTGCAAGAAGCTACTTGGATATGGCAAGAAGGTCTGGCCTAGACCAGTGTCTTTACTCAAGTAAGAACTAATAATTTGTAGACAATTGCTAACCAGAGTGTTCAAAAACTGTTTTTAGAAGCTCATTTTTCATATGCAATAGTCCATTAAATTTATTGTTGCTTTCTGTCATTAAGCATGAGAGGGTGGGGTAGGATGAGTAGAGTTGGTAGCCATGTCATACAGCTTACTTACATTGTCTCTACTGTTGACAAAAGTCTGGCATTCTTTACACATGTGCTTCTGGTTCTTTGAGTCTGTTAGTGAAACAAAGAATTAAACAGCTGAGTTTAAATTAAAAGGTTTAATTAAAAGATGAGTCTCAAACAGCTATACTAGAGGAGGGCCATCCAAGCCAGTCCAGGGATATCACAGGCTTCCTAATGAACACACCATCCAAACTTGGTCCTGAATGTTGGATAAGCAGGAAGGCAGCACACACCACACACCTGGGAAGATAATGGTAACTTCAGAGAACCATGAGTAGTCCAGGGAGATGGCAGCCGAGAGAAGAAAGGGACTTCAGTGGCAGATAGAAGCTGGAGAAGAAACTGGGTTTAGATGGCAAAAGACCTTGCACATTTGTACAGAAGTTTGGAATTAATAATGCTCAAAATTCTCCAAGCCAGGCTTCAGCAATATGTGAACCGTGAACTTCCTGATGTTCAAGCTGGTTTTAGAAAAGGCAGAGGAACCAGAGATCAAATTGCCAACATCCGCTGGATCATCGAAAAAGCAAGAGAGTTCCAGAAAAACATCTATTTCTGCTTTAGTGACTATGCCAAAGCCTTTGACTGTGTAGATCACAAGAAACTGTGGAAAATTCTGAAAGAGATGGGAATACCAGACCACCTGATCTGCTTCTTGAGAAATCTGTATGCAGGTCAGGAAGCAACAGTTAGACAGTTAGAACTGGTCATGGAACAACAGACTGGTTCCAAATAGGAAAAGGAGTACGTCAAGGCTGTATATTGTCACCATGTTTGTTTAACTTATATGCAGAGTACATCATGAGAAATGCTGGACTGGAAGAAACACAAGTTGGAATCAAGATTGCTGGGAGAAATATCAATAACCTCAGATATGCAGATGACACCACCCTTATGGCAGAAAGTGAAGAGGGGCTAAAAAGCCTCTTGATGAAAGTGAAAGTGGAGAGTGAAAAGGTTGGCTTAAAGCTCAACATTCAGAAAATGAAGATCATGGCATCTGGTCCCATCACTACATGGGAAATAGATGGACAAACAGTGGAAACAGTGTCAGACTTTCTTTTTCTGGGCTCCAAAATCACTGCAGATGGTGACTGCAGCCATGAAATTAAAAGACGCTTAGTCCTTGGAAGGAAAGTTATGACCAACCTAGATAGCATATTCAAAAGCAGAGACATCACTTTGCCAACAAAGGTTCGTCTAGTCAAGGCTATGGTCTTTCCTGTGGTCATGTATGGATGTGAGAGCTGGACTGTAAAGAAGGCTGAGCACCGAAGAATTGATGCTTTTGAACTGTGGTGTTGGAGAAGCCTCTTGAGAGTCCCTTGGCCTGCAAGGAGATCCAACCAGTCCATTCTGAAGGAGATCAACCCTGGGATTTCTTTGGAAAGAATGATGCTCAAGCTGAAACTCCAGTATTTTGGCCACCTCATGCGAAGAGTTGACTCATTGGAAAAGACTCTGATGCTGGGAGGGATTGGGGGCAGGAAGAGAAGGGGACGACAGAGGATGAGATGGCTGGATGGCATCACTGACTCGATGAATATGAGTCTGGGTGACCTCCGGGAGTTGGTGATGGACAGGGAGGCCTGGCGTGCTGCAGTTCATGGGGTCGCAAACAGTCGGACACGACTGAGCGACTGATCTCTGATCTCTCTCTGATCTTGGAATTAATTCTGGAGGCAATGGAGCAGGAGGCATAAGAAGGTTTCAAGCCAGGGTGTGATTTTTTTTAAGTAAAAGTACATTTTAGAAGGGTCACCTTGGCCCCAGGTTGGAGGTTATGTGGGTTAAAATTGACCAGGGGCAGTGTGATGACAGGGGACCACGCCATCGATGACTGTAAGGATCCCAGGGAGGTTCGAATGGCCCCTCCAAGAATTCTCCAGGCTGAAGTCCCACATTCTCCAGTTCTGCTCAGTACACACACCAGTTCTTTGGGCCTGTTTGTGTCCATTCCTGTAATTGAACTTGGCTTCTTCAGGTTTTCCAGAGAAGCTCAGGTGAGAATCGCCCCTTGCTTCTTTCAATTTTCAATTTCTGTCCCCTCTGGGGATACCATGCTCTGCCACCTAGAACCCAAACCTACCATCTACAGGGGTTTTAAACAGATGGTTCTCTGCCACAAAACTGAACTTGTACAGAGTCTTCTGCAACAAAAACTTCCATAATCATTATTAACCATATAAAATTACATATGGATTTCATATAATGCTGCATTTTTTAAATCCAAAGGAAATATTAGAAAGGGGAAAAGTCATATTGTCCTGGGCACACCCACACATTTCACTGGGTCGCTATCACCATAAACATAAATGTAGAGGTACAGGGGGAAAAAATCCACTGAGACTAATAAGAAATTAGAAAAAGAGAGAAAGGAGGAAAAGAATGCAGAAGGGAGGTAAAGAGGCAATGAGAAGATTAAGACCAACTAAAGCTGAGCTTCTGTCTATGGGGTCGCACAGAGTCGGACACGACTGAAGCAACTTAGCAGCAGCAGCAGCAAAGGTAAACTCAAAAATACTTTAGAAAATAAAGTGTACTGATACCAGATTCCCAGGTGGCACTAGTGATAATAAAAGAAACCGCCTGCTAGTGCAGGAGACGTAAGAGACACGGGGTCAATCCTTGGGTTGGTAAGATCCCTGGAGAAGCGCATGGCAACCCACTCCAATATTCTTGCCTGGAGGATCCCATGGACAGAGGAGCCTGGCGGGCTACAGTCCACGGGGTCGCAAAAAGTCTGACATTACTGAAACAACTTAACACAGCATACACACATACTGATACCAACATGATCTACTGGCCAGAAGTAGCAAAAGAACCAACTAAAATTTGATGGAACTAATATTCTGGTACAGTAGCACTGTCTCAGTACTGCTACAAAACAACTGTTCCAATACATACCCTTGGCTCTAATTTCCTCTAGCAACTGAAGGTTGCAGGGCTTCCTGAAGTCTACACTAGTGTTTCTGCAAAAGGTACAAATTAATTGCTAAAACTGCCAGTAGAAGAGCCTTTGAGGAGTGACTAATCACAAAACCCTCAGTCCTATTCTCTGGCCCTGTACACTTGGTCCGTTCACTTTCCAAAAAAATTAAATAAAATAAGATGGTCAGAAAACATGCTATTTGTACCTGAAATACATGCCTTAGAGCCAGAGGGAAAAATTCATGTATAACACACTTGATTAGATTTGGTGTTGAATTATTAAATCATTTCTTAAAAAAGGAAAAAAAGAAGTGTTGCTCTGAAGCACAAGAATGGAATATGTCTGAGTGAAAGCTCTATTTTTGAACAAACCCTTGTTCTATTCAAATCTCTTTAAATTCACCGAAATGAATTTAAGGTCTGTAAAGGCCATGATTCAAAAAAGAAAAACCCAAAATTGATTTAAAGGGGCTAATCAAGGAGGAGATTTGCCGTACTTTCAAGAAACAACCTTCTGAAATGGAAGAGAATTGGCCAACAATTCCATTCTACTGAGCCACATGTTAATATAACAGCCAATTATTGTTCAACAAAAGCCATATCCCAATTCATTCTCGTTCACAAAGTAACGACTCTGGTCTGTGAGTTGAGAAAATAAAATGATGGGCTAGACACACGCCGCAGAGGAAAAGTGTGGGGTAGGATTTGGGGCTTTTTACAGATGCAGTACATTTCATTAGAGGTTCAGAGTCTCCCGCTGGGCTCTTATTTCTCAAGCTTTTGTGTGGGATTTTCCTTTTAAAATGATACCTCAATGCAAACGTCCACACTAGTGTAAGAAAGCACTTAGCACACGCCTAAGAAACCTGTAGAATGGTCACAGAAAGCACAGAAATTTTGTCAAGGAAAAAAATAAAGGGGAAAAAGTGGAATACTTTAGGCTGTGCTAGCAGGTGGGTATTCGGTGGTTATAGAACAAGTAGGACTGTAACTGTAGCAAGAGAAAAGACATTGTGTTCCCATATTCCCAACAAAACTAAATTGCAGACCTGGGAACATTAAAAAGAAAACACACACACACACACACACACACGTCACCCTTCAAAAGAAAAATAAAACAATGCTTCCCAAATAGGCCCGATTATGTGGGTCACTGCATACTGTGTATTTCCCCTGTAGCATTTTCTCGTGGTTACTGTTGCCAGGGGACAGTTGATGCTCTCATTATATATGTTTGTCTTTCACATCAGAGCCAGGCTTTTCCTTTGGATGCTCCCAGAACTGTAACAAAAATAAAAATAAGGACTGGACCCCATTCTTACACAAATACCTACAAAGCCGAGGGAGTGACCCCTGTGGGTCACCGTGTTGTCCCTGGAAGCATTGACGCCCTTGCCCTGGGGGCCCCCGGGCTTTTGTCACAGGGTCAAAGCCAGGACCTCGGCTGAGTATCCTCTGTGAAGAATTAACAAGTGTGACAATTTGTGGGCCCTCCCCCCCGCAGCCCTCGGTCCGGCCTGCCTGAACGCGGTAAATAGAGACATCTGGATGGAGCCTTTTCACTGCAGTAATTGAAAATGAACACGGATCAAGTTCTGGCCTGTTGTATTCATAAATCTTGAGGCTTAATTACATTAAAGGGAAATCTAGGGCCCAGCGCTATGGAAACTGCAGCTTCTATCAGGCGCTTGAATCATGAATCTTTAAGATAAGTGGGTTTTCTCTCCCCACCCCACCCCCGACTCTTTAGTAGGGTTGAATGGGAAATTTCCAAATCAAGCCCTTCAGTATTAATGCACCAGGAAACTTCTGGGGAGATTTGGGCTCCACTATTTCTACATGTGCACGTTCGCTGGGTGACATTTGTGGCATTCCTCCCAGCAGATCAGCATTTCGAGGCTTACAATTAGGCACATTTCTACGAGTAAGTATGACGGACTTGACAGATATTTACGCTTTTCCCCCCAAGTTGAGCAGAAAGAGTGTGCATCTAGTTAAAATTTAATGAGTTGCCAAAAAAGAATTAGCAAATGAACACTCGGAATGAAGTCAAAACTCTCAGCAACTCTTCTGAAGATAACAAGTGGAAAATTATATTCCTAGGTAGTTCTACTGAGATTTCAAATATATATTTCTATTTTTATATATGAAATTTTTTATTTGCTTAACATAAAAATTCACTCAACCTTATTAACTGAAGATGAATTTAAAAGAAAGTACATGGCACTGGTGGTTTCTCCGGTTTATGCTTCTGTGATAATCTTTGTATCGTATGACATTGGGGTCATTTTGGAAAATAGATGGATGAGAAGCACTGGCACTTAACTTCCTAGAAACATGTCTACATCAATCTTCACCTAGAAGTGAAGCCCTTTGAGGTCAGGCTCCCTGTAGACAGGGCCTTTTCCACTTCCTCACACACAGAGAGCACAAGATACATACTGTGGGTATGAACTTATAAATGAATCTACAAACTTGATCTGCTGTAATAATGTAATCTGTTACTAAACCCTCTATATCTTCATTCCTTTCTGGTAACTACCTATCACCAAATAAGAAAAATCACTGAGTATAGAAGCATAGGAAGGATGGTAAGGAGACGGGAAGAGCAGTTATCACCCAGAATCGGATCTTTCAGACATTGTGCTAAGGTCTTTGTATGCTGCTGCTGCTGCTGCTAAGTCGCTTCAGTCGTGTCCGACTCTGTGCGACCCCATAGACAGAAGCTCACCAGGCTCCCCCGTCCCTGGGATTCTCCCCAAGGTCTTTGTATACAGCCTCTCAAATGCTCACAGCAATCCATTAAGTCATGTTATCATTATTTCCATTTTCTAGGCTGGGAAACTGTGGCTCAGAGAAACTAAGGGTCCAAGACCACACAGTGAGCTGAGAATTAAATAAAGGCCATTCTGACCCTAGAGTCCATGCTATTTCCACCAAACTGCATTTATATCTAACCTTATATGAAGGCCAACCATTTATGAAACACTTTCCTAAATATCATGAGTGGCACAATATTGTGATAAAACCATGAGCTGTGGGTTCACATCTTGTATCCTATACTTAGTCCTTATGACTGCCCAGATAAGTCAGCATCTCCTACTTCCCTTAAAAGTTAACTGAGGGTCCTTTTGAAACTGAAATAACATATGTAAACTACGTAGCCTGACCCACAGTAAGTGCCCAGGAAACAAAAGTTATACTATTTTCTCCTTCACACAAGCTTTCAGTCAATGTTTTCTATTGTGACTTAACTTTCTAGAAACTTCTTAGTAGAAATTTACTAGAACTGTATTAGGAATTTATGAGTTGTAATAGAAGCTTCCTGCTCCCTGAAAAGGCTTGAAGCTAGTGAAAGAGACAATGCATAAATACTCAGCCTTTCCTTATTCTCCTTGGAAGGAATGTTATGACAAACATGGTGTATTAAAAAGCAGAAACACCACTTTGCCAACAAAGATCCATATGGTGAAAGCTATGGTTTTTCCAGGAGTCATGTACAGATGTGAGAGTTGGACCATAAGGAAAACTGAGCGCCAAAGAATTGATATTTTCAAACTGTGGTGCTAGAAAAGACTCTTGAGAGTCTCTTGGACTATAAAGAGATCAAACCAGTCAATCCTAAAGGAAATCAACCCTGAATATTCATCAGAAGGACTGATGCTGGAGCTGAAGCTCCAGAACTTTGGCCACCTAATGCGAAGTGCTCACTAATTGGAAAAGACCCTGATGCTGGGAAAGACTGAAGGCAGGAGAAGGGGACGGCAGAGGATGAGATGGTTATATGACATCACCAACTCAATGGACGTGAGTTTGAGCAAACTCCAGGAGTAAAGGACAGGGAAGCCGGACATGCTGCAGTCCATGGGCTTGCAAAGAGTTGGACATGACTCAGTGACTGAACAACAACTTTATATTATGGGCTGAACTGTGTCCCCACAAAATTCATATGGTGAAGTCCTAGCCTCCTTTACTTCAGAATGTGACAGTATTTGGAGATAATCCCTTTAAAGATATAATTAAGGTTGTGGAGAAGGAAATGGCAACCCACTCCAGTGTTCTTGCCTGGAAAATCCCATGGATGGAGGAGCCTGGTAGGCTGCAGTCCGTGGGGTAGCTAAGAGTCGGACAAGACTGAGCGACTTCGCTTTCACTTTTCACTTTCATACATTGGAGAAGGAAATGGCAACCCACTCCAGTATTCTTGCCTGGAGAATCCCAGGGACGGTGGAGCCTAGTGGGCTGCCGTCTATGGGGTCACACAGAGTCGGACGCGACTGAGCAGCAGCAGCAGTGTACTTGCTAAGTTGCTTTAGTCTTGTCCAGCTCTTTCTGCCCCTACAGACTATAGCCCACCAGGCTCCTCTATCCATGGGATTCTCCAGGCAAGAGCACTGGAGTGGTTGCCATGCCCTCCTCCAGGGGATCTTCCTCATCCAGGAATTGAACCCTCGTCTCTTTTGTCTCCTGCATTAGCAGGAGGGTTCTTTACCACCAGCACCACCTGGGAAGCCCATAATTAAGGTTAAATGAGGTCATAATGGTGGATCCTAATCCAATCTTATTAATGTCCTTTTAAGAATAGATCAGGGCACAGAGAGCTACAGAGGGAAGACCATGTGAAAACACAGCAATAAGGAGCTGAAAGCTTAGAAGAGGGGTCTCAGAAAATGAGAACCCTGCTGTACCTAGATATTGGACTTCTAATCTTCAGTATTTTGAGAAAACAAATTTATGTTGTTTAATCCATTCAGTATATAGTATTTCGTTACAGCAATACTAACAAATTAATGCACTGTGCAAAATAGATTAAAAGCAATAATATAAGACCCAATCCCAGAAGGAGTCCTACAGAACCAAGTACTATATAATAGTTCACACAATGTGGCAATCATTTATTTACTCATCTGCATTACTGGGTTCACAAGCTTCCTAACTGGGTCCAGAGCTTTCCTGGTGGATCAGATGGTAAAGAATCCACCCACAATGCAGGAGACCTGGATTCGATCCCTGGGTTGGGAAGATCCCCTGGAGAAGAGAAAAGCTACCACCTCCAGTATTCTGGCCTGGAGAATTCCATGGACTGTATAGTCCATGGGGTTACAAAGAGTAGGACATGATTGAGCGACTTTCACTTCAGGCTTCCTAACAGTAGAGTGCAGATATGGTTGCTGTTGTGTCCTCCACATTTAACACTATTCCTGGGTCACAATAGATATTCATTAAGTGAGTAAAACCATAGGAAATGTTTTAGCCTTCCTTTCCTGTGGTCCTGAGTAACCAAATAGTTGATGTCAGAAAGTTCTTTTTTATAGGAACATTGTAGCCAATAAGTGCCAAAGGAATGATAAAATTATGCAATTGCCAATTTTGTTGTTACTCAATGCAAAAAATGGGGCTATGCTGATTGCTTTTACAATGAATACTAAAATGACTAAAAATGGATGTTAAAGTTACTAGTGAGTGACTGATGGGGAATTTACAATGATATGATCATGTTAACACCATCTGTGTTCATTGATCAATCTTAAAATATCTAAAAAGGGGGTGACTAGTACACCTCATGATATGATATAACAAGGACATAGCACCATCTTTGAAGTACCTTCCCTAAAAAAATGTGCCAATGTCTAATGGAACCTCTAGATCTCACCAGCTGTTCCCAAAAATATAGTGGTTGGGAGAACAAGTTAAAAGGTATATCAATGAAGCAATCACTGAAATCCAGGATGTGGGACATTTTACAAATATATGACCAGTTTTCTCTAACAAAACAATGGCATGGGCTGGTGGGAAGAGGAAAGGGAGGATGTCACAAAATTAAAGAGAGCATAAAAGAAATAGCAGCATATTCAGAGTGTACAATTTGTTTGAATCTTGATTCAATCCTATCAAACATAAAATGACATTTTTTAAGACAAGTTGAGAAAAAGAAATGGGAACTAATATTTCACTGTGTTGATGAATTATTGTTAATTTTATGTATGATCATAGTATGGGCTTCCCTCGTGGCTCAGCAGTAAAGAATCCTGCCTGCAATGTAGGAGATGTGGGTTTGATCCCTTTGGGAAGATCCCCTGGAGGAGGAAATAGCAACTCATTCCAGTATTCTTGCTGGGAGAACTCCATGGATAGAGGAACCTGGTGGGCTATAGTTCATGCGGTTGCAAAGAGTTTGACTCTACTTAGCTAGCGACTAAATAACAACACGAATCATAGTATGGTCTGATGTATAAATGTAGAGAGATGTAAATTTAGGTATAGATATGGACACCCTTATCAATGAATGATACACACTGAAGAATCTGTGGATACAATAGCATGATGTTTGAGAATTTCCATAACAGTTTTAAAATTAACTTGATTCTCAAGTGCTCTACAAAAGAGGGAAGATGTTATTGTTGTTGAAACTGAAGACATTGGGAACACAATTTTCTTGGTCAAGAGGTTTGCCACGATTATTCAGTCAGGTTACTGCTTCTTCTAAGTCCTACTCTAGTGCACATGGGTGTTTCACAATAGACCCCTAACTGCAAAGACTAAGGATAAAGGTATATGTTTCAAATTAACATTTAGTCTCAATGCAATATTCTTGCTGGGTGTTCTATGTGTATCATCTCATTAATATTCACCACAAAACCATTTAACAGGTGCTGTCAGACATATTTTGCAGATGAACCAGAGCTCAAAGAGGTCATGTGAGTTGCCTGGGATAGCAGAGGATTCCGAGCCAGATTTGTCTGCCTCCAAATCAAATGAAGAACGCAGGTCATTGGTCAGGGGGCCGAATCAGTGTGGCAGCTTCCTTCTTGGTGAGTTGCAATGTACACTGGCTTAGCCAGTGTTGGATTAAACAACAGAAATTTGTTTTCTCCGAGTTCTGAAGGTTAGAAGTCCAAAATCAAGGTGCAGCAGGGTTGTTACTTTCTGAGACCCCTCTTCTTAGCTTTCAGTTCCGTGTTGCTGTGTCCTCACATGCTCTTCCCTCTGTACTTCCCTGTGTTCCACTCCATTCTTAAAGGGACAGTAATGAGATTGTATTAGGATCCACCTTTATGATCTCATTTGCTGCTAAGTCGCTTCAGTCGTGTCTGACTCTGTGCGACCCCATAGACGGAAGCTCACCAGGCTCCCCTGTCCCTGGGATTCTCCAGGCAAGAACACTGGAGTGGGTTGCCATTTCCTTCTTCAATGCATGAAAGCGAAAAGTGAAAGTGAAGCCGCTCAGTCGTGTCCGACTCTTAGCAACCCCATGGACTGGAGCCTACCAGGCTCCTCCGTCCATGGGATTTTCCAGGCAAAAGTACTGGGGTGGGGTGCCATTGCCTTCCCCGATGATCTCATTTAACCTTAGCCAAACTTTAAACATAGACTTTTTTTACATTGAACATCTATTAACCTCATGCATGCCCACAAAACACACTTTGAGAAATGCTACATTGATCCATGTTATCAGTGGGTGAAATGTTACTGTATTGCTATAATTTTTTAAATTTGAGAATATGAATGCATACCATTAAATGGAAAAGGAATAAATCCATTTATTTAGCAAGAAAACAGTGGATTATATGTGACCAGTATCATTTTTCATTGGTAAGCAACTATCTTTACTCTATCAAAAACAGTATTATTTCCTTCCAAGTATTTAGTCTCCAAAGAGCTCATGATGTCTAGGATCTCTTCCCCAACCCAAGCTCATTGGAAAATTTTCTTCCTCGAATGGTGAATAGAAAAGGGAGATGAAATTTCCATTTTTCAAAATGTCTACACATCTTGATGTCAATTACTACTAATACAAATGGAAAGATTTTGGTTGACAGTAATGAGCTAATTTTTTTTCTCCAGATGTGAAACCTTCGAACTAAAACTTAATCATGAAAAGGAAAAAGGAAATTGGGGCAACAATTTCAAACTGAACTATTTTAAGAAATGCTTTCCACACATAACCAAAAACTTATCACCTCTTCCTGCCCCCCATATGTCCCTGTGTGTGAGTGTGTGTGTGTGTGCTCAGTAGTGTCTGACTCTTTGTGATCCCATGGACTGTAGCCCACCAGGCTCCTCTATCCATGCAATTTTCCAGGCAGGAATACTGGAATGGGCTGCCATTTCCTCTTCCAGGGAATCTTCCCAACCCAGGGATCGAACCTGAGTCTCTTGGGTCTTCTGCATTGGCAGGGTGATTCTATACCACCCTGCCACCTGGGAAGCCCCCTTGTATGTCCTAAGTTTTCATAATCTCAGATTCAGACATCTTTGTGAACCTACCACCCAGAAGCAACAGCTTCTGAGACTGTGAGAAGCCCCTGATAAAGCTTCAGTCAGGAATGAATGATTAAAACTCACCACAGAAGAGTCATCAGAAGCAATAGCAGTGGGCTGAAGGCCAAGTGCTTTGTCAAGAAACCCCATTTTCAGGATGTACATGGCAGCATCCTTCATCTTTCAGGTCTGGTACAGTTTTTAGATGGGCAACTGTGACACCATGAAATGTCTTCTCTAAAGAAAACCAGAACCTTCTATTGAGAAAGGGAGAAATGTCATTCCACTTTAAAGGCAATCCAATCATTATAGACAAATTCTTCCCTCTGAAAAATCAAGAATCTGTATGGTAACCTTTAAAACTTCCACTCATATTTTCACATGCTTGTCTTTCCCCCACTTTGAAAACTCTCCTCTAACCTCTATTCCTTACTATAAAATCTGGTGTACATATTTTCCCCTAGATTTTTACAAGAAGATAATGCCAGCCACTATCCATAACAAATGTGCACCCATACTCCCATTTCTTTGCAAAAGCAAGGAGAGAACTGATGATCTCATAGCTGCTTTTCAGGTCTCACAGTCACACGGGGATGACAACTCTGTGAGCTGTGACATTGGCACGCCCTGGACAGCACAGACGGGCAAGTTAACAGATTGCTGGTGAGGCACCCAAGGACTTTAGCAGATTGAAGAAGAGGAGGTTCTCAGGAAAACCCTATTGCTGACATTGCAATCTGGCAAATAGAGCCCTAGACTGTTCCATTCTGGCTTCTTCCTGCCAAACTCTATCAGCTCTCCATCCTGTAACTATATTTTTAGGTGCACATTTTTTATTTACATCCTGGTATACATTGAATTTTCATTTTTTAAACAAATCATTCAAATCACAGTGCTTTGTGATTAGAACAATGTAGATCAATTTCTTGAATAAACAAATAAACATCTTCTATGTGTCAGACACTGTCCTATATGCTTTCCATGTATTACAAATTATATTTTAAAAAGAAAAATAAAAAAGAAATGAATTAAGGCATCATGAATACATTAAAGAATAAAAAACAATTTTTCATATCATTCAAAATGGAAATTGCCCTTCTAGTTATATGTGCTCTACTTCTCTACCAGATATATATTTTATGTTTCTATAATTATGTTTAATTGTATACTTAAATTATCTATAACATAAATATATGATAGATTAACTATATTTGATATTTGATTTTATATAATTTTATGTTTAATTTTATATAATTACCTTATAATATTTAATGATATAATTATATGTGCATAATTATCTCGCTATATATAATTATCTCCTTTCATATAATCATTCATTCAACAAATATGTACTTAATTCCTATTAGTACATGTGTTGCCCTAAGTGCTAAGAACAAGAGTAAACAGGGCAGGTGTTAAATCTGACTAAAAAGAGTTCACAGTCCATGGAGAGAGGTGCCAAGTGAAGACAGGGAGCCTGTAAAAGGAAACTGAAGTTCTGAGTTTGTTTACAGGCTGTCGAGAAGTTGCTAGCTAGCACTCCTGTACTTTAGAGTGAACTGACATCAAACATCAAAGCAGAGAATGTTGGTTATTCCTGAACATGTTGTCAAGATAACTGTATTGCTCACCTTGTTTCTATGACCGAATAACAGGTGTCTATTTTATATAATAGAAGAAAAGAACAGAAGGTAAAAGAGGAAAATGATATTTTACTGGACCCTCCAATTCTGCTGGGTGTTTCCACATTCATTCTTTTAGTTGATATCCACCAAGCTTAGCAATCATTTTATAAACGCAACATTCTCTCCACTCTACAAAAAAAAAAAAAACAGAAAACCTACCAGCTCTGGAGTTTAAGCAATTTTCCCAAACCAGCCCTGCTGGTGGAACACAGTTAGGATTAAAACAATAATAACTGTAGCAAATGGAAGAGCATGGACCCCATCTAATCCTCAGCTACACTAGAAATACGGATTTCTAAGTGAAATCCCTTGAATTATTTTTAAAATTGGCAATAATTCAAAAACTTTTAAAACACTATGTGGGTAAAACTAAATACATCTGTATCAAATGCTGACATCCATTTGAAACTTCTGTTCTGCAACATTTTGCACATCTGAAATTACCCAACTGGGTAACTGGAGAGAAGGGTATCCTAAAGACTTCTGCTGCTGCTGCTGCTGCTAAGTCGCTTCAGTCGTGTCCGACTCTGTGCGACCCCATAGACGGAAGCCCACCAGGCTCCCCCGTCCCTGGGATTCTCCAGGCAAGAACACTGGAGTGGGTTGCCATTTCCTTCTCCAATGCATGAAAGAGAAAAATGAAAGTGAAGTCGCCCAGTCGTGTCCGACTCTTAGCGACCCCATGGACTGGAGCCTACCAGGATCCTCTGTCCATGGGATTTTCCAGGCAAAAGTACTGGGGTGGGGTGCCAAGAAGTCATGTTGACTCCTAGAGGAAAACATAGACAGAACACTCGTTGACATAAATTAAAGCAATGTTTTTTTGGATCTGTCTCATAAAGCAAAGGAAAAAAAAGCAAAACTAAACAAATGGAACTTAATTAAACTTGAAAGTTTTTGCACAGCAAAGGAAACTATCGACAAAATAAAAAGATGACATACTGAATGGGAGAAAATATTTGCAAATTATATAAGCATTAAGATCCAATATCCAAAATACATAAACAGTTTATACAACTCAACATCAAAAAACAACTGATTAAAAACTGGGCCGACCTGAATAAACATTTTTCCAAAAATGAAACGCCGCTAACCAACAGGCACATAAAAAGACACTTAACATGGTTAATCACCAGAGAAATGCAAATCAAAGCCAAAATGAGATACCCCCTCACACCTGCTATCAGATCAGATCAGATCAGTCGCTCAGTCGTGTCCGACTCTTTGCGACCCCATGAACTGCAGCACGCCAGGCCTCCCTGTCCATCACCAACTCCCGGAGGTCACCCAGACTCACACCCATCAAGTCAGTGATGCCATCCAGCCATCTCATCCTCTGTCATCCCCTTCTCCTCCTGCCCTCAATCCCTCCCAGCATCAGAGTCTTCTCCAATGAGTCAGCTCTTAGCATGAGGTGGCCAAAATACTGGAGTTTCAGCTTTAGCATCATTCCTTCTAAAGAAATTCCAGGATTGATCTCCTTCAGAATGGACTGGTTGGATCTTCTTGCAGTCCAAGGGACTCTCAAGAGTCTTCTCCAACACCACAGTTCAAAAGCATCAATTCTTCAGCGCTCAGCCTTCTTCACAGTCCAGCTCTCACATCCATACATGACCACAGGAAAGACCATAGCCTTGACTAGGCGAACCTTTGTTGGCAAAGTAATGTCTCTGCTTTTGAATATGCTACCTAGGTTGGTCATAACTTTCCTTCCAAGGAGTAAGCATCTTTTAATTTCATGGCTGCAGTCACCATCTGCAGTGATTTTGGAGCCCAGAAAAACAAAGTCTGACACTGTTTCCACTGTTTCCCCATCTATTTCCCATGCAGTGATGGGACCAGATGCCATGATCTTCGTTTTCTGAATGTTGAGCTTTAAGCCAACTTTTTCACTCTCCACTTTCACTTTCATCAAGAGGCTTTTTAGCCCCTCTTCACTTTCTGCCATAAGAGTGGTGTCATCTGCATATCTGAGGTTACTGATATTTCTCCCAGCAATCTTGATTTCAACTTGTGTTTCTTCCAGTCCAGCATTTCTCATGATGTACTCTGCATATAAGTTAAATAAACATGGTGACAATATACAGCCTTGACGTACTCCTTTTCCTATTTGGAACCAGTCTGTTGTTCCATGACCAGTTCTAACTGTTGCTTCCTGACCTGCATACAGATTTCTCAAGAGGCAGATCAGGTGGTCTGGTATTCCCATCTCTCTCAGAATTTTCCATAGTTTATTGTGATCCACACAGTCAAAGCCTTTGGCATAGTCAATAAAGCAGAAATAGATGTTTTTCTGGAACTCTCTTGCTTTTTCCATGATCCAGCAGATGTTGGCAATTTGATCTCTGGTTCCTCTGCCTTTTCTAAAACCAGCTTGAACATCAGGAAGTTCACGGTTCACATATTGCTGAAGCCTGGCTTGGAGAATTTTGAGCATTACTTTACTAGCATGTGAGATGAGTGCAATTGTTCGGTAGTTTGAGCACTCCTTGGCATTGCCTTTCTTTGGGATTGGGATGAAAACTGACCTTTTCCAATCTTGTGGCCACTGCTGAGTTTTCCAAATTTGCTGGCATATTGAGTGCAGCACTTTCACAGCATCATCTTTCAGGACTTGGAATAGCTCCACTGGAATTCCATCACCTCCACTAGCTTTGTTTGTAGTGATGCTTTCTAAGGCCCATTTGACTTCACATTCCAAGATGTCTGGCTCTAGGTCAGTGATCACATCATCATGATTGTCTAGGTCTTGAAGCTCTTTTTTGTACAGTTCTTCTGTGTATTCTTGCCACCTCTTCTTAATATCTTCTGCTTCTGTTAGGTCCACACCATCTCTGTCCTTTAATGTGCCCATCTTTGCATGAAATGTTCCCTTGGTATCTCTGATTTTCTTGAAGAGATCCCTAGTCTTTCCCATTCTGTTGTTTTCCTCTATTTCTTTGCATTGATCGCTGAAGAAGGCTTTCTTATCTCTTCTTGCTATTCTTTGGAACTCTGCATTTAGATGTTTATATCTTTCTTTTTCTCCTTTGCTTTTCGCTTCTCTTCTTTTCACAGCTATTTGTAAGGCCTCCCCAGACAGCCATTTTGCTTTTTTGCATTTCTTTTCCATGGGGATGGTCTTGATCCCTGTCTCCTGTACAATGTCACGAACCTCATTCCATAGTTCATCAGGCACTCTATCTATCAGATCTAGGCCCTTAAATCTATTTCTCACTTCCACTGTATAATCATAAGGGATTTGATTTAGGTCATACCTGAATGGTCTAGTAGTTTTCCCTGCTTTCTTCAATTTCAGTCTGAATTTGGCAATAAGGAGTTCATGGTCCGAGCCACAGTCAGCTCCTGGTCTTGTTTTTGCTGATTGTATAGAGCTTCTCCATCTTTGGCTGCAAAGAATATAATCGATCTGATTTCGGTGTTGACCATCTGGTGATGTCCATGTATAGAGTCTTCTCTTGTGTTGTTGGAAGAGGGTATTTGCTATGACCAGTGCATTTTCTTGGCAAAACTCTATTAGTCTTTGCCCTGCTTCATTCCGTATTCCAAGGCCAAATTTGCCTGTTACTCCAGGTGTTTCTTGACTTCCTACTTTTGCATTCCAGTACCCTATAATGAAAAGGACATCTTTTTTGGGTGTTAGTTCTAAAAGGTCTTGTAGGTCTTCATAGAACCTTTCAACTTCAGCTTCTTCGGCGTTACTGGTTGGGGCATAGATTTGGATTACTGTGACATTGAATGGTTTGCCTTGGAAACGAACAGAGATCATTCTGTCATTTTTGAGATTGCATCCAAGTACTGCATTTCGGACTCTTTTGTTGACCATGATGGCCACTCCATTTCTTCTGAGGGATTCCTGCCCACAGTAGTAGATATAATGGTCATCCGAGTTAAATTCACCCATTCCAGTCCATTTTAGTTCGCTAATTCCTAGAATGTCGACATTCACTCTTGCCATCTCTTGTTTGACCACTTACAATTTGCCTTGATTCATGGACCTGACATTCCAGCTTCCTATGCAATATTGCTCTTTACAGCATCGGACTTTGCTTCTATCACCAGACACATCCACAGCTGGGTATTCTTTTTGTTTTGGCTCTATCCTTTCATTCTTTCTGGAGTTATTTCTCCACTGATCTCCAGTAGCATATTGGGCCCCTACTGACCTGGGGAGTTTCTCTTTCAGTATCCTATCATTTTGTCTTTTCATACTGTTCATGGGGTTCTCAAGGCAAGAATACTGAAGTGGTTTGCCATTCCCTTCTCCAGCGGAGAAGAGAATGTAATCAAAGAGAACACAAAGAGAATCAAAGAGAATGTAATCAAAGAGAATGTAATCAAAGAGAACACAAATAACAAATGTAGTTAAGGATGTGGAGAAAAGGGAACCCTCATACACTGATGGTGGGAATTGGTGCCGCTACCATGGAGAACAGTACGGAGATTTCACACACACAAAAAATAGAACTTCCATATGATCCAGCGATCCCACTTCCGGGCATAAATCTAGAAAATATTTTTGATTAGGTTGTTTGGTTTCTTCCTTTATAAGGGGCATATATCTGAAAAAAACTGAATTCGAAAAGACACATGCACCCGAATATTCATAGCAGCACTATTTGCAATAGCCAAAGCATGGAAGCAGCCTAAATGTCTGTTGGCATGTGAATGGATAAAGGAGATGTGGTCACACACATGCATAACACACACACACACACACACACACACACACACACAGGATATTACTCAGCCATTAAAAAGAATGACATAATGGCATTTGCAGCAACATGGGTGGATTTAAGATTATCATATTAAGTGAAGTAAGTCAGACAGAGGAAGGCAAATATCATAGGATATCACTTATATGTGGAATCTAAAAAAAAAAAGATTCAAATAAATTCATTTACAAAACAGAAATAAACTCACAAACATATAAAGCAAACTTATGGTTACCAAAGGGGAAATGGGGCAGGGGGGATGGGAGTGCTGGAGAGGATAAATTAGGAGTTTGGGATTAACATATACACACGACTATATATAAAACAGCTAACCAACAAGGACATACTATATTAGATCAGATCAGTCGCTCAGTCGTGTCCGACTCTTTGTGACCCCATGAACCGCAGCACACCAGGCCTCCCTATCCATCACCAGCTCTCGGAGGTCACTCAGACTCACATTCATCGAGTCAGTGATGCCATCCAGCCATCTCATCCTCTGTCGTCCCCTTCTCCTCCTGCCCTCAATCCCTCCCGGCGTCAGAGTCTTCTCCAATGAGTCAACTCTTCGCATGAGGTGGCCAAAATACTGGAGTTTCAGCTTTAGCATCATTCCTTCCAAAGAAATCCCAGGGCTGATCTCCTTCAGAATGGACCGGTTGGATCTCCTTGCAGTCCAAGGGACTCTCAAGAGTCTTCTCCAACACCACAGTTCAAATAGCACTCAATATTTTGTAATGACCTATATGAGGAAAGAATCTGAAAAAGAATATATATAAATGTGAAGTAAAGTGAAAGTCCCTCAACTGTGTCTGACTCTGTGACGTCATGGACTGTAGCCCACCAGGCTCCTCTGTCCATAGAATTCTCCAGGCAAGAATACTGGAGTGGGTAGCCATTCCCTTCTCCAGGGGATCTTCCCAATTGTGGATTATATATGTATATGTATGTATGTATATGTATAACTGAATCACTGTGCTATACACATGAAGCAAAAAAAAAAAAAGACCTACCTTTTCTGCTCTCCTAGAAGTCTTTGAAGGAGTCTTTTCCTTCAAATAAACTCTCTTCGGCACTTTTTCTCTGCTGCCCTTTCCTCTGGTCCTCCCAACACTGAGAAGTCAAATCTCTCTCTCATTTGTCCCCTCTGAAGTTATGACAGTCCTCTTCTACTTTCACTGATTTTCCTCTTAAAAATAAACTTTTCTGTCCTTTTCTCTCCTTAGAGAGGAGATCCTGTCAAGCTAAGTATCTAGGAGTTAAATTGGAGACATTTCAAGCATCTACTACTTGTACAATATTCCTTTTAACTTTCCAATACTAATAACTTCACTTACTAAGAATCCAAGATCTACAGATTGTTCTTTGTCTACTTGATGTTGATATCAGTGATGTTTCTAGAACAGACCTCCTTTGAGTATGAAGGCTTTTGACATTTATAAGACATTTACTGGAAACAAACAGGGTTTTTCAAAAGTCAGTCAAAGACTTTTCACCCCTGCCTTAGTTCACTAATGTTTGGACTGAAATCTCCACAGTTTTAGAACTGCCCTGTTCTCTGGACCACGAAAAAGTAGACTTTAAACTCAATATCCACCATTCTTGTTATGCAAATAACAGAAACACAGCACACATGAGAAAAAAAAAAAAAAAAAAACCAAAACATAAAGTAAGCATTTGGAAATTGAACACTGAGTATTTCCTCTGATATCTCCTTGGGTACACAATACTGCATGCATTTGCATAAAAAATCAATTCTTGCTTAAAGGTGGAGCTTTGTCAGCAGACCTTTGAAATTTGGTTGCAACTTCCCTCTTAAATCTGAACCCATCAGCATTCCTTCATTTAGAAATTCCTCACAGATTCAAGGCTGTTTCTAATGTATCTCTTTATCAAATAAATTTGGGCTTCCCTGGTGGCTCAGTGGTAAAGAATCTGCCTGCCAATACAGGAGCTGCAGGAGACGCAGGTTCAATCCCTGAGTCAGGAAGATCCCCTGGAGGAGGGCAAGGCAACCCATTCCAGCATTCCTGCCTGGAGAATCCCATTAACAGAGGAGCCTGGTGGGCTACAGTCCATAAGGTTGCAAAAAGTCAGACTCTATTGATCTTTCATACACGCACATCAAATAAATTAATAATCTAGGAAAATCCTTTATGCATTCAGGTTATTTATGTCTTCTTTCATTTCTAAAGTAATATAATCTTTGAAAAGTTCATCAGGATGATGAAAAGATTTCTCAAAGAAATAGATTGTCTGGTCCAACTGCTGGTTCTGAAAATGTAATTTCTGAGATTAAATAGTCCACACATGACACAGAAGGAAGGACATCTAAGCCTGATGCTTCCTCTCCCTCCTGTGATCTTTCCTCAGTTAACCTGATCACCAATATGTGTTAAAGAACTACAATGCTCACAGAATTTCAACCTGGTGGCTATAAGTGACTGGAAACCTTTATTTCTTTCCTACTTTAAACCTACTGCCTCTGATGAGAAGGGGATAATTTGGGGGAATTTGCAGGTCCAAATGAATGTGTAGATAAGACCAAATCTCTGGATCACTTTCCCACCAAAGACTCACTTTGAATATACTTAGGAATAGGAGCCACTGGCAGGGGGAATCCCATCTTTCTCTGAGAAAATTCACGTCTCTCTTTTCTGTGTTTGCACCCTGGAAATGGTTAGTTTGCACCCCTATCTGTGGTTGACAGGTGCAGAAAAGATGAAGCTAATGGTACCGTTGTCCTTGTTTAGCAGGGAGGCTGTAAGCCTCATCCAGCTGACCATCTCCCTGAAGGCAGTTGAGAAAATGACAGTCATGGTGCCCAGACTGTCTCCTGGCAGAAGTTGTTGTTCCTTAACCACATTCTTTTGTGTAATCCCTCCAGTTGTCACAGCGATGCTTACTTCAGTGTCAACCAGGTCAGCTGAATGGGGATCTAGTTGTGTCTGTTTTTAAAATATTTTTAGTTCCCATACTTATAGAAACATATAGTTAAGTTGCCCAAATAGCTTGGTCTTCCAGGCTTTTAAATCGGTTGCCATGGTAACAGATGTTCCAGACAGGGACCTACAGTTTTATATTAAACTATGTTTTCCTCAACTTGCCACAAGATTCACATGTACATGCTTTGTCTTGGGGAAGGAGCTGGTGTCAGGTGGTAAAGGCACAAATAGAATTCGATCTTTGTTCCCACTTTGCATTACATCTTTTTAATAAAGAAAAAATTCCACATTGTCCTTGTAAACTTGGCCATCACATAATGTTACTTCATACCACTCCTGGATTTTAATAAGATCTGAAAATATTGAAGTAATAGCCATAGTAACTGAGAAGGATAAGGGGAAAAAAGCCTTAGGCTCTGTTGCCTGTTCTCCAACTACACTTCAGATGAAATTAAAACTACACAACTCCATTGACTGGTCATTTTGAAACAAAGAACAAAAGCTTAATCGCATATCTAGACAGGGCAATTAAAGTCAAGACTGCAGAAATCTAATTCTCTAAGCACATCCATGCATAATAACCACTTTTGGAAATGGGGTTCATACTGAAAAGCCTCTGTGTCTGTATAGAATCTTTAGTTTTTAATTATGAGACATTTCACAAAAAGAAGATGCAGGGGGCTGGGGAGGGCAACTCCAACAAACTATAGAAGGAGGCTTTTCCTCCTCCACAGACTCTGAAACTGGTAAGTTTTTAGCACCAGCTTGTAAGAAGAAATCAGACAGTACTTTTCTAAAACTTCACTGCAAAACTGCTTTCTAAAGAAACATGTGGTCAAGGAGAAAGAATATGAAGGGTTACAGAATAGAGAAGATCTGGATTCAAATACCAGCTCTGCCTCTTATCAGAACCTCACCCCATCTTTGGGATAAAAAGCATCTACTTGAAATGGATTTTCATTTAATAATCCAGTGAGATCCCAGATGGAAAACATTCAGCCTAGTACAGTTTAAGTGAATCCTTTAGTTCATCATTTTTTGTTTTCCCATCTCCATTAGCAATCCTGGAGTTTAAAAGCAAGTAGTTATCTTCTTAGTGACTTTTGCAACTTGATTTTCTAATTTCTTAGGTGGGTCACAGGTGTCTTTGTAACCATACCTTACCCAAGATTCCATGTACAGCTCAAGGGGAAATACTCATAGTCTATAATGGAATCTCACCCAATCAAGGAACTAAATTAGACAGCCACAAATTCCTTACATTTTAAGAGAGTCAGACTTCCAACAGAAAGATGAGAATGATTTCTGGATTAAATTTAGGTTCTCGGAGTAGGGAACACCAGAATAGTCTAAATATGAAGAAGTTTATTCACGGAAATATCTGTGGAAAAACGGGGAGGGACAAGCCTGACCTCAAGGGAAGGAGAGAGGAAAGGAAGGAAGGAAGGAAGTTTGGGTGGAAGCTTCCTAGATTGCCATACAATCAAGGAAAGTGCATTTAGAACTTCAGGGAGTCCTCAAGCCAAAGTCAGCCAGTCAGTTCAGTTCAGTCACCCAGTCGTGTCCGACTCTTTGCAACCCCATGGACTGCAGCATGCCAGGCCTCCCTGTCAATCACCAATTCCTGGAGTTTACTCAAACTTATATCCATTGAGTCGGTGATGCCATCCAACCATCTCATCCTCTGTTGTCCCTTTCTCCCACCTTCAATCTTTACCAACATCAGGGTCTTTTCAAATGAGTCAGTTCTTCGCATCCAAGTATCAGTCTTTCCAATGAATATTCAGGACTGATTTCCTTTAGGATGGACTGGTTGGATCTCCTTGCAGTCCAAGGGACTCTCAAGAGTCTTCTCCAACACCACAGTTCAAAAGCATCAACTTCAGCACTCAGCTTTCTTTATAGTCCAACTCTCACATCCATACATGACTACTGGAAAAACCATAGCCTTGACTAAACAGACCTTTGTTGGCAAAGTAATGTCTCTGCTTTATAATATGCCATCTAGGTTGGTCATAGCTTTTCTTCCAAGGAGTAAGCGTCTTTTAATTTCAACCATTAGCCATTGGAGGTCTCTTATTTGCCAGGACGGATCTCAGTATCCTGGCTATGTTTGGCCTCATGACATATCTGAGAGGGGAAATCTAATGACTTCTACAGCTCCCTAATTGGGTTTCATATTTTCTCCAGCTGTAGAACAGTCTTAAATTAAAACTTGGATGGTTCAAGAAGGATTACTTAGATATATTTATAAAACCAATCTCTCAATTAGGAAAGTTTTTGTATGAAGCAAGCTATGCACAAGCAGGGCTGCTGATGATATTGCCTTTGCATTGTCTGGAACACTTGAAACAGCTAGAAGACATTCTTTCATGGCTGAGCAAACACCTACTATTGAGGCCCCTCATACCCTTGCCTTTCTCCATATCTTTTCTGTAAGAAGCCTTCCTCCTCAGCTACCTTGAGAGCTCCTTGTACCCTGAACCTCCTCCTGGCTGCCATCCATCTTATCAAAGAATTTAGACCAGTGATTTATCTTCAAAGACACTGGACTCATAGGAGTATAAATTAACCCTCATTGCTATGATAGATAGATTCCTTAAGCTCAGTGGCTTCACACAGTTGAAATTTATTTTTTGTATGTCCAACGATCCATGCAGGTAATTAGCAGGTAGCCTTCAATACAATGAGTCAGGGATCTCTGCTTGGTCAACTCCTAGGGGCTGGGGATATTCTCTTCCAAGAAAATAAGAGAATGTTGTAATCACTGGGGGAAAATTTTTATGCGTAAAGCCTGGACATGGGATATATCACTTCCATAAATATCTATTGGCAAGAACGAATTCCATAGCTACATCCAGCTGCAAGGGAGGCTGGGAATTGTGATTCATCTTATCTTCCAGATCAAGAAGAAGATTTGTTTAGGCCCTAGTCATTTCTGCTAAGGTCCTACACTGGGAATTGAGAACTGGGCTCTCAGCTAACTGAACTACTATCTATCTGTGCAACAGGACTGAGTTAAAAGGTTTTGCTTTAAAAGATTTCTGAGGTTGGCTTTTCTTTGGGAAGATTCCCTGGAGGAGGAAATGGCAACCCACTCCAGTATTCTTGCCTGGAAAATTCCATGGACAGAGGAGCCTGGTGGGCTACAGTCCCTGGGGTTGCAAAGAACTAAGCAACTGCATATGCAAGAGGTTGGCTTCAGAATCTAACAACAAGACTGTGAGCTGCCTCGGGGCTCAGCCTTGAACATTTAGTAAATGTTGTTAGGTGGAAAATTCCTGTAAGAAAGTGGATTTGGGGTTATAAACAGCCTGCTACTGCTAAGTTGCTTCAGTCGTGTCCGACTCTGTGCGACCCCAAAGACGGCAGCCCACCAGGCTCCCCCGTCCCTGGGATTCTCCAGGCAAGAACACTGGAGTGGGTTGCCATTTCCTTCTCCAATGCATGAAAGTGAAAATGAAAGTGAAGTCACTCAGTCGTGTCCGACTCTTAGCAACCCCATGGACTGTGTAGTCCCCCAGGCTCCTCCGTCCATGGGATTTTCCAGGCAAGAATACTGGAGTGGGGTGCCATTGCCTTCTCCATATAAACAGCCTATTTATCAAAACAAGAAAGTCTATCTGTAAACTAGGAGTTAAATATATGTATCAGCATAAGTATATATTAAATGTGAATTTGGATATCAAGCAATTGGTTCCCATCCTCTAACAAGATTAAATTCTTACCATAAGATGAGTGGCTCACAGACATGTTAGGAAGTGACTATCCATGGTCATTTTGGGATTTTCTTGTGCAACATACAATCTGTTAAAAACGCCACGACATTGATCTTTAGTGGTCTTTGGAACAGTACAGACTGACTAAAAATATTGTCTTCCACTAACCTCCAATGAGGCAACATGTTTTATGAGAATAAAATTTTTGGACCCCATTTATTGCATTATGGTGAAATTTTATTTCATGTTCTTACACTTATGCAAATATGCTATTTTGAACATATGCTTGGAGAGAAGGCAAAAGACTGCTGGCAGTCTAGCCACTTAGCTCAGACAACAAACAATAGAATCTTTTTTTAAATCTGAATCAGAGCTTCTTACTTTGAAGATGACAAGCAGCTCTTCCTAATCCCCAAAGAACATAATCCTGCATTGCATTGTCCATTTTATTTTTTTAATCCATTTATTTATATTTATTGGAGGATAATTACTTTACAATATTCTGATGGCCTCTGCCATACATCAACATAAACCAGCCATAGGCATACATGTGCCCCCTCCCTCCTGAACTCCCCCTCTCTGCCTTGTCCATTTTAGAGGATAGACAATACCTTATGCTTACAAATTAAAATCAGGAAATTTTAGGTCTGCTAAGAAGTTGAACAATACAATCCTGATTAGAGAAATATGCAAAGACTGCCTTCCAGATGTACTTTGCATTTACAAAATATTTCCATAACACTTACAGACACATGGACATAAATGATATTATATTTGCCATGTCTGCATTTATTCTCATGAAATTGGATCAGAGATTAATTTCAGGGGGTGGTAGAAAGAGCTCTGATCTAGGAGTCCAGAGTTCTTGAATTCTTGACTCAGCTCTGCATTTACTAGCTGTGTAAATTTAATAAGTTACCTAACTTCTCTGGGCTCTGGTTTCCTCCTTTTTAAAACTGATATTTTGATTAAATGACCTCCCCCACATACAGTATATCTTTAACCTTTCTGCGCCTCCATTTCCACAAATAGAAAACTACATATAAAATTATCTACCCTTTTTCCATCTTAGGGCTCTCTCAAGAATCAAAGAAAAAACATATGGATAAGAACTTTGAAAACTACAGAGTGACAGGCAAATGTACAATGTTTTAAAGAAAAATAAGCACATTTGTAATGTCCAAATCTCTTGTAAACTTATTTAGTCTGGACCCAAGGATAGATACAGTGGAGTTTAAGATTTAGCTATGTTGATCCATCTAATCATCATTTCAAAAATTGAGAGTTATTTCCATTTTTGACAAGCTGTGGAGAATAGCCTAAAAGTTCAAAAAGGAAATTTTTAAAATTCCTTGAGATAAAGGAAAATAGGGACACCTTGATCCAAAATCTATGCAATGCAGCAAAAGCAGTTTTAAGAGGGAAACTTAAGACATAGTCCCACATCAGGAAATAAGAAAAATATTAATTAAATAATCTAACCTAACACCTAAAGAAACAAGATTTAAAAAAAAACCAAAGCCCAAAGTTTAGTACAAGGAAGGAAATAATAAAGATCAGAGCATAAATTAATAAAGACTGAAAAAAAAAAAAAACAACCAAGAAAGATTAATTAAGCTGAAAGCTGATTCTTTGAAAAGACAAAGTTTACAAACCTCTAGCCAAACCTCATTAAGGAAAAAAAGAGAGAGAGAGCCCAAATAAATAAAATCAGAAGTGCAACAGTTACAACCTATACCATTAAAATACGAAGGATTATAAGAAATTACTGTGACTCATTTTACATGCCACAAGTAGGACAGAGTAGAAGGAACGGACTTCCCTGGTGACTCAGATGGTAAGGCATCTGTCTGCAATGCGGGAGACCGGCGTTTGATCCCCGGGTGGGGAAGATCTCCTGGAGAAGAAAATGGCAACCCACTCCAGTAGTCTCAAAAAGCCCATGGACAGAGGAGCCTCTTAGGCTGCATGGGGTTGCAAAGAGTAGGACATGACTGAGCAACTTCCCTTTCACTTTCTTTCAGAAGGAATGGATAAATTCCTAGAAATCTGCAGTGATTTTGGAGCCCAAAAATACAAAGTCTGTCACTCTTTCCACCGTTTCCCCATCTATTTGCCATGAAGTGATGGGATTGGATGCCATAATCTTAGTTTTCTGAATGTTGAGTTTTAAACCAATTTTTACACTCTCCTCTTTCACTTTTATCAAGACGCTCTTTAGTTCTTCTTCGCTTTCTGCCATAAGGGTGGTGTCATCCGCAGAGATGAGGTTATTGATGTTTCTCCCAACAATCTTGATTCCAGCTTGTACTTCATCCAGCCCAGAGTTTCTCATGATATACCCTGCATATAAGTCAAATAAGCAGGGTGACAATATACAGCCTTGACATACTCCTTTCCCTATTTGGAATCAGTCTGTTGTTCCATGTCCAGTTCTAACTGTTGCTTCCTGACCTGCATAAAGTAGGAAGTCAAGAAATGCCTAGAGTAACAGGAAAATTTGACCTTGGAGTACCAAATGATTCAGGGCAAAGGCTAATAGAGTTTTGCCAAGAGAACGCACTGGTCATAGCAAACACCCTCTTCCAAAAACACATGAGAAGACTCTACACATGGACATCACCAGATAGTCAATAACTGAAATCAGATTGATTATATTCTTTGCAGCCAAAGATGGAGAAGCTCTATACAGTCATCAAGAACAAGACCAGGAGCTGACTGTGGCTCAGATCATGAACTCCTTGCTGCCAAATTCAGACTTAGATTGAAGAAAGCAGGGAAAACCACTAGACCATTCATCAGATCATATCAGATCAGTCGCTCAGTCATGTCCGACTCTTTGCGACCCCATGAACCGCAGCACGCCAGGCCTCCCTGTCCATCACCAGCTCTCGGAGGTCACTCAGACTCACATCCATCGAGTCAGTGATGCCATCCAGCCATCTCATCCTCTGTCGTCCCCTTCTCCTCCTGCCCCCAATCCCTCCCAGCATCAGAGTCTTCTCCAATGAGTCAACTCTTCGCATGAGGTGGCCAAAATACTGGAGTTTCAGCTTTAGCATCAGACCATTCATATATGACCTAAATCAAATCCCTTACTCTTATACAGTGGAAGTGACAAATAGATTCAAGGGATTAAATCTGATACCAAACATAAGTGTTAATACCTCTCTTCTTGAACTATTCCAGAAAACTGAAGAAGGACCATGTCTGAACTCATTCTACAAAGCTAGCACCTCCCTGATTCCAAAACTAGACAATGACACCACAGAAAAGATAATTATAGGCCAATATCACTGATGAACATAGACACAAATATACTCAACAAATTATCAGCAAATCAAATTCAATAATATATTCAAAGGATTATTCATCATGATCAAAGGGATGTATCCCAGGGATGCAAGGATGGTTCAATATCTGCAAATCAGTCAATGTGAAACATCACCTTAACAAAATGAAGACTAAAAATCATATGATCATCTCAACAGATGTAGAAAATTTTTTCACAAAATTCAGCATCTATTTATGAGTTAAAAACTCTCAACAAAGTGTGTATTGAAGGAACACACCTCAACATAATAAAGGTCATATATGACAAATCCACAGCCAACATCATACCCCATGGTCAAAAAGTAAAAGCATTTCCTCTAAGATCAGAAACAAGACAAGGATGACCACTCTCATCACTTTTATTCAGTATAATATTGGAAGTCCTGACTGAAGCAATGAGACAAGCAAAAAATTAAGAGGAATCCAAATTGGAAAGGAAGAAGTAACTCCTACTATTTGTAGATGACATCACACTACATAGAGAAAACCCTAAAGATGCCATCAAAAAACTATTAAAACTAATAAATAAATTCAGTAACTTTTCAGGATACAAAATTAATATACAGAAATCAGTTGTATTTCTATATACTAATAACAAACTATCAGAAAGAAAAATTAAGAAAATAATCCCATTTACAATTGCATCAAAAAAAGTAAATACCTAGGAATAAGCCTAGCCAAGGAGATGAAAAACTTGTACACTGAAAACTATAAAGCACTGACAAAAGAAGCTGAAGATGACACAAACAGGTGGAAAGATATACTGTGTTCATAAATTGGAAGAATTAACATTGTTAAAATGGCCATAATACTCAGGGCAATCTAGAGACTCAGTGCTATCTTTATCAAAATATCAATGGCATTTTTCACAGAGCTAGAATCAAGAATCCTAAAGTTGGTAGGGAACCACAAAAGATCCCAAATATGCAAAACAATCTTAAGAAAAAAGAACAAAGTTGGAGGTATCATACTCTCTGATTTCAAACTATACTCCAAAGCTACAGTAATCAAAAAAATATGTTACTGGCACAAAAACGGTCACACAGATCAACAGAATACAATGGCAAGCCCAGGAAGAAACCCGTGCCTATATGGTCAATTAATCTACAATAGGGGCTTCCCAGGCGATGCAGTGGTAAAGAATCCACCTGACAAAGCAGGAGATGCCAGAGATATGAGTGTGATCCCTGGGTCAGGAAGTTCCCCTCAAGTAGGAAATGGTGACCTGCTCCAGTATTCTTGCCTGGAAAATTTCATGGACAGTGGAGCCTGCTAGGCTACAGTCCATGGGGTCACAAAGAGTCAGCCACAACTGAGCACACACACAAAAACAAATCTGTAATAACAGAGGCAAGAATATACAATGGGGAAAAGACAGCATTTTCAATAAATGGTATAGGGAAAACTATAGAGCTATATGCAAAAAAATAAAGAAAGAAACTGGACCACCTATACACAAAACAAACTCAAAATAGATTAAAGACTTAAATGAAAGACCTAAAATCATAAAACTTCTAGAATAAAACATAGGCAGTAAGTTCTTTTGGCATCAGTCTTAGCAATATATTTTTGGATCTGTCTTCCTTAGGCAAGTGAAACAAGAGCAGAATTAAACAAATGAGACTACATCAAACTCAAATAAATAAATAAAACTTTTGCACAGTGAAGGAAACTATCAACAAAACAAAAAGTCAGACTATTGAATGAGAGGAGATATTTGCAAACAACATATCCTATTGAGGGTTAATATACAAAATATACAAAGAACTCACATACCTCAATATCAAAAAAATATCTGATTAAAAAATGAGCAGGGTACCTAACCAAATAGTTTTCCAAAGAAGACATATGGATGGCCAACAGACACATGTAAAAATGCTCAACATCACTAACCATCAGGAAAATGAAATCAAAACTACAGTGAGATATCTCACATCTGTCAGAATGGCTTTATGATAATGTTTATGAGAGTGTAGGAAAAGGGGAACCCTCAACACACTGTTGGTGAGATTATAAATTAGTATGTCCCTGTTTGAAAACAGTATGGAGGTGGATGGGTGGTGTCTTCTCCCTGAAACGGGATTTCTGATAAATGATTGGATGGATATCAATGTCTGTGCACAGTGCATTCTGAGACTGTGCCTCATCTCTGAATATAATTAGAAGAGTGTACTAACTGCATCCCGAATCAAGCAACTGGAATTCACATGGAGGATTTCTCCCTAACTTGCCAAAGACACTGGCTTGTCCTGACTGAGAAGTAAGCATCCTCTGCTCTGCTTCCTCAGAAGGAGTAACTGTGGGGCCCTCCATGATCAGGGGGGCAAACACTGGATTGAGTAAGTATATTTCAGCATAGCTGCTCTTTTCTGCAACCAAGGGATCATGAGCCTACAGAGTTCCAGTGATAGGAGACCTCCTGCATTTCCATTCAGCCACTGCACTGCAAAAAATGACTTCTGTTTTAAAAGTCTAGATGGAATGGCATTGAAACATGTATAATATCATATAAGAAATGAATCGCCAGTCCAGGTTTGATGCAGGATACAGGAAGCTTGGGGCTGGTGCACTGGGATGACCCAGAGGGATGGTATGGGGAGGGAGGTCGGGGGGAGGGGTTCAGGATTGGGAACACGTGTACACCCATGGCGGATTCATGTTGATGTATGGCAAAACCAATACAATACTGTAAAGTAATTAGCCTCTAATTAAAATAAATTTTAAAAAATAAAATAAAAATCTAGATGTCATAAGAGCTTAAACTCACATTGTGTATTTGGGCAGGATTGGAGAAAGATATTTTGATACTCAGAGCATCAACATTGCCATATGTAATTCAAAATAATATATGCTTTTTAATGACACAAAATGTCTTGTATGCTGGGATATTGCTATTCTGATTGTAAACTTCCTGACATAATAATGGGTTGGCCAAAGAGTTCATTCAGGTTTTTGCTAAGATGGTATGGAAAAACCCAAATGAACTTTTTGGCCAACTCAAATACAAAAAGCCAAACTTTTCTCTATTTTGGTGGATTTCTATTTAGTTTTTTTTTTTTTTTTTCCCAAGGAAATAGATTGTTTTTCTGTCTACTTTGCTGGTTGCAAAAGCATATATGTAACCCTTGTGTTAGATAATCTATCTATATGCAGATTAGGAAAAAAAAACAGGAAAGATAGATTTTTTTTTCCTACCTAGCCCTCTCAGTCTGCCTGAGCCAGGTCCATTCATTTTAAAATGAAATCAATACCAACAGCAAACTTCAATTAATAAATACAAAATGGGTAAAGTTTCACACAATGTGTCTTGGAAAAAATAACATTTCTGAATGTGATCACACTGTAAGAACAAAATTGGTAGTTTAAGTTCTAATTCTAGTATAAGTTCTATAATTCTAACTGGTAGTATAAATTCAGCCTGTAAATATTTATGTTGAATACTATATTATTTAATAAACTTGCTAACCACTCTTCTGATTCTAGCCTGCTTTTAAATTTTAACCAGAGATAGGAATGAATCCATTTGCAATGCAGGAAACATGGGTTCAGTCCCTAAGTGGGGCAAGTCTCCTGGAGAAGGGAATAGCAACCCACTCCCATATTCTTGCCTGGGAAACCTCATAGACAGAGGAGCCTGGCAAGCTGCAGTCCGTGGAGTCACAGAGTCAGACAGGACTTCGTGACTAAACAGCAACAACAAAATAGTGTTCAGACAAATATAAAATGCTAGCATTCAAAGAGTAGTCGATGGACAAAGTACAGTTTTCACCCTCATAAAGGTGGCCTGCCCTTCTAAATCCCCTGTATGCAGTTTCTTAGGACTCTGGTTTAAGAAAGGTACTTATTTTCCAAGGAACTGCAAACATAATGCATGTGATAGTCACATTTATAGTTTGCTTATGTCATTTTATTAACCAGAAGCTTAAACTTAACTGCAAATCGCATACAAATTGTAACCCACAGTTGTTTCCTGGATCAGACTTTTAAAGGTGAAATCCCCATTGTCCCTAATTCAGACTCTTTTACTCTTGACTAAGAGGTAATCTCCTCGGTGTTTAACAGGAGGCAATGGCTTGGGAATTCTCTCCCATTTCAAGTGCACACAGAATTGCTACTGCCTTTTATAAAAGTTGTGCATAAGCCTGGATACAAAACAAGCTAGGAAAAAAAAGAGTCCAGTGAATTCAAGGAAAGTGCAAATAATCTCAAGGCCTAGTCTTTCCTTTTCTGAGAATAAGTGAATTTTATGAATCTGGACCAAAAAAATCCCACTGAAGTGAGGCTTTGAGAAACATTTGTGCTGATGATGACAGCATTTTCATGGTAATTCGTCAATGTTCTTGCAAAGCAATGGTAATTTACTCCAGCAAAATCCAGCTAATAGCCCTATAGATTTCAGGCCTTCTTCCAGAAGGCCACATGCACGCCACCCTGCTCTCTAGTGCCTGCTGACTCCATCACCACTCAAGAATTTCAAGCTAAACTGTGTTGTTCAGTCACTAAGTTGCATCTGACTCTTTGTGACCCCATGGACTACAGCACGCCAGGCTTCCCTGTCTATCACTATCTCCCGGAGTTTGCTCAAACTCATGTCCATTGAGTCGGTGATGCCATTCAACCATCTCATCCTCTGTTGTCCACTTCTCCTTCAATCTTTCCCAGCATCAGGGTCTTTTCTAATGAGTCAGCTCTTCACATCAGGTGGCCAAAGTATTGCAGCTTCAGCTTCAGCATCAGTCCTTCCAATAAGTATTCAGGACTGATTTCCTTAGGAATAACTGGTTTGAACTCCTTGCAGCCCAAGGGACTCTCAAGAGTCTTTCCCAACACCACAGTTTGAAAACATCAGTTCTTCAGTGCTCAGCCCTCTTTATGGTCCAACTGAACATCCATACGTGACTATTGGAAAAACCTAGCTTCAACTATACGGACCTTTGTCGGCAAAGTGATGTCTCTGCTTTTTAATATACTGTCTAGGGCTGAACCCCTGGAACATCCAGGCCTGCTTTTTCCATGTCACAATTTCATAGCCAGTGCCCAGTATGGGAAGCCCAACTGGGGTTAGAGGGAGTGGTGAGTTGGGGGAGGAAAGGGGCAGAAGACACAGTATTAATGATTGTCAAACTCTGAAGGTCTTAACCTGACAGCTATCTTTCTGAGCAGAAACAAGACTAAAACAAAAAAGCAAATTGTAAAAGACATTTATCAGTACCATTCACTTCCTTTTCTGATTCTGAAGGAAATACACATTCATTATAGATTTTTAAAAAACAGAAAGACTTCAAAAAGGACAAAATCATCAGGAATTTTATCCAGATATTTTTACCCAGACATCTTTTATCCAGATACAGTTCCTTCCAGTTATTCTCAATGCAGATTTTAATTACTCTATGCAACTTTATGGGCTTCCCAGGTGGCACTAGGAGTAAAGAACCTGCCTGTCAATGTAGGAGCCATAAGAGACATGGGTTCAATCCCTGGGTCAGGAAGATCGCCTGGAGGAAGGCACGGCAACCCACTCCAGTATTCTTGCCTGGACAATCCCCTGGACAGAGGAGTCCAATGGGTCACAAAGAGTTGGGCACAACTGAAGCGACTTAGCATACATGCAACTTTATTGTATATAAGTACTTTTTCGAAAATATGATTCTTCTGGTCACAGAATATCACTATCTCTGGGCACCTGTAAGTTACAGAATGTTCATATTACTAGACAACATAGGTGGTTTCAATTACTGCATAACTAAACATAACAATGTAGTGACAATCCTCATACAGAAATCTTGGTCTCACACTCTATTTTCTTAAGAAAGATTCTCAGAAGCAATGAAAGGTATCGATAGATACGGACATTTCAATATACTTGATACGTAAAATTGAGCCAGGAATTCCCTGGCAGTCCAGTGGCTAGAACTCCATGCTTTCATTTTCTGACAGATTCACACCCAGGTCAGGAAACTAACATTTCACAAATCTCATGGAGTAGCCAAAAATAAAAGTAAATAAATTTAAAAACTTAAAAGTTGAACAAGATTAAATAAAAAATAATAAAAATTGAGCCAAATTGCTTTCCAGAAAAGCTGTAGCAATTAGACAATCTGTTCAACAGCGAAGTAAAAGTCTCAGATTAATGTACTTTCATTAACATCGAGCTTTTAATCTGTGGTAATTTCAGGTCAAAACTCACTTTTGTAGTTTATGCATACACAAAACATTACATATGGCTTTGGTTTGCTATAAAGTCAACATATCTGGAAAGCCACAGGAAACAGAGTGACCTCCAAGAGCATACAGTATACCGAAAGCAAAGCAGTTTGCCTGGGGTCATCTGACTATTAAACCATGAATTTGGGACTAAAAACCAAGAATTCTTCTAATTCCCAACCCAGTTCCTAAGCAGTAGCAACCTTTCAATAAAAATAAAACCAATTTTAAAATGTGGAGAGAATGGGGAGATAGGAGATACTTTTCATTGCTGCTTGGTAGATAATTTTTTAAATTAACTTATTTATTTTAATTGGAGGCAAATTACTTTACAATATTGTGGTGGGTTTTGCCACACATTAACATGAATCAGCCACAGGTGTACATGTGTCCCCCCATCCTGAACCCCCCTCCCTCCTTCCTCCCTACCCCACCCCTCTGGGTTGTCCCAGAGGACCAGCTTTGAGTGCCCAGCTTCATGCATCAAACTTGCACTGGTCATTTATCTTTACATATGGTAATATACATGTTTCAATGCTATTCTTGCTTGGTCAATAAACTTTTTCCTCATTGAATTTTCATATCTTTGCAGCACTGCCCCAGACCAGAAGCCTGCTACCCAGCAGTTCACCAGTCATCACTTTTCAGCTCTCAGAGAGGGTCCTTTGGGAGGAGAGAAGTCACAGAGTGCAAATCTTATGTTTCAGAATTAACCATAGTAGTGTCAGTGGAAACTCAGTCTAGCCTGAAGATACCTCATGACAATCTAAAATCAAATACAAATGAGTCTTCTCTGCCTCTGTGCATGCATGTTCAGTTGTGTCCATCTCTTGGTGACCTCATGGACTGTAGCCTGCCAGGCTCTTCTGTCCATGGAATTTCCCAGGCAAGATTACTGGAGTAGGTTGCCATTTCCTCCTCCAGGGGATCTTCCCAGGGATCGAATCAGCATCTCTTGCATCATTCTACATTGACTGGCTGTGTATTAAACAGCTTCAATCGTCTGACTCTTTGCAACCCCATGGACTATAACCTGCCAGGCTCCTCTGTGCATGGGATTCTCCAGGCAAGAATACTGGAGTGGGTTGCTATGCCCTCCTCATTGGCAGGCAGATTCTTTACCACTGGTAAAAGGCTATACAGCTTCTTCCTGGTCTCCCAAGAACACTTACTCTTGGAGACATCATGTAAGAAGCCTGACTGCACAGAGCCCCTATTGAGGAGTCTACATCCTATTGAGAAGCCCCATGGAGATGCACTGATAGACAGTTCCTGATGAACCCAGTCTTCCAGTCAGCCCAGGCACCAGGAATGTGAGGGAGGAACTTCCAGACCACTTCAGTCCCTAGCCATTTGAGTCAATCACAGTCTTCATGACTTTCCACTAATGCCCCAGACTTCATGGAGCAGAAGCAAGCCATCCCCACTGTGCTCCAGCTGAATTCCTGACTCACACAATGAGTGTAATAAAATGGCACTTTTATTCATTGTATTAAGGGCAATTGGTTATACAGCAATAAGTCATACCTTATTCCAGTAATAAGATAATTGAGGCTTCTTGCATAGCTCAGTCGGTAAAGTATCTGCCTGCAATGCAGTAGACCTGGGTTCAAGTCCTGGGTCAGGAAGTTCCCTTGGAGAAGGAAATGGCAACCCACTCCAGTATTCTTGCCTGAAGAAACCCAGGGACAGAGAAGCCTGGTGGGCTATAGTTCATGGGATCGCAAGAGTTGGACATGACTTAGTCCAACATGATATCTTTTTGCTATCTTTTTTTTATTCCATTAATAAACTGGAATACCTTTCCTCCACTCCCCCATCCCTCATCCTCCCCACCCTCCTGTTCCATTGCATTATTGCTATGGTCTAATCTTTGTGTCCCACCACCACCTCCAAATTACATGTTAAAATTCTAATGTATTATGGTTTTAGGATGTGAGGCCTTTGGGGTGATTAGGTCATCAGAGTGAAGCTTCATGAATGGCAGTAATGCCCTCAAGAAAGAGGCCCCAGAGAGGTCCCCTTCCACCCTGTGAGGACACAGCAAGAAGTCAGCAGTCTACGAGCTGCAAGAGGGCTTTCCCCAGAACCTGACTATGTTGGCAGCCTGATCTCTGAATTCCAAGCTCCAGAACTGTGAGAAATAAATTTCTGCTGCTTATAAGCCACCCAGATTATGGTATTTTGTTTAACAGCCTGAATGGACTAAGACAATTATTCTCCATCTTTTCCTTTTCCATCTTCAGCCCATGAGCTACCAGGTCTCCTACTTTTCTTTCAAAAATCTCTGAAGATTGGATTGGGGCATTCATAACAATATTGAATATTAATATTTTTGATGACTGCATTGACAAAGAGACTTGGAAGGCACTGTGGAGCACATGAGAATATTTAGACATGGACTTTTCAGTTGACATTTAAATGTCTGTGACGTTTTCTCTGCTCTTTTCTATTTGTCGTCCATTTCCTATCCCAGATCCTGCTGCTGAGCCACATATTTTTTTAATTAATTTTTGTTAGAGTATAGTTGCTTAGAGGAGCAACCCCACGTCCAAGGAGCGGCAGCTGCACGGACACAGGGGGACTGAGAGGGCGGCCATGAGGAGATACCCCTCGTCCAAGATAAGGAGCAGCGACTGCGCTTTGCTGGAGCAGCCGTGAACAGATACCCCACTTACAAGTTAAGAGAAACCCAAGTAAGACAATAAGTGTTGTAAGAGGACAATAGAGGGCAGACACACTGAAACCATATTCACAGAAAATCAGCCAATCTGATCGCACGGACCACAGCCTTATCTAACTCAATGAGACTAAGCCATGCAGTATGGAGCCATCCAACACAGACAGGTCATGGTGGAGAGGTCTGACAGCATGTGGTCCACTGGAGAAGGGAATGGCAAACCACTTCAGTAGTATTCTTGCCTTGGGAACCCCATGAACAGTAAGAAAAGGCAAAATGATAGGATACTGAAAGAGGAACTCCCCAGGTCGGTAGGTGCCCAATATGCTACTGGAGATCAGTGGAGAAAAAACTCCAGAAAGAATGAAGGGATGGAGCCAAAGCAAAAAGATACCCAGTTGTGGATGTGACTGGTGATAGAAGCAAAGTCTGATGCTGTAAAGAGCAATATTGCATAGAAACCTGGAATGTCAGGTCCACGAATCTAGGCAAATTAGAGGTGGTCAAACAGGAGATGGCAAGAGTGAACATCAACATTCTAGGAATCAGCAACTAAAATGGACTGGAATGGGTAAATTTAACTCAGATACCATTATATCTATTACTGTGGGCAGGAATCCCTTAGGAGAAATAGAATAGCCATCATGGTCAACAAAAGAGTCCGAAATGCAGTACTTGGATGCAATCTTAAAAATGACAGAATGATCTCTGTTCGTTTCCAAAGCAAACCATTCAATATCACAGTAATCCAAGCCTATGCCCAACCAGTAACACTGAAGAAGCTGAAGTTGAACAGTTCTATGAAGACCTATAAGACCTTTTAGAACTAACACCCAAAATAGACATCCTTTTCATTATAGGGGACTGGAATGCAAAAGTAGGAAGTCAAGAAACACCTGGAGTAACAGGCAAATTTGGCCTTGGAGTACAGAATGAAGCAGGGCAAAGGCTAATAGAGTTTTGCCAAGAGAATGAACTGGTCCTAGCAAACACCCTCTTCCAACAACACAAGAGAAGACTCTACACGTGGACATCACCAGATACTCAACACCAAAATTAGATTGATTATATTCTTTGCAGCCACAGATGGAGAAGCTCTATACAGTCAGCAAAAAAAAAAAAAAAAAAGACTGGGAGCTGACTGCAGCTCCGATCACGAACTCTTTATTGCCAAATTCAGACTTAAATTGAAGAAAGTAGGGAAAACCACTAGACCATTCAGGTATGACCTAAATCAAATCCTTTATGATTATACAGTGGAAGTGAGAAATAGATTTAAGGAACTAGATCTGATAGAGTGCCTGATGAACTATGGACGGAGGCTTGTGACACTGTACAGGAGACAGGGATCAAGACCATCCCCAAGAAAAAGAAATGCAAAAAAGCAAAATGGCTGTCTGGGGAGGCCTTACAAATGGCTGTGAAAAGAAGAGAAGCAAAAAGCAAAGGAGAAAAGGAAAGATATAAACATCTGAATGCAGAGTTCCAAAGAATAGCAAGAGGAGATAAGAAACCCTTCCTCAGAGATCAATGCAAAGAAATAGAGGAAAACAACAGAATGGGAAAGACTAGAGATATCTTCAAGAAAATCAGAGATACCAAGGGAACATTTCATGCAAAGATGGGCTCGATAAAGGACAGAAATGGTAGAGACTTGACAGAAGCAGAAGATATCAAGAAGAGGTGGCAAGAATACACAGACGAACTGTACAAAAAAGACCTTCACAACCCAGATAATCACGATGGTGTGGTCACTCACCTAGAGCCAGACATCCTGGAATGGGAAGTCAAGTGGGCCTTAGAAAACATCATTACGAACAAAGCTAGAGGAGGTGATGCAATCCCAGTTGAATTATTTCAAATCCTGAAAGATGATGCTGTCAAAGTGCTGCACTCAATATGCCAGCAAATTCGGAAAACTCAGCAGTGGCCACAGGACTGGAAAAGGTCAGTTTCATTCCAATCCCAAAGAAGGGCAATGCCAAAGAATGTTCAAACTACTGCACAATTGCACTCATCTCACACGCTAGTAAAGTAATACTCAAAATTCTCCAAGCCAGGCTTCAGCAATATGTGAACTGTGAACTTCCTGATGTTCAAGCTGGTTTTAGAAAAGGCAGAGGAACTAGAAATCAAATTGCCAACATCCACTGGATCATGGAAAAAGCAAGAGAGTTCCAGAAAAACATCTATTTCTGCTTTATTGACTATGCCAAAGCCTTTGACTGTGTAGATCACAAGAAACTGTGGAAAATTCTGAAAGAGATGGGAATACCAGACCACCTGACCTGCCTCTTGAGAAACCTATATGCAGGTCAGGAAGCAACAGTTAGAACTGGTCATGGAACAACAGACTGGTTCCAAATAGGAAAAGGAGTACGTCAAGGCTGTATATTGTCACCCTGCTTATTTAACTTCTATGCGGAGTACATCATGAGAAACACTGGGCTGGAAGAAGCACAAGCTGGAATCAAGACTGCTGGGAGAAATATCAATAACCTCAGATATGCAGATGACACCACCCTTATGGCAGAAAGTGAAGAAGAACTAAAAAGCCTCTTGATGAAAGTGAAAGCGGAGAGTGAAAAAGTTGGCTTAAAGCTCAACATTCAGAAAATGAGAATCATGGCATCTGGTCCTATCACTTTATGGGAAATAGATGGGGAAACAGTGGAAACAGTGGTAGACTTTATTTTTCTGGGCTCCAAAGTCACTGCAGATGTGATTGCAGCCATGAAATTAAAAGATGCTTACTCCTTGGAAGGAAAGTTATGACCAACCTACATAGCATATTGAAAAAGCAGAGACATTACTTTGCCAACAAAGGTCCATCTAGTCAAGGCTATGGTTTTTCCTGTGGTCATATATAGATGTGAGAGTTGGACTGTGAAGAAAGCTGAGCGCCGAAGAATTGATGCTTTTGAACTGTGGTGCTGGAGAAGACTCTTGAGAGTCCCTTGGACTGCAAGCAGATCCAACTAGTCCATTCTGAAGGAGATCAACCCTGGGATGTCTTTGAAAAGAATGATGCTAAAGCTGAAACTCCAGTACTTTGGCCACCTCATGCAAAGAGTTGACTCATTGGAAAAGACCCTGATGCTGGAAGGGATTGGGGGCAGCAGGAGAAGGGGACGACAGAGGATGAGATGGCTGATCGCATCACTGACTCGATGGATGTGAGTCTGAGTAAACTCCGGGAGTTGGTGATGGACAGGGAGGCCTGGCATGCTGCAGTCCATGGGGTTGCAGAGTCAGACACAACTGAGCGACTGAACTGAACTGAACTGACAGATACTTAACAATGTTGCTTTACTTTCTGCTGTATAGCAAAGTGAATCCATGTATTGAATGTAAAGAAGTCCCAGAACATTGTATTACTCAATCAAATTAACAGTTAACAGAGGTCAGTTTCAGTTAAAATAGTAAAATAAGCTACCGTTTGTTGAGTGTAGTTCTAAGCACTTTAACCACATTTTTTTAGCATCACAACCATATGAGGCAAGTCTTATTAAACACATTTACTGATGGGGAAACTGTGACTTAAAGAGTAACATGGCTCCTGCATGGTAAAGCTAGAATTTGAATCCAGGGTCAGATCAGATCAGATCAGTCGCTCAGTCGTGTCCGACTCTTTGTGACCCCATGAACCGCAGCACGCCAGGCCTCCCTGTCCATTACCAACTCCCGGAGGTCACTCAGACTCACATCCATCGAGTCAGTGATGCCATCCAGCCATCTCATCCTCTGTCATCCCCTTCTCCTCTTGCCCCCAATCCCTCCCAGCATCAGAGTCTTTTCCAATGAGTCAACTCTTCGCATGAGGTGGCCAAAATACTGGAGTTTCAGCTTTAGCATCATTCCTTCCAAAGAAATCCCAGGGCTGATCTCCTTCAGAATGGACTGGTTGCATCTCCTTGCAGTCCAAGGGATTCTCAAGAGTCTTCTCCAACACCACAGTTCAAAAGCATCAATTCTTCAGCGCTCAGCCTTCTTCACAGTCCAGCTCTCACATCCATACATGACCACAGGAAAGACCATAGCCTTGACTAGACGAACTTTTGTTGGCAAAGTAATGTCTCTGCTTTTCAATATGCTGTCTAGGTTGGTCATAACTTTCCTTCCAAGGAGTAAGCATCTTTTAATTTCATGGCTGCAGTCACCATCTGCAGTGATTTTGGAGCCCAGAAAAATAAAGTCTGACACTGTTTCCACTGTTTCCCCATCTATTTCCCATGTAGTGATGGGAAGATGCCATGAAGATGCCATGATCTTCGTTTTCTGAGTGTTGAGCTTTAAGCCAACCTTTTCACTCTCCACTTTCACTTTCATCAAGAGGCTTTTTAGTTCCTCTTCACTTTCTGCCATAAGGGTGGTGTCATCCGCATATCTGAGGTGATTGATATTTCTCCCAGCAGTCTTGATTCCAGCTTGTGCTTCTTCCAGCCCAGCATTTCTCATGATGTACTCTGCATATAAGTTAAACAAACATGGTGACAATATACAGCCTTGACGTACTCCTTTTCCTATTTGGAACCAGTCTGTTGTTCCATGACCAGTTCTAACTGTTGCTTCCTGACCTGCATACAGATTTCTCAAGAGGCAGATCAGGTGGTCTGGTATTCCCATCTCTTTCAGAATTTTCCACAGTTTCTTGTGATCTACACAGTCAAAGGCTTTGGCATAGTCAATAAAGCAGAAATAGATGTTTTTCTGGAACTCTCTTGCTTTTTCCATGATCCAGCGGATATTGGCAATTTGATCTCTGGTTCCTCTGCCTTTTCTAAAACCAGCTTGAACATCAGGAAGTTCACAGTTCATGTATTGCTGAAGCCTGGCTTGGAGAATTTTGAGCATTACATATGACCTCAAATCCAATTCTCAACTACTGCATGAGTAGCTTTCAAGCCTTTGTTCTAAGCACTTTAACCACATTTTTTTAGCATCACAACCATATGAGGTAAGTCTTATTAAACACATTTACTGATGGGGAAACTGTGACTTAAAGAGTAACATGGCTCCTGCATGGTAAAGCTAGAATTTGAATCCAGGGTCATATGACCTCAAATCCAATTCTCAACTACTGCATGAGTAGCTTTCAAGCCTTTCGGTCATGCCCCATGGTGGGAAAAAAAAAAAAAAATTGCATCTTAAATCATAGTCAATGAACACAGACACATATGAACTAGAAGTGTCAAGAAGCAATAAATACCTTACCAGGTATACAACATATTGATCTTCTCTATTCTTTTTGGTCTAGTTCTCATTTTTAAAATGTAGTTGTGTGTGTTAGTTGCTCAGTTCAGTTCAGTCGTTCAGTCATGTCCCACTCTTTGCAACCCCACGGACTGCAGCACACCAGGCCTCCCTGCCCATCACCAACTCATGGAGTTTACTCAAACTCACGTCCATTCAGTCCGTGATGCCATCCAACCATCTCATCCTCTGTCATCCCCTTCTCCTCCCGCCTTCAAGTTGCTCAGTAGTGTCCAACTCTTTGCGACCCCATGAACTGTAGCCCACCAGGCTCTTCTGTCCATGAGGATTCTCCAGGCAATAATACTGGAGTGGGTTTCCATTCCCTTCTCCAGGGAATCTTCCTGACCTAGGGACTGAACCCAGGTCACCTGCATTGCAGGCAAATTCTTTACCATCTGAGCTACCAGGGAAGCCCAAGGTATGTGTGTATGCGCGCTAGTCACTCAGTCATGTCCAACTCTTTGTGATAAAATGTACTTACTAGTCCATCAAAATGATTGCATAACTTCTTGCTAATTGATCATAATACAGAGACCAAAAAAAGTCACTACATTCCTTATCCAACTTGACTTAAAATCTGGGAGGTCATTACCCCAAAACCCTTTTCTACTTTAAAGATTACTCACCAAAGAGCTAAACACAAAATGTTTTAATACAACCTTTTTTAAAATTATAAAGAAGCTTTATCATTTCTATCAACCTCTTCTCTTTTTTAACATGAGACTATTTAATGAAAAGTTCTATTTGATCAATTTAACAAACAAACTAATATCTCAGTTCCATACTAGATCTGGTTGCTGGACAGCAATAGAAGATATAGGAAAGATATTCACCCTGCATTTGCCTCATTGCTCAAAGCCCTTCCCAAGAGAGCTGCTGGCCACAGCCCCGATCAGACACCACACAGCAGAGGATCCCATTTGCCCCTCCGCTTCAGCTATTTGGACCATTAGCTGGGTAGAAAATGATGATGTGCCTGGCATGAGAAAAGGAGCTGGACCATGTGAGGAATGAAAGTGAGGGCATGATAAATCCCTTCAGTCATGTCCGATTGTTCTTGACCCTATGGACCATAGCCTGTCAAGCTCCTCTGTCAACAGGATTCTCCAGACAAGAATACTGCAGTGGGTTGCCATGCCCTCCCTGCCATGCAGGCATCCAGGGATCAAACTAGGGATCGGCCCAGGGATTGAACTCACGTCTCTTACATCTCCCCCATTGGCATGTGGGTTCTTTACCACTAGTGCCACCTAGGAAGCCCATGAAAGTGAGAATGATGGGTAAATAATCCAAAGAATCGAGAGAGTAGACACTGAATGGTCATGTGGCAGGATGGGGCTGGAGAGGCCACGGTAACGATGGACATACCACAGTGATGATGATACCGAATAGGCCACACAAAGCAGGAGGAAGATGAGTGTGTGTGAAGAGGAGCACACAGATGCCTTGTGCCCCCAGACAAAGAGGAGCTGGTCGCTCCAGGCGGGACAAGTCCTGTGGGCTTTCTGGTTTCAAATCCAGTGCTGTGTACTCACAACAAAAACATACATTTTTCTTTCTGGAGATTTGTAAAGAGTTTAGTTCTTTACAACACAAATTTCCTTAATTAAATGGGCTCTTGAAATATCCTCACAGCAAGAATCTGAGAGAAGGGCAGAGTAGGACAAACACAGAGTCACAGACAAGAGATTCATGGACACAAGATTTATAGAGGACTATTCCTATGCTTTTGTCTTCTGGAATATTAAAAATCTTCATTACAATGCCTTTTATTTGAGTTATACAATACTTTATAGCCCACAAAATAATCTGTAAAGTGGGATAATAATTTTACCTGTTTCATATTTTTTTGCGGAAGGTGAAATAAGCAAACGCAAGTCCTTAAATTAAGACTTTCTATGTAGTTGATGCTCAGTAAATAGGACTTGATCTTATGACAATACTATGACATGGGAGGGTATTACATATGACAGGTGAAGACATGGGCACACAGAGAAACCCCAGGCCATGCTAAAGGTTGCACAGCTAAAAAGTGGTAACAGAGGTCTTTGGGCTCTGCATCATCCATAAATATTCCACAGATATTTATGGAGTCCAGAATCAGTGCCAGGTTCACACCATCAAGTGAATGAGACAGATGCATTTCTTGCCTCCAGAAAAATTACAGCAAAATATTCCTTCCTCACATCTTATGTTTCTATAATATAGGCATCAAACTGGAGAGTTGCTCTTTTTTTCACACTCTACAAATAAGATTAAATTAAGCTCTAATAAGAAAAAGCCACGAGACTAGAAAGGCATGCACCTTCTGCTCTCTTGAGAAATTACAGAGTTTCCTCCCCTGTACCTGTCTATAGCCTCCTAGGGTTACCACACTATGGCGCTAGGCACACTGTACTGTAATTCCTTGAATAATTTTCAGTCCCCATTCTTCACCCAAGACCGTCAGCTGCCTAAGGACAGGAACTCTCCTCAGCACAGCACAGTGTGCTGGTTGCTCAGTCATGTCCAATGCTTTGCGACCCCATGGACAACAGCCCATCAGACTTCTCTGTCCATTGAATTCTCCAGACAAGAATACTGGAGTGGGTTGCCATTTCTTTATCCAGGGGATCTTTCCAACCCAGGGATCAAATTGAGGTCTCCTGTTTGCTGGCAGATTCTTTACCGTCTGAGCCACCAGAAAAGAACAGAGAGGGCGCCAAATGAATAACTGGTTGATTTTAATTCAATAAAAGGCTAGAGTGCTAAGTCGTTTCAGTTGTGTCCGACTCTTTGTGACCCCATGGACTGTAGCCTGCCAGGCTCCTCTGTCCATGGGATTCTCCTGGCAAGAATACTGAAGTGAGTTGCCATGCTCTCCTCCAAGGAATCTTCCCAACCCAGGGGTCAGACTTGCATCTCTTCTGTCTCCTGCATTGGCATGCAGGTCCTTGACCACTAGCACCACCAGGCTCTTATATCAATGCAAATGCCTTGATTTTTCTTAACATTCAGGTTGGTCTTAGTTTTTAGTTCACTGAGAGATTTTTATTCCTTGTGTTTGTGGGGTTCCCCCTCCACGGTGATTTTTTTCAGTTTAAGAAATGCATAAGGCACAATGAGACCCAGGAACTAAAATGGTTCCTGCCACAACTACCAATAACACTTCATTACATTTTCTAATTAATTATACACATATTTATTAATATAATATTATTCACTATATATATTAGAAAGAGAAGCAAAAAGAGAGATCAAGAAAGATTAGTGAAAAAATTGGTGCAGAATCCTTTGAAGTCTTTTATTAAAATTAAATGCAATTCTAAAGAAAAAATTCAAAGCAATCTATCCACTAAAGACATAGTTCTCACTTTGAGATAAAGCCATCACTTTGGGTCGATTAAACCTTGCCCAACGTGGGTTGGTTTTTTGTTGTTTTTTTTTTTTTTTTTTTTTCATTATTAACATATTTCATTCCTACCAATTCAGAGTAGAGCGATTTTGAGATCAAAATGTCTTTCCACCAAAGCTGGAGTTTACAAAGTCAACAGTGCTAAATGTTAATGGATTCTGCCCTCAGGAACCAGGGGTATGGGGAGGTAGCTGGACCATTTAAAAACTTCATAAAGATCAAAGATTGGGAGTTAGCTATGAAGAAGTGAAGGTTTATAGAGACCCTCAAGATAAACTTTCCAAAGTTGGGCTTCTCTCCTGGTTAACCTAAATCAATGTCATCTCTGGGGAATACAGTAAATGTGAACTTTCGTGTGGCCCTTTTATTTGTATGTGTGTGTTTTTGCAAGCACCATGGAATGGCAGAGGCTTCCTCATCAGTGGAACCATGTAGATTCAGAAAAAGCCATCTTCCATTGAGAAGACAATTGTTTTCTATAGAGACAAGAAACAAATGCCCGTGACCCAGGTCACCTCGTCCCAGCAGGCTTTTGCCGCGGCTTCCTCTGAGCAAACACAACAAAGTCCGGAGCAGTCAATCCTGCCGCCCCACACTGGGCCCCTGCAGTTGTGCTCTGCTATTTACCCTTCCTATTAATCTGTCAGTGTTCTAGTCAAACACGCAAAACAATATGGTGGGCGCATAGTTTGATTGGCCATTGCTAAGTAACTTGGGCCAAAGATGAAGAAATGGAACTTCCAACCCACAAAATGTGAGGCCCAATTTGGCTGTTAGAAAACGTTCAACAATACTGGGGCATGACAATTTTTCAGGGTGGCTGTGATTTAACATCTCTCTCACCAGAAAAGTGGTCTCATTAATGACATTCCATTCTGGATTCTAAATTCAGGTCATGTCTCTGTTCCTATCACTGTGGGATAGGACCGTCTGGGCATTTTGGAGAGGAAGGTGCTCCGAGTAAGATGCCATCATCCTGTTAGTGATGGGACTACTGGATTTGGTTTGGCACACAGGTAAGCCTCTGGCTAGCAACTGAAACATTCTTTGAAATGAAAATTTTCATTGTTGATACAACACTCTTGGAACACTAAAATGTTATAGCTCCACAGTTCCAAAATGTAATCCAAATTATCAAACAGTTGGAGTGAATTTAGTAGCTCATTTCCTCACTCCACTTTCCTCCTTTTCTGTTAGCCAAGAGGAAGCCTCAGAATCCTTCTCAACACAAAGCTCTAGGTGGCCATTTTTAATCTGTTAGGAGTGGGACAAAAGATGAAGCAAATAAGTCATTCCAGCCCTGGAGTATCAAGTAAACAAACTCATCAGAATATAAGATGAATAGACGATCAATAACTGTCCAAGACATTCTCTGCTAGTAATACAGGGCATGCATTTCCCTGTTGTGAGTTGTCAGAAATCACACAGGATGGGAAGAATATGTAGAGGTATGAATACCTCTACATATTCATGTATCTGAGAGGCCGGGATGCCGTACAACAAAGTGAAAGAAAATATGGCTGTTGAAGTCAGGCTGACTTGGGGCTCAAATTCCCCCCATTTACTATTTACTAGCAACTCAACCTCTGGCAAATAGCTCTGAAATACGTTTGTTCATCCATCAAATGCAGAAAAACCAGGTTGTATAATACGTAAGTCAGGACTTTCCAACTCTGGTCCCTGCTCCATTTTTTCCACCTATTAACTTCACAGACCAGAGGCATCTTTGGGTTCATATCCTTGCAGTTTTTAACCCAAGAAGAAAAAGAACCCTCTCTTCCCAGCTGGAGTTTAAAAATTGAGAAAAAGAATTCTGATTGGCTTGACTGAGTTGTGTCACTCACTGGACTCCCACTTTGGGGACTCTGATTGGTCCAGATTGGGTCAACTGCCCACCCGTTGCCAAGGTCCTGTGTTCAGGCTATCCTGAGAACCACCCGGTGACAATGGTAGGAGCAGTTTCTCAAAAGAACTATTGGTGGGTGAAAATACTTTCCTGGGATATACAAAACAATAAATGTGTGCTCTAAAACCACATCGAGTGAAAAAAAGTAAATAAAATAATACATGCAAAGAGCTTAGTAACTGGTACATAGTAGTATTCCATAGATGGTAGCAAAAGTGATGGTATTATTATAAATCTCCAGTCTCAAAAGGTACAATCAGTAGGAGGGTGATTCACAGAAAGATATTTAATGCTTCATATTGAGTTAATCACTTCCTGATGTCAATTTTAAGTCTGGCTACTCAGATTGTGTGCTTAAATAGCTGCTGCTGCTAAGTCACTTCAGTTGTGTCCGACTCTGTGCGACCCCAGAGACGGCAGCCCACCAGGCTCCCCCATCCCTGGGATTCTCCAGGCAAGAACACTGGAGTGGGTTGCCATTTCCTTCTCCAATGCATGAAAGTGAAAAGTGAGAGTGAAGTCCCTCAGTCATGTCCGACTCTTAGCGACCTCATGGACTGCAGCCCATCAAGCTCCTCCGTCCATGGGATTTTCCAGGCAAGAGTACTGGAGTGGGGTGCCATTGCCTTCTCTGGCTTAAATAGCATTCTCAGTGAAAAAGCCAAGTGCAATGGTCATACTTATCATACTTAAATTTAAATTTAGCTAATTCTAGTTGCAGAGATTTCACTTTGGTCCAGCTCACTGAAGAAAAGGTTGTGTTAAAGGATGCAATGAAGAATGTGATTTATTTATGCATTTACTTGTGCTCCTATGTGTCAGTCACTGGGCCAGATGCTGGGTGACCCAGGGAAGCAAAATTGACCAAGTCTCTGCCCTCAGGGAGCTAACTTTCCAGCAGGGGAGCCAGAGAGACCAGCTATGGCGGAAAATGAAGCACCATAAAAGGAGAAAAAAGCACAGAATGGATTTTAGATAGAGCCAGGCCCTCTGAGGAATGGCATCTGGACAGAGACATGAACCAAGTAAAGGAGCTATGAGGATGCTTCCCCCAGGCAAAAGAGAGAGAATGGTGAGTACTGAGTCTGGATGTGGGGCAACGTAGCCAGAGCAGAGCAAGCAAGGTGATGGGGATGGGAAGTGATGGTAGACAGCTTGCTATGCTTTGCTAAGTCGCTTCAGTCGTGTCCGACTCTGTGCGACCCCATAGACGGCAGCCTACCAGGCTCCACCATCCCTAGGATTCTCCAGGCAAGAATACTGGAGTGGGTTGCCATTTCCTTCTCCAAAGCATGAAAGTGAAAAGTGAAAGTGAAGTCTCTCAGTCGTGTCTGACTCCTAGCGACCGCATGGACTGCAGCCCATCAGGCTCCTCCGTCCATGGGATTTGCCAGGCAAGAGTACTGGAGTGGGGTGCCATTGCCTTCTCCGGGTAGACAGTTTGGCCACCCTCTAAGAGGCCTACAACCATGTTACCTTACATGGCAAAAGGGACTTTGCAGATGGGATTAATTTAAGGACCATGAGGTGAGGGTTTTGGCCTATATTATCCAGGTGAGCCCAGCGTCATTACCAGGATCCCTAAAAGTTGAAGAGGAAGGTCAGAAACACACTATAAGAAAGAGTTAACCCAGTGTTGCTGGAGTGAAGGTGACAAGAATCAAGGGATGTAGGAGGTTTCCAGAAGCTGGAAAAGGAAAAAAACAGAACCTTCCCAAAGTCTCCAGAAAGGAACGCAACCTTGATTTCCCAGTAAGACCCACATCAGACATAAGACCTGCAGAACCACAGATAACAGATTTGTGTTGTTTTAAACCAGGAAGTCAGAGAAGGCAATGGCAACGCACTCCAGTACTCTTGCCTGGGAAATCCCATGGACAGAGGAGCCTGGGAGGCTGCAGTCCATGGGGTCACGAAGAGTCGGACATGACTGAGCGACTTAACTTTCACTTTTCACTTCCATGTATTGGAGAAGGAAAAGGCAACCCATTCCAGTGTTCTTGCCTGGAGAATCCCAGGGACGGAGGAGCCTGGTGGCCTGCCATCTATGGGGTCGCACAGTCGGACATGACTGAAGTGACTTAGCAGCAACAGCAGCAGCAGCAAACCAGTAAGTGTGTTATAATTTGTTACAGCAGCAAAAGGCAATGAATATAGTATCATTCTTAACATTACCAGATGGTTATGTGTCAGTAAAAAGTCTGTCTTTTCTTGAAAGCCTTGACTTACCCAACTTATCAGGAGTAAACCAGTTGCTTTAAAGTGAGGAGATAAGCCCCACCCTAAAGATCTGGAGCCATCTTTTAAGTACACAAAAGAAATAATGGCAGAGAAAATAGGGGCTATCTCTCCAGGTTTTCCTAGCAGAGATGTAATGTATCCTTAGGGTGGTAAAATTTTTTATGAGGGGATTAAAATAGGATGCTATAATTTACAATGATGTGGATACATATGGAAATTAAGGGAACGTTGAGCACCGAAGAATGATGCTTTTGAACTGTGGTGTTGGAGAAGACTCTTGAGAGTCCTTTGGACTGCAAGGATATCCAACCAGTCCATCCTAAACGAGATCAGTCCTGGGTGTTCTTTGGAAGGACTGATGTTGAAGCTGAAACTCCAATACTTTGGCCACTTGATGCAAAGAGCTGACTTATTTGAAAAGATCCTGATGCTGGGAAAGATTGAGGGTGGGAGGAGAAGGGGACAACGGAGGATGAGATAGTTGGATGGCATCACCAACTCATTGGACATGAGTTTGGGTAAACTCTGGGAGTTGATGATGGACAGGCAGGCCTGGCATGCTATGGTTCATGGGGTTGCAAAGAGTCAGACACGACTGAGCAACTGAACTAAACTGAAGGGGATGTTCCAAACTGTAAGACCAACAGCACTGAATCAAGAATCAAAACTGTTGGCTCAGTCAGTTCAGTCGCTCAGTAGTGTCTGACTCTTTGAGACCCCATGAACTACAGCATGCCAGGCCTCCCTATCCATCACCAATTCCCGGAGTTCAGTTAGACTCAAGTCCATCGAGTCAGTGATGCGATCCAGCCATCTCATCCTCTGTCGTCCTCTTCTCCTCCTGCCCCAATCCCTCCCAGCATCAGAGTCTTTTCCAATGAGTCAACTCTTTGCATGAGGTGGCCAATGTACTGGAGTTTCAGCTTTAGCATCATTCCTTCCAAAGAAATCCCAGGGCTGATCTCCTTCAGAATGGAATGGTTGAATCTCTTTGCAGTCCAAGGGACTCTCAAGAGTCTTCTCCAGCACCACAGTTCAAAAGCATCAATCCTTCGGCCCTCAGCTTTCTTCACAGTCCAACTCTCACATCCATAATTGGCCACTTGGAAAAACCATAGCCTTGACTAGATGGACCTTTGTTGACAAAGTAATGTCTCTGCTTTTCAATATGCTCTCTAGGTCAGTCCTAACTTTTCTTCCAAGGAGTAAGCATCTTTTGATTTCATGGCTGCTATCAAGGAGTACGTCAAGGCTGCATATTGTCACCATGTTTATTTAACTTATATGCAGAGTACATCATGAGAAATGCTGGACTGGAAGAAACACAAGTTGGAATCAAGATTGCCGGGAGAAATATCAATAACCTCAGATATGCAGATGACACCACTCTTATGGCAGAAAGTGAAGAGGGGCTAAAAAGCCTCTTGATGAAAGTGAAAGTGGAGAGTGAAAGGGTTGGTTTAAAGCTCAACATTCAGAAAACGAAGATCATGGCATCTGGTCCCATCACTGCATGGGAAATAGATGGGGAAACAGTGGAAACAGTGTCAGACTTTGTTTTTCTGGGCTCCAAAATCACTGCAGATGGTGACTGCAGCCATGAAATTAAAAGACGCTTACTCCTTGGAAGGAAAGTTATGACCAACCTAGATAGCATATTCAAAAGCAGAGACATTACTTTGCCAACAAAGGTTCGCCTAGTCAAGGCTATGGTCTTTCCTGTGGTCATGTATGGATGTGAGAGCTGGACTGTGAGGAAGGCTGAGCGCCGAAGAATTGATGCTTTTGAACTGTGGTGTTGGAGAAGACTCTTGAGAGTCCCTTGGACTGCAAGAAGATCCAACCAGTCCATTCTGAAGGAGATCAGCCCTGGGATTTCTTTGGAAGGAATGATGCTAAAGCTGAAACTCCAGTATTTTGGCCACCTCATGCGAAGAGTTGACTCACTGGAGAAGACTCTGATGCTGGGAGGGATTGAGGGCAGGAGGAGAAGGGGACGACAGAGGATGAGATGGCTGGATGGCATCACTGACTCGATGGATGCGAGTCTGAGTGACCTCCGGGAGCTGGTGATGGACAGGGAGGCCTGGCGTGCTGCAGTTCATGGGGTCGCGAAGAGTCGGACACGACTGAGCGACTGATCTGATCTGATCTGATCTGATCACCATCGGCAGTGATTTTTGGAGCCCTAAAAATGAAGTCTGACACTGTTTCCACTGTTTCCCCATCTATTTGCCATGAAGTGATGGGACCAGATGCCATGATCTTCATTTTCTGAATGTTGAGTTTGAAGCCAACTTTTTCACTCTCCACTTTCGCTTTCATTAAGAGGCTTTTTAGTTCCTCTTCACTGTCTGCCATAAGTATGGTGTCATCTGCATATCTGAGGTTATTGATATTTCTCCCGGCAATCTTGATTCCAGCTTGTGCTTCTTCCAGCCCAGTGTCTCTCATGATGTACTCTGCATATAAGTTAAATAAGCAGGGTGACAATATACAACCCTGACGTACTCCTTTTCCTATTTGGAACCAGTCTGTTGTGCCATGTCCAGTTCTAACTGTTGCTTCCTGACCTGCATACAAATCTCTCAAGAGGCAGGTCAGGTGGTCTGGTATTCCCATCTCTTTCAGAATTTTCCACAGTTTCTTGTGATCCACACAGTCAAAGGCTTTGGCATAGTCAATAAAGCAGAAATAGATGTTTTTCTGGAACTCTCTTGCTTTTTCCATGATCCAGCAGATGTTGGCAATTTGGTCTCTGGTTCCTCTGCCTGGGTTGGGAAGGTCTTTTTTGTACAGTTCTTCTGTGTATTCTTGCCAATTCTTCTTGGTATCTTCTGCTTCTGTTAGGTCCATACCATTTCTGTCCTTTATCGAGCCCATCTTTGCATGAAATGTTCCCTTGGTATCTCTAATATTCTTGAAGAGATCTCTAGTCTTTCCATTCTGTTGTTTTCTTCTATTTCTTTGCACTGATCGCTGAGGAAGTCTTTCTTATCTCTTCTTGCTATTCTTTGGAACTCTGCATTCAGATGCTTATATCTTTCCTTTTCTCCTTTGCTTTTCACTTCTCTTCTTTTCACAGCTATTTGTAAGGCCTCCCCAGACAGCCATTTTGCTTTTTTGCATTTCTTTTCCATGGGGATGGTCTTGATCCCTGTCTCCTGTACAGTGTCACAAACCTCATTCCATAGTTCATCAGGCACTCTGTCTATCATATCTAGGCCCTTAAATCTATTTCTCACTTCCACTATATAATCATAAAGGATTTGATTTAGGTCATACCTGAATGGTCTAGTGGTTTTCCCTACTTTCTTCAATTTAAGTCTGAATTTGGCAATAAGGAGTTCATGATCTGAGCCACAGTCAGCTCCTGAACTTGTTTTTGTTGACTTATAGAGCTTCTCCATCTTTGGCTGCAAAGAATATAATCAATCTGATTTCAGTGTTGACCATCTGGTGATGTCCATGTATAGAGTCTTCTCTTGTGTTGTTGGAAGAGGGTGTTTGCTTGGACCAGTGCATTTTCTTGGCAAAACTCTATTGGTCTTTGCCCTGCTTCATTCTGTATTCCAAGGCCAAATTTGCCTGTTACTCCAGGTGTTTCTTGACTTCCTACTTTTGCATTCCAGTACCCTCTAATGAAAAGGACATCTTTTTTGGGTGTTAGTTCTAAAAGGTCTTGTAGGTCTTCATAGAACCTTTCAACTTCAGCTTCTTCAGCGTTACTGGTTAGGGCATAGACTTGGATTACTGTGATATTGAAATGGTCTGCCTTGGAAACAAACAGAGATCATTCTGTCATTTTTGAGATTGCATCCAAGTACTGCATTTCGGACTCTCTTGTTGACCATGATGGCCACTCCATTTCTTCTGAGGGATTCCTGCCTGCAGTAGTAGATATAATGGTCATATGAGTTAAATTCACCCATTCGGTCCATTTTAGTTCACTGATTCCTAGAATGTTGATGTTCACTCTTGCCATCTCTTGTTTGACCACTTCCAATTTGTCTTGATTCATGGACCTGACGTTCCAGGTTCCTATGAAATATTGCTCTTTACAGCATCAGACTTTGCTTCTATCACCAGTCACATCCACAACTGGGTATTGTTTTTGCTTTGGCTCCATCCCTTCATTCTTTCTGGAGTTTTTTCTCCACTGATCTCCAGTAGCATATTGGGCACCTACCGACCTGGGGAGTTCTTCTTTCAGTATCCTATCATTTTGCCTTTTAATACTGTTCATGGGGTTCTCAAGGCAAGAATACTGAAGTTGTTTGCCATTCCCTTCTCCAGTGGACCACATTTTGTCAAACCGCTCCACCATGACCCGCCCATCTTAGGTGGCCCCATGGGCATGGCTTAGTTTAATTGAGTTAGACAAGGCTGTGGTCCTAGTGTGATTAGATTGACTAGTTTTCTGTGAGTATGGTTTCAGTGTGTCTGCCCTCTGATGCCCTCTTGCAACACCCACCATCTTACTTGGGTTTCTCTTACCCTGGACGTGGTGTATCTCTTCACGGCTGCTCCAGCAAAGTGCAGCCGCAGCTCCTTACCTTGGACGAGGGGTATCTCCTCACCGCTGCCCCTTCTGAGCTTGAACGTGGAATAGCTCCTCTAGGCCCTTCTGCGACCACGCAGCCACGCTCCTTCCAACCATTGCCCCTGGCCTGGGATGTGGGGTAGCTCCTCTCTGCCGCCCCGCCTAATCTCAGACGTGGGGTAGTTCCTCTCGGCCACCGCCCCTAACCTGGGATGTGGGGTAGCTCCTCTCCGCCGTTCCTGCGCCGGCACATCCTGGCACACTCGGCAGCTGCCCCTGACCTCGGACATGGGAGCAAATCTACTGACATAAAAATATGTAAGAAGACGCATTACCCCTCACACACTACCTGCATCCTGACTGCAAAGGGTCTGATTTTGAGTCAATGAAAGTGCTTCTTCTCCCATTGCTCCCTGCTATATCTCTTTAGACATCCGTTCCATGAGTTCAACTCCTTATAAACAGCGGATGGAGAAAGAACAGCTTAAGAGTGATGAGACAATGAGGAAAATGACATTTTTTAAGATACTGAATCATCCTAACTATGAACATATTTCTTTTCAGTGACTGTCAACAAAATTATATACTTTTCTACATAAAGTTCTTGATTGTTTTTGTAAGATGTAATCTTAGGTACTACTGGGATTTTTTGTTTGTTTGTTTGGTGAGTTTTACTTATTTTGCATTATAAATGGTATCTTTTAAATTACATGTTTTTCTAATTATGTTAAGGGTTCAAAAAATGTGATTTAATTTTATATACAGTTTTAAAGCAGCAAGTTAGCTGAACTCTCATATTAATTCTCAAATATATGTCTATAAATTATTTGGGGTTTTGATGTGAACAACTATTATCACCTGCTAATAGTGACATGGCTGCCGCCCATGGGGTCGTGAAGAGTCAGACACGACTGAGTGACTTCACTTTCACTTTTCACTTTTCACTTTCATGCATTGGAGAAGGAAATGGCAACCCACTCCAGTGTTCTTGCCTGGAGAGTCCCAGGGATGGAAGAGCCTGGTGGGCTGTCGTCTATGGTGTCGCACAGAGTTGGACATGACTACAGTGACTTAGCAGCAGCAGCAGTACCATATTTAGGTAGAAAGGGCAAGGCTAGAGAAAGTGGGAGGCACTTCTGGTACACTGCTTTAAAAGGTCTCAAAGTGACAAAACTAAACACACTCTTCTCATATGATCCAGCAACCATGCTCTTTAGTATTCACCCAAAGGATGTGAAAACTTCAGTTCAGTTCAGTTCAGTCGCTCAGTCGTGTTCGACTTTTTGCAACCCCATGAATTGCAGGACACCAGGCCTCCCTGTCCATCACCAACCCCCAGAGTTCACCCAAACTCATGTCCATCGAGTTGGTGATGCCATCCAGCCATCTCATCCTCTGTCGTCCCCTTCTCCTCCTGCCCCCAATCTCTCCCAGCATCAGAGTCTTCTCCAATGAGTCAACTCTTTGCATGAGGTGGCCAAAGTACTGGAGTTTCAGCTTTAGCATCATTCCTTCCAAAGAACACCCAGGGCTGATCTCCTTCAGAATGGACTGGTTGGATCTCCTTGCAGTCCAAGGGACTCTCAAGAGTCTTCTCCAACACCACAGTTCAAAAGCATCAATTCTTCAGCGCTCAGCTTTCTTCACAGTCCAACTCTCACATCCATCATGACCACAGGAAAAACCATAGCCTTGACTAGATGGGCCTTTGTTGGCAAAGTCATGTCTCTGCTTTTGAATATGCTATCTAGGTTGGTCATAATTTTCCTTCCAAGGAGTAAGCGTCTTTTAATTTCATGGCTGAAATCACCATCTGCAGTGATTTGGGAGCCCAAAAAATGAAGTCTGACACTGTTTCCCCATCTATTTCCCACGAAGTGATGGGACCAGATGCCATGATCTTCATTTTCTGAATGTTGAGCTTGAAGCCAACTTTTTCACTCTCCTCTTTCACTTTCATCAAGGCTTTTTAGTTCTTCTTCACTGTCTGCCATAAGTGTGGTGTCATCTGCATATCTGAGGTTATTGATATTTCTCCCAGCAATCTTGATTCCAGCTTGTGTTTTATCCAGACCAGCATTTCTCATAATGTACTCTGCATATAAGTTAAATAAGCAGGGTGACAATATATAGCCTTGACGTACTCCTTTTCCTATTTGGAACCAGTCTGTTGTTCCATGACCAGTTCTAACTGTTGCTTCCTGACCTGCATACAGATTTCTCAAGAGGCAGATCAGGTGGTCTGGTATTCCCATCTCTTTCAGAATTTTCCACAGTTTCTTGTGATCCACACAGTCAAAGGCTTTGGCATAGTCAATAAAGCAGAAATAGATGTTTTTCTGGAACTCTCTTGCTTTTTCCATGATCCAGCAGATGCTGGCAATTCGGTCTCTGGTTCCTCTGCCTTTTCTAAAACCAGCTTGAACATCAGGAAGTTCATAGTTCACGTATTACTGAAGCCTGGCTTGGAGAATTTTGAGCATTACTTTACTAGTGTGTGAGATGAGTGCAATTGTGCGGTAGTTTGAGCACTCTTTGGCATTGCCTTTCTTTGGGATTGGAATGAAAACTGACCTTTTCCAGTCCTGTGGCCACTGCTGAGTTTTCCAAATTTTTTGACATATTGAGTGCAGCACTTTCACAGCATCATCTTTCAGGATCTGAAATAGCTCAACTGGAATTCCATCACCTTCACTAGCTTTATTTGTAGTGATGCTTTCTAAGGCCCACTTGACTTCACATTCTAGGATATCTGGCTCTAGGTGAGGGATCACACCATCATGGTTACCTGGGTCATGAAGATCTTTTTTATATATTTCTTCTGTGTGGTCTTCGCATCAGATCAGATCAGTCACTCAGTCATGTCCGACTCTTTGCGACCCCATGAACCGCAACACACCAGGCCTCCCTGTCCATCACCAGCTCCCGGAGGTCTTCGCATAGTCAACACTTTTTCATGGGAATTTTAGGATATTGGCATCTATGTTCACAAGTAAAACATTTTACTGACTTTGTTTTTTTACACTATTTTTGTCCAATTGGCTATCAAATGCATCTTAAAAATTTCACCAGTCTTTATGTACCATAACATTTTCTATAATGTGGAACTTCTGTTTCTTTAAAACATTGAAAGAGCTTGCTTGTAAAACTGTCTGGGCTTAGAGCCTTTTTTAGAGTTAATTATTTGAAAGCATTTTTCATCTTTGTCATGACTACTGTTTAAGTTAAGCCCTCCATCTCTCTTGAGTGAATTTTAATTGTTTTTGCATGTCAATATGATAATTTTGTTGAGGCTTTTAAATGTATCTCCCCAAAATTTTTTACACAGGGGTTTCTTATATTGTAAATCTCTATATGTACTAAATTAAGAGGAAACTCTGATTCATGGATTTTATTTCCTTGGAATTATAATTGGAGAAGGAAATGGCAACCCACTCCAATGTTCTTGCCTGGAGAATCCCAGGGACAGGGGATCCTGGTGGGCTGCCGTCTATGTGGTCGCACAGAGTCAGACATGACTGAAGTGACTTATAGGTGGAATTATAGGTATACTAGCTTCTGTTTTATGCCTCAAGGGAAAGTATAGAAATGGTCCCCTCCTCAAGAGATAATTGGTGAGACTGGAGAAAAGCTTATATCTTCAGGGCTAAATTTATCAAGAGTTACACCTTTAAAAAGGTAATATAGGTATAGCTCTCATTCTGTGTTTTTACCTTGCTTCCTCTTCTACCTTCCTGTGCCTGGACACAGCAGGTCTGGTTTCTACAAGGCAAGTTCCTAGGGTCAATATGGTAAGCATACCTCATAGACCTTGGCAATAGGCCTGCCAATCACCATTTTCCTTGTGAATTATAGTCATTTCAGATTGGAGAGAGTGGGAATTCCATTCTGGTTTGAACTCAAGCCTCATATCTATATCATATCTAGATATGATATGATATATAGCATATCATATATAGATATCATATCTATCAGGAGCCCTTTACTCAGAGAGTAATTTGGCCTGTGTTAATATAGATCATTAGCTTGATGCAAAACATCAGCCTTTACCCTATGGAACAGGACTGAAGAGAATGAAGGAATGAAAGGAATGATTTTCCAAACATAACCCCGAATTTTTTAGAAACATCTCTTTTCATTCTCAATTTTATATGTTTGTGATTTTTTTTTTTTTTTTTTTTTAAATAGGCTTTCCAGCAATTTGCATGTTATTACTGTTATTTCACGGTCTAAACTAAGAGATTCAGTCTGGGTCAAAAGTGACTGTAAAGACCTCAACTTCATGAGTTTATACATCTTCATTCTAATGTTACTCTAGTTGCATGGCACAGTTTCTTTACATAAACTTACGTCTCTCTGCCACTTTCTCCTCTAACAAATAATTTCCTCCTCTTCAAGTATGTTTCATAGTTCCTGCTTATTCAAGTCACCCATTTGATTATTATCTTTAACGGATCTTTCCCTAGCTTAATACTTTTCACCTCATCCTCTGGTGCTCAGCATTCCCAGTTCAGATTCAGGAGGTAGGGAATCTTCCCAGCTCAGCTCATGCCTTCCTGCCAAGAAACATTAAAGATCCCAAGGAAGCTAAGGAATGACAGGGGGCCCATGCTCAGTCACTTCAGTTGTGTCCAACTTTTTGCCACCCTATGCACTGTAGCCTGCCAAGCTCCTCTGTCCATGGGATTCTCCAGGCAAGAATACTGGATTGAGTTGCCATGCCCTCCTCCAGGGGATCTTCCCAACCCAGAGACCAAACCCATGTCTCTTAAGTCTCCTACATTGAAAGGTGGGTCCTTTACCACTATTGCCACTTGGGAAGCCCAACAGGGGGCCTAGGGCCTCTTAAGTGTCTGTTCTAAGCCTATCATCTTGATTTGGCCTCCTCAACAACAGCTCAGAAAAAACATGTGGAAACAGATTTCTTGACTCACACCCTTATTCAAGCCTGTCTCCCATCTTTGTTCTCTCCCCTATTCCCACACTATGATCACGGTCTCCAAGTTCTTCAGCCCTACATCCTCTCCCCTTGGTTCCTCCCTTTCTCTCATCACCTCACTTGCATGCTCCCATCCATCAACTCCCATCGTTGTTTCTCTAAAGTAGATCCCAAATCCATCCATTCTCTTCATTTCCATTAATGCTATCTTCATCCAGACACCATTATTTCTTATCTGGATTATTACAACAGCCTCCTAACAGTTTCCTAACCAGTCACCTCACTCCCTATTCCTTCCATTCTCGCTGTACTCCACAGAGCAGCAGTAATGACCTTCTAAACACATAAATTCAATCAAAGAGCTCCCTCACTTAAACTCCTTCAATAGCTCCCTATTTTTTCTAGGTCAAAATACAGTCTTCTATGCCTGACATAGCTCTCCATGATCTGGTCCTGGCTAAAGTCTCTATGTCATCTCACATATGCTTCTCCCACTTAGAGTACTCCAGCCACAACACCTTCTTTCAGAGACTCAGGACCCTTCAAGCTCTTCTCTGCCTTAGGATCTCTGCACATATGCTTCTTTTTGCTTGACCTTCCGTCTGCTCCTTCACTTGCTTTACAGGTTAGATCTTCTCCGAGTATCTTTACTTGGCCACCCTATCCAAAGAAAATTTCTCCCATTATAATTCTTTATTTTATTGCCTTATGTTTTCATTTTTTTAAACCTATCTCCCTAAATTATTGGGAAAAAAAAAACTACAAAGAGGAGAAGAAAAGAAAAAGCCAAAAAGAGAAGCAGAAACAACAATTAAAAAAAAAAAACCTTCAAAAAGAAAAATGAAGGAAAAGCAAGAAATTGGAAGGAAATAAGCATAAAATTATTAACCTTCCTGGAGAAAAAAAAGCTCATAAAATTTTTAAATAAATGCAAAGAGTGTATGTGCCACAAGTGAACACTCTAACTACTTTTTCCCCTAAGTCTTACATAATGGTTTCTAACTTTTCTGCCTTCAAAATCCTAAAGGTCGATTTTCCTTGAATTCTGGTGACTACAAAATTCTCTAATTTGGAAACTTATCAAAATGAAGCCTCAAAATGAGTTAGAAGCATTTGAAAAAGTCATTATGAGCCACTAGAAGAGTCTAATGCTTCTTTTGTCATTGTAAGTTTGCACAGCGAGCATCCAAGACAAGTTTTAAAATAAAACGACCCTCTCTTAGGACCACGGGTACATGAGGCATCATTTCCTCACAATAGCCTGGCCCTCTCGCCTCCTTTTCTCCTCTGCAATGCCTCTTTGTAAATCCCAGGTGTTTGTGGGCATAAAGCCCATCTGAAGGGAGTTTATTGTGAAGAGTTCTTTCTTTGCCACTTGTTCTAAACCTGTTAAGAGAGTGCTACATGCCTTAGACCAAATCTCCATAAAAATCAAGAAACAAGAAGTTTTCTGTACTCCTGCCCGACAGCCACACTATGACATTGGTTCGACAGCTCTGTGACCCTGTATTGTCCCAACTTTATTCACTAGTCTCTTTTTCTCTTTCTTCCTCCTCCCTTTTTTTAAGCCTTTATTGGCATTTTTTTATCTACTGTAAAATGAAAAGGAGGAGGTTGGGTTTTTGTTGTTGTTTTCTTTCAGCACCCTATGTGGCAGCTAGAAAAAGCTATCTGCAGTTACTGTAGTAATGGTTTCAAGAAACACCTGCAAATCAAAGAAAGACACCAGAACAGGGTCTTCAGATTTTTTTTTTCTTCTTCCCTCAGAGTTCCTTCTTGGCCATTATAGAGTAGGCTCGGGAATGAATTTATGTGACAGCTATGAAGTTAGTATTAAAATTGTGAATAGTGCCTAGCAGTTTTCATGCACTTACTATGAGATCGCCTCAATTTGCCACACAGCGGTGAATAGGGTGAGGAGGGCGGGGTGTCAAATGAATGGGAGGAGGAGGGACTGTGAATGGGGAAGGTTTCCCTGGAGGGAGCAGCACGGTAGTTACAAGAGAAGAGTGATTTATTTTTGAAATTTCAGATAGAAAAGCCAAGAGAATGTGCCTAAAGGTCCTGAAGCACGAGGGTGAAGGATGTGAGATAAGTGATAGGTTTCTACACATTTAGAAAGTGTCAACGCCAACTCTAGAATCGGGGACCGGGCGCAGGGTGGGAATAGGGGGTACGATGCTAAATCCATTCCTCTGGTCTTCCAAAATTGAATATTAAATGCCAGCAGGGAGCAGATGTGGGTAGGGGCTGCAGAATGGGGGTAAGGGCCACGGAAGGAGGGGGTTAAGCGTTTAGTTCAATGGAAATTAACCACTTGCGGAGAATTAGAAGAGAGCTGGAGCGGGCTGGGCGGGGGAGCGTGTCTATTCTGGCTAAGGGATTTGGGGAGGGCATTCAGAAAAATGAGGTGAGCTAGCCTGCAAAAGCAGGGTGGGGCGTGCCCTCCGCCGGCCTCATGGCCCCGCCCCCGCAGCACCCGCAGCACCCCCACCACCCGCATTAGCATGCGGGCCGCAGCGGCCTGCCGGGCGGGGGAGGGCAGCAGTGGGATCGCCGCGCGGGGCTCATTGTGGGCCGCGCTCGCCTCCGCGGGGGACCATCTGCTCGCTGTCAATGCATCACCTGCTCGTCTGGGCCGTCGCCGGGGCAACGGGGGGCGGGGGATTAAGGAGCGTGTGCTTCTCTTCCCAGCCGCGGCAGCGGCGGCGGGGGCAAGAGCTGGGCGCTCCTCTGCTTCCCGCAGCCCTGGGACAGGTCCGCGCGGCGGAGGGGCCCGGCGATCACCGTGGCGGGCGCGGGCGCTCGCCGCTGCCCCTCGGGCTTTGTAAAGGCAACCGAGCCGCCTCCACTCGAGGAGGTGGCGGGAATCTCGAGGTGGGGCAGAGAGCAGACTCACCCAGAGGGCGAGAACTGCGACCCTTGCGTCTACCTGGAGCTGCGTGGGCCAGGCCCGGGGGCGGGAAATGGGGGCCGGTGAGTGCCTACCTCCGCATCTTCCAGGGAGCTTGCCAGCTCAGCCCGTCTCTGTGGGCGCAGCGCAGTTCAGAGAGCCCTGCAATCTCTGGGCAGCCACAATGGAGTCAGTGTCACGGGTAGAACTTCCTGGGCTCCAGCCTACCATCAAGTCACAGATAACTTCCCCACCTCTCCTCTGACATTCTGGTCTGCGGATCATCGCCAAGACTGGGGGAGCCTTGGAGATCAGAATATGAGTGACACCTGCTCTTTGGGCTTACCTGAATGGGCTGCTTTTCCATGGAGGGGATAGTTCTGGAGATAAAACCCCCAAGAAGTCCTGAAATCCGTCTTCCACGCACTCCTATTCCTTGCACTCAACATAATTTTTGAAGACAGAAGCTTATTGAGTGATGCAGCCGACAGCAGGGGGCAGAGCTAGGCTGCAGATGAGAACAGGGCCATTGGGATTATATTTGATCCAAGTCATGCTCTCTGGTTTAGAAACTTCCAGGAAAATCTATGCTGTGTCCTTGCCCATCTCCACACCACCCCGCAACTGGTCAAGGACCTCAGCTGCACCAACAGAGGTCAGTCATAAACAAGGAACTGTTAACTGCCCCACCTAAACCTAACTAGGCCCACAAAGAGCCAAGGAGTTGTTCAGCTTTAATCACAACTCATATCTGTTTTTTGTTTTTTCTTTCTGTCCTTGCCAACTGCTTTCATTCCTTTGCAGAATAGCAGAAGCAGTAGAAAATTTAGATTCACTGAGTCCCAAGCTGGATGCCCCCATTCCCTCCCAGACCACCATCTAAAACACTTTCAGCCAGGTAAAATCCCAGCATGTTTCTGAAGCTTTCTGAGTCATGCTATGCTATGCTAAGTCACTTCAGTCATGTCAGACTCTGTGTGACCCCATAGACGGCAGCCCACCAGGCTCCCCTGTCCCTGGGATTCTCCAGGAAAGAATACCCCAAATCTTTCTAGAATAGATCTCATTCCAGGAGCTGGCAACCCTTGAGGGACCAACAGTCTTTGTTGGACTAACTTAGTAACTCAAACCCACTTTCTGCAGTTCTGCTTTCTGAAGAAACAGAATTTATCTTTTTTTCAAGTCAACACTTTGTATTGAAGAAATTGTTACATTGTCTACTAATCTTCTCAAATTTTCCCCAGTCTTTTGCTACATTTTTCTTTTCTTTAATAAAATCCATATTTTAAGTTATGCTAAATCAGGTTTGTGATATTGACCCTCTATAACTTCTCCAACTAAAATCTCATCTTCATCAAATAAATTTCTCCCACACTTTTATGATTTCTAGATATGAACACCATGAATTAAGTTGATTTTGTGATTAAAATTTCAAAATTTACTGTTACATCTATTTGTTGTTCCTATCATTTCATGTAAGAGAAAAAAGTCAACCATAAAAATATCTATGTGCTTTTCATGAGATGAAGGAAAAAGAAAAACAAGTGTGTAATGTAGAAACGATTAAAAGATTTTAAAAAATCTACCCATCCAAAATTGCTTTTTTAATTTTCCAGAATTAAAGGTAAGAGTTCTTAGAAGGCATGCTCTTTGATTCAAAAGGTACTTCCGAATAGACAGAATCATGGCATCATTCCCAGTATAGAAAAAATAACTGAAACCAAAATATAAGTACCCCAAGATTGTTACAGACTGTGGCTGGGGATGTTCAGGGCACCTTCAACCCCATCAACCACCCAGCAGAGCAGCTTTCCCCCGCCAAGAGCACCTCAAAATGCTCTTAATCTGCTCTATTCCCACTTCAACAGCTGCTGGCTTCAAGACAGAGATGAGAACCCTTCACCAGTTCAACAAATAATCATTGAACACCTGCCGTGTGTAAGGCAAACTAGACAAAGACCCCTTGCTCATGGTACTCACTATTCAACAGGGGTACATAGATAGTTTTTAATATTTATTTATTTATGGCTGCATCAGGTCTTAGTTGCAGTAGCAACACCTTTCACTGTGTTGCTCAGGCTTTTTTCTAGTTGTGGCTCGTGGGCTCTAGAGTACAGGCTGAGAAGCTGTGGCACACGGGATCAGTTGCCCCACAACATGTGGAAGCTTCCTGGAGCAGGGATCAAACCTGTGTCACCCACTGGACCACCAGGGAAGTTCTAAATTGATTTTTTTAACTCTTTATTATTTTACCCAACAAACATTTCTTGAGCACCTAATTGACAATTTAGATAGGGGAAAATGTACCCACAAGTAAGATATCTCTCTCAAAAAGAAAAACACACACACAAAAACCAGAGCATAATGTAATTAATTAGAAAATATTATCAGTAGAACAAAGTGTCAATGGAAGTATAGAGACAGCATCACATGATTTTTGTCTAGATAAAATTGCACAGATGTCATAAACTGGACCATGAAGAGTTAGTTAGTAGGCATCCCCAGCACCCAGTTCAGGACCTGGCACATAGCAGATGTTCTAAAATAGTTGTTAAATGAACGATGTATTCTCCAAGTAAGGAAGAAATTCCAGAGGAAGGAATCACAGCATGAGCAAAGGCTTCAAGACATATTGTTTAAGGAATGAATTAACAATTCACTGTGAGCAAAACAAGGGAGAAGAAAGAGAAAGATGGACCAGTGGTGTGGAGGCATGTGGAGAAGAGACATGAATATCATGCCAAGAATGTGGACTTTGTCTCGAAGACCAATAGTTTTTCAAGAGCAGAACGCTTGTTTTAAGCAGAATCTTGTAAGAAACTCAAATACAATGAAATTGACCAAAATACAGCTGCACTAGCTCAAAGAGGAGTAGGATCTGACATCCTGCTTCCTGTCCACAACCTTGCCCACTAGGCACTGCTGGGGAACCCTACTATTTCCCCTTGAAACACTTTAAAAAAAAAAAAAGTGCCCTGAGGGGTGGGCTATCACTGAACAGCATTAAGCATGAAAGTGTGAGTCTGGATGAAAAGGAGTCTAGGAAAGCATTTAGGTTGCTGTTGAAATTGTCAAAGCACAAAATAACAAGGACATATTAGACAGGTGCCACTGGTAGTGAAATGGATGATAAAGAGATTTTAAAGATGAAATCCTTACTATGAATGGTCTTTCTGCTTCAGGGAAAATAATTTCACCTCTTGTACATTCTTAATTTGGATATTTTTCAATAGTAATATGTATCAAACTCTGCATTTGTTTACTATTACTATGCCCAACACATTCCCACACTTGCAGAAGTTTTGGAAAAAATATAAATTCCTTAGTACTAGCTGCTTCAGATGTGGCCCATATGTCAAAATATAGATTTTTGAGTCTTAAGATAAGCAAATGGAAGATTTATAAATATAACCAAAAGGAGGGTAGAGATGAGAGATATCTAATGCTCCTTTAACTTATTAAGCAGGAGAACCAATTATTGAGCAACAATCAAAGTTATGGTGCATAGTGACACTTCCCTGCACCCCCGCAAATGTAAGCATTCAAGTGGTTTTCTTAAAAGTCACATGAAATTCATCACTGATTACTTAAATTTAGCTACAACTGCACATTAAAAATTCCTCATGGGTAGAAAACTTGCAATTTAAAGAATCCACAGCACTCTTGAACTGGGTAGGAACAAAGATATATACTCACACAAATAAGCTAAAGGAAAAGACACAGCAAAGGGGAGCTGAGAAGCTGAGGAAATTCACATGATGAAGATAGCTGGCATTTAGCCAAAACTGAAAACTATAAATATTAATCAGATGAGAATCAGTGTCACTTTACTGCAAGAATGTTCTGTAATTAAAAGGGTGGGTATTGTGTTGTGCATGTTAGCACAATTGCCACCCATAATATTGGATGCCAGCAGCTCCTGAGTGCTAGAACACAGATCTCTAAGGATGTCACCTAGCAGAGGATTTACTACATAAGCATCAGATATTTACGTCAAATTCAAATAACACTCTAAAATAAAGGGAGAAGAAATACCGGAGTTTCAAAATTATGCTTCTGTCTTGAAAAGGCAAGAAAAGTAATATTCATTGGATACCTGTTAAATGCCAGGCATCTTCTAAATGCTTTCCATACATTCTGTCACTTAATCCTTTTAATTCAAGCTTGCAGACAAGGTGTCGTCAAAACCACATTTCAAAGATACAACAGTTCCTAAGTTGGCTTTACAATCCAGGATATGGCTGCAGGTGAGTGTGTCTGAAGTGGAGCGAAAGCGAGGTATCCCTGACAGTGACAAAGTTTACAATCATGAGATTAGAATGCTGGATCATCCACATGAGCACTGAGTCTCCCAGGAAACTGATGACCTTAGAGTCAATGAGAAGGGTGGGAAGGAGGCACCAAAGCTCTCATTTGGAAAATGGACAGTCATTCTACTAAGTTTCAGTGGTCAAGCAAAGGATGTTTGGGCAACATACCAGGTGTGTCAAAGGAGAGGGGATTGTTAATGGTTGAAAGAGCCGGTAGGGGGACAAAAGAATATTGTTCCCTTCTTTCTTCTGTGTCGAATCAAAGATAAGTGAGGATGAACAGCTTCTGCTCCAAGGGGGTGCAAAGGAAGTCACCCTGTCAAAGGAAAACAAGTTTTAGTTAGGTCAGAAGCGGAGGGACCTTTGAAGAGGCCAGGACTGCAGAGGAGTTCCAGTTAGGTCACTGTGTTGTCTCTTCCTTGCCTACAGTCTAAATCCACATCCTTCAGGGTTATCTCAGCCCTCCATGATATGATCTTGTCCCGTTGTGCCCTCACTAGTGTTTAACAACCAGCTCTCTGGGAGGATAAAGTCCTGATTTGTTGCTAATTTCCGTGATGTAAATACTCCAACCAAACATGACTGATTTCCAGCTTCCAACATCACATTAGTGAGAGCAGAGTTGGGGAAAGATATGCACAAGCAGCTTTGAGGAGTCAGTGCAAGTTGACTCACAAACACCACTGCCCTTACTCTTTCATGTTTTCCTGCCTCTTCTTCCCACCCTGTATTCTTGTTCAAAGATGAGGCTGCTCACTTGTGCAAACTCTCCATCGCACACCGTGGTAGTGCATGTTCATCACAGTCCTCACTGGTATGTCTGTGTAATATGACAGTTATCCTTCAGATGGTGAGAAATTTAGAGCAAGATGCCTTCCTTAATTTGCACAAAGGCATCATTTGGTTTTCGTGCTGCTCAAAGACCACGTACCGCAAGTCATAAGCCAAATTCAGCCCACAGACATGCTGGGTTTAAAAATGCTTGCTTCTTTTATTTTTTAACTACCTTGCTAACATTTAAAAATAGAGAAACAAATCCCCAAATTTCTAAGTTCTCTTGAAAAAAGCAGAGCAGGCTGTATTATTAACATATGGAAAGGTCTGACATCTAAAGCAAGGTTGTCATTCAAAAGATATCAATATCCTTCAGTCATCCTGAATACTTACCATTTTTACCTCAATAATCCATTGGAATGTATGTCAACTGGACTCTCTCTCCCCTGCAGCTCCTCTTTTACCTTCGCTCAGTTTCTAGAATAGTCTTTCCACCTTGGCACCTTGCACCATTTGTTTCTGAAACTCTCCACTCTCCACCCTCTTCACTTGGCCAATTCCTACTCATCCTTCCATTCCAATTTAGACATAATTTCTACCATCAGCTCTCACCAAGACTTCCTAACAGCTTCCAACTGCTTGTACCCAGGCCAGGGGCCACAGAGCACTTGGAGTGACCTTTCTAAAATGTAAATCATAGCACAGTGCAATTACAATGAAACACAGACTCCTTAAAATGACCTTTAAATAACTGTGAGGTTTGGACCTCTCTCCATTCTTTGTCACACTGTCTCCCTTTCTCCTTCACAAGCACACCGCACTTGTGCTCTGGCTGCCCCCTCTGCCTGGAATTCTCTTTCCCAAGTCTTCATAGAGCCCATATCTTCATATCATTCAGGTCTCAGAGCCAATCACCTGCATGTTCTGAGAGAGGCTTCTTAGTCGTCTATATAAATGAGCAGCCCTCTTCCCTCCCAGCCTCCCTGCAAAGACTCTTCATCGCATCCCTTTGTTGCATTTTTAAGATATCCCCCAGCACCTCCAGATCACAACTCCTGGTGGTGGATCTGTCGATCTGCACTTCTATTAAGCTGCTGTGAATGGTTCTGATTCACCAACTTGGGATGCCTGGGCTATAGTGGAGGTGATGGAATTCCAGTTGAGCTATTTCAAATCCTGAAAGATGATGCTGTCAAAGTGCTGCACTCAATATGCCAGCAAATTGGGAAAATTCAGCAGAGGTCACCAGACTAGAAAAGGTTAGTTTTCATTCCAATCCCAAAGAAAGGCAATGCCAAAGAGTGCTCAAACTACTGCACAATTGCACTCATCTCACACAATAGTAAAGTAATGCTCAAAATTCTCCAAGCCAGGCTTCAGCAATATGTGAATCATGAACTTCCAGATGTTCAAGTTGGTTTTAGAAAAGGCAGAGGAACCAGAGATCAAATTGAAAACATCCACTGGATCATGGAAAAAGCAAGAGAGTTCCAGAAAAATATCTATTTCTGCTTTATTGACTATGCCAAAGCCTTTGACTGTGTGGATCACAAGAAACTGTGGGAAATTCTGAAAGAGATGGGAATACCAGACCACCTGACCTGCCTCTTGAGAAACCTATATGCAGGTCAGGAAACAACAGTTAGAACTGGACATGGCACAACACACTGGTTCCCAATAGGAAAAGTAGTACATCAAGGCTGTATATTGTCACCCTGTTTATTTAATGTATATGCAGAGTACATCATGAGAAACTCTGGGCTAGAAGAAGCACAAGCTGGAATCAAGATTGCTGGGAGAAATATCAATCACCTCAGATATGCAGATGACACCACCCTTATGGCAGAAAGTGAAGAGGAACTAAAAAGCCTCTTGATGAAAGTGAAAGAGGAGAGTGAAAAAGTTGACTTAAAGCTCAACATTCAGAAAACTAAGATCATGGCATCTGGTCCCATCACTGCATGGAAATAGATGGGGAAACCGTAGAAACAGTGTCAGACTTTATTTTGGGGGGCTCACAAATCACTGCAGATGGTGATTGCAGCCACGAAATTAAAAGATGCTTACTCCTTGGAAGGAAAGTTATGACCAACCTACATAGCATATTCAAAAGCAGAGATATTACTTTGCCAACAAAGGTCCATCTAGTCAAAGCTATGGTTTTTCCAGTAGTCAAGTATGGATGTGAGAGTTGGATCGTGAAGAAAGCTGAGGGCCGAAGAATTGATGTTTTGAACTGTGGTGTTGGAGAAGACTCTTGAGAGTCTCTTGGAGTGCAAGGAGATCCAACCAGTCCATTCTAAAGGAGATCAGTCCTGGATGTTCTTTGGAAGGAATGATGCCAAAGCTGAAACTCCAGTACTTTGGCCACCTCATGTGAAGAGTTGACTCATTAGAAAAGACTCTGATGCTGGGAGGGATTGGAGGCAGGAGGAGAAGGGGACGACAGAGGATGAGATGGCTGGATCGCATCACTGATTTGATGGACGTGAGTCTGAGTGAACTCCGGGAGTTGGTGTTGGACAGGGAGGCCTGGCGTGCTGCAATTCATGGGGTTTTAAAGAGTAGGACACGACTGAGCAACTGAACTGAACTGAACTGGCCAAAAAGTTATGGAAAAACCTGAACTAACTTTTTGACCAACCCAATATATAGATGAGAAAAAAAAAAGTAGCAAGCATGTTGAGGATTTCTGTGGTTCATTGTTAGTGATTTGTTCCTTCTGAGTTTTTGTAGTTCAGTACCTCAGTGATGGTATGATACCATAAACCCAACATGCTTTTATTATCATCAGTTCCCTGTCTGTTTATTAGTAATTTCTAATGCTTCCATCATCAAAATTCTACAGAACTTGCTAGAAACAAAACCACAAATTTCTCCAGTCCCCATGAAGAACAGTTATGATCATACTAGTGAATGGATGGAGTGTAGGATGGACACCTAGAGGTGAACTCAGCAAGCTAATAGGATGAAACAAGCACAGACACGTGTTAGGAAGAAAGCCTCAGAACCTATGGGTGCTCAAGAATTGATGGCAAAGTGTCTAATGTCACGAAGAATTGTTAGATTAAAATCTTACTTAATGGTGATGAAAATACAAAGCCTAAAGGAACAGAAAGAAATGAAAAGCGCCCATGTGATTAGCAAATGTGAGTAAATCTTGTGAGTAGAGGGACTGTTTTGCTGCCAGGGTCAACGTGAGAGTCACAGAAAAATTATTTCCCAGCAGCTTTGCAAGCTTTTGAGTTTCTCTTAGCAAAATTGATGCCACTTGGTATGTCATTTCCATGACAAGCTTCTATATTAAACACTTAAATAGGAAAAAAATGTCCCAAGTCAAATCTGAAAGCCCACAGCCAATAACCGGAAATGCAATTCAGTCGGTATAAGACTGACAGTATTGCAGTTGTCCACCCCCTGCTAAGAAGAAATATCACTCTTCCCTGAGATTTCCCTCATTTCCTAATTTGATAGAATCTCTCCTAGGACTATATATATATATGCAATATTTTAGTTAACCCTCACAAGAACCCTTTGAGGTAGCTACAATATTTTCCCCATTTTATAGATGAAGTCAACTGAAACTTAAAGATGTTAAGTAATTTACCCAAGTCCATACAGCCAAAAGGTGATTAGGATGCTATTTACATTCAGCAATGGCACCCCACTCCAGTACTCTTGCCTGGAAAATCCCATGGATGGAGAAGCCTGGTGGGCTACAGTCCATGAGATTGCTAGGAGTTGAACACAACTGAACGACTTCACTTTCACTTTTCACTTTCATGCACTGGAGAAGGAAATGGCAACCCACTCCAGTGTTCTTGCCTTGAGAATCCCAGGGACAGGGGAGTCTGGTGGGCTTTCATATATGGGGTTGCACAGAGTCAGACACAACTGAAGTGACTTAGCAGCAGCAGCATCTGATACCAGAATGAAATAATTTGTAAAGCACTCAGTTCAGCAATCAAATGCTTAGAGTGATCTTTTTACACTAGGGTTTCCTCATGCCCCTCCCCATCTGCACTGTTTGGTAGGTATTAATCCTATATTACATTATGCTCCAAATTATGCAATGTTTATTGCTGGAGAATTGGGAAGGATACAAGAGTAAGTCTATAAAGTATCTCACTCCTTCTGAAGTTAATCACCACTCAACTAAGAAGCTCAAGGAAGAACCATTTTCCCGGAACATTTCCAAATCTGCCATTTTCAAAGGAAAAAATAAATAAATCTCAGCCCCTGAGCCAAGACTGAACACCTGTAGACAGACTTGAACATGCAGTTTAAACAATAACCAAAAAAGCATTCTTGTACAAAATACAGATGAGACTGTCAAAGGAAAGAAAATGGTAAATCACAGTGAGTTTCCAAGCCTGAACCAATTTAGCATCACTTCTGAGCAAAGCAGGTACTGGATATTATACCTGGGGACCCTGACTCTAACCAACTCACATTTTTATTCTGAATTCCTGTTTTGAGCAGTACAACCCAGCAAGCTTTCAGAGGTCACACCCACAGGTGGTATATAATAAATCCTAACAGACACTTTTTCTTTTCTTCCCTAAACACATAATGACAATTTCCACATCCTGTTTCAGCTTAGACCTTTAGACTTTCTGAACCCAGGGAGTTCTGACATGGAGATATAATTTTCTTTAAATCCCTCTGAAGCAATCCTTTCATCTGTGATAAAATTACAGTATCACACTCCTTCCCTCCTTTGTGCGATAGACTCAAAAGAAGCTGGGTCATAAGTATTCGAGGACAGAAAACTTTGATGTGAAATCAATAATCGTATATTTGCCTCTTTTCTAATGACTGCAATTTGGGTTTGGGCCCATCTTTAATCCTTGTTGCACTTCTGCACCCTGCACATCTCCTCTGTATCCTGGACCTGCACATCAGGGCCAGCTCCCTCTTCTCCCAACACTTTTCAAGCAGCTAGGAAGTGACATCACCTGGCCACTTTGGAGAGATGTCAAGGTACCCTTCCATGAGGCTGGGGGACAAAATTTTCCATCCTGACTCTCAAGAAGCTTCCAGGTGAGAGTTCCAATTTTTAAAGCCCCCAAAGAAGAAATGGCAGAGAGGCAGAGAGGCCTTTGAAAAGAGAATTTCTTTCACCAAAGATGTGAGTCTCATTATGACCTTCAGTTGGAGCCCAGTGATGTTTAGAAAGCTGAAGAAGTAAAACAGAACCAAAACAAATATTTCATATGTTTAATATATATTTATTAGAATTACATTTTATATAATTTATATCAATAATAGTATGTGTGCATGCTAAGTCACTTCAGTCATGTCTGACTCTGTGACTCTATGGACCATAGCCCGCCAGGCTCCTCTGTTCTTGGGATTCTTCAGGCAAGAATACTAGAGTGAGTTGCCATGACCTCCTCCAGGAGATTTTCCCCACCCAGGGATCAAACCCAGGTCTCCTGCATTGCAGGCAGATTCTTTACCAGCTGAGCCACCAGGGAAGCCCAAGAATACTGGAGTGGGTAGCCTATCCCTTCTCCAGCAGATCTTCCCAACCTAAGAATCGAACCGGAGTCTCCTGTATTGCTGGCAGACTCTTTACCGGCTGAGCCACCAGGGAAGCACACGTGCATTATAGATGTCATGTATATACACACATATACATACATCTCATATATGAGATGTAACAAAGATTATCACTATAAAAACACCCTTTAATCCTCACTTGGGGGTGTAAGGCATTTCAAGCTGGTTCACTCCATCACTCAACTCTCCTTTCTCTTATTTCTCCTAACTTGGTTCTCACACTTTCTAGAGACATACATATATTCACTTACTCAAAAGAGCCACTGATGTGTTCGTGCATCTTCAAAAAGTTTCTACAGCTAAAACCAGGGCAAGTAGACATGTGTCCCCTGGTCTCTAAGTTGACCAATAATGTAACATCCCTGATGAAGTCAGTAATGGGTTGATGCCTTTCTAACTGCTATTCCTTAAATATTTAAATTTTTACATTTCTTTACATTAGTGTAAGTCTTGAACTATACAAGCATACTTTTAAAATTTACATATTTAAAGCCCTAGCTTCTCTGTTAGGAAATGGAAGCTACCTATATGCTCTTGCTTCAAATGTGCTTTAATCTACTCTACAAACCAGAAGTCCAGGAGGCAAACTGACCAGTCTCCTGAGAGCAGTTTGAGAAGTGAGTGCTCAGATTGGCGCCTGCTCCTTGGGAATCTTGGTCCCTTCCCAAGAAGATGAGCCATATTTTCTTTCCCATCACGATGGTTCTGAACTGGAAGTATATATTTTCTCCCTCGCATTACATTTTCAGTAATATTTTGGTTCCTTTCATGGAATTTATAGCAAAGAGCCCAAGAGGCCTGCCCTCCAGTGAGACTTTGGGAAACTTTCGGGACTGTCGTTGCTGGGGATGGGAAGGTCGCGGGCCTTGACTCTGTACAGACACCTAAAACACCCACTGCTGTCTGCCCAGCATCCGTTCCAGTTTCCTCAGGCAAAAGTTTGCTAACAGTCCTTTAGGAAAATGCTCACCCTCAACTTTCAATTCATCTGTCCAATGGGGCATGTGTCCCAAAAATGGCACAGTAACCGATTCGGAGGTCAGGATGTTTGCATGAACCCTCAGGAAAAGGGAACTCTTTTTAGGATGTTTGGCAAACTGGTAGAAGGGAAACCTGTAGCTCCATTTGGCTATTTCCTGCCACCATGTGAAAATAAATATGAAACCATACGGGGGGAGCAGAGATTCCAGAAAGAAAAGGATTTCTAAGGCCATGACTTCATAATTGATCTAGCCATGCGTAAGGCCAGTTATGACCCAGAATATCAATTACACGAACAAATACCTTCCCTTCTTGACTTAAACCCATCTGCTGCTGCTGCTGCTGCTAGGTCACTTCAGTCATGTCTGACTCTGTGCGACCTCATAGACGGCAGCCCACCAGGCTCCTCCGTCCATGGGATTTTCCAGGCAAGAGTACTGGAAGAGTCTGGGCTAAGTGTTTTTGGTTCCTTGCAACTAAAAAAGTCCTGAATAAAAGCAGGCTCTATAATCAGACTTTCCCTCCATAACCAAAAAAAAAAAATTATTTTAAGATTTTACCCTCAGATTAGGAGGTGAGGTCTTTCTCTGAGGATGGATAACAATCCATCTCTGGATCTGGATCTCTAATTTGCAAGAAAATTAAAACAGAACCAAAACCTACTTGAACTAAATGCATTAACAGAAAGAGCATTCAGTCCTTTAACAAGCATTTATTGAGCACTAAATGCTTGCTGGATAAGTCACTGTGCCCAACATCGAGACAGCCTCTGAAAGAGAGGGAGCATTGCTCTCCTGTTGCTCACAGTCCCGGGAGGAAGCCAGAATATGAGTAAGTACTATGCCACATGGTGACAGGTGTTTTAGAGAAAAATAAAGCTGGATGGGATTGTGGGAGGATAGGGAATGGTAGGGAATGGGGGACGGGTTGATAGGAGAGGCCTCTCATCTGAGCAGAAACCTGGAGATGTTGTGGGAGGGACACACACAGCTCTCCGTGCAGGGGCAGAGGGGGGTGAGGGGCGGGAGGCAGGGGGAGGGAAAATGGTTCAGGTCAGAGGGTGGAGGGAAAACTCAAAGGTGAGAATGTGCTGGGCTGTACCCATGATCAGCCAGGAGACTGATGTGGTTGAGACAAGTAAGGAGGGATCCAAAGGAATTAAAGTCAGAGTTAGGAGAGAGGCCAGATCCTGGGATCCCCCAAGGCATTGGAAAGACTATACTTTGACTCTGACTCAGATGGGAACGGCTAGAGGGTTTTCAGAAGAGAAGAGATATGACCTGACATCACAGAGAGAATCAAATAGTTTCACTTTAGAAAGTGAGTAAGGGGATGGGCAGGGTGGGGTAAGACAGAGGCAGAGAGATAAGTCTCTAGGTAATCCCACTAACGGGGAAGGCAATGGCACCCCACCCCAGTACTTTTGCCTGGAAAATCCCATGGATGGAGGAGCCTGGTAGGCTGCAGTCCATGGGGTCGCTAAGAGTCAGACATGACTGAGCGACTTCACTTTCACTTTTCACTTTCATGCACTGGAGAAGGAAATGGCAACCCACTCCAGTGTTCTTGCCTGGAGAATCCCAGGGACGGGGGAGCCTGGTTGGCTGCCGTCTATGGGGTCACACAGAGTCGGACACGACTGACGCGACTTAGCAACTTAGCAATTCCACTAAAGCTTTTAGACAGAAATAGTATAAAAACCTCCAAATGCAAGTAGTTTGTTGGTATGATACTGTAAAATGAAGAAATGAAGACTACTAAAAATGATTCACAATTATACCGGCCAGTGAAAGAGTTCAAAACCATAGTGCAGAAATAATTATTTCGGTCTCTCACAGTTCCAGACCAGTGGCTCTCAATCAGGGGAACGTTTGACAATATCTGAAGACCTCTGGGGTTGTCATGATTTGCAGCAGGCAAGGCGGGGAGAGAGTGCTCCTGGAAGTTTGCGGATAGAAGCCAGGGAGGCTGCTGAACATCTATAAGGCCCAGCACAGGCCCCCACTGACAAAGAACTATCCAGCCCCAGATGTCAATAGAGCTGAGGATGAAAAACCCAAGTCTGGAGGATGTAAAGATTCATTGTTCTTAGTTTTTGTGTTAGTGACTCTTAAACTGGCAATAAATATGAAATCAGAGAAGCACTAAATGGATTTGATTATTTTCCTCCTTGGATAAATCATTTGAAAGGCAAAGATTATAGTTGCTGTTTTATATTTAAAAACAACTTATTTAAAAAAAAAAAAAATGAACAGTGGCCTATGTTCTCAAATAGACCATTGGGGGTAAAAGTGACATAAGAGTATTCCTAGATTTGCAATGGAAGAAAACTTAATTTTTTTTAATATGAAAATGTCATTGCAGAGAAACAAAAGTACCTGGCACAGATTTTGCCTTGGGGAGGAAAATGCCTTTGAAAACTCAACTAGTTGCATAATTAAGTGATAATGAATGCAGAGCTGTACTTTGTATTCCATTCCAGCACATTGGAGTTGAATCTGAGCTTGAAAAGCTAAATCCCTCAGTGTTCTGGCCCCTCATCAGTGAAGTGCAAATCAAGGCCTTTAACTGCTACAGAAGGGGTGGCTCCAAAAAAAAGTGTGAACTACAAATATGATGTTTTCAAACTGCCTGCTTTCTAATGATATGCTAACTGTATGTAATAAAAAGAGATACTTCATTGGAACAAGAAAGCGAACTATCATATGTGATGTTTTATGTACAATGGAGCAATAATCTACTTAAAATAAAAGAAAGGCTCTTAAATTCCATTTTGTATGGTGAGCAGAAACACTTTCTGGATTTTTAACTCACTGATGGTTGTACCTAGTGAAAGACTAAATAATATTTTATATTTGTGCTCTAGCCAGCATTTTGTATTAGAAAGATGTGTGAGAGTACATATCCATGTTGGAATGAGCTTTTCCCTAGGTTATAGAAATGCAACATTGTACAGTTAGTCCTTGGAAACTTGTTTTAAACTAAACTGGAGAAACATTAACCTTAATAGAGGTTCTGCAAACATAAGAAATTCATGACTTGATGAACTACTTAATATTTTCTCATCATAGTTAAAGAACATAATATAGCAACCCATGGCTAGGCAATCATTCAAAGGAGCCCATATCATTTGATTTTTTTTTTTTTTTAAGAACTAACCATTTAAATTTACTTATTTTTGGCTGTGCTTCGAGGCATGTGGGATCTTCCCCAAACAGAGACAGAACCCATGCTCCCTTCAGTGGAAGCAGAATCTTACCCACCGGACTGCCAGGGAGGTCCTGATACTGAGGTTTAAAAATGAACAAGCATAAAGTTAGGACTTACTTGGCAGTCCAGCGATTAAGAATTTGCCTACCAATACAGGAGACATTGGTTCAGTCCCTGGTTGGGGACTATCCCACATACCTTGGAGCAATTAAGCCTGTGTACCACAGCTATTGAGCCATGCTCTAGAGCCTATGACCCACAGCTAGTGGGTCAGCAGGCTGCAAATACTGAAACCCTCACACCTGGAGCCCATGCTCCACAAGAGAAAGCCTGCGCAGCAATGAAGACCCAGTGCAGCCAAAAATAAATAAATATATATTTTTTAAATAGGATAAAGGTGGAAGAGATGGAAATTTGTTTTTGCTTCTATTCAAATTACTATTTTCTCAAAGAAGGGATAAAACAAAAATTCCACATACAAAGAATTTAGGAGGTAAGCCTGCTGCTGCTGCTGCTAAATCACTTCAGTCATGTCTAACTCTGTGTGACCCCATAGATGGCAGCCCACCAGGCTCTCCTATCCCTGGGATTCTCCAGACAAGAACAGTGGAGTGGGTTGCCATTTCCTTCTCCAATGCATGAAATTGAAAAGTGAAAGTGAAGTCGCTCAGTCGTGTCCGACTCTTCACAACCCCATGGACTGCAGCCTATCAGGCTCTCCATCCATGGGGTTTTCCAGTCAAGAGTACTGGAGTAGTATGCCATCGCCTTCTCCAGGAGGTAAGCCTGATAGGGAGCAAAACACATAATCTAATGTATGTTCAAATTCGAGGACCATTTTTATAAATAGGTGGAGTTAGACATCTGACAAAAAAACAGGGCTCCACAATAAAGGAGTAAACAAATGACAGAAGCTGTGAGAAAACACACATCCATTTAATACAACTACTATCTACTAGATTTAACAGAGAGCACAGATTCATGCTTAGCTTTGACCCCAGGCACATACCATGGTGCAACAGCCCCTGGAAGGAACCGACCAGTTACAGATCTGCTAAAGGGACCGCTAGGAAAGACCAGGACAGTGGTCAGCCCAGGCTGTCCAATCAGCCTGTTCCCTATACAGTGGTAACACAATAATGGAAGGAAGAAGTTTGGGCAAACCAGATTGGTGACACAGTAAGACAGATCCTACATATATGTGTGTCCCTTTTATAAATATACATCCATCCAACTCTTTTTGCTTAAGAACTCTCTGGGTGAGACAAGCAAGTAGCTGCTTCTGCTGGATCCGGTCAAACCAGTATAATTAATTAATCATGCATATCCATATTGCCCTGCCTTACTGGAAGCTGACATTCCTGTACCAACAAAACTGTGGACTGGGAAGTTTGCAATCTGCAGCAAGAGATTTGGATAGAAGTAGTCAAGGTCATGGGCTTCCCTGATAGCTCAGATGGTAAAGAATACGCCTGCAATGCTGGAGACCTGGGTTCAGTCACTGGGTTGGGAAGATCCCCTGGAGGAGGGCATGGCAACCCACTCCAGTATTCATGCCTGGAGAATCCATAGACAGAGGTGCCTGGCAGGCTATAGCCCATGGGGTCACAAAGGGTCAGACAGGACTGAGCAATCTAAGCACAGCACAATCAAGGTCATAGCACAGAGAGTGGGATGTGAAGGAGGCCTTTGGGATGTCTTTGCTGATGCCAAACAGGAAATGGCATCAGCCTGCTTGAAGTTCAAGAGTGATGTGATCTGTTTGATGGATGACCCACAAATTAAACAGACCATTTTAGGTGAGTGGTTAGAGGGTTCAGTGAGCTAAAATTTCTTTTCTGGTATTTTCAGATTTGAAGATACCCCTAAGATAGGCCAGTGTCACAAGAGAGGCTGGACTCTGGGAACTGTATTACTTGAGCTGTGCTTTGAACTATCAAATTTTTAATGGTAATGTCTTTTCTCGCAAAGTGGATCTCTGTTACCCCTAGAATTTAACTTTTAAAGACAGTCTTTAGCAAGATCCTGCTCAGGAGGAAGAACTAAGAGCCACAGACGACATAGTTGGGATTTGAAAGAAAATTCATTGAAGCATCATTTTAAATAGTTTCTTCTGAAAGAAGATGTAAAATAATGGTATGTCTGTGGATTTTACCTCCATATTTTTTTCCTTATTTGTCACCATAAATCATAAAAAAAAATTAAGCAATATTGCAAAGGCAATAGAAATACTTTAATGCCTCTGAAGGCCCAGCAGAAATGAAAACACTTCTGTCTAGATAGGAAGGTTAAAGAAATTTTGACTTTTGAGAGAGATGCACAGATGTTTTTTTGAACTCTAAGCAATAAATTGGCTCACAGCCTTGCTTCAGTGTGACATATTTGTCAGAGTCCCTGATGACAAATAACAGAATCCACCTTGGCTGGTTTAAGCAGAGAGGGATTTATTAAAAGTTATGTAAAGTAGCCACCCCACGGGATTCTCTAGAGAAATGTTACTGCCAACTCTGCTCAGCGTCCTCTCCTGGGACCCAGTACCAGAAGCTCCCACTGTTGCCCCACATGAAGAGTGTATCATTGCTCCACCACACCCAAAAGACTGACTCACCCCCATGTGTGGCCAGCTCCTCTCACTCCTGTCTTCTAAATCAGATCTCATGTGGGTGGTCCCATCTGACAGAACCTGTCCACACACAGGCATCCCAGGTGTCAGAGAGTCCAGGGACCTGGGCTTGCAAGGTGAGAAACCATCAAAATGTAGAGAGAATATTCAAAGTTGTTCATTTAACAAATGACAGCCACAAATGACAGAAGTTCAGTATGAATCCCAGTCTACCTTTTTCATTCATATTTCTTCTCCCTAAACCCCACATTCTGGGCAGCCTGATCTCGTTATTATTTCCCATACGTCCTACTTCCCAGTTCTGGAATATGAGGCTTATTTAAGAAAACACAATGACAAAGCAAAAAAATCTGGATTTGAACCCAAGTCTATTCTCACAACCCAGGTTTGCCTCTCAGTCATGTGCCAAGAGTAAATATAAAGTCTACTCTTCACATTGTTCCCAAATACCAACTTCTTTGTATTAGCTACTTAGCACCAGACACAAAGCAGACAGCAATTTCATTCACTTCAACAGTTACGTTTTTAATGCTTGCAACTGAGTCTTAGATCAGCCACCTAGAAATTATGTAATGTTTGGGCAAATTACTTAACCCTCTGAATCTGTCTCCTCCTCCACAAAGTGGAAATGATGAGAGTTTCTCACACAGTTGATGCAATGACATCTTTGGAAACAGGGCACAAGCTTGGGCCAGAATAGACATAATGAATATCAGGTCCACACATCAAGGAGACAAAAACAAGCCTTATGCTTTAATGGAGCAAGTAGATGCCTATCTGTATGGTTATGAAGTTCTCAGGAAGCCCTTCCAGCCCTCATCCAGGCCCCCTACACACACACACACACACACACACACACACACACACACACGCTAACTGCTCATTGATGACTATAAAGTCAGGGAGCTGCCAGGGTACAACTATAAGAAATGGGGTTGACAAGATCATGGATTTGAATAACCTACTTTGAGACAGAAGTGAGGGTTATGAGGTCCCATTCTGAGAGCAGTGATACAGGAAGAAAGGGCAGAAGGCGCAGGACACTGCACAGGCTTCTGGTGGCAGGAGATGGGCACCACAGAGGGCCACCTGGCAGTGGAAAGGAGTGACGTGGCCACTGAAGTGGCCCAGAGAGCCTTCAAAAGGACAAATGACAAGCTCTGCTTGACTAACCTGGGGAGTGAGTGGGGCATATAAACAACCCACAAGACCCACGGTAGGGATCATAAAAGACCAGAAAACCATGGTGTCCAGTTCACCTGATGATGGAAACAAACTACCCCCAACTCCTGGGCAAGGCAGCTTGGAAACAAGCCTCATTGTCAAGAGGATGATGGAAGGAACTGGCATCTAGCAGGCTCCTGTGGCTGGATAAGCACACCCCTCTCACCTGCAGAGAGGAAAATAACCCCAGGTCTGAAATATGTTAGTCTGAAGGACTATCTTTGTATAGCAAGATTATTTCCTATGTCTAACTTGGCTCAGTATCAATGTTGCTATTGTTCTGTCGCTCAGTCATGTCCAACTCTTTTGTGACCCCATGGACTGCAGCATGCTAGGCTTCCCTGTCCTTTACTATCTCCCAGAGTTTGTTCAAACTCATGTCCATTGAGTCACCGAGGCTATCTAACCGTCTCATTCTCTGCCACCCCATTCTCCTTTTGCCTTCAATCCTTCCCAGAATCGGGGTCTTTTCCAGGGAGTCAGCTCTTTGCATCAAGTGGCCAAAGTATTGGAGCTTCACCTTCAGCACCAGTCCTTCCAATGAATATTCAGGGTTGACTTCTTTTAGGATTGACTGGTTTGAGTACCTTGCTGCCCAAAGCACTCTCAAGAGACTTCTCTAGCACCACAGTTTGAAGGGATCAATTCTTCGGTGCGCAGCCTTCTTTATGGTCCAGTTCTCATGTCTGTACCTGACTATTGGAAAAACCATAGCTTTGAATATATGGACCTTTGTCAGTAAAGTGATATCTCAGCTTTTTAATATGCTGTCTAGGTTTGTCAGAATGTGTATAGGACTTGCCTAAGGCCACAGAGATAATAACTGCTGAATCTAAGATAAAAATCCAGGTCTATAAGACCTTATTGTTACCATCACTCACTCATTCATCCACTCAAGGGACAGGCATGTTTGGGTACATGGCATGTGCTATAAACTTTGGGTAAACATAGTTGTTATTCAACTCCCGTGTACATGCGTGCTAAGTCGCTTCAGTTATGTCCAACTCTTTGTGACCCTCTGGACCATAACTTCAGGGAAGGCAATGGCACCCCACCCCAGTACTTTTGCCTGGAAAATCCCATGGACGGAGGATCCTGGTAGGCTCCAGTCCATGGGGTCGCTGAGGGTCAGACACGACTGAGCGACTTCACTTTCACTTTTCACTTTCATGCATTGGAGAAGGAAATGGCAACCCACTCCACTGTTCTTGCCTGGAGAATCCCAGGGACAGGGGAGCCTGGTGAGCTTCCGTCTATGGGGTCGCACAGAATCGGACATGACTGAAGCGACTTAGCAGCAGCAGCAGTAGCAGGACCATAACTTGGCAGGCTCCTCTGTCCATGGGATTCTCCAGGCCAAGAATATTGGAGTGGCTTACCATGCCCTCCTCCAGGAGATCTTCCTGACCCAGGGATCGAACCTGAGTCTCTTAAACAGCTCCTGCATTGGCAGGCGGGTTCTTTATCACAAGCGCCACCTGGGAAGCCTATTCAACCCCTGTTCCTCCAAAAAAACGTTCCTTCTGCCAATTTAATTCAATTATTCTTTTTACTCAGCTTAAGCAGATTGAAAGGATAACAGAATCTGATCTTCCCTTTAGGCTTATTTTCACAAACCCTAAGACCCACTCTGCCTCTCCTTTTTCAAGGATTTCTTGTTCTTGTATTATCTGTTTGTTCTCTGGCCTTTAGCTCACTTACAAAGGAAGATGAAAGAGGAAATCAGCCCAGTGATTTGAGTCTCTCCCACCACCCCCACTCCTTCCTCCTGTCTGAGAGGAGAGGTTGGGACTATAGGGAGGAACCAAAAAGTGGGCAAGAACACTCGCCCTCAGGTCCAGCCATGCTTCCTTGGGGCACAGAATGGGGGCGAGAGAGACATGCCCAGTCACATTTCCCAATGTGCCCAAATGAGGGAGACACACTTCCCTTGCCCCTCCCCCAGGGATGCTCCCCCATTCACACCAAGAGGCAGCTAACCCTGGACACACGCTCCCTTTAAAACGCTGCTGCTGCTGCTGCTGCTGCATTGCTTCAGTTGTGTCCAACTCTGTGCAACCCCATAGACGGCAGCCCACCAGGCTCTGCCGTCCCTGGGATTCTCCAGGCAAGAACACTGGAGTGGGTTGCCATTTCCTTCTCCAGTGCATGAAAGTGAAAACTGAAAGTGAAGTCGCTCAGTCGTGTCCGACCCTCAGCGACCCCATGGACTGCAGCCTTCCAGGCTCCTCCATCCATGGGATTTTCCAGGCAAGAGTACTGGAGTGGGGTGCCATTGCCTACCCGTGAACAAACATAGCAAACCCAGACGGTCATCAACTTTACCACTTATCTGAATGACTGTCAACCCAGTGACACAGTGAGGCCAGACCAAATCAACTTTGATTTATTTGAACCATATAACTCGCTAAGTACATTTATTTGTCACAATGGCTCTGAGCACTCCCTGACAGGGTGTCTCATGGCTGCTCAGGGGCAGAATGAACAGAACTGTTCCCAGATCCATCAATAGACAGGACATGGGTGAGCTAAGTGCCAAGAGACCCACAAGACACCTCCAAGAAATGTTCTCAGAGACACCTATGTTGTCACCGTGACTGAAGAAGCCCAGCATTGCAGTACCTGCATTTGGTTTTGATCAGCATTGCCTCCTCCAGTGTCCAAGAAAGGCTAATGACAGAGCACCCCTAGACCAGCTGCCAAATTTACTACTGGACCTATTAGATGGGGCTATTGTCACCCTACTTATTTAACTTATATGCAGAGTACATCATGAGAAACGCTGGGCTGGAGGAAGCACAAGCTGGAATCAAGATTGCCAGGAGAAATATCAATAACTTCAGATAAGCAGATGACACCACCCTTATTGCAGAAACTGAAGAACTAAAGAGCCTCTTGATGAAAATGAAAGAGGAGAGTGGAAAAGTTGGCTTAAAGCTCAACATTCAAAAAACTAAGATCATGGCATCTGGTCCCATCACTTCATGGCAAATAGATGGGGAAACTGGAAACAGTGGCTGACTTTATTTTTCTGGGCTCCAAAATCACTGCAGATGGTGATTGTAGCCATGAAATTAAAAAACACTTACTCCTTGGATGGAAAGTTATGACCAACCTAGACAGCATATTAAAAAGCAGAAACATTACTTTGTCAACAAAGGTCCATCTAGTCAAGGCTATGGTCTTTCCTGTGGTCATGTATGAATGTGAGAGTTCGACTGTGAAGAAAGCTGAGCGCCAAA